>CM077096.1:69251640-70464127 GCA_039513925.1 Platanthera zijinensis
ACGAGGATGAGGTCGTCCAGGTTTCTGCCGAGGTAGGCCACCTCGAAGTTCCTCCCAGCGAAGAACCCGAATAACCCCGCTTTATGACCCCCCAGGGTCGGGGGGGGGGGGGGGGGGCGGTAGCTCGCCTCACTGAGTTGGACGGGAGAGAAGGGGACGTTGACGAAGTCCCCCTTAACGAAAATGAACTCCTTGAGCCAGTTGTGGCTCTTGTTGACGGTCTCCCGCACCTTCACGTGGCTACTGGCGAAGCAGGCGGTCCCGTATTTATTCGCCTGGAAAGTGAACAGCTTGCGGAATACCGCGAGGCTGAATTCGACCTTCTCCTCTCACAGAAAGCAGGCGAACCCGATGATCACTGCAACGGAGTTCGGGGTCATCTGCCCGAGGACCACCCCATAGTACTTGAAGATCTGGCGGACTTCAGGCCATAAGGGTAGCCAGAGGCCCGCCTCAAAGTGGGCCGTGGGAAACGCGAGCTCGCTATCTAAGAGTTCGTTTATCCGTTCCTCCATCCTGGGCCGCCTCGCCTCGAAACTAGGCGGAACAAAGTGGCCGACTGTATCTACAAATTCTCTCTCCGTAAGGACGGCGAGGGGGAAATCGTTCTTGGAGAAGGTCCAAGCACTTCTCCTCCCCTCCGCCTCGCCACTGCCACCACCCTTCCTGCAGAAGTCTTGCCGAGCAGGACAGGGGATTTCTCGCAAAAAGCTAGGGGAAGGAAGAAGTCTTAAATGCGGTAGGTGAGGAAGGGTCGGCAGGGCCTATTTATAGAATGAGAAAGGGCGGGAAAATGGTCCTTTTGGCGGGAAGAGTGCGGATAGCAATATAGCCCTAATGTTTCGACTTCTGAACCCAATCTGGGTCCTCGTCAACCCGTCAGTCGGCCGTAAAATGCCCGCACTCACGCCCGCATAATAGAAGTCCGGCCGCAATGCGGGCCAACTCTAACCCATGCACGAGTCACCTGTCGCGTGACCCGCGAGCAGCCGGCTCGCCTTCGCCAATATTAAAATAATAATGGCTAGGCGAGGCGATTCAGCAAGGCCGAACCCGCCCGAAGGAAAGCCGGCTGAGCCAGAGCATCTCGCCCGCACCTCCCGCGGAGATCAAAGCGTCTACACAACCAAAATAAAATTACAGCAAATACTCGCCCATGGCGGGCGAGAGTGGTCCTTAATTATTACAAATGTTCACTGTCCGAAGTAATGAAGTTAGCACCCCGAGCGCTTCGACAGCTGCATGCGGAGGCGATTCGGACCCAGTGGATCACAACCTGCGAGGGGAAGGGAAAACTCAATTCGGGATCCACTTCCACCCGCCTCCCCTTCTCGTGCCGGTTCGGGGCGGTACGCGAGGGTAGTGATACTCGCGAAGCGCCGAAAACTCCTGCTGGGTTCGATAAATCTGCTCCGAGGCACGCCTGAGTCGCCCCTCGACTCGGGAAATATGTACACCTGGAGAGGTTGCCTCGTCCTCGTCAGATGGACATCTCGCTCCTTCCAAAGCCGTGAGTCGCTCCTCCGTCTCGGCCTTGTCCTTCTCCACTCTGTCGAAAACTTCTCGTAACAGCAACGCGTGCTTTTGGAACAGTCACTTTACTTGCTTCTTCATCTTCTCAGCATCAAGTGGGTCTCCCAGGTATTCCGAGATGCTGTTCGCGTTGGGGGGAGGCGAATACCCTCCGCTCATTTCAGCATCGGAAGAAGAGATCGCATTATAGCCTGCAGAAATAAGGTCAGAAGGAGCGATGATGGTAAGTGGGCTAAAGCCAGAGGATTTACCTTGTATCGGTACGTCGCCCGCACCATCAGCAGGCCGAGAGGTGCCCGACCGACCCTGGAAGGGTTCTCTTCCAAGAGTAACGAAGGGTTTCCCTAGGCCGTGGGGCCTTGGCAACGGAGGCGCCGAAGGGGGGATAGGTATCTACGGCAAAGGACTAGTGACCTGATCGACAGCCACCAGGGCGGAGATCCTAGGTTCTCCCTCATTTTCCCTATCTCCCCAAGGCATCTACTACCAAAGGGAAAGGAAAATCAGGAAGCAGGGCGGTGGATCAAACATGAAAAATGTATATACCTCCGGGATGACCTCGACATCGCCAGCCGAGCTGGAGGCGGGGTCATCGGGCGCCCGAGATCGTCGGATGACCTTTGCTTTCTTTGGCTTGAAAAGGGGGCCAGACGACCCGCGCGCCAGCCACGCGGTAGCTTTGAGAGACGAATCCCGGGCACCCTCCCTCGCAGCCGCCAAGCGATCCTGCATCTTCTCAGACATAGTCATCTTCTGACTATAGATCGCCGAAGCGGGGAAAGAGGAGGAGTCATCCTAGAGGCCCGACAGCTTATTTATAGCGTGAAGGTGGGCCCCCACCGAAAGATTCCCTCCAGCTAAGCAGGGTGTTCGCCGAACATGTGGGGTTGGATGTTTCTTTCCGAGCCTTTTGCAAAGCTTGCAAAGAGCGGAGATTATGTACAACCCCATGTTCTCCTAAGGGACTCGGGCAAGCAGGCGGGTCGACCCCAGCCCGCCTCTCCTAGGCGGGTCAGCCTCCAAGGGTCGCCCAGGCGGGTCAGCCCTGGCCGCCTCTCTTAGGAGGGTCAGCCTCAGCCCTCCGACCCGCACCCATTAGGCGGGTCAGTCCTGCCCGCCTCTCCTAGTCGGGCTACCCTCGGCCCACGCCTTCCTAGGCAGGCCGTCTCAAACCCACCTCCCCTAGGCGAGCCAGCCCCGGCCCGCGCCTCCTGCCGGGTAGAGGCATTGGAGGGCTACTCGCCCAGTCCCCAATGGGGGAAATTCCTTGCCATTTTGCCCATGCAGGCCTGCCCTTAGCCAGCTAGAACATCGAAGTTCGGCTGTTGGTTGGCCAGGCCAAGGGGCTTTCAGTAATTTCAGGCCAACAAAGGTTAGTTATTTGCCGACCGTTTTCAAAAATCTATAAATAGGACCCAAGGGGTACCTCAGAAGGTATGATCACTTGTCTCCCAGTCTCCTAACGCTTTCTGAGGTACCTTTGCCTGACATTTGGCTAAGGAGGGGAAGCGCTCAGTGATCTTCAGGGTTTATGGTGGGACCTCCGCGCCGGGCCCTTGGTCTAGTCCTTTGCCCTCTTTTTCTCGTTGTTTTCCTTGCAGGAGCGAAGTAGGTGCGCGACCACCCCTTCCCCAAGGGTGAACTCCACAAGAGACCGGTTTTCGGTTTCAACACCCTCATCATTGAATTTGTATACATATCTTTGATTATGTCAATGCATGATACATTTACACCTTTATTTTCTAAGACTCTCCATAAGATCTCTCTTAGAACCCTATCATAAGCCTTTTCAAGAACGATAAACATCATATGCAAATCTTGTTTTCTTTCCTGATAGTTGTCAATGAGTCTCCTCAAGAGATATATAGCTTCCATGGTCGACCACCCTAGCATGAATTAAAATTGACTCTCTGAGATACTAGTCTCTCGTCTTACTCTTCATTTTGTTACTCGTTCTCATAGTTTTATGGTATAACCCATTAATTTAATCCATATATAATTAACATATTTTTATATCTCATTTGTTCTTTAAAGGTACCAAGATACTTTCTCTCAATTAGTCCAACAACTTATTTTACTCGGCATCTTATTGAAAAAACATGTAAGCCACAAAATTCATTATTTTTCTAGACGTTTTCATACTTCAATGGGTATATCGTCTGGCTCAACCGTATTTCAATTTTTCATCTTCTTTAAAGTATCATTTACGTCTAATACTTGAATTTTATGATAAAACATTATATTCTTATACTCCTCCGATTTATTTAACTCTTTCAAGTTCAGTTTATTGTCTTTTGTTTCATTATAGAGGTGATAAAAATATCTTTTTTATCGCTCTTTGATAGCCACATCATCCATCAAAACTATATATGATTCATCATTTATGCATTTAACTTGTTTTAAATCTCTTATCTTCCTTTCTCTAACTAGAGCAATTTTATATATTTCGTGCTCTCCATCTTTGGTATCTAGTCGCCTATAAAATTCTTTACAAGCTTGACTTCTTGCTTTACTTACTGCATATTTAACTTTTTTCTCAACGACATTATACCTTACCAAATTTTCATCATTCCTACAATAGTAGAGCATTTTATAATTGGCCCTCTTTGCCCTCACTTTGTCTTACACTTCCTCTTTCCACCACCAAGATTCTTTATTTAGGGGTGCACAACCTTTGGATTCTCTAAGTACGTTATTTTCGGTTATCCTTAAATGTGAAAACATAACTTCTCATGATACACTATGATCAACATAAAGGTCATTAACTAGTTTTTCCATAACTGTTGTCCTGAAAGTAACCTATCTTTTCCATATTCAAGTTCCACCCCAATTTTTTGACAACACTTTTGTCTTTGTCTTAAATTTATTATATTTAATTTGCACGTCCAACTCCACTAATTTTTGTTGTGTTGTCAAAATTTCTCTAGGTATGACTTTATAATCTTTACAAATCACTTTATCCATTTTGTGAGTAATGAAATGATCATTTTGTGACTTATCGGGTCTGCTTTTCAATATAATTAAATATTTTTCCCTATTCATGAAAAGTGTATTTGTCATAATTAACTAATGTGTTATGACAAAGTCTAAAATTGTTTTTTCCTTCTTCAATACTTTCTGTAACATCCAACAAACAACCAGAATACTAGGAAGTTTTTATCATGACAAGGTCATGACAAAGATCTAAGAAGACCAAGAGGACCATGAGTGCCTAGGAAAATGGATGAAATCACCTTGGTCTGCAGATTATAATTTCTAGTTACTTAGTCTAGGATTTGGCTTTTGGGTCCCAACATGACTACTTGACCCCACCAAACCACTTCCAATCTTATAAAAAACCTTTAGAGCCCTAATACCTATATGGGGTCAAACAAAGGGGTCAAGTCAACTAGAGTCAACCCTAACTCTAGTTAGGTCAAATTGCCCTAATTTGACCTAAGTTGATTACACCAAGTCACAAATGGACTTGGGTGGTGGAAAGGGACTCAAGAAACATAGTTGACCAGTCAACCCACTCAATTGTGTACAAACCCGTATTCTATGAGTGGGTCCCCCTATGGGATCAGTGCTTTGCAGGATTTTCAGGAGCGAAGTCGCTCATGAAGCAAGGTTGCCGAACCGGTCGCGCGAGCAGGGATCTCGACATCGAGTGAGGCGAGTTCACTCGACACCTTTTGCCTGTGGCATTGAGTGAGGAGAGTTCACTCGATTCCTTCTGCCTATGGCGTTGAGTGAGGCGAGTGGGATTGGCAGGAGCCGGGTTGACTAAGTCAGGCAGTCCAAGTCCCAAGTGAGTCGAGAGGGAGACGAGAGCTCGGCAGTCTTGCCAACTCGCCCAAGCAGGGTGGGATGGAAGTGGGGAGAGTGGATCATGTAGCCTCGCACTCGACCCAAGTTCTCAACAAGTAGCGGGCAAGTGGGGCAGGCCAGGCCCGCACTCGCCAAGGGTCAGCAAAAGGCGGCGAGTGTCACTCCCATTGAGCACTGGCCGCCCCATACGGGTGGAGGTTTTTGAGGGCCACTCGCCTAGTATTATGTGTTGTATTTTTTACCATTATACTCCCACTGGCCTGCCCATTGTCTTTCAGAACAGTTGAGTTATGCTATTGGCAGGCCAACTTTGACTACATATAGCTCTTCAGAATAACGGAGGTTGGCTATTGGCAGACCATTTTAAGAAAACTATAAATAGACCCAAGGGGGTATCTCAGAAGGTATGCTTACTTGTTCTCTAGTCTTCCAATGCTTTCTGAGATATCTTTAGCTCAGCACTTGGCTAAGGAGGGGAAGCACTCTATGATCTTCTGGGTGTGTTGTGGGACATCCATGCTAGAGCCTTGGGTCTATTTCTTATTCTCAGTTTTTGGTTGTCCAAGCTTGTGTGAGAGAAGTAAGTGTGCGATCACCTCTTCCACAAGGGTTCGAACTCCACAGAAGCTGAATTTCAGTTTCAAGATTTTGGTGCAGTGAGCGTGGAGTGTGATCAGCACTGAAAATCTTTTGTGAGTTCAATGGCTGGAGATGAAGGACGAGGATCTGGCTAGGATGACTCGCCACCCCCTCACCCTCTCGCCACTATCGGGATGTTCGAAGATTTTCGGTAGAAGTTTCTTAGTCTCATCAGGATCGCACTCGGCACGCGCGCCGAATGCTTGACGCCAATAGTCCCAGTTATCGCAACCCCAACCCTGTGCGAGAACGCCCCCGATAGGTGACCTGGGAAGGTGATGGTAGAAGAGGGGAGGGAGCGAGAACTGCCGGGGCGAGTTCTGTTCCCAAGCTTGGCAAGTGCAGGCTGGTCCGGTGAGATGGAGGTGCGAGATCGCCCGACTCGCCCGATAGGGGGAGGCAGCCCCTTTAGCGAGCTGGTTTCATTCACCCTAGTTCCAGAGTGGTTCTGCGAGCCAGAAATATCCTACTACATCGAGAAGGATGACTCGGTCAAGCATATACAATGGTTCGAGGATGTTGTTTCGATCCAGTAGATGTCGGATGCGTTCAAGTGTGGGATCTTTGCCATCACCCTCAAGGAGAAGGCAAGAGATTGGTTCCTCCAGCTTCCGACAAGCTCCAACTACTATTTAAAGGATCTACGCCCGAGGTTCATGCTGAGGTTAACTACGTCTAAGAAGAGGAAGAAGGAGTCCGCGTTTCTGTTCCATATCAAGCAGGGGGTGAACGAGACTCTAAGGAGCTACGTGAACCGATTCCAAGAGGATGTCGTCCAGGTTTAGGAGATGCCAGGGCATACCTTGATGATGGCCTTCACCCTGGGGTTGCAGTAGGGATTCTTCAGGATGGAGCTGAAGAGGGTGCCGCCTCTCTCCTTCGAGGAGTTGTTGGAGAGGGCAACAAGGGAATTTGACAGGGAGGTGTCGAACCCCTAGTTCGTGAGGAAGTTGGCAAGGTGGGCCACGAAGGAGGAGAAGGTGGCTGGAGGTGGCTGGGGGTAGGAGGTTCCGAGGCCCGAGCCCAGGTAGAGCGTCATCATCTATTTTTTACCCCAAGCAAGGAGTATAAAGCGTGCACAAATATCAGAATAATCTCAGATTAGGAAGGATTCTGTGAGGTTGATTCATCCCTGGTTGGGTCGCGCCTGACCACTTTGGCTATATTTATCTTCGGGGATGATCCGGGGACTTTGCGCGTAAGCCATGAGGTGAATGAGCTCATCGAGGCTTTGTCCTTGGCACGGATAGAGTTGAGGCGATCTAAAGCTTCCTTCGAGAGCGACATCGTAGTGAAGGAGATTACTTGGAAAGTTGGGATGGGCAGAAGCCTTTGTCCCCATTAGAATATTTATAGAGCCAAGGGGGGACCCATGAAAGATTTCCTTTAGGTTAGTAATACTCATCAATACCTGGGGTTGGATGTTTCTTTTTGACCTTCATAGAAGCTCGCAAAGAGCGGGGAATGTGTACAACCCTGTATTCGATGAGTGGGCCCCCTCCAGGATCAGTGCTTTGTGGAATTTCAGGAGCGAAGTCGCTCAAGAAGCGAGGTTGACGAACCAGTCCCGCGAGCCAGGATCTCGGCATTGAGTGAGGCGGGTTCACTCGATGCCTTCCTCCTGTGTAATTGAGTGAGGAGAGTTTACTCGACGCCTTCCTCCTGTGGCATTGAGTGAGGCGAGTTCACTTGACGCCTTCCGCCCTTGGCGTTGAGTGAGGCGAGTGGGATCGGTAGGAGCTGGGTTGACCAAGTAGGGCGGTCCAAGTCCTAGGCGAGTTGAGAGGGAGGCAAGAGCTCGACAGTCTCACCGACTCGCCCAAGCGGGGTGGGATGGAAATGGGGTGAGTGGACCACATGTGCTCGCACTCACCCCAGGTTCTCGACATGTAGCAGGTGAGTGGGGCAGGCCAGGCCCACACTCGCCTAGGGTTAGCAGGAGGCAGTGAGTGCCAGTCCCATCGATCACTCACCGCCCCATGTGGGTGGAATGTTTTGAGGGCCACTCGCCCAATGTTCTGTGTTGTATTTTTACCATTCTACCCCAACGGACTGCCCATAGCCTTTCAGAACAGTGGAGTTACGTTGTTGGCATGCCAATTTGGACTGCATATAGCTGTTCAAAACAGCGAAGGTTGGTTGTTGGCAGATCATTTTCAGAAAACTATAAATAGACCCAAGGGGGTACCTCAAAAGGCATGTTTACTTGGTCTCTGGTCTTCTAGTGCTTTTTGAGGTATCCTTAGCTCAGCACTTGACTAAGGAGGGGAAGCACTCTAAGATCTTTCGGGTGTATGGTGGGACCTTCATGCTGGAGCCTTGGGTTTGTTTCTTGTTCTAAGTCTCTAGATGTTTGAGTTTGTGAGGGAAAAGTAACCGCGAGATCACCCCTTCCCTAAGGGTTCAAACTCCACTAGAAGCCGATTTATGGTTTCAAGATCAACATTATCCGACACGTGGAACACTACCACCAACGTTATCTCTACCGTCGGGCAGTATCGTATAGAGACAAAGGTCGAATTAATTCATTAGCTACTGCCGTGTGGTAGTACGCTACCATTGAGCGGTACCTTCAAGAGATGCTGGTCTTTTAAATCAGCTGGATACCGCCAGCGCTAGCTTTACCACCTGACAGTAACCTCCAGTGACTAACTACTTGTTGTTTTTAGGAAATTAGGGGAATTACATAGGGTTTGCTTATAAAACCCAAGCTAGGGGCAACGGTGTGGTAGTTCCACTTTGACCACCACCCAGAATGCTTCGAGCAACCTAACATTCTCGAAGTAGAGCCCTAGCCGCTCGAGTAATTCCTCTCTTGGTTTTCTGGAATTTTTTTCGCCGAACATGACAAGGAAGGGAAAAATTAATCCCGTCACCGTAAGGATAAATTCCCGCCGCTCCTGTGCAAATCTCTCAACAACCAACAATCATTGGATCTGGAATTTGAAGAATGGTTAATTCCAAGTTTGGCCCTATGCGAATCTGTGCGCTAGCTCTACGCTTCAGGGCTAGATCCAACCGTTGGCTTCTGGACTTAACCAACGCTCCTGTGCGAATTTATTGTTGGCAGACGGGATCAAGCCAAGAGCGTCATCTTCTTGACAGATTCAATTTTGGCCCTTGGCTCATCGAGGACGATGAACCAAAACCATTGGATCTGGCGTGATGGTTAGGCACAGACCTTATGAATATTAAATTTAAATAAATATCATTCTGTTTCATTATTTCAGTCATTTGGTTTTAATTATTAAAAATAGTTAGAGGCTTTTTCTGTAAATGTAACCAACATAGAAAACTTAGTCATTGGTGTCTAGTTTAATAGAAAATTAAAATCAGCTAATTTTAATCACTGGATTTTCCTCAGTACACTTTTTGGTGCAAGGCATACAATGGTTAAAAATAAATTAAAATGAGTGCCCCTAGTGGCCCACTCAGTCAAATGGTCTGAAAATTTGACCATAGGCTGGTCTGGCGGCCATAACCCTGAACATATCAAAAAATCAGAATTTTTTGAGATGATTTTCCTATAGTTTTTGTAATAATTTAATAATTTATAAATGTGATTGAAATAGGGTTTATGGACCTCAAATTTCCCCCAAACTCTGTTGGAAGACCAGAGGGATCATTATATGTCAATGAAAAAAATATCAGTCCATTTGGAGTTGATTGATGGGGTTACCTGGTGATCAAAGTTGGTCACCTAGGGGAATATGCCTAGCTCTTCAAAAGTGCATATAGAGAGGTTGAGTGATCAACCCTTCAACTATTCAAGGTGAAACCTTGACCACTGCCTTATTATCCCACTAAACACCCTCATGAATAATTTTAGAAGTATTTAGGGTTAGAATGCCATGGAACCTTAGTTCAAACCTTATGGCTGCCTATTAAGATTAATGAAGGATATAGGGTCACATCTCCAAGGTTTGGCCCAAGACATTGTAGATAGTCTCATTGGATGGAAATATACTTTTAATAATTTACTTAGAATTTTATGGCCATTCTTCCCCCACAAAACACTTATTACATAGTTTAAGAACTTTCCTTTCAAGTGCAAAACACATGACCATACAGTATGGGAAGATCATGAAACTTTGTAAATGGGCTTTTATAAATTCTATCAACCTTTGTAATTTTTATTGTAATTTTTAGATAAATATTTGCAGTACCATCTTTGTAATTCTAGTTATTACTATCCAATGAAATAAATTCATTTTAGGACTATTTGAGTACTCAAAAATTATGATACTTGGCTAGTAAACTTTTTAGATCATCATGATGCTCTGTAAATTTTATTACAAGTTTTGAAAATAATTATATAGTGGTTCCTTCACAAATTTCCCTAGGTGTGATTTCTTTATAAATTCAATTATGTGGATAAATGAAATTAGAAGATCATGAAATTTGGGCAGTGACATTTTCTGATTATTATAGTTCACTGGTAATTTTACTATAATTTTTGGATGAAAAAAAGCTCGTACTCCCTTTGTTAAGTATCATTTTGATCAGAAGAATTATATTATGATTTATGTTAGAAATCATTTTGGTAAAATCATGAAATTCATACCTTGTAGATATTTCGCCATTATGAAGCTGTGGATATTTTAGTGAGAAAATTTCAAACCAGAACTTGCATTTCATGTTCAAAGTCATAGGAGACATGATTTTAGGAAATTATTAAAAAGGTTGACTTAAATAGGAAAAATACAAAACCCTGGAATTAAGCACAACATGTCATGATATACCCCTAAAAATAATCCTAAGCTTTTGATGAAGTAAATTTGAGTATTCACTTTACACTCTTAAACTAGTTCATTTGGTCTGTATACAATAATTTGAGTTATTCAAGGTAGAATTGTAGGTCTCTCATGGGAAGTAGCATTGTGGGTGCACCTAATTTTGGTGGAGTCTGGATGAGGTCACCCTTAGGACCAAATGCGAGGTAGTCTGGGTACCAAGGAGATGGAGTTGTGCTCGGGGCCGGCAAAGTATTGTCTCCCCCCTGAAAGTAGTAATTCACTTAGGGTTAGCTTAAGAGAAATGTGGGAAGGGGGTTTAGGCGATAAATATATATCCATAAAAGTAAGTGCCTTGAGAAAGGGAACTTTGAGCTTCATCCCATCATAGTTCCTAGTACCCTCGAGAGCCCTTCACTGGCATGCCCTGGATAATCAAAGGTTAACTATAAACTATAGGAATAAGCAGATTAAAAGATTAACCATTAATAAACTATCATCATACATTCACTCACCCAAAATTTTTGGGAGGATAGTTGGTTTAGACCCACGAGCGGTGTGTTGGGAATATTTCCCTCAATGTTCCCTAGATTTGAAGAGGCATCACAATCAATACAAAGAGCATAGTTGTATTTGATATTGTTCAAGTTGATTATGTGCAAGATGTTCCTTGGAACAAGTTTAGACAGGTTGTCTAAGTGATTGTGATAGGTGGTCACAAGGTAAAGAAGTGGAGAGAAAAAAATTTGTCAAAGTCCACAGGCGTTGAGTGAAGTCAGTTCACTCAACGCTAGATGTTAAAGAAGGATGTTGACAAGCAAGAAATTCGGCTAAGTCCACAGGCATTGAGTGATGCCAGTTCACTCAATTCCAGATGACAAAAACTGCGTAAGGAATGGACAGTCAAAGCCCAGCAGTTTGCAAAGCAGTTCTGCGGCTAAGTCTATAGACATTGAGTGAAGGCAGTTCACTCAACGCCATATAACAAGAGGCTTCGAGTAAAGCTGAGTCTGTCAAAGCCTCAACATTGGCAAGCAGAAAAATTGACTAAGTCCAAAATCATTGAGTGAGGACAGCTCACTCAATGCTTGATGAAAGAAGCATTGAGTCAAGCTCACACAGTCAAAGCTTTTGAAGAATCTGTCAAGAATTCTGGCTAAGTATAGAAGCATTGAGTGAGGACATCTCACTGAACACCCAAAGAGGAAAGTGTCGATAGAGCAATGGACAGTTAAAGCTTAAGAAGATAAATAGAAAAATTTGTCTAAGTCCAGATGCATTGAGTGAGGACAGCTCACTCAACGCACTCAACGCCTAGCAGAGGCAGAAAGATTAACCATGTCCAAAAGCATCAAGTGATGAAGGTTCACTCAACACCTAAGCAATTAGACTGTAAAACTCAAAGAAATTGTTGAGTGATGAAGGCTCACTCAACGCACTCAACGCCTGAGAAGCAGAAAGATTTGGCCAAGTACAAATGCGTTGAGTTATGAAGGTTCACTCAACGCACGCAACGTAGTCCAGTTTATTTGGCTAAGTTGAAATGCGTTGTGTGAAGGCTATTCACTTAACGCACTCAACGTATGGAGTAAAACTAATAATTTGGCTAAGTCCACAGATGCTGACGTCAGCAAAAGTCAACAAAAGTCAACAGAATTCAAATTCGTTGCGAGAAGGCTACAATACATGACAAATGTCACTGGAAGCGTACTGTAGGTCTTCTTCTGTAAAAGGAAGTTGTTGCCAACAACTACAGGTGGTCCCCACTACTCAAGAAGCCATTAGACGATGGAAGATAAAAGGGATAAGATCGGTTGAGACAAATTAACTTTCTGAACATTTCGAAAAGAAGGAACTTTGTCTTCTTTCTTGTCATTGTTATAGAGCTTTGAAGAACAAGTCCAGAACAGTCAATCTAAAAGTTCATCCAGTTAGCTATTGTGATCAACATCTTCAACAACATGTTCAGAGTAAATCTCTGAGAATGAAGAAACAGCAAGGTCTAACCCTAGTTGCAGCATCTGGAAGCTAAAAGAAGAAAGCTGTTGTAATCAACACCATCAACAGCTAGTTCAGAGAAATCTCTGAGGTAAAAGAAGAAGCAGCAAGACTTTACCCTAGATATAGTAACTGTGAGCAAATAGAAGATAGCTGTTGTGATCAAAACCTTCAACAACAAGATTAGAGAAAATCTCTAAGTAAGTAGATGCAGTAAGACAAGCCCTAGCTGCAACACTTCACAACCCTAACAGATCATTCCTGAAGAACTCTTTCTGGTGCTGTGAAGAAGAAGTTTGTACTAAGATATTTCTTAGTTCAGCAAGAAGCAGAGCAAGCTTACATCTGCTGCTCATCTTGAAGGCCTCTATTCTAAACTCAACTATAATCAAGCCTTGAAGAAGTAGTGCCCTGCAGGTTACTTCTCAGCACAAGCCAAGTCAATTTGAAGATTAACAGTCTTGTTGCTGTGAAAGAGATAGGACTAAGTTGTCTTAGTTCAGGAAAAAAAGCTCAGAGAATGATCTCTCTTGAGTCAAAGATAGGATAGAGTTTCATTCTCAGTTCAAGAAGAAGCAGTTCACTATAAGATACTTCCAACATAATCAACAGTTTATTGAAGACCATCTTTCTTATTGCTGAGAAGAAGGTAGGGTTGAGTATTTCTCAGTCTAGGAAGGCCTCAGAGAACTTATCTCTGGAGTCAAATCAACACCAACCAACCATTCTCTCTGTAGGATCCAGTCTTGGATCTGAGCTGTAGGATCCTTTTGGATCTGAGTGTAAGCATGTGTTATAAAGGCTAAGTGTAGGATCATTTATTGATCTGAGGTAAGATCCCTGTGTGGATCTGAGTGTAGGGCTGTTTGCCTGAGTGTAAGGCTGTTTGCCTGAGTGTAAGGCTATTTGCCTGAGGTAGGAGAGCCATTATCTCTAAGGTAGGGCCTTTATACCTAAGATTATAGGATTTAGTTTTAGATCTGAGGTAGGGCCTTGTGACTGAGCTGTAGGAGAGTCATCCTCTCTGAGTTGTAAGGCTAACCCCGATAGCTTGAGCTGTAGGACTTGTGTCCAAGTCTGTGGTAGGTGATATTTTGCTCAATGCGTTGTAGGTGCAAGCTTGCTCTGAGGTAGGGCTTTATGCCCGAGCTGTAGGTCTTGGAGGAGACGGAGAGATCTTGCGGGATCTGTGTTGTATGCTCTTAGGAGCCGATATTGGACAGTGCCTTATTTAACACACTATTAGAATGGTGGGAGGGACAGTGAACATACCCATAATTTGGGGAACCACTACAAATATTGTGTGTGCTTTTGTGGTTTGTCTTGAAAGAAAAATATAACTAACCTACAACACACTAAGTTAAGGGAAAATTATAAAAGACCAAAAACCTATTCACCCCCCTCTAGGTGTTTAGCTATCCTTGAAACTAAAGACTTTCAAGTGGTATCAAAGAGAGATTGCTCAAAAAGGACTTAACAGTCTGAGTAGATCTCAAAGGATAGCTAAAAGGTTTGTACTTATGGGTTCAGGAGTGAACCATAAAAGGGGAGCTCAATGAAGCTTCAAGTCTGCAGAAAGGAAAGCCTTGGGATTAGGAAGGAGACTGAGTTGTTTCACTACAATAAAAATGATTTACGATGACGTTTTTTTGCAATGCTTTATAAAACGCGCTGAAAACTACTAACTTTAACGACGCTTGTTATGTAAGTGTTGTTGTAACATTCTTTTAGCCACATTTTAAAACCTCTAAAATTTGTTATCCTAATTAAAAAAATGTGCCCCTCTAAAACTTTGTCTTTTATGGACAATTTTGTTTTTTTATTGTAAAATGAAAAGAGATTATTATAGAATATATATTTTTATGATGATTGGTATTCTTGATATAATTGGAATTAAGACTAGATATTTTTTCTCTCAAGAATTGCCTATTTTTTAGTTTGATATTGCTAAGGCTTGTCACATTTTAAACTACAAAATGTGGCCAAAACGCGCCATAATTATTAATGTAAACGCTGCTAATGTCAGGCGGTATATAAAAAACATCGCAAAAACTTTTGGCGACGGTTGTATTCGCGTTGCCTGCGGCATGCGCGACATTTATAAAAATGTCGCAAAAATATTAGCGAAGTTTGAAAAACGTCGCCAACACCTCTTAAAAACATCGCTGATGTTCATATTTGTTGTAGTGTTTGCTGGTTCTGTAGAAGTTGAAAACTATCCTGCTGTTTGGATAGGAATCAGAGCCCCACTATCCTCTATGTTCAGTGATAGTGATGAAGTTTATGTCAATCTAGATATAAGGATGGAGATCTGGGCCCCTCTATCATATTCAGATAGTGACAGTGAGGAGGATGAAGATTACATCAGATGCTGTGGGCTGATGGCAATGTCAGATGAAGAATTCTACCAGGATCAGCCTGGTCCAAACAAGGTACATTCCATATCTAGCTCTTCTTCTGATTCAGGCTATGAAACTAGTCCAAATTCAGAAGCATCTTCATCTAGTGATGAAGATGACTCTGAATCTGAGAAAGTTGTCAATCAATTGATTGACAAGTATGGTGAAATTCTCGATTCTTTAAGAAGAAACAAGAAGCTGGCCAAGAAGCAGGTTGAGGAGATTATCTCCCTATAGCTAGCTGCTTCCTAGTAGTCTGATTAAGCATCTTTGCTGGAGCAAAAAATAAGGGAAGTCATCCAATTAAAGGGCATCTCAATCATCCAAATTGAGACTATAAGACAGAAGGACAAGATCATCTTAGATCTTGAAGAGAAACTCCTAAAAGAGAGGAAGATTATGGCTGATTTTAGTAAGCCCAAAACAGTATTACCACTGATGGACTCTTTCACCTCTCAAAAAAGATATGAGAGGTTTAGAGTTTAATTGTAATTCTAGAGTTGCCCATTTCAAAGGGAAAGGCAAAGCTCCTGTAGTGCCTCAGACCAACTTTCACAAGGCAATCCTCCCTTCCAATAGGTATGACCAAGGCTGCATGTATGGTCACTAGAAGAATGAGAATTCTACTTGTAAGAGTACATGTGTATCTTATAACGAAATAAGGGAGGGCATGGGTTTGAGTGCATAGAAGGCACCCCATGAAGAAGTCGAAATGGCCCATCATGGACCATTTGTGTTTGGTGCTCCAGGCCCCACACTCAAGGAGAAGGCAGTGGCCTATTCTCTAGTTCTTCTAGAAAAAATCCAGACCAAGGGTAAGTCAGTAAGTAAGGCTGACTTGGTTATCTCTGAGGCCATTAACAACATGTCAACTACAAAGAAGACTGCTATTGATGAAACTCATAATAAGCCAAGTACTTCTATTGGCAGACTCACCTTTAGTCAGATTCTCGCTGAGAGAAACAAGAAGAAGGCTACAACACTCCACTCTGAACATGCGGCTAGTGATGGCTTGCACTCTTCCAAGGCTGTTTAGAAGAGGAGATATAACATCCATGAATATTGGTGTTGTGGCAAAGTGGGCCACTATGCTATAGATTGCTGGCACAGTCCCCTGTCAGAAAATTTGTAGGAAGATAGTTTATGTTTTAGACTGATAAGTACCTAGGACCTAATAAATATTAGGGTCCTAAGGAAAAGTAGATTTTTTTTGCAGGTTAGTCCAAGTGGCCATACCCCCATATGACACTTGGACAGAGGTTGTTTCAGGTATAAGACTAGAACAAGGAGCCATCTTGAGGATCATACTCCAATAAAGAATGGATCTAAGATCTGCAAGTGTAAAGTTGAAAATAGATAAACAGACCATCAAGGATACTCCTACTGCCCAATGTTGTGTGGATTCCCGTAGAAGGATAAAGTACACAAATCTTGGGTAAATACTGTTGGGTCTAATGATCCACATGACCTAGATTTGTAAGAAGTCAAACTAGTCAACGCACACACAAGCTATATTTGATGTGTGTTTGAGTTTATGCATGCAGGTGGACACCAAGCAAGCTGGTGGACATGTACAAATTTACCTATATCCACAGGCATTGAGTGGAACAAACTCACTTAATGGCAGGTGCAGGGTGAAAACATGAGGAAATGACTAAGGACAAACGTGTCGAGACAAAAGTATCGAGACAAAAGTGTCAAGACAGCTGTATCGAGACAATACAGTTATCTCGACACTTCGATGATCAAGTTAGCTGGAAGATACTGGATAGGTTGGAAATCGCCTAAGTCCACAGGCGTTGAGTGAAGTCTATTCACTCAACACCAGGTAAGCAAAATCGTTAAGTATAGTTAGGTTAGTCTATGCCTAACAAATGGCAAGCTGAAATTGTGGCTAAAGCCACAGGCATTGAGTGTAGTATACTCACTCAACGCCATACAACTAAAAGCTGTGAGATAGGAAAAGCCTAAGAAGAAACAGCTGAAAATGTGGTAAGTCCACAGGCGTTAAGTGAAGTGTACTCACTCAACGCCATACAG
This sequence comes from Platanthera zijinensis, assembly GCA_039513925.1. NCBI lineage: Eukaryota > Viridiplantae > Streptophyta > Magnoliopsida > Asparagales > Orchidaceae > Platanthera > Platanthera zijinensis. The sequence goes on from CM077096.1 coordinate 69,268,793, forward strand.
CTAAAAGCTGTTAGAATAGGCAAAGCCTAAGAAGAATCGGGCTGAAATACGGCTAAGTATACAGGTGTTGAGTTAAGTCCACTCACCCAACGCCATAACATCAAATTCGTTGAGTATTGCAAAGTTAGTCAAAGCAACCAAAAATCTATATAGTTATTTTGACTAAGTCCACAGGTGTTGAGTGAAGCTTACTCACTCAACGCCATGTGATAAAAAACATTGACTAATTCTCATCAAGTCAGAGCCAGTGTTGTTCAGACACAGAAAATTGGCTAAGTCCAAATGCGTTGAGTGTAGCTTACTCACTCAATGCCAGATAATAGAAGAATATCTGATAAGTTGTTTGGCATTGAGTGAAGCTTAATCACTCAACGCCAACTGATTGGAAGATTGGCTAAGACAAAAAGCGTTGAGTAATGAAGACACACTCAACGCTCTCAAAGCCAGAGAAGCAGAAATATTTTCCAAGGCAAAAAGCATTGAGTGTACTCAATGCTCTCAACGCCTAATGGCAGAGAAATTATTCTAAGTGTTTTGGCGATGAGTGAAGGTTGCTCACTCAACGCCCAATGACAGAAAATCTGTCTAAGTATTTTGGCATTGAGTGAAGCTTACTCACTCAACACCTATACAATTAATGCTTTTTTTGGCTAACTCCACAGATGGTGACGTTAGCACGAGTCAGCAAAAGTCAACAAAGTCAACACAGTTCAAATTCATTGCGGGAAAGATGGAGTAATCCATTGATGGCGCCGACGGCCCGCCTTTGCCGTCTTCTGCAAATAGAAGGTGGTAAATATGCAATTAAGGTAGGTCCCACAACGCAATAGAGTCGTTGATCGACGACCAATAAATGGGAAAGATTGGCTGAGTCGATAATTATAAATTAGGGTTTTTTGATATCACAATTGCGGCTGAACATCATCTTCTTCCTCGCTATTGCTGCCGAGCAAGAAGGTCCTGTTCAGTTTAGTCAACCTAAAAGCGATAGCTACTGCGATATTCATCTGCGACGGCAAGGTAAGGAAGGATTCCTGAAAGAGAATAGACAGAGACATCTGCTAGCTACTTCCAGCACAAGCCATAAATCAACTGAAGACCTTGTCAACTTGTTGCTGTGAAGAAGATTGGGCTGAAATCTGCTCAGCCAAGGAAGATAGGCACAGAGATCTTTGTCTGGTGTTTAATTGTTTCAAATCATTATTATTCTCTGTAGGATCCAATCTAGGATCTGAGTGTAAGATTCTTGAGTAAATCTGAGTGTAGGCATGTGTTATAAAGGCTGAGGTAAGATATGTTGTAGATCTGAGTGTAGGATTCTTGAGTGAATCTTAGTGTTGACCTTTGATATAAAGACTGAGGTAGGATCTAGTTAGGATCTGAGTGGTAGGGCATATTGCCTGAGGTGTAAGTCTTAAAGAAGACTGAGTGGTCCCGCGGGATCGTGTTGTAAGCTCCTTGGAGCCGAGTTTTAGGGGAAGAGCCTTATCTAACACATTGTTAGATGGGAGCAAAGGGACAGTGGACGTACCCAAACTCTGGGGAACCACTATAAAATATCTTTGTCATTTGGTTGATGTTCTTGAAGGCTTAATCTTACTAATCACCAAGCACAGTAATTAAGGTATAGGTCTAGATAATCAAAAAGAGACCTAAAACTATTCACCCCCTCTAGGAGTTAGCTAACATTGAAAAAAGTCTTTCAAGTGGTATCAGAGGGAGGTTGCTCTTTAAGGACTCAACAGTCTGAGTAGATCTCCAAGGTCAGCAAGAAAATCTATCCTTATGGGTTCAAGAGTGAACTATAAGGAGCTGGGTGCCATGAAGCTTCCCATCTGCAGAAAGGAAGGGTTTGGAATCTAGAAGGAGAGGGTTAGGCTTTTCATGGAGGCAGCCAACCCTAGGATCTTCATCAATATCAAGGAAGGGCCTTTCACCCTATGAAAGTGTTTGCTCTTGATGCAAATGTCCAGACCCCCAAGACCTACTCTGAGATAATAAAGGATGAAGTTATTCTATCCACAATGGATAAGAGGGTACATAATATAATTGTGAGTGTCATAAATGACTCTACTTTCCAAAATCTGGTACACTGCAAGACTGCAAAGGATATGAGGGACACACTAGTAGTCTACTTGGAGGGAACAAAGGAAGTGAGAGATGACAGGAAGTCCATGCTCAATCAAGAGTATGAGGCATTCAGGCAGAGCAAGACTGATAACATAACTGAGTGTAATGAAAGATTCTTCAGGATTGTCAATGAGATGAGAAAATATGGAAGAGTCTTCAACACTTTTGAGCTTATTGATAAGTTTCTCAGGTCTCTAACTAGAGACTGAGATACTAAAATATATGCCATTAGAGAAGTGGCAAAACTGGATGACACTCCACCAGCAACTCTATTTGGGAAGCTACTGTCTTATGAAATGCAGCTGACAACAAGAAAAGAGGAGGAGAAAGTCAGCAAGTCTCAGGCTAAAGAAAAATCTATGGCCTTCAAAGCTGAAGCCAAAAGGAGGAATAGAAGGAAGAAACCTTCTCTACCAAGGAGGGATGTTGAATCTAACTCAAAAAAATCAGAGACCAGCACATCAGACTGCCATATGTCTGATGAAGACTTTTCTGCCTTCTTCAAGCAGTTCCAGAAGTTTATGAAGAAGAAATACTGGAGAAGCAGACCCTCTTCCTCCTCTCTTCCCAAAGAAGACTACTACAAGGGCAGGAAGAAATCCTCTAAGGAGGACAAGTATGGTTCTAAACCCAACAAACATGTTTAATCTAAAGTAGTTTCCTATTGCTATAGCAAGCCAGGGCATATAATAGTTGACTGCTGTTGAAGCCAAAAATGACCGAAGCCAAAATTGGCTTCTGTGGAGTTCGGGGTCCCAAAAGAGGGGTGACCGCACACCTACTACACTCAAATGAACAATCTAGGCTCTAGACTAGGAACGTAAGGGACAGACCCAAGGTCTCAGCGTGGAGGACCCACCGCATACCCGGAAGACTAACGAACTCTTCCCCTCCCAAGCCAAAGGATGAGCTAAGACACCTTCGAAGGGCGCTCTTGGCCGACCAGAACATCTAAGGAGGGTCTCAAGACCATCTCTCTCCTATCCAGATGTGTCTCCTTGGGTCAATACAAAATGCTCCTCACCCGCCCTACTAAAGGCGCAACATCGCCGAGCAATTCTACGATACGCTGCCCAACTGGGCTGCAAACAACGCGACTCCACTGCCTTAAAAGGCTATCAATAGGCCAACAGGGGCTTCCCGGCATAAACCTCAGGGCTCCCGCGGGACGAGCGGTTCACAAGCACACCGCTCGCCCGAAGCAAAAGAATAAACCATACATCCACAGAGCATCACAGATTATAAATAAATACAGGAATATTAATTCCATACATCGGCACGCAGGCCGGCAATATAAACAAAAGTAGGCCTTCGAGGGACGACACAAGCTTGGGCTTAAGCCCGCTATCCCCCGCTTGGTACTACAACACCTGTACGCCAACGTCTCGACGAACGACTTCCAGCTGAACGACAGTCGGCTAACGTAAGCGAGCCAAACATATTCCGTACACCCCTTTTTCGGGGCTACGGTGCGCATTCCCTGCAAGTAGATCATATCCAACTTCCTCGGAGTCTTCTCCGGGAACCCCAGAACATCACCAATTCGGCTCATACGTCCGAATGGGCTTCACACATCATGCCTAAATCCGTACTCACACTTCCTGATACTATATGCAATTAATAGCGGGGACGTACACGTCGACCCGTCGGAGAGCTCCCTTCCCCCACCCATTGGTGGAGAGGGCTTCCATGCAAATATGTAAAATAAGGGCTTCACCTGCCCGAGTAGAAACTTCGTTACCCTTGACGCGTGTTTTGACGAAGCCGCAACCGCGTATCGACCGTACAAGCACAGATCCGGACGTCGCAGTATGAACTCTGATCTTTTTTTTGTTGTGGATCTTGGTCGCAATAACCCTCATCATGAGAGGCTCGGGCAACCCTTGCTTGAGGCGGCTTTCTCCTTGCGGTGACGGCCTGGACAGGAGGTGGCTTACTCCTTGTGGCGGCGGCCTGGACAGGAGATGGAAGGAGGCGGCTTCCTCCTTGCGGCGGCGACGACGAGGATGAAGAGAGCTTGGGCTCGGCCGGCGACGGGAGAGAAAAAGAAGCCGAGCCTTGCTCCAGGCTCGGCCGGCGACGGGAGAGGAATGGAAGGAGGAGCTGCTGTACTCCTTTTGTCCAATCCCTAGCTGGGAGAAAAAAGATCCCATGCCCTCTTGCTGTTGCTTTAGGCATCCGGAGAGAGAGAGAGAGAGGTGGCCGGTGCTGGCGTCGGGTTGTGCTGCTCCAGGCGGCCGAGAGAGGAAGAGAGAGGTGGAAAGACGTGGGCGGCGTCGGGCTCCAGCCGGTCGACGATAGAGAGAGGGAGGTGGAGAGGCGTGGGCGGCGTCGGAGAGGAGGAGGGGGCTGCGATGGCGGCGGCCGGCGGCGGGATCGGGAAAGCCCTAAGGGTTTTTCCTCTACCTCCCTTCTTTCTTCCCCCGATGCCCCCATTCCTCCTTGCTCTTTTCTTCTTTTTGCTTTCTTTTTGCTTTTTCTCTCTGCCTCTACCCGTACCCCCTGCTCCCCCACTTCTTCTTTGCTTTTTTTCTTTTTTTCTTTGTTCTGCCTCCCCCCCTTTGCTGTACCCGCCTGATCCCCTCTTATCCCCTTGATCTTAATTCATATTATATATATATAATATATATATAATATAATATATATAATATATTATATAATATAATATATATAACATAATATATGCAACATAATATATATGTTATAGTAATGCCTATGCACACGAAACCTTTGCGCGCGTGCCCGAGCACCCGCACGTCTTCCTGCGGGGCTGCACCGCATTGTCTCTCGTGGCTCGCCCCAAGTTCGTCACTTGGGGAGGATCCCGCTCGCCCAGATACGGGGTTGTACACAATCCCCGCTCTTTTCGAGGTTGGTACAAGCTCGGAAAGAAATGTCCAATCCCAAGTATCCGGCGAGTGGGAGCTGACCCAAAGAAAAATTTTGAGAGAATCTGAAAATTGCACTTAGGACACTAATCTCTTTGCGCACCTTTTGATCATTTGGAACCACTTGATACTTGTAGCGCTCCCTGCTACCGAACCGCCCTTATACCATTACTTATAATAAGTATACAATTCATCATAACATTATAATATCAAAGCTATACCTTTTTGTACTCTCTTGTACACACAGAGCTAATCCTCTCACCCCAGGTGTGCCTACCGCCCTGCTCAGCTAATGAGAGCCTGAGCAGCGAGTCTACCTGGGGCCGTGCCCGGGTCGGGGTGTCGTAGAAGTGGCTAAACCGAAGTATCCAAAAGCCAACCTTTCCCCCACAAGCGAGGCTTCGGGCCTGCCAGCTAGATGGGAGCCTGCGCAGCGAGTCTACCTGGGGCCGAGCCCGGCTCGGGGTATCGTAGAAGCGGCTAAACCAAAGTATCTCAAAAGCCAACCTTTCCCCCACAGGCGAGCCTTCGGACCTGCTAGCTTGATGGGAGCCTGCAAAGCGGGTCTACCTGGGGCCGAGCCCGGCTCGGGGTGTTGTAGAAGCGGCTAAACAAAAGTATCTCAAAAGCCAACCTTTCCCCCACAGGCGAGCCTTCGGACCTGCCAGCTAGATGGGAGCCTGCGCAGCGGGTCTACCTGGGGCCGAGCCTGGCTCGGGGTGTCGTAGAAGTGGCTAAACCGAAGTATCTCAAAAGCCAACCTTTCCCCCACAGGCGAGCCTTCGGACCTGCCAGCTTGATGGGAGCCTGCGCAGCGGGTCTACCTGGGGCCGAGACGCGCTCGAGGTAGTGCAGAACCAAGGACCCAGAAACAGACCTCTCCCCCACAGGCGAGCCTTCGGAGCTGCCAGCTAGATGGGAGCCTGCGCAGCGGGTCTACCTGGGGCCGAGCCGCGCTCGGGGTAGTGCAGAACCAAGGACCAAGAACCAGACCTCTCCCCCACAGCCGAGCCTTCAGACCTGCCAGCTAGATGGGAGCCTGCGCAGCGGGTCTACCTGGGGCCGAGCCGCGCTCGGGGTAGTACAGAACCAAGGACCAAGAAACAGACCTCTCCCCCACAGGCGTGCCTTCGGACCTGTCAGCTAGATGGGAGCCTGCACAGCGGGTCTACTGGGGCCGAGCCGCGCTCGGGGTAGTGCAGAACCAAGAACCAGACCTCTCCCCCACAGGCGAGCCTTCGGACCTGCCAGCTAGATGGGAGCATGAGCATCGGGTCTACCTGGGGGTCTCCTCTCCAAACCAACTCAAACCCCCGAGTGAGCCTACAGCCCTGCCAGCTTGATAAGAGCCTGGTCAGCGGGTCTTCTCGAGGTCTCCTCTCCAACACAACTATAAAGCAAACATAAAGATAATCAAATAACTCAAAAGAACTGTTAACCCGATCAACCAAGCCAAAGTCCGACACGAGGCACCTCTACCCGCTACGTCCGCCCTCTTGGGAACCGGGGTCAATCATACAATACTCTCCCTAAGGCATCTTTTGATCTCCAGGATTGGTAGCGGTATTGGCGGGTTATGCTATGCTGGGCTTTTAGCTTAATACAATCAGGATATATCTGGTGGTGCTGCACATCCATTTAAAATTAAGGGTTACAAGTTTGATTCCGGCATACAATCTTAGCAAACCGAAGCTGAAAATTCAACTGCTAAGCATGACGTCAAATGATCTAACAATGTTTCTAGGAGACATTGAAGATCCATATATTGTATTTGTAACTGGTGCAACTCCAACAAGCATAGTGGAAACCATTAAATGATCCATTGGGAGATTAGGAGAAAATGAGAGACGCATTATGGGACTTATTTTCTTAGTAGCTGCAATTGGGCAAAGGAGAACTATTAATGATCTGCTTGCAAGACCAGGAGCAGGAGCAATAGGGAAATATATTCTTGATCACTGGTGCATTAAGGATAACTTAAACTTTACTGCTTTGAATCTTGGTGGAAATATGATTGTTGCTGCTCATGCATTACCTGGAACTAAACTGATACGTGGTTTTCGTGGTAAAATAGGTACAAGATCACTTTGGCATTGTAATATTGATTCTAATACTTGTAGGTTATCTAAGAAAGCTAAACAAATTGCTAAGGAAAAGACTATTAAATTCACTATGGAAGAAGCAATGACTCAGGGAGGTAGACTGATACATCATCTGATAATGAGTCCTAATGCTGAACCTGATCCTGCTGCTGATCTGCGAAATTATGATGCAAGTGCTTTCTTTGAGCAATCTAGAGTTAGAACTGATAATATACCTGCACCAGGGTCCAGTAGTGCTGCACCACCTCCTAATGCTCCAGCCCAATCATCTTTTACTCATATGAATGCTGAATAACTATCTAACCTCCCTCCAGATCAGTTAACCAAATACTTTGAAGAACTGAGATCTTATAATGCTGCACAGAGGTAAGCTGCTGACACACCAATTCCACCAGTTGGTAACGAAACATGACAAGTTCTTTTATATGATCGATATTTTGTATTATTTATGATTTGTATGTCCAAAATATCATATTTTATATTTATAATTATGAATATTTGTTTAATAACAGGAACATTTCTAGCTCTTATGCCAGCTCAAGGACAGGCATCAGGTACGGCTGAAGATCCTTCTGCTGAAGACATACGAGGACTTAAACAGACAAGGCTAGGAGAACCTGATTCAGAACAACATATGGAAACATGATTCACACCATGAATCATTCTAGAAATATTAATTTTTGATATTTTGGAATACTGAAATGTTTTGTTTGCATTATGCTTTTGTCACTCATTTTTGGATCTATACTGGATATTGGTATAGCATGGGTTTTTGATCATAAATTCTCATTCAGATGATTATGTTTACCTGTTAATGCTAGTGATTATGCTACAATATTTGGTGTGATTTCTTTTGCTGAAGCGGTTTCATTCTACAGGTTCGCAAGCAAATCCCCTAACACAGGTGAATTAGTTATGGTTCGTGAATGTTGCGATCCTCTTTGGTTTTACTGCTCTTTCTATTCCCACCTCTCCCATCCTAAAACACACATTTGAGAATAATTGTTAATATACATTTTCTGGAACTTAGATGTCTTGCATAAGTCTGAACCCAATATGCTAATACTAACACTTCAACCCTTTGACTGTGCATTTCCTATCCTTGAGATTTTTGCCAGCGGAACATTATTTTAAATGTTAATTTTGCTGTGAGGGTTTAAACTTTGGTATTTGAGAAACATTTGAGACGAAATGCTAGGATGGTTAGGATCGACAAAAGGGGAGTGGGAGGGGACTTCTTTCATCACATGACCTTGGTCGTCACCTAGTTCCTCTTCTATAGCCATGACGTTCGCATGAGTTTTTCTGTGCTGGTCACTCTCCACGCTCACCGCACCATAATTGTTGAAGCCAAAAATGACCGAAGCCAAAATTGGCTTCTGTGGAGTTCGGGGTCCCAAAAGAGGGGTGACCGCACACCTACTACACTCAAATGAACAATCTAGGCTCTAGACTAGGAACGTAAGGGACAGACCCAAGGTCTCAGCGTGGAGGACCCACCGCATACCCGGAAGACTAACGAACTCTTCCCCCCCAAGCCAAAGGCTGAGCTAAGACACCTTCGGAGGGCGCTCTTGGCCGACCGGAACATCTAAGGAGGGTCTCAAGACCATCTCTCTCCTATCCAGATGTGTCTCCTTGGGTTAATACAAAATGCTCCTCACCCGCCCTACTAAAGGCGCAACATCGCCGAGCAATTCTACGATACGCTGCCCAACTGGGCTGCAAATAGCACGACTCCACTGCCTTAAAAGGCTATCAATAGGCCAACAGGGGCTTCCCGACATAAACCTCGGGGCTCCCACGGGACGAGCGGTTCACAAGCATACCGCTCGCCCGAAGCAAAAAGAATAAACCATACATCCACAGAGCATCACAGATTATAAATAAATACAGGAATATTAATTCCATACATCGGCACGCAGGCCGACAATATAAACAAAAGTAGGCCTTCGAGGGCCGACATAAGCTTGGGCTTAAGCCCGCTATCCCCCGCTTGGTACTGCAACACCTATACGCTAACGTCTCGACTGCCAGCTGAACGACAGTCGGCTAACGTAAGCAGGCCAAACATATTCCGTACACCCCTTTTTCGGGGCTACAGTGCGCATTCCGTGCAAGTAGATAATATCCAACTTCCTCGGAGTCTTCTCCGGGAACCCCAGAACATCACCAATTCGGCTCATACGTCCGAATGGGCGTCACACAACATGCCTAAATCCGTACTCACACTTCCGGATACTATATGCAATTAATAGCGGGGACGTACACGTCGACCCGTCGGAGAGCTCCCTTTCCCCACCCATTGGTGGAGAGGGCTTCCATGCAAATATGTAAAATAAGGGCTTCACCTGCCCGAGTAGAAACTTTGTTACCCTTGACGCGTGTTTTGACGAAGCCGCAACCGCGTATCAACCGTACAAGCACAGATCCGGACGTCGCAGTATGAACTCTGATCTTTTTGTTATTGTGGTTCTTGGTAGCAATAACCCTCATCATGAGAGGCTCGGGCAACCCTTGCTTGAGGCGGCTTTCTCCTTGCGGTGGCGGCCTGGACAGGAGGTGGCTTCCTCCTTGCGGCGGCGGCCTGGACAGGAGATGGAAGGAGGCGGCTTCCTCCTTGCGGCGGCGGCGACGAGGATGGAGAGAGCTTGGGCTCGGCCAGCGTCGGGAGAGAAAAAGAAGCCGAGCCTTGCTCCAGGCTCGGCCGACGATGGGAGAGGAATGGAAGGAGGAGCTGTTGTACTCCTTTTGGCCGATCCCTAGTTGGGAGAAAAAAGATCCCATGCCCTCTTGCTGCTGCTTTAGGCGTCCGGAGAGAGAGAGGTGGCCGGCGCTGGCGTCGGGTTGTGCTGCTCCAGGCGGCCGAGAGAAGAAGAGAGAGGTGGAGAGGCGTGGGCGGCGTCGGGCTCCAACCGGTCGACGATAGAGAGAGGGAGGTGGAGAGGCGTGGGCGGCGTCGGAGAGGAGGAGGGGGGCTGCGATGGCGGCGGCCGGCGGCGGGATCGGGAAAGCCCTAAGGGCTTTTCCTCTGCCTCCCTTCTTTCTTCCCCCGATGCCCCCATTTCTCCTTGCTCTTTTCTTCTTTTTGCTTTCTTTTTGCTTTTTCTCTCTGCCTCTGCCCGTACCCCCTGCTCCCCCACTTCTTCTTTGCTTTTTTTCTTTTTTTCTTTGTTCTGCCTCCCCCCTTTGCTGTACCCGCCTGATCCCCTCTTATCCCCTTGATCTTAATTCATATTATATATATATATATAATATAATATATATAATATATTATATAATATAATATATATATAACATAATATATGCAACATAATATATATGTTATAGTAATGCCTATGCACACGAAACCTTCGCGCGCGCCCGAGCACCCGCACGTCTTCGGGCGGGGCTGCACCGCATTGTTGCTCGTGGCTCGCCCCAAGTCCGTCACTTGGGGAGGATCCCGCTCGCCCGGATACGGGGTTGTACAACTGCCCTATCAAAAGAAAGGAATCTGGTGAGAAGAAGGACCACAAGCAAAAAGGAAAGAAGGAAAATCCTTCATTGCTAAGAAGAAGAAGAGATGGACTAACTCTTTCTCTTCAAAGTCAGAAAGAGAAGAGGAGGATAAATCTTACATTGGGCTTGTTACTGCTATGCTGGAATAAGAAGAAGACAACTGTTGCCATGGACTGATGGCTCTCACTGATGAAGAATCCAGCCATGAATAGCCTGGTTAACTAAAGGTAAATTCTCTGTCCAAGTCTTCTTCTGAATCAGGCTCTAAGACCAGCCTAGATTCTGAAGCTCATTCATCAAGAGATGAAGGAGATTATGAATCTGAGGAAGATGTCAATTCTGTAATTGATAAATATGGTATCCTTTTGAGTGCTTTCAAGGAAAGCAAGCTGTTGTCTAAGAAGCAAGCTAAGGAAATTGCCTCCCTTCAGCTTGCTGCTTTCCAGCATGCTGATTCAGTTTCACTGCTTGATCAGAAGATGAAAGAGATCAGTGAGTTTGAAACTATCTCCTTCATTCAGCTAGGTATCATAGAGTACCAGGAAAATAGAATAAGGGACCTGGAAGTGCTGCTGGAGAAAGATAAGAGAATAGTGGCTAGCTATTCAAGGCTCAGTTCAGTGCTTCCCTTGATAGACACCTTCACTTCCCAAAAGCGTAAGAAGGGGTTAGGATTCAAGGGATCCACAAGAGTTTCTAATTCCAAAGGAAAGGGAAAAGCACCAGCACAGCCACTGGCCTAAAAGCCTGTTGTTCCATTCAAGAGAATGGTGCTACCTTCTAACAGGTATGACCTAGAGAGCACCTATGGTCACTGGAAGAATGGTAGTTCCACTAGTGTGAGTAAAGATGCTCCACACTATAGTGGTAGATATAATAAGGGTGCAAGTGCCTTAAAGGTAGCCCATGAGGAAATTCAAATGGCCCATCCCGGACCATTTGTTTTTGGTACACCCGCCCCTTCACTCAAGGGTAAAGCTGCAGACTATTCTCAGAATATTCAAACCCACTTAAGACTAAGGGCAAGTCTGTCAGTAGACCTTATTTGGGCATCTCAGATGCCATCAAGAGTGTCCTTTCTGAAAAAAAGGAAGCTACTGGTAGGGCTCAAGACATCCCAATCACTTATATTGCCAGACCCACCACTAGTCAGTCTGGGGCTGGGAAACAAAAGAATAGGACTGCTGCTGTACCTTCTAGACTGAGAGCTGCTAACAACACTGCTACAAGACCAACTCTTAAAATAAGGTACAATATTTATGAGTGTTGGTGTTGTGGCAAAGTGGGCCACTATGCTATAGATTGCTGGCACAATACAAGTGTGCCAAGAGCAAGAGAGAGCTTACCTGCTAGAAGAGTTGTAGGTAGGCATGGTTATTATCAGACTAACATGCACATAGGACCTAATAAGAATTGGGGTCCTAAGGTTAACTTATTTATGCCTTACAGGTTAGTCAAAGTGGCCATACCCATAAATGGTACTTGAATAGTGGGTGTTCTAAACACATGACTAGAATAAGGAGCATGCTGAAGGAGTACACTTCAGTAGAGAATGAACCCAAAGTCATCTTTGGTGGGTCAGAAAAAGGAGTAACTAAAGGGTATGGTAAGATATCAAATGGCATAATTACTATCATACAAGTAGCTTATGTGAAAGGGTTGCAACATAACCTCATGGGCATAAGCCAACTATGTGATCTTGGCTATGATATTTCTTTCCTCAAGGATGAGTGACAAATTAGGAGGTCAAGTGACTAAGGGGTCATCTTGACAGACACTAGGAGAGGAAATATCTATTGTCTTAATTTTGATTGTGAAAATAAGGACTCTCCCATATGCTTAGTTGTAGATGAGAAAACCTTATATTGTGTCCAATGGCACAAGAGGCTGGCTCATCTGAACTATAAGACCATAGACAAACTCTTTAGTAAAGAGTTAGTTAGAAATGGCCCCAAGTTGAAATGCACTAAGGAGGGTATCTACTCTTCATGCCAAAAGGGAAAACAGACCAAGACCTCCTTTAAGTGCATTGGGGACAAAGAGTCAATGAGGTGCCTATACCTCAAGTATATGGACTTATTTGGTCCTATGCTAGTTCAAAGTCTAGGTAGGAAAGTCTATACCCTTGTGGTTGTTAATGACTTTTCTAAGTTTTCTTGGGTGTTCTTCCTTAAGAGAAATGATGAAACCCTTGAAGTCTTCAAGAATTTTGTCAAGAAGATGCAGAATGAACTAGACAGTACTGTGGTCAAAATCAGAAGTGACCATGGGACTGAATTTCTGTCTGCAAGCATGACAAAGTTCTATGAAGAGCAAGGGATTCACCAGGTATTCTCCTATCCTAGAACACCCCATCAAAATGGAATTGTTGAGAGAAAAAACAGAACCCTTATTGAGGCTGGTAGGACCTTGTTAAATGACACATCTCTCCCAGAATCTTTCTGGGCTGAGGCAGTAAATATTGCATGTCATGTCCTTAATAGGGCTTCTATCACCAAAAAGCCACAAGAAGACTCCCTATGAGATCTTAAAAGGCAAAAACAAAACTTATCCTACTTCCGGATTTTTGGTAGCAAGTGTTATGTACTGAATAATGGAAAGTTCGATGTGATAAAGTTTACTACCAAGTCCCATGAAAGGATCTTTGTTGGGTACAACAACAATAGTAGGGCATATATGATCCACAACTTGACAAGTCAAGTTGTAGAAGAGTCAGTTCATGTTGTCTTTAATGAATCAAACATGATTAACTATGAGCTGCCTACCTCCTCTTCAAGTTCTACATGCATAGAGCAGGTGATGGACAAGCTTACCATCAAGGAAGGTTCTCCAGCAGTCCAAAATAAGAGAAAAGATGTGTGCTATCTAGAAGGAGCTCAAGACTCACAAGTTGAGGATGAAGAACAGCTAGCTGAAGATAATGAAGTACAACAAGCTGAAGTCAGATTGCGTCCAGCTGTAAGGAATCTGAGGGATCATCCAGCCACCAAATCATTAGTGATGCAAGCCATGGAGTCCATACCAGAAGCAAGAGTATTAATACAGCTCTCTACTCAAGCTTTCTATCTCAAGAAGAGCCTAAGAAGTTTGAAGAGGCAATCAAAGACCAATTCTATATTGAAGCAATGCAGGAAGAATTGAACCAGTTCAAGAGATATAGAGTCTGGAAGCTGGTTCCCGGACCTGAGTCATATGAACTAAGTGGATCTACAAGAACAAGTTGGATGAGAATGATATTATTTTCAAGAATAAGGCTAGACTAGTGGTTAAAGAATACATGTAAGAAGAAAGAGAGATTTTGACCAGACATTTGCCCTAGTATCCAGATTGGAAGCAATAAAACTCTTCCTTGCATTTGCTGTCTATCAAGGTTTCAAAGTCTACCAGATGGATGTGAAGTCAGCATTCCTGAATGGGGACTTAAAAAAGAAGTATATGTAGAACAACCATCAGATTTTATTGACCATAACTCTCCCAATTTTGTTTATAGTCTTAGGAAAGATCTATATAGGTTGAAGCAAGCCCCTAGAGCATGATATGGAACCTTGTCTAGTTTCCTCATTGTGAACACATTCTCAAGGGGAAAAATAGACAAGACCCTATTTCTAAGGAAATATAAGGGCAAGATCATCATAGTCCAGATATATGTTGATGACATTATCTTTGGATCTACTGATGATAACCTTTGTAGGAAGTTTGCTAAACTTAAATAAGGGAAGTTTGAGATGAGTAGTATTGGTGAGCTCAAGTTCTTCTTGGGACTCCAAGTTAGTCAGACTAATGATGGCTTGTCCATATCCCAGTCCAAGTTCACCAGTGAGTTGATTAACAAATATGGAATAGAGAATGCCTCCATCATGAAAACTCTCACGGGGTCAAGTATGCCGTTAAACAAAGATAAAGCAGGGAAACCTATTGATGAAACTTTATATAGAGGGATAATTGGCTCCCTTCTATACCTCACAGCTAGTAGGCCTGACATCATGTATGCTACATGTGTCTGTGCTAGGTATCAGGCCTGGCTTAAAGAATCTCAGTACTCTGTTGTAAAGAGGATCTTAAGATATCTTAAGGGCACACCAAATATTGGCCTATGGTATCCTAGAAATAGGGATTTTGAACTATCAAGGTATTTAGATGTAGATTTTGCAGGATGCAAAGAGAACAAGAAAAGCACTACAGGGACCTATCAGTTCTTAGGAGGAAGACTAGTGTTTTGGAGAAACAAGAAGCAAACAAGTGTTACTATATCAATTGCAGAGTTAGAGTACATTTCAGAAGGTAACTGCTGTGCTCAGTTGCTATAGATTCAACATCAGCTTCAGGATTATGAGCACAAGGTAAGTAGAACCCCTCTTTATTGTGATTCTACTAGTGCTATTTCTATTGCTAGGAATCCTGTCTCACACAGCATGACTAAGCATATAGAAATTAAATATCATTTTATTAGGGAGCATGTGGAAAAGGAAGATATTAGTCGTGAGTTTGTCCCTATAGACAAGCAAGTGGCTGATATCTTTACTAAGCCACTAGATGAAGTAAAGTTCAACACCTTCAAGTTTGAGTTAGGTATGTTGAACCTAGTCTAGCTTCAGTCACTCCCTATAGATTTAGTTTTGGTGCAGGATGTGTTTTTATTATAGGAGACAAAGACCTTAAGTGGTAAGAAGATCAAAGTGGCCATCAATAAATTGATGGCAAAAGTGGCTCCTATTGAGGGGGAGCAAGTCCAGCAGCTGTAGGAGTAGAATCAGCCTTATATAAAGAGGTAGCTAGCAACTGTACTAAGGGGATCAACTGCAATCAGATAGGGGGATAAGTACAAGCCAGCTCTTCCTTGACTATTATTCATAAGTCAAAAAGGGGGAGAGAAATAAGTGGCACATCAAATGGCCTCAAGATTGATCAAGCCTCAAGATTGATCAAGTGTAGCATCATCAAGTGTGGCATCAGAGCTTGATCAAGTAGTACCAAATTCAGGGGGAGAAAGAAATGCTGCTCTGATCAAGTGGTATCAGATTAAGGGGGAGAAAGAAATGCTCCCATGCAGCATTCAAGTGGTATCACACAACTTGTAGCAAAACAGGGGGAGCTAGTGATGCTCAACAAACAGGCAGGAAATGTGGTAACCTTCTAAGATCTACTCTATTATAATAATACTTCTACTTACTGCATATTTTGTGTGTGTCATTGACTAAGAAATGTGAACAATTTGAATAAGGGTTTTGACTTCTTCAAATAGGGGGAGATTGTTGGGTTCATTGATCCACATGGACCAAATTTGTAAGAAGTAAAATAAGTCAATGACACACACATATTGTATTTGATGTGTGTTTGAGTTTATGCATGCAGGTGGACACTAAGCAAGTTGGTTGACAGGCAGGAATTTACTTATATCCACAGGCATTGAGTGGAGCAAGCTTACTCAATGCTAGGTACAGGGTGAAAACATGAGGAAATTACTAAGGACAAAAGTGTTGAGACAAAAGTGTCAAGACAAAAGTATCGAGACAAAAGTGTCGAGACAGCTGTATCGAGACAATACAGTTATCTCGACACTTCGATGATCAAGTCAGATAGAAGATACTGGATAGGTTGGAAATCACCTAAGTCCACAGGTGTTGAGTAAAGTCTATTCACTCAACGCTAGGTAAGCAAAATCATTGAGTATAGCTAGGTTAGTCTATGCTTAACAATTGGCAAGCTGAAATTGTGGCTATGGCCACAAGCGTTGAGTGTAGTCTACTCACTCAACGCCATATAGCTAAAAGCTATGAGATAGGAAAAGCCTAAGAAGAAATAACTGAAAATGTGGCTAAGTACACAGGCGTTGAGTGAAGTGTACACACTCACCGCCATACAGCTAAAAGTTGTGAGAACAGGCAATGCCTTAGAAGAATTAGGCTGAAATGGGGCTAAGTACACATGCATTGAGTGAAGTCCACTCACTCAATGCCGTAACATCAAATTCGTTGAGTATTGCTAAGTTAGTCAAAGCCACAGAAAATCTGTGTAGTTATTTTGACTAAGTCCACAGGCGTTGAGTGAAGCTCACACACTCAACGCCATGTGATAAAAAGCATTGACTGATTCTCATCCAGTCAGAGCTAGTGTTTTCAGACAAAGAAAATTGGCTAAGTCCAAATGCATTGAGTGTAGCTTACTCACTCAACGCCAAATAATAGAAGAATATCTGTTAAGTAGTTTGGCATTGAGTGAAGCTTACTCACTCAATGCAAAGTGACTGGAAGATTTGCTAAGGCAAAAAAAGTTGAGTAATGAAGACACACTCAACGCTCTCAATGCTAGAGAAGCAGAAATATTCTCTAAGGAAAAAAGCGTTGAGTGGACTCAATGCTCTCAACGCCTAATGGCAGAGAAATTATTCTAAGTGTTTTGGCATTCAGTGAAGGTTGCTCACTCAACGCCTAGTGACCAAAAATCTGTCTAAGTGTTTTGCATTGAGTGAAGCTTACTCACTCAATGCCTATACTACTGATGCTTGATTTTGTCTAAGTCCACAGATGGTGACGTCAACATGAGTCAGCAAAAGTCAACAAAGTCAACGCAGTTCAAATTCGTTGCGGGAAAGATGGAGTAAGCTATTGATGGCGCCGACGACCTGCTTTTGTCGTCTTCTTCAAATGGAAGGTGGTAAATTGACAATTAAGCCGGGGCCCACAGCACAATAGAGCCGTTGATCGTCGAGCAATAAAAGGGAAAGATTGTCTGGGTCGACAACAAGCAATTAGGGTTTTCTGATTTTGCTATTGCGGCTGAACATCGTCTTCTTCCTTGCCATTGCTGTCGAGCTAGAAGGTCCTATTCAGTTTAGTCAACTTGAAAGCAAAAAGAGATAGTTTCTCTGATATTCATCTGCGACAGCAAGGTCAGGACTGATTCCCGAAAGAGAAGAGGCAGAGAAATCTGCTAGCTACTTCCAACACAAGACATAAATACACTAAAGACCTTGTCAACTTGTTACCGTGAAGAAGATTGGGTTAAAATCTTCTCAGCCCAGGAAGATAGACACAAAGATCTTTGCCTGGTGTTTAATTTTTTCAAATCTTTATTATTTTCTGTAGGATCCTATCTAGGATCTGAATGTAAGATTCTTGAGTGAATCTGAGCATAGGCCTGTGGTATAAAGGCTGATGTAAGATCTATTGTAGATCTGAGGGTAGGATTCTTGAGTGAATCTGAGTGTAGGCCTGTGATATAAAGGCTGAGGTAGGATCCAGTTGGGATCTGAGTGGTAGGGCATATTGCCTGAGGTGTAAGTCTTAAAGAAGACTGAGTGGTCCCGCGGGATCGTATTGTAAGCTCCTTGGAGCCGAGTTTTGGGGGAAGAGCCTTGTTGAACACACTATTAGAAGGGCACGGGGGGACAGTGGACATACCCAAACTCTGGGGAACCACTATATAATATTTGTGTTGTCTGGTTGATGTTCTTGAAAGCTTAATCTAACTAATCACCAAGCATAGTAATTAAGGTATAGGTCTAGATAATTAAAAAGAGACCTAAAACCTATTCACCCCTCCTTCTCTAGGTGTTAGCTGACCTTGAAAACAAAGTTTTTCAAAGGCCTTCAAGTGGTTTCTTACTGGATAATCAGACCAGCAGAATCCAACAATTGAAGCTCAAAGATGTCTGACTGGTGGGACATTGTACTGCTACCACTTCAGCTGAATAGTGAGGAGATGAACAAGCTAGTTGTACTCATCAGAGTAAAGCATAGGAAGCATCTCTTCTAAGAGCAGTAAGAAAAAGGCACATGATCCTCAGTTGAAAATACTTTCAAATGGTATCCTTAGTTTAACTGACTTTTAAGTGGTATCCTCAAGGTGGTATACAAAAGAGATAAACTGTCAGGTGGTATACAGAAAAGAATTTCAAGTAATATACTTAGTAGAAATTATGACTGAAGGTCTTGAGGACAAAATCTGTGCAAATATTGAGGGGGAGACTATCAAGCTAGTACGGTCTGGTGTACCTAAAAGACAAGCTTGATTCTTACTAAGAGAATCTGCAGCACAAAATGGATCAGCAATACTGCTGAAGATCAACATGTCTCTATAGAAATTGCTGAGGTTGAAGGGGAGACTACCTAGATGGTTGCACCTGCTGTGGAAAAGCATGTACAATCTATTCAAGAACAGCTGGATTGCTCAAGTTATGGTTGATACAGGTCAGTAACTTCCTATGGGAAATGTAGAGTTTGAGGGGGAGATTCCAACAGAACTCCATGCTCACAAAGATGAGAATGTCATAACCTCCCTGACTGCAACTGGTGTAAGGAAGATAAGAAATGCAAGGATGGAACTTGTCAATTCCAAGGGAGAAGACTAACTTCATGAAGTAGCAAGAAGCTATCTCCACTACTTAGTCAGAATACATACCTGTAGGGACCTGCTGTGCACAATTGCTGTGAATCCAGCATCAGCTCCAAGTCTACAGTATTAAGATAAGTAACATTCCCATGTACTGCAAGTCAATTAGTTAAATCCCCATTGCTAGGAATCCTGTCTCTTATAGCAGGACTATGCATAAGGATTATGTATCATTTTAGTAGGGAGCATATGGAAAAGGAAGACATCAATCTTGAGGTTGTCCCCACAGACAAGAAAGTGGCTGACATCTCTACTAAGCCACTAGATGAAGTCAAGTTCAACACCTTCAAGGTTACGTTGGATATGTTGAACTTGGTATAGCTTCAGTTGCTCCTAATTTTATTTTTGTTGCAGGATTTACTTTTCTTGCAGGAAGATAAGTCTCTAATGTGGTATCAAGACTATCAATTCCTTCAATTGACTCATGTGATATCAAGACTTAAATGGACTCATGTGTCCATTAGAGATGATGAAAGAAGATGCTCCTGTTAAGGGAGAGCAAGTTAAGATGCTTTTGATGAGGGGGAGCAAGTCCAGCAACTCCAACAGTGGATCAAAGATAAATACAAGTGGATTGCTGTTACTGAGAATACACTGCTACTGCTGAGAGGACAATGCTACTGCAGGTGAAGAGGAATAGGAAACACCTCCCTGATTATATCTACTTCTGCATAAGTCATACAAAGGGGAGGAGTGGCATTATCTCCAGTGGATCAATTATAGCAGCTAGCTCAAGTGGATCAATGGACCACAAAAGTGTCAAGTAGTTGCATTGGAGTGTTGTATTAGTGGTATCAGCTCAAGTTGTATAATCTCTACTCAAGTGGTATGATCACTATTATAGCGACATTAGGCTATGATCAAGGAATAAGGCTATGATTAAGGGGGAGAATGTTGTTTGGTTTGCAAATGTAATCAGAGGTTCATTAGGGCTTGAACAACATGCAGACAACATTCCTCCTATTCAAGAAGGACTGTATGATAAAAATTATGGTGATCAAGGGGAAGATCAATGGGATGAACAAGATGGGGCTCAATAGGCTGAACCCTCTTGTGCTGCTGATCAGATAGCTAGAGCTAGAGACAAATCTGTTGCTGAAGAAGAAGAAGAGATCTGGATCAGCAATAAGAGATTTTGCTGGGTGCAAGGGAGCTACTGTGTATAACTTCTATGGATACACCATCATCTAGAGGACTACAATCTCAAGGTAAGTCATTCACCCTTATAATGTGACTTATCTAGTGCAATTTCTATTGCTAAGATTCCTATCTTATATAACAGGACTAGGCTTCTAGAAATTAGATAACATTCTATTAAAGATCATGTAGAAAGTGAAGACATTGCCTTGAACTTGTCCCCACTGACAATCAAGTTGCTAATATTTCACTAAGGCATTAGATGAGGCTAAGTTCAACTCTTTCAAAGTTGAGTTAGGAATGCTTACTGATTGTATGACTCATGCACATTAAGTGTTTCAGTTATAGATCTACATGTCTATATTCTTGATTTAATTTAATAATGTAATCTATCTGACTAATTATTAAAATATATTTTTAACAAGGTTAGATAGATAGGTAGCAGTTAGTCACCTTAACTTGCTAAGTTTGATTTCACTGAGATCAGCTAAAATACAATGTTGGTTTCACTGAAATATAGTGCTGATTCAGTTGTATTAGAGTTGGATGAGGATTCAACTCTTCCTGAGCATGGTATCAAATGGTCAAAAGGCCCAAGAGAAAAGTTCTCCCATGATCCTTTCACCTCCCTGTTTAGATAACTGCTTTATTTTAAGAAGCCAAAAAGGGGGAGATATGTAGAGGCAATACTTGGTACTTGGAAAGGGGGAGAGATACGAATGGGGAGATGGCAATATTTGGAAAGGGGAGATATGGAAGCATTACTTGACATGACCAGGTCATGATAAGTCAGTGCATATTACTTGAAAAAAAATTCAAGTTGTATGAGAAATGTTCTCCATTTAAGCTTTTTAAGTATTAAGTGGTATGAGGAGAGTGCATATTACTTATTGTAAGTGGTATGAGAAGAGTGCATATTACTTGAGCAAATGTTCAAGTGGTGTGAGAGATCACTGAATTGGCATTCAAGTGGTGAGCTACATCTACTAGCTTACAGCTGCATCAAACTAATATATTTTATGGGTTAATGCTTCTTAGTATTGCTGTGTGTTCTGCCTTTTTCAAATAAGGTTAGATTATTGGGAATATTGCTCTCAATGTTCCCTAGATTTGAAGAGGCATCACAATCAATACTAAGAGCATAGTTGTATTTGATATTGTTCAAGTTGATTATGTGCAGGATGTTCCTTGGAACAAGTTTAAACATGTTGTCTAAGTGATTGTGACAAGTGGTCACAAAGTAGAGAAGTGGAGAGACAAAAATCTGTCAAAGTCTACAAGCGTTGAGTGAAGCAAGTTCACTCAACACTAGATGTCAAGGAAGGATGTTGGCAAGCAAGAAATTTGGCTAAGTACACAGGCATTGAGTGATGTCATTTCACTCAATGCCAGATGCCAAAAAGTGCCGAGTAAGGTGTGGACAGCCAAAGCCCAACAGTTTGTAAAGCAGTTCTGTAACTAAGTCCACAGGCATTGAGCAAAGGCAGTTCACTCAACGCCATATAACAAGAGGCGTCGAGTAAAGCTGAGTCTGTCAAAGCCTCAGCATTGGCGAGCAAAAAAATTGACTAAGTCTAAAATCGTTGAGTGAGGACAGATAACTCAACTCCTGATGAAAGAAGCGTTGAGTCAAGCTTACCAGTTAAAGCTTTTGAAGAATCTGTCAAGAAATCTGGCTAAGTACAGAAGTGTTGAGTGAGGACAACTCAATCAATGCCCAAAGAGAAAAGCGTCGACAGAGCAATGATCAGTCAAAGCTTAAGAAGATAGATAGAAAAATCTGTCTAAGTCCAGATGCATTGAGTGAGGACAGCTCACTCAACACACTTAATGCCTAGTAGAGGAAGAAAGATTGGCCAAGTCTAAAAGCGTTGAGTGATGAAGGTTCACACGATGCCTAAGTAGTTAAACTGTAAAAGTCAAAGAAAGCGTTGAGTGATGAAGGCTCACTCAACGCACTCAATGCCTGAGAACCATAAAGATTTGGCCAAGTCCAAATGCGTTGAGTGATGAAGGTTCACTCAACGCACTCAATTCCTGGTAGCCCAGTTTATTTGGCTAAATCCAAATGCGTTGAGTGAAGGTTGTTCACTCAACGCACTCAACAAATGAAGTAAAACTAATAATTTTGCTAAGTCCACGGATGCTGATGTCAGCAAAAGCAAACAGAATTCAAATTCTTTGCAGGAAGACTATAGTACACGACAAATGTCGCCGGAAGTCTACTGTACGTCTTCTTCTACAAAAGTAAGTTGCAGCCAACAACCATAGGTGGTCCCCATTGCTCAAGAAGAAGTTAGACGACAGAAGATAAAAGGGATAAGATCCCCTGAGACAAATTAACTTTCTAATCATTTCGAAAAGAGGGAACTTTGTCTTCTTCCTCACAATTATTGCAGAGCTTTGAAGAACAAGTTCCAAACAGTCGATCTGAAAGTTCATCCAATTAGCTTGTCATGATCAACATCTTCAACAACATATTCAGAGTAAATCTTTGAGAAAGAAGAAAGAGCAAGGTCTAACCCTAGCTACAGCATCTGGAAGCTAAAAGAAGAAAGCTATTGTAATCAACACAACCAACAACTAGTTCAGAGAAATATCTTAGGTAAAAGAAGAAGCAACAAGGCTTTACCCTAACTGCAGCAACTATAAGAAAATATAAGATAGCTATTGTGATCAATACCTTCAACAACAAGATCAGAGAAAATCTTTGAGTAAGTAGATGCAGCAAGGCAAGCCCAGCTGCAGCACTTCACAGCTCTAGCAGATCATTCCTGAAGAACTCTTTTTGGAGCTGTGAAGAAGTTTGGACTAAGTTATTTCTCAGTTCAACAAAAAGCAGAGCAAGCTTACAACAACTGCTCATCTTCAAGGCCTCTGTTCTAAACTCAACGACAATAAAGCCTTGAATAAGCAGTGCCCTGCAGGTTACTTCTCAGCAAAATCCAAGTCAAATTGAAGATAAACAGTTTTGTTGCTGTGAAGGAGATAGGACTAAGCTGTCTTAGTTTAGGAAAAAGAAGGCTCAGAGAACTATCTCTCTGGAGTCAAAGATAAGACTGAGTTTCATTCTCAGTTCAAGAAGAAGCAGTTCACTACAAGATACTTCCAATACAAGCATCAGTTTGTTGTAGACCATCTCTCTTATTGCTGTGAAGAAAGTAGGGCTGAGTATTTCTCAGTCCAGGAAGGCAGGCTCAGAGAATTTGTCTCTGTAGTCAAATCAACACCAACCAACCATTTTCTCTGTAGGATCTAGTCTTGGATCTGAGCTGTAGGATCCTTTTGGATCTGAGTGTAAGCTTGTGCTTAAAGGCTGAGTGTATGATCATTTATTGATCTGAGGTAGGATCCCTATGTGGATCTGACTGTAGGGCTATTTACCTGAGTGTAGGGATGTTTGCCTAAGGTAGGAGAGTCATTATCTCTAAGGTAGGGCCTTTGTGTCTGAGATTGTAGGATTCAGTTTTGGATCTGAGGTAGGGCCTTGTGCATGAGCTGTAGGAGAGTTATCCTCTCTGAGTTGTGGGGCTAACCTCCATAGCCTGAGCTGTAGGACTTATGTCCAAGTCTAAGGTAGGTGATCTTTTGATTAGTGAGTTGTAGGAGCAAGCTTGCTCTGAGGTAGGGCTTTGTGCCCAAGCTGTAGGTCTTGGAGGAGACTGAGAGATCCTGCGGGATCTGTATTATTAGCTCTTAGAAGTCGAGATTAGATAACTGCCCTTGTTTAATCACCAGGTTCCGCTCACACCGTTCGATCGTTTAGAGCCGTTCACTGATGCGATAATTTTTACTTTATGTATAAACTATGTAGATAGGCAAAAGCTAACTTGATTTTACTCTCAGGCAAGTGCACCTATCAATCATAGTATAGGAGAAATCTACATCTCGTGTTGTATTCTACAGGGTCTTTTCAAGTACTCGTACTCACTCTCACTCTATTATAGTACCTATAATTAAAATTGATTGTTACCCTAAATTAACCTAACTAGGACTACTTGGATAAAGAGACATTGGAGTATTAAGGAATGTTAAAAAGCAGATAATCTAAGAGTAATCACATGAGAATAATCACTCATTAATTCAATTCTATGTAATCACGTAATAACAAGATTATCAAATTCATTGTATTATAAGGGTTAAACATTTATCGAATTCTCTCTCGAGCAATTCAAAACCTAAACTTAAGTTGAGTAAATTTTCTCTCGAACAATTCACAACACTCAAATTTGCATTAATATAAAGTACACTATCTAATACATAAATTCATGAAATCCTATCTCTAAGATACCATGAGTTCAATTATCCATATTACTATTATCCAAACAACATATCTCTCGATCATGCAATTTGAAATACAAAGAGAAATAACATCAGAATATGAACGTATGAACATCATCACCAACATCCAATTTCTCAATCTAGAAGTTTGGGATTCATATAAAACAAGTTCTAATTTCAAATCTAATATCAATCTCCTTGTTAGAAAGCATACATACGAATACCATAAATCTGATATAAAAACCAACATACATGATTACCGAATTGTTTCAAAAAAAAACCAAGTCTCATGCGAAATGTAAAAATAAAGTTAGATCCACTAAGAGGAGGGGGAAATCAAAAGAGATACATAAAAATAAAACCATACGGATTATCTACTTCGATCTCCCCTTCGCCAAATGCTCCACTTTCGTCCTCCAGAAGTTCTCCAAGTTCTTCAGATCAAAAAGTCCCTCTTCTATTTTTCATACAGGTATTTATAGTCTCTTAACAAACAGGGTCGAACAAGGGTTCCAACATGGCCGTGTCACAAGCCGTGTGGGCGGTTCAAAAGCATTTTAATACGAAAAGATGTGTCTGGTCGAGGGCCGTGTCATTTGACACGACTGATGACACGACCGTGTTGTTCTTCGTGGCTCCACACACGGCTTGGTTGGCAGTATTCCTTTAATTCTTCCCGATAAGGACACGGGCGTGTGCCTACTCGTGTGGTGCTCTGCCTTTTCTTCCAAACCTTCTGATCTTTCCCGAATAGGACACGGGTAGTGACACGAGCGTATTCCTACCCGTATGTGCCCAATTCTAGTCCTGCCATCAGTCATATTGGATCTGTGAAGGCCTCTGTTTGCTCCAAGACTTTTTGTTCCAAGGACTTGCAATACCTGCATTAAGAAGATGAATGAATAAATAAATAGCTTAATACAGGAAATAAAGGAAACTCCATATTGTGCTCTTCTATTCATGATAATTCAAACTCTAAACTATTTTCGCACAATTATAATGATTGGATGTATACAATAGTGGACATGATTACAAATATGATAGTAAAAAGAACATATATAATTGTACTCATCAAATACCCCCATACTTAAGTGTTTGCTTGTCCCTAAGCAAACTAATTCAAACACTTGGGTTACCAATAATTGACTTTTCTTTCGCAAGCTAGTTGCTATGAATTCAAAGAGAAATTTGGTGTTGTAATTGTATAGGAGACTTTTCTAAATATAACTTCATATTAAAATTCCTCTCATATATCTCTTAACTATCTTTCACTCTTTCCTAGAAATAAGATTACAGTCATCCATAAAAAATGTGAGGAGAAAATAACAATCTCAATAAGGTATGCATTAGTATTTCAAAACTTATAAGTTCCAATATTGATAGTTATGAGCTCTCCTTTTCACACCCTCTCCACAGCACTAGTTAGGATTAGCAAGGTTGGATCCATAGGACTTGTATTAGGGTATAACTTTTTGGCTTAGGATAAAAGATCATAGGTGGGGTAATCAAAGATAAACTCGATGTTTTTTATCACACCTAGATCACGATTGAGCCTTTTGCTATGTAATTACCTTAACATACATCAACATTATAAAAGCACCCCCAGACTTCACAATTATTATACTTCCCATTTTTTCTTTCTTTCTTCTGATGGATACTCTATATTTTTGTTAGTTTTTCTTGTCCAAGGGTCTATAGTAGGGATCATTCCGAGTGGGTGTACACACACTCAGGTCACATATCACTATGAACAAAATCATTCCAAAAAGGTCTAAATGATCGATGCGCTAATGGGTAAGGATTTTTGGCCTTGGTGAAATTTAGTAGTAGAGTATCGAAAGGCATAGGGATTAGGTCCAAATTGGGTGTGCAAGGGTATAATGTTAAGGGTTTTGGGCTTGCAAGGCTCAAGCTATCCAAAGGGAGGCCTAAGTCATATCCTTCCTAACTAATTAACTTATGCAAAAGTTTAGAGGATTGCTAGAGGGTAAGTTCTAGACACCAATAGAGAGTATTCTTTATTTTGATTCCCTAATAAAAATTTATCAAAATGTTACACTCTTTGACTTGCTTTATTATAGATAATTATATTTTCTAAAATAGAGTGATTGTTAGTTAATAATATAGATGACTAATCTTAAAAATAAATTATATAGAGAAAATTAAGCTAATGAATTTTTATACATCATTACTATACACAAATTTGTACACTCAATGAGTCTACTTCAATTCATTTTAATAAGCTTGCCAAAGCAAATTAATTAGTTATAATCCCAAGTGGGTGAATTAATAAAAGCTTAGAAAGAAGCAAAAATAGTTTTATTAGGGGAGTTTAACAATATTTAGTACTATGCTAGCAAAAATATAACCAATTGTAAGCATGTCCAACACTGAAATATTAGAATTGAAGAATATCCAAGAATATCCACCCCCAGACTTAAAATTTGCAATGTCCTCAATGCAACGTAAAGAACTGAGAAAGCATAAAGAACTGACTATCAATAAAATAAAAGAGCATAAGAACTAAACATGAGACACAATGATAACATATATAATAACTGATGATACATGTCTAAATAAATGATACTACAAAGAAATCATAAATAAGCTTGTTGGTACCCTAGTTTGATTTGAGTTTAGTCTTCTCCTTTTGTCCCTTGACCCAAGAAATATCTATGGTCAATGGTTAGTGGTCTAGCTGTAGAGTCCTCGCTTTTCCAGATGAAGTATTTGGTTAAGTAGTTTTTCGTTCGACTATAGTCGAACGCCGCTCGACTATCGTCGACTAACTGTTCGACGATGGTCTATCAGTTGCTTGACGTTTTGTCTGCGGGGATAGTTCGACTATCGGTTGATAGTTCGACTATCTGTGTGCTTTGATAGTTCGACTATCTGCTTGGATAGTTCAACTATCTGATAGCTCGACTATCTGTTTGATAGGTCGACTATCTGCATTGTTTGATAGCTCGACTATCTGTTGATAGATCGACTATCTGCTTTCGTTCTGATAGTTCGACTATCTGCTGATAGGTCGACTATCTGTTTTCCCTTGGTAGTTCGACTATCTTCCTTGATAGTTCAACTATCTGATAGCTCGACTATCTGTTGATAGTTCGACTATCTGTCGTTCTCTGATAGCTCGACTATCTGTTGATAGTTCGACTATCTGTTCTGCTTTGATAGTTCGACTATCTGTTGATAGTTCGACTATCTGTTCTGCTTTGATAGTTCGACTATCTGTTGATAGTTCGACTATCTGTTTCGCTTTGATAGTTCGACTATCTGATAGCTCGACTATCTTCTGATAGTTCGACTATCTGTTGTGATAGTTCGACTATCTCCTGTGATAGTTCGACTATCTGGATCGTTCGACTATCTGTCCGATAGTTCGACGATCTCCGTGCGTCGGTCGACGATCTCCGAAGGTCGTTCGACGTTTTCTGTCTGCCTTTTTATTTTGTATTTATTTATTATATTTAATTATTTAATACATTATCTGGCATGTTATTTCAGTTGTTTTATGATAATATTTCTAGGCAATATCTGCTCCATCTCTTCTGCCTGAGTAAAATCTTTTCAGATAAAGTTGTTTGTCTTATTAGCTGACATTGTATTTTACTTTATCTGCTGTCAGTCCTTTATAGCCGTTAGACTGAAAAGTCTTTCTTCTGCTATAAAGAGTTTGTTTCTGATGTGACTTTATTTAGTACTTTATTATCAGATTGCTTCCTGCAGCTTCTTCGAAAGAGGTTTATCCCTTTTATAGAATGTTTCTGCTGCAGAGATTGTTTTGTCTTTTTGATATTTGCAGCCCAGGTCTCAAGTTTCAGAAGAAGACAAACAATTCAAATTGAAGAGAGCCGTTGCTTGTTGCCGCTATAAAAGGAATCCTTTGGAGAAGGATTTCAGCTAGCTAACCAGTTATTCATTTAAGCATTCAAGCCTTCATCAAGACGAAGTTTATTTGCTCTCAGCAATTTCCATTCAACTGAGAAGTGTTAAGCTCTTCTACTCTTCTTCAACCTGAGTTCTCCTGCTTCCAGGAAGTTCAAACTCAGAGTTCTTTTGAAGAAGAAGAAGAAGAAGACAGCTGCTTGAAGATTTCTAATTTTATTATTTATTATCTTCTTGTAGTTTTTCCTTCAGATCTTTCTGAAGAGTTTTCTGCACTGAAGCAATACTTCACCTGGACATCTTTGAGCCAGGGGGAGCCTTGATTCTTTAGAGATTTCTAGCTCAGTGCAAGTCCTTGTGCTTCTCTAATCTATTGTAAAATAGAGAAGACATCTTAACCTTCTTTCCCCCTCCTGTACAGGGTTATTACTCCCTTCAAAAGTATCCCTTGGTGGCAGGGCACCTGATCAAAAACCTGTGTTCGGTTTTTAGACACCTGATCAAAAGTCTAAAGGGTTTCTGGATCTACCTGAAGCAGATCCTGTTGGTGGCAGGGCACCTGATCAAAAACCTGAGTGGATTCCTACCTTATTGGTAGAAGAGTGGACGTACCCAAGTTGTTTGGGGAACCACTATAAATTCCTTGTGTCGTCTGGATTGCCTTGTTTAATTCCTGCATTGTGGTTGTGAATAGATATAACTAGGTTTGCTAGTTGCTGATTAGGTTTTCCAAGCCTTAACTGTAATTACAGTTAGCTTGAGTTTGTGCACAACACTGTGTTAGGCTTTAGGGTTATTTCTATATCTATAATCTTTTCATTCCGCATTTCACTCCAAGGGAGTTGGGTAGACTATTAAGTTTTGTCTAGTGCAAAATTTGATAACTCTATTCACCCCCCTCTAGAGTAGTATCTATCCCTCCACTTTCAAAGCTGGTGGGTCGGCAGGATCGTCGGGGAAGTGAGGTGGCTAAGGAGCTGTCGGTCGTGGACTGGAGATCCCCAAATGATCCTTGATCTGAGCTATGGCATCCTCAGTCCGCTTTTGTGATTCCTCTATATGTTGTAAGCGTGGCGAGATCTCGGTCTCATAAAGGTGACGGAAGTCACGGAAATACTGAGAGTGCGATCGAGGAGGGGGGGGGGGGGGCAGAAGACTCTCCATGAGTATAAGTAGACTGGGCTGGAGGAATTAGAGGCTCATCGAGGTCATGATCGACATTGTCGTCATCATCGTCATCAAGAGCAAACTGAGGTCCACGCCTCGCAATGGCATAAATAAGCCCACCCTGACCCTGACGGGCAGTGATAAGGCGGAGAGATCGAAGACTGGCCATCGTGATTGGCACAGTCTTCGCTACCACTGTCATCAAGGGAAGGGAAGAAAAGATGTTCATGTTCTTAGCCAAGCGCGTGATGTAGGGTGCTACACAAATAGACCCTATACGTGTGTTATCGGCCCGATGAAGAATGAACTGCGCTAACATATAACCCAAATAAATTTGGTAATGCGACGAAATGCTATAGAGGTACAACATATCCTGCCTACTCACGACACTAGAGCTTTCGCCCCAGCCACTCAAGGTATGACTCAGCAGATGATGTATGTAATGGAGTGCGGGAGAACGCAACTTAAAGGCCTTAGATCTCTTGGACTCATATGGAGATAGATCAAAAGTAAGCCGAGCCCAGATATTGGCTGCGTGGTCCCGAGAGGGGAGATCAAAGTGAAGGTCGGAGTAGGCAGTACTATAGAGGAACGAGTCCTCATACACCCCTAAATATTGGGTGAACTGTAGAAGAGAAAGGGTATAAGTAGTGCCCGCTACTTGAAATGAATAACCCCCTCTTGCGTGTTGGTCTGCTCTGTAAAAGTCGGCCTAAGATTTAGGTAGAAGGAGGACATGAACTCTAACGTGAGCTCCTTAAACCCCAACTCCTCAATACCAAAAAATTGTTCCCACCCCATTACAGAAATGAACTCTCGAACTTTCGCATCTAAATGAATCTCCTCCAAAACGCTCCAGTCAATAGTACGAATGTCTTGAAATTTCTTGGACTTGAGGCGATTAAAACTATTAATGTGTGCCGGATCCGTAAACTACAATGGCGTAACACTATCGCGCATTTCTGTAGATAATACTTGGAGATTTGGACAATGACGACGTTCTCCTTGTGAATGTCCTGTTGACATGATCTGCTGACAAGTTAAAGGATTTTTAAGAAATGAAGAGGGAAGAAGGGGAAGAAGAATGAGGAAAAAAATAGAAGGAGAAAATGAGAAAAAGAAGAATGAGAAGAGAGTAGATCAGAAGAAGGAATTGAAAAATAAGAACATAAAATTTTTTTTACCTAGGGAGATAGATCGAAAGGAGAGGAGGAGAATCCACAAACATTGAAGGCAAAAGCTCCAAGCCTGAGTTCTTGGCGTGAAGGAGTGCAGGAGAGTAGGGCTGAAACCAGGAAATGAAGAGGAAGAAGATGACACGGCCTTATAATATGTCAAACATGGGTTGTCACATGGTAGTGTGTGGGCCCGTGTTAATTAATCTGCAACCGCGGAGTACACGGTTCTTAAAAGATGTGCAGTCAAACTAATGGGAAAGGATCGCGCCAGGCGAACAAGGTCCACAACACGGGTTTGTGTGGACCCGTGTGGTCAAACTGATGGGGGTATATAGGCAGACATGATCAGAAACACAGGCGTGTGTGGACCCGTGTCCTTCTCGGGATCAAAATATCGTCGAACTACGACACAGCTTCGCACACGGCTGGGTAGCTACCTGTGTCCTACTCGGGATCATGCTTCGTCGAACTCAGAATCTACACACGGGCACAAACACGGGTGTGTGTTAGCCCGTGTACTGCTCTGGATGTTTGTGTGAGAAAATTAAAAAACTTCTACAAGGCCTGGCACACGGGTGTATGTCCGGCCGTGTGGTGCTCGGGAAAAAGAAAATTCCTACTCAGTTTTAAATCTAACACGGCTGGGCTAAAGAAAGTGTGTATGAACACGGCTTGGCACATGGGCGTGTGTTAACCCGTGTGCCACTCTGAATTGGAATGACCTCCTAAGTGATTTTTATAATATTTTATTGTAACATTTAACTAGAATTTTACCAAAAAATTTATAAACTTAGAAAAATTACTACATTACACATAATCCTAGTCTAGCCGGAGGCATGATTCTTGGCGAGAGAAATCTTGAGTAAACGCACCATAATAAAGTTTTAATCGGTGCCTGTTAACTTTAAAATCTCCCTTCTTAGGGTGGGTTAGCTCGATGGTGGCATAGGGAAAAACTTCTTTGACTTGGAAGGGTTCGGACCACTTAGACCTTAACTTCCCTGGGAATAAATGAAGTCGGGAATTGAAATGGAGGACTTGGTCACCTTTTTGGAATGTCTTAGGTTTGCGAAGGTGGCGGTCATGGAATAATTTAGTCTTCTCCTTATATATCCGGGAGTTTTCATAAGCCATGGTTCTCCACTCATCTAATTCATTAAGTTGAAGTTTTAATTTTTCCCTTATAGAATTGGTGTCAAAATTTAAAGAGCGTATTGCCCAATACGATTTATGTTCTAATTCTATAGGCAGGTGACATGATTTACTATAGACTAATCTAAAGGGGGTGGTCCCTATGGGTGTTTTGTAGGCGGTTCTATATGCCCACAAGCAATCGTTTAGTTTTTTAGACCATTGTTTCCTATTTCCTTCTATAGATTTTTCTATGATTCTCTTAAGTTCTCTAATCGAAACTTCAACCTGACAGCTAGTTTGTGGATGATAAGGAGTGGCTATCCTATGTGTGACCCCGTATTTTTGTAAGACTTTATCTAACTGTAGATTACAGAAATTTGTACCCCTATCGCTAATAAGAGCACGTTGTATGCCAAATCATGCAAATAAGGACTTCTGAAACTGAATTACAACTCTACTATCATTAGTAGGGAGAGCTTGCGCCTCTACCCACTTCGATACATAATCTACAACTACCAAAATATATTTATTCCCATAATAAATTGGAAATGGTCCCATAAATTCAATCCCCCACACATCAACCACTTCACATTCAAGAATAAATTATTGTGGCATTTCATGTAATTTAGAGATATTACCTGATTTTTGACAAGAATCACATGAAAGCACATACCTTTGGGCATCCCTGAATAGAAGGGGCCAATAAAAACCGGAATCAAGAACCTTTTTAGCTGAGCGGTTTGCTCCAAAGTGACCACCTATAGGGCCTGAATGACACTGCTCCAGGGTTTTCCATCCCTCATCCGCTGATACACATCTACGTATAATGGAATCTACACATATCCGAAAAAGATAGGGGTCCTCCCAAAAGTAATATTTCAAGTCAGAGAAAAATTTCTTGTTTTGGTGATATGAAAAGTCTTTTAGAAGGACCTTATCCACAAGATAGTTTGCATAATTGGCAAACTATGGACAATCAACATTTATATTTATAGATAATGAAAATAAAGATTCCTCCAGAAACGTATCACTAATCTCAGACTCATCTAATATTGTGTGTAGCGGATTTTCTAAACGTGAGAGATGATCTGCTGCTAAGTTTTCTGCTCCTCGTTTATCCCTAATTTCCAAATCAAATTCTTGCAATAAAAGAACCCAACGGATTAAATGAGGTTTGGCTCTGCCTTGGCTAGTAAATATCTTAGGGCAGATTGATCTGTGTATAATACCACCTTAGACAATATTAAATAGGATCTAAATTTATCGAAGGCAAAAACCATTGCTAGGATTTCTTTTTCCGTAGTTGTATAGTTCTCCTGTGCATTATTAGGTGTTTTTCTAGCATAATATATAGGGTGAAAGTGTTTGTTTCGACGTTGTCCTAAAATAGCTCCTACCGCAAAACTTCTAGTGTCACACATGATCTCAAAAGGTTGAACAAAATCAGGAGCGATCATAATAGGAGAATTAATTAATCTTTATTTCAAGAACTCAAAGGCTTGCAGACACTCTTTATAAAAAATAAAAGGTGTGACTTTCTCTAAAAGCCAAGTAAGTAGTTGAGATACTTTAGAGAAGTCTTTAATGAACCAGGGATAGAATCTGGCGTGACCTAAAAAGCTTCTCACTGCCTTAATGGAGGTTGGTGGTGGCAACTTTTCTATGGTTTCAATCTTCGCTCTATGAGAGAGATCTAAGTGTCTACCTAACTCACCTAAAGGGGGCTGAATAGATGATTTGTGCGTCAAATGCGGAATAAAAAATTTATTAACAACACAGACAAGTAATCAAGCAATCACACAGGCGATAAGAGATTTATAGTGGTTCCCCGATCTTGGGTACATCCACTTTCCTCACCGATCTAGCAAATAGCTAGACTCGGCTACTCCACTATCTCGGATTGCAAATCAATCCTACACCTCAGAACCACGTTGCTACAAACTCAATCCATAAGGGATCTACACTCAGAAGATAAAACTTCCTACCACTCGGAGACAAATCTCCTACACAGAAAATTGTTTGAATAAAATTTACAAACAAAAATATCTCAGATCTGGATCTTGGTCTTCGTTTTCTTCGTTGAGAGCTTTAGGCTTAATCAGAAAAAGTAGAAGAAGGCTGGACTGATTTCCAAGAAACTGAGATCTGAAATCACCACGATCAACGAGTAATCCACAGGCCGTTGAAGCACAATCGGATCGGATGATTCTTCTTTTCCTTGGATCGATCTAGGTAGCAGCGCTTGAGAGAAAGTCGATCCAAAGCTTCTTCCGGAAAAACGTTAATGGTGGCGGCGACCAGAACGATCGGGATTTTAGGTTTTCCGGATTTCTTTCTTGAAAAGGACGGGAGAGATTTTCGAATATTTCTCTTAAAAATAACTTGTTAAATAACTTATGATAAGTCAAATCTGAAAGGACCTATTTATAGGCTATCTCCAATGGTCATAATCGTAATTAAGATTGACACGTGGACCAATCAGAAAAGGTTAATTCGAAATCTCCGTCAATTCTGGACTTTACGATTTCAGGAATTCTGAACCAACATACTCGGGATAGATGAAATACTCGAGTATAAAGGTCTGCTACTCGAGTAGATAAAAGAAACATGTACTCGAGTAATAGAGATGACTACTCGAGTACCTTGGAAGAACTACCCGAGTTACTCTGACAGACTACTCGAGTAAGTAGAAACATCAACTCGAGTACTAATCCAGACTACTCGAGTATAAGAAGGATCTACTCGAGTACTAATCCAGACTACTCGAGTATAAGAAAGATCTACTCGAGTATTAGACCAGACTACTCGAGTATACAGAAATAAACTCTACTCGAGTGCTAAACCACTTACTCGAGTGTATGAGCGAAGTTACTCAAGTATGTGGACTTAGAAATATTTAGTCTGAACAGCTAGCCTTACTCGAGTATGACTAAGAAACTACTCGAGTATGATTAAGGCTCTACTCGAGTACACAATCACCTACTCGAGTATAAGGAAAAGAGGTACTCGAGTATATGAATGGATGTACTCGATTATATGGACTTAGTAAAATTTCTTGGATGATCTTCACCACTTTATGGTACAGTAGTCCAAGTGCATGTAGATAAAGTGTACCCCAATAGAGAGGCTATACATGGGTCAACACTTTGGATCACACAATGAGGAATTACATTATATGGTCCTGTGTTTTGTGACCCACTATAGACTGACATTGGTTCACACTTGGCAATAGAGTCCTGCATACACAACTTAAACACAACATCAAATACAACTTAATTCATCTTAGTTTCAGGTCTGACTTCCCACAAATCTGGGGTATTGTGAAGACAATTCTCAACACTCTATCTACTTGAATTCCTTGGCTTGAGATCTTATGGCCAAGTACTAACCCTTCTTGCACCATGAAATGACACTTCTCCCAACTAAGTACTAGGTTTGTTTCCTCACACCTCCTCAGAACCTTTTCTAAATTTTTCAAACACAAATCAAAAGAATCACCAAACACAGAGAAATCATCCATAAACACTTCCATAATATCTTCAACATACTCATTAAAAATGGCTAACATGCACCTTTGGAAAGTGGTGGGTGCATTGTATAAACCAAATGGAATGCATCTATAGGCAAAGGTACCAAATGGGCAAGTGAATGTTGTTTTCTCCTGGTCTTTTGGTGCTATAGGGATTTGGAAATATCCAAGAAGTCCATATAGAAAACAATAATAAGAATGGCTTGATAATCATTCTAATATTTGATAAATGAAAGGAAGAGGAAAATTGTCTTTCCTAGTGGCATCGTTTAACTTTCGATAATCAATACAGACATGCCAACCGGCAACTGTTCGCATTGGAATAAATTCATTCTTATCATTTGCTACTACTGTTAGACCTCCCTTCTTAGGAACGACTTGTACAAGACTAACCCATGAACTATCTGAAATAGGGTAAATCATTCCAGCATCTAGCAGCTTAACAATCTCAGCCTTCACTACCTCATTCATATTTGGATTTAGCCTATGTTGCGGTTGAATAGAGGGCTTATAGTTTTCTTCCAAAAGGATCTTGTGGGTGCAAAAACTAGGGTTGATACCTTTTATATCAGATATTTGCCATGCTATAGCACCTTCACATTTCTTCATCACAGTTATTAATTTAGCTTTTTCAGTTTTAGAAAGATTAGAAGCAATAATAACTGGGTAGGAAGAATTAGATCCTAAGAATGCATACTCAAGATGATCCAGTAATTTTTTAAGTTCTACTATCGGTGGATCCTTAGTATTATTCTTAAGAACTTCAAGATCTCCTTGTGTAATCAAACTATACTCAATCTTCCTATTCATCGAAACAGAGTTATCTAGATAATATAAATGTTCAACAATATTTTTTACTTTTGTCTTCTTCTAGATAACAGTTAGTGATGCAAATTTTCAAAGGATCTCTATAATATAAATTAGAATTTATAGAAATCATAAAATTATCAACACCATGACAAAAATAACAACAATCGTCATTATCCAAGGATTGCTTCATTGTTTTGCCAATTTGAAAAGTGACTTCATCTTCCCCTACTCGCAAAACTAATTTACCATCAAAAACGTCAATAAGAGCTCTAGATGTGGCTAAAAATGGACGACCTAGTATGAGTGGCACTTCTACATTTTCATCCATATCTAGAATGACGAAATTGGTGGGAAATATAAACTTATCAACCTTAACCAATACTTCCTCTACTATTCCTCTAGGATACTTAACCGACCGATCTGCTAGTTGAATACTCATTCTAGTAAGGCTAAGTTCTCCTAGACCTAGTTTCAAATGTAGTATATATGGCATTAAGTTTATACTAGCTCCTAAATCCGCTAAAGATTTATTCACTTGTAAATCACTGATTAAACATGGAATTGAAAATGAACCGAGATCCTTAAGTTTTTGTGGTAATTTGTTCTGCAAAATAGCGGAACATTCTTCATTAAGTGTTACTAAAGATAATTCTTATATTTTCTTTTTATTTGAAATCAAATCATTTAAAAATTTAGCATACTTCGGCATTTAAATGACTTCAGAAAAAGGTAAATTAACATGTAATTGTTTAAACATAGTTAAGAACTTGCCGTATTGCGCATCCATGCGCTCCTTGTTCAGCTTTGCTGGATACGGTATTGCATGTTGATACTCCATTGATTTTGAATGCATCTCGTTCTGGCCTTCACCACTAGACTCCTCTTGGGGTGATTCCTTTGTAATACTTTGGTCTTGTAATTCCTTTCCACTCCTCAATTGGATTGTTTTTGCATGTTCCTTCGGGTTTGTTTCGGTATTACCCAGAAGTGTTCCTTGTTGTCTTTCAGATACCATCCTTGCGAGCTGACCTATCTGATTCTCCAAATTCCGAATCGAGCCCTCTTAATTCCGGAAAGCTAAATCAGTAGTTTGCATGAACTTGGTGAGTACATCTTTTAATGATGGCTTCCTTTGTTCTGGTTATTGTGGTTGTCCAAACACAAGTTGCTTGCCTTGATTTCCTTGTCCACCCCAAGAGAAATTGGTGTGGTTCCCCCATCCCAGATTGTATGTAGAATTATATGGGTTGATTGCTTAGTTGAAAGGAGGTCTGGTATTGTTGCCCATATAGTCAACATGTTCTTGCACTTGAGCTTCACAACCAGACATTGCACTAAATGAGGGGATCCCATTGTTGAGGTACCATGGAGGGTGATGCTAGAGATAGGTTATCCATCTTCTGGTGAAGCTTCTCCACTTAAATAGCTAAGGCAGTGATGACATCCACTTCATAGATTCCTGCAGGTTTATTAGGCTTTTGTCTCACGGTATTCAATTGATAGTTATTCATTTCCATGTCTTCTATCAACTGTTGAGCAGCTTATTGTGTCTTATTATTCAAGGTGCCCCCACTAGCTGCATCGATCATCTATTTAGTGGCTGTATTGAGACTATTGTAGAAGGTCTGAATCTGAAGCCAGGAAGGTAATGCATAATGGGGACACTTTCTTAACAGATCCTTTAATCATTCCCATGTGTCATACAATGATTCAGATTCTAGTTGAACATACGTAGAAATGTCATTCCTTAGCTTTGTAGTCTTCGTCGGTGGAAAATACCTCATTAATAACTTCTCAACCATCATATCCCATGTAGTAATCGACCCTCTTGGTAATAAGTTTAACCACTGCTTCGCTTTATGACTTAGTGAGAACGGAAACAACCTCAATCGAATGGCATCA
Organism: Platanthera zijinensis; assembly: GCA_039513925.1. Classification (NCBI taxonomy): domain Eukaryota; kingdom Viridiplantae; phylum Streptophyta; class Magnoliopsida; order Asparagales; family Orchidaceae; genus Platanthera; species Platanthera zijinensis. The sequence goes on from CM077096.1 coordinate 69,306,837, forward strand.
TTGGTAACACCATTGATCTTGAATGTATCACATATCTCCAAGAATCCGTCTAAGTGTGTGTTGGGATCTTCATCTTGCAGGCACTCATATTGGACATACTGTTGAACCATCTGAATAATACTCGGCTTCAACTCGAAATTGTTTGCGACAATTGGTGGTCTAACGATGCTTGACCCAGTACCCTGGAGATTAGGTAAAGCAAAGTTAGACATGGTTTGCTCATCCTGATTTGCCATGATATCTTGATTATCTGGATGATGATCTCCTAAATTTACTGTTTCCCCTTCTGAAAGTCCGTTTGAATAACTGTGTTATCAATTCCCAAGTCCCTTTGGCCGGTGTTGTGAATAATCTGTTCCGATTCAAGATGAAATGGTGTTAGCCCAGAATTTCTCCCCTGATCATAGACTAACAGACTATAAAACAGAGATTAAGCAATATAATTATGCAATAAAAAAAACTAATTTATAATTATACGTTAGTAATTTTAAATTATGTGTAATAAACTAATTTACAATTATATGTTAGTAATCAAAAATTGGTAGATTAATAGAGTTTAAGCTTTCAAAATATTGAAAATGGTATCCCCGGCAACGGCGCCAAAAACTTGATGCGATAATTTTTACACTATGTATAAACTATGTAGATAGGCAAAAGCTAACTTGATTTTACTCTCAGGCAAGTGCACCTATCAATCATAATATAGGAGAAATCTACATCTCGTGTCGTATTCCATAGGATCTTTTCAAGTACTCGTACTCACTCTCACTCTATTATCGTACCTATAATTAAAATTGATTGTTACCCTAAATTAACCTAACTAGGACTACTTAGATAAAGAGACATTGGAGTATTAAGGAAAGTTAAAAAGCAAATAATCTAAGAGTAATCACATTAGAATAATCACTCATTAATTCAATTCAATGTAATCACGTAATAACAAGATTATCAAATTCGTTGTATTGTAAGGGTTAAACATTTATCGAATTCTCTCTCGAGCAATTCAAAACCTAAACTTAAGTTGAGTAAATTTTCTCTCGAACAATTCACAACACTCAAATTTGCATTAATATAAAGTACCATATCTAATATATAAATTCATGAAATCCTATCTCTAAGATACCATGAGTCCAATTATCTGTATTACCATTATCCAAACAACATATCTCTCGATCATGCAATTTGAAATACAAAGAGAAATAACACAAGAATATGAATGTATGAACATCATCAGAAACATCCAATTTCTCAATCTAGAAGTTTGGGATTCAAATAAAACAAGTTCTAATTTCAAATTAAATATCAATCTCCTTGTTAGAAAGCATACATACGAATAAAATACCACAAATCTGATATAAAAACCAACATACATGATTACCGAATTGTTTCAAAAAAAAACCAAGTCTCATGCGAAATATAAAAATAAAGTTAGATCCACTAAGAGGAGGGGGAGATCAAAAGAGATAAATAAAAATAAAACCATACAGATTATCTCCTTCGATCTCCCCTCTGCCGAATGCTCCACTTTCGTCCTCCAAAAGTTCTCTAAGTTCTTCAGATCCAAAAGTCCCTCTTCTATTTTTTATACATGTATTTATAGTCTCTTAACAAACAGGGTCGAACACGGTTTCCAACACGGCCGTGTGGGTGATTCAAAAGCATTTTAATATGAAAAGATGTGTCTGGTCAAGGGCCGTATCATTTGACACGGCTGATGACATGACCGTATTGTTCTTCGTGGCTCCACACACGGCTTGGTTGGCTGTAGGCCTTTTATTCTTCCCGATAAGGACACGAGTAGTGACACGGGCGTGTGCCTACCCGTGTGGTGCTCTGCCTTTTCTTCCAAACCTTCTGATCATTCCCGAATAGGGCACGGGTACTGACACGGGCATGTTCCTACCCGTGTGTGCCCAATTCCAGTCCTGCCATTAGTCATGTTGGATCCGTGAACGCCTCTATTTGCTCCAAGACTTTTAGTTCCAAGGACTTGCAATACCTGCATTAAGAAGATGAATGAATAAATAAATAGCTTAATACAGGAAGTAAAGGAAACTCCATATTGTGCTTTTCTATTCATAATAATTCAAATTCTTAACTATTTTCGCACAATTATAACGATTGGAGGTATACAATAGTGGACATGATAACAAATATGATAGTAAAAAGAACATATATAATTGTACTCATCATTCACCTCCATCTGATTTTCATGTAACCACCAACTAACCACCAGGTTAGTGAGGAGATTTAATTATTAATTTTAAAGGTCTCCAAATAGCGAAATTAATATCCTAATATGCGTATTTAAACTATAGCGAAAATAATCACAATGGTGGTTATGGTGTGCAGATATCTGCGTAACCATCATAACCACCACCTGGAGGCTATAAAAGGAACCCCATACCTCCTCATTTATGACCTTTTTCCTCCGAGTCTTCTTCTTCCTCAGGTAGAAGCTCTGTCGAATTCCTCCTACGAGCAGCACCCGAAACGCACTCAACTTGCACCCGAGCCGCACCCGAGCCGCGCACGAGCCAAGTTAAAGCCTCCCAATGAAGCCCAATCTCTCAAGTTCCAGGTGGCCCCTACAACAACAAATTCAGGAACTCTACACCCACATTCAGAATCAGCAAGGCACTAGGAGAAGCCCACCAACACGAAGTGCAATATGAACGACTCCCGACATGATAGTCTATTGTCCGCCGCATGTGCCAAGTGTTCCCTCACCTCAAAACTGTAATGAGAGGTGGCCTATCATCCTCGACTTCAAAAAAAATTTTAACAGCCAAGAAATAGTGGAATTTGACAGGCGCAAATCCGGTCACGCGATTTTTTACCTGGTTGAGGGGTTTTTCCACGTTAAAACTTCATGTGTACAATCGATCTACCTCATTGACTGTGTGCGTGCTCGACCGTTCCAAGAGCTAAGGAGGTCAAGGTTATTCCGATCCGACCGGGACGTCGAGTTAGACTACAATAGTTTGTCCCCGTCTGTAGGAAACGAGTTCCCAACATCCTCATAAGACTATATCCCCCGCACAGCGGTACTCAAGATAAAAGATGATTGAAAGAAGAAATGCTTGAACCATCGAAGGAATAATCCCCGAGTAGCACATTAAGTATACACCCTCCCGCTTGGAAAAAATCGACCAAGTAGCAGCCGTGGGCAAGATCGAGGGTATATTGCCCAAACATGCCGCAAATGAACAAACTTCATGCCATAATCTTCGCGATTTGTCAAAAAGTGAAGCCGTCCTCCACAACACCAACCATGCAGGATAACTCGCCGCCACTAGGAGACCCCTCCGCTACAACCAAGTCATCCTCGTACAAGCAGTACAATATAGAAAAGGAATTTTCAAGCACCAGTAGTTCCCCCACACCGGCAACACCAACCTGAGACACGCATGATCGCTACCTCTGTGACCCGCAACACGATAAGGAAATCAGAAAAGCATCCAATCACGGGCCCCAAAAAAGTAAATGAGAGAGCAGTCCACACTAAGAGCTTAAAAAGAACTGCAACCAGCGTGCAAAAAAGTCACGCAAACACTGAGGACTCGCGCCACTCAATGCCCCCAATAAAAGATGAAAGTATCTAGTGTCAACCTAATCCACCTATAGGGGGGGGGGGGAATAGGTGTCGTGCAATCTTTTGCGGAATTAAACTAACCTGCACAAGTAAGCAAACAAAACACAGAAAACACACAAAGAATTATAGTGGTTCCCCGATTTGGGTACGTCCACTTTCCCCCTTCGACCTATCTCCCACCAAGGGACGACTAAGTCACTTCTCCAAACGGATTGAAATCCAATCCTCACACTAGGAGCAACGCTCCCCCAACCACGGAAGGAACCCTTCCAACAATGGAGTCACAACTCCACCACAACGGGTTGCACCCAACCCTTACAAATAGGAATGAAAATTCCTTTACAACAAAATTGAATGTAAATAAAAATACAAACAATGCTTTATGGAGATTCTGATGTCCTTCTTCGTTCGTTGAAGCTTGCACGAAAAGTACGAAGAGTCCACAACCAGATTTCTCACTTGGACTGGATCTTGTCAAGATCGGCGGCGACAAGCAAGTGCGGCGGCTATGCTTTGTAAATCCAAACTTCTTGACGAAGCAAGCTAGTTCTTCGAATGATCTCAGTCGGATCAAACGTCTCAACCGATTCGGAAGGGAGAAAAAGTCTCGTTCAACGAATCGGAAGACAAGAGATCTCGAGAAAGACACGTGAGACCGGCTGCTTGCCTCGGTGCTGTCGTCGAGTGATCAGAGACGGGCTGAGATCAGCGGCAGCGACTACTTTGCGATCGGAGATGAGCGTGCGGCGGATTCCGCGATCGGCTAGGTCACGGTTGACTTTCGTATTCCAGTGTGTTGGTGTGTACAGTAGACAACGGGAATAAGTACGTATTTATACCCAAAGGCAAACCCTAAAAGACCGTTGTGGGGACCACCTCAGAAATCCCGAGATCTGGCCGAACTGAGCACGACGACCTGGACCTGTCCAGCGAGCGGCGAAATCTACCTAAGGCAAAATCGGCGGGAGTCGTTGGTGATTCCCGTCGATGTCGGCGGGAATCACTCCCGACTCCCGTCAATTCTGCCTTGGCAGAATTTCTGACTTTTGCCAGCCGGAAGTAGTCGGCGGGAGACACTTAGTGATTCCCGTCGAAGTCGGCGGGAATCACTAACGACTCCCGTCGAAGTCGGCGGGAATCACTAAGGATTCCCGTCGATTCTTACTTTGAAGGATTTTCCTCCTTCCTTCTTTTGATAGCTTGGTCTTTGACCCATCCTTGCTCCTTCTTCTTCTCTTCATCTACCTTGACCCTGTACTTGAAAATAAGTACACTCCAATAGAGAGAGCACACGTGGATCAACACACTGATCTACACAGCGAGGGATTACATTGCGCAGACCCGTGTATATTGACTCACTGCACTCTGACATTTGTGTGTACTTAGCATGAAATAGCTACAAGCACCACTTGATAGAATTGTCAAATACATAGTCAATTCAACTTAGCTTGTTCAGGATCTTCTTCAAATCAGGTCTATTGTGGATGCAATACCAAACAATCGCCCCCTATTTGAAGAAGCCTAAACCCTACAAGCTAAGGTGAATAGAACAGATGGAAATGAAAATCATAAAATGAAGTTTAGTTGAGTGTGGAATTCATTACCATTTTCCTGAGAGCAACATAGCCTTAGCCGAGGTGATCTCCCCCTATCTGAGAGCAACATAGCCTTTGTGGCCTACTTAACACCACCTTAGCCTTGGCCGAGAGGGTAATCTCCCCCTTTTTGGCTTATGCAAACCTAGGACTTCACTTGGAGCAAAATGCTCCCCCTCAGATCTTGCATCCATACCCGATCTTGAGTTCCTAGCAGACGCTTCCTCTTGATCCAAGAGCCTTGAGCCTTTCAGTCTTCAATCTTCAAGGTTCAGTATGCCGAGTTCAGTTTTGAATAAATTGAACTTGGCCTCGTCTAGTGGCTTCGTGAAGATATCTGCAATCTGCTTATCCTTGGGACATAGCAGAGTGATATATCTTTGTTCTCCACATGCTCCCAAATGAAGTGGTAGCACACTTCAATATGCTTTGTTCTGTTGTGCGACACAGGATTATTCGCAATTGCAATTGCGCTCGAGGAGTCACAATACATAGGAACTTCTCTGAACTACAAGTCATAATCTTCAAGTTGATTTCTGATCCATAGAAGTTGTGCGCAACAACTGCCTGCTGAGATGTACTCAGATTCAACCGTAGAGGTTGCAACATAGTTCTGCTTTTTACTGCTCCATGATATAAGCCTTCTTCCGAGGAATTGATACGTCCTGGAAGTACTTTTCCTATCATCCCTGCTTCCTGCAAAGTTAGCATCTGAAAAGCCTATCAGCTCGACATCATTGTTTCTTTGGTACCACAAGAGAAGATTTGGTGTACCTTTAAGGTATCTAAGAATCTACTTTGCAGCGACATAATGAGAATCCTTAGTGTTCACCTGATATTTGGCACAAATGCATGTGGAAAACATAATATCTGGTCTACTAGCAGTAAGGTAGAGCAGGGATCCAATTATGCTTATGTACTTGGTTTCATCAAAAGGTTTCCCTTTCTAATCCTTGTCCAGAGACACAGTGGATCCCATTGGAGTCCTCATAGAGGTTGCACTCTCCATTCCGAATTTATTGAGGAGTTCATTTGTGAACTTCGTCTGAGAAATGAAAATTCCATCCTCAGACTGTTTCACTTGAAGTCCCAAGAAATACTTCAGCTCTCCCATACTGCTCATTTCAAACTTCCCTTGCATAAGTTTGGAAAACTTCTTGCACAGGTTGTTGTCCGTTGAGCCGAATATTATGTCATCGACATAGATTTACACCAGCAAAATCTTGCCTTTGACTTCCCTAAGAAACAATGTCTTATCTATTTTTCCTCTCGAGAACTTGTTCTCAAGAAGAAAACTAGATAGAGTCTCATACCAAGCTCGAGGAGCTTGTTTTAAGCCATATAATGCTTTATTAAGAAAGTAAACATGATCAGGGAGTGTTGGATTAACAAAACCTGGGGGTTGCGCGACGTATACTTCCTCTTTCAAATTTCCATTCAGGAAAGTAGACTTCACGTCCATCTGATAGACAGTGAATCCTTTGTGAGAGGCATACGCCAGGAACAACCTGATCTCCTTGAGCCTTGCAACTGGTGCAAAGGTTTGGTCGAAGTAAATCCCCTCCTCCTGTCTGTATCCTTGAGCCACCAGTCTGGCTTTGTTCTTGATGATGACACCGTGATCATCCAGTTTGTTTCTGAAGATCCACTAAGTGCCGATCACATTCTGTTTCTTTGGTCTGGGAATTAGCGTCCAGACGTTGCATCGTTCGAATTGATGAAGTTCATCTTGCATGGCCAATATCCACGACACATCTTTGTTCGCTTCGTCAAACTTCTTTGGCTAAACCTGTGACAGAAAAATAAGGTGCAGAATCTCGTTAATTGTACCTCTGCGAGTTCTGACACCGTCCCGAGGATCTCCTATGATCTGATCTCTTGGGTTATCCCTCACGTGTCTGAGTTCTAAGAGTCTGGCATCTGGAGCTCCAACAGCTTCTCGAGCTCCTCCCTCTTCTGGGAGAATCTCCCCATCCTGACCGTCATCTTCTCCAGTTGGTGTTGAGGTGGATACCTTGACGTACTTGGGAGCTTCATTATTAGCAGTCTCATCTAGACTTAGCTGTTCAGGCCTTGCACCTGCATCTTCAAGAATTCCACTAGAAGAATTGTTGTGAAGCAAGCTTCCTTCATCAAATACAACATTAATTGACTCTTCTACCACTAGGGTTTTCTTATTGAAAACCCTATATGCCCAACTATGGCTACTATAGCACATGAAGATGCCTTCGAAGCATTTTTATCCGAATTTAGTACGTGGGTACTTCCCATTATTGAGTACATAACATCTGCAGCCAAAAATCCTTAGATAGGACATGGTCGGTGTCCTACCTTTCAATAGCTCATAAGACGTCTTACGATGGTTCTTGTTGATCAAGGCTCGGTTTTGCACGTGACAAGCTGTATTGACAGCCTCTGCCCAGAAGTACTCTGGAAGAAAAGCGTCATTCAACATTATCGTAAATGCTTCAATGAGCATTCTATTCCTCCTCTCCATAACTCCATTTTGCTGAGGAGTACGCGGGGGGAAAAACTCATGAAAGATACCATGTTCTTCACAGAATTTTGTCATAGCCCCAGACTCGATTTCTGTTCTATGGTCACTTCTGATTTTGACCACGGAGCAGTCAAGTTCGTTCTGAATCTGCTTGACAAAATTAGTGAAGATGTCAAACGTATCTGACTTTCGTTTCAAGAAGAACACCCACATAAATCGAGAGTGATCATCAACAATCACTAGCGTATACAATTTGCCTCCTAGGCTACGAACTTGCACTGGACCGAACAAGTCCATATGCAGAAGATAAATTCATCTGGAAGAGTCTTTGTCTGCAATGCCCTTAAAGGTAGCCCGAGTCTGTTTGCCCTTCTGGCATGCAGGACAAGGGCTATCTTTGATGCACTTAATAGTAGGGGCAACCCTTACTAAGTTCTTAGAAAACAGCATATTAATAGTTTTGAAATTAATATGTGCTAATCTCTTATGCCATTGTTCACAGAGAGATGCACTGTCTTTTGCTACTAGGCAAACGGGGGTAGAAGAGTCTATGCTAAGAAAATCTAAGCAGAAAATATTTCTGCTCCTAATGCCAGTTAATATCGTCTCCGAAGAGGCACACGATATTATCAGGCACTTTTCCTTGCAGAACTTAACGTCGTATCTTTATCACACAACCGGCTTACACTGATCAGGTTATGGTTTAACCCTTCAACATAGGCCACATCTGTGATAGAGAATACACCATTGGATATCATACCATAACCCTTGGTGACTCCTCGATCTGATCCTCCAAAGATGACTTTGGGTCCATTTTCGACTGGGGAGTAATCACGCAACAAGCTTCTTGTCTCGGTCATATGTCGGGAATATCCACTGTCCAAGTACCAGATTGGCATTTTGGTGGCCTTTGGACATACCTGCAAAACAGAATTAGTTTCCCTTAGGAACCCAATTAAACTTGGGTCCTAGATTCCTTGTTAGCACACTCCCCCTCGGGTGGTTAACCCTACGAGTGGTCGGCCTCGCATTGCTAACATGAGGAGTCTCATTGTTTCTTGGATTAAACCAGGATTCCACGACAAAGTGACCAACTTTGCCACAACACCAACAGTCAAACCTGTTGTACCGTTTCCTAGGCTCCTGCTTCACCCTTGGAATGGTGGGTCCAACCGGGGCCTTGGATCCGGAGGTGGAGGCATTATGATGACATCAGTCACATGATTCCTTCACTTCCTATTCCTTCTGTATAACAGGCTTGGCCTTTGGTGCCTGCTTTCTATTATGGCCGCTAGAGAAGTGGCCATAATTCTCCACTTGGATTTCCTCATAAGGTGCCTTGAAGACACTCTCACCGTAGTTGCGGGGGAAGGTCCATCCATCATACCGACTCTTGGGCTTTTCAACCGAGGGCCGGAAGAGGTGGCCATAGGTTGACTCAAAGTCATGCTCCTTGTAGGAAAAGCTAGGCTTTCAGAATGAAATAGGACCGAGTGGGGCCTTTCCCTTTTCTATAGCGGAGGCCTTCTTAGTAGCCTTATTTTTCCTCTGATTTCTGTTTCTCCTGGATGATTTATCAGGCATGGCCACATGCCCTAAGCCAGCCCCCTTAGCCTGAGCAGAGAATTCATCAACCAGAGGAAGAACGGTCTTGGGCATAGAGAAGCTTTTGACAATCTTCCTCTCGGCCGCAAGCTGTTCTTCCAGCTTGTTAATTTCTTCCTGCCTTTGGTTAAGGAGCCCTAGAGAATCTGAGTGCTTAGAAGTCAGGTCCAGGTGTTCCTGTCGGAGAGATATCAAGCCAGTGATCTCTTCTCTTAGGGACACACCCTCAGCCTTAAGGAATTTGACTTCCTTTTTCTGAGCGCTCAACCTCTTTTGGCATTTTTCAAAATTATTGAGTAGGAGCTCATACTTTTCGAGGAGTTCAGCTTCACGGGTAGATGGGTTGTCCTCGTGATCATCTTTAGGAGACTCAGAGTCAGAGTTAGAGTCAGAGTCAGAGAGGGGGGTGCGATCTTTTACCTTCCCAGTAAATGGGGGACAATCTCCATCTGAGTCGGAGCGACCCATTAGCCCGAAGTAGGCTTCCTCATCATCACTGGAGTCTGAAGAGTCAGATTCACTCAGTTTCTTTGGCTTCTTGGAAATGTAGCTCCTCTCCGTCTTCTTGTCTCGATAGGACTTGTGCTCCTCTCCTTTCCCCTTATCTCTCTTGCTTTGGTGGCAGTCAACAATGACGTGGCCTGGCTTATTGCACCCAAAGAAGGTAATGTTAGCAGAACGATGTTTGTTCTGTTTAAAATCATACCTGTCAGAAGAGCAATTCTTCTTCTGATGTCTGGAGGAGGAGCCATTTCCTTTTCTCTGATTCCTCATCTTGAGGAACTTCTTGAACTCTCGAGTGATGAAAGAGAATTCTTCTTCAGATAGCTCTGAGTCAGATGAACATGGCTCAGAGTCTTCTTACTCAGCCTTTCTCCAAGAACGGGACGAGGCTTTACCCTTGCCTTTCCTTGAGCTATTAGCTTTCAGGGCCACAGTCTTTTCTTTGGCTGCAGCCTTATCGGCCTCCTCTTCAGCTTTTCTGGTGTTCAGCTGAAGCTCGTAGGACATTAGCTTCCCAAACAGAATCTGGGGATCAGTTTCTGCCAGCTTGCTAAACTCTCTGATGGCGCAAATCTTGGTGTCCCATTCCTTAGTCAGGGATCTAAGGAATTTGTCATTTAGTTCACCATTAGTGAACACTCTTCCATAACTTTTCAGGGCATTGACGATCTTCAGGAAGTTCTCGAATGTCACTCCGATTTCTTCCTTGGTACCTTGACTTAAGGCCTCATACTTCTGGTTCAGAAGGGATCTTCGATCATCCCTTACTTCATCTGTGCCCTCCATCAGAATGTTCAAGTAGTGCCAGATGTCCTTGGCAGTCCTGTAGTTGCTGAAATTCTGCATCATTGAATCATCGACGACGCTCACTAAAATGTTTTGAGCTTTCTTGTCTAGTCCGACAAGCACCATCTCATCCTTATCCATTTCAGAGAGCCTCTTGGGAACCATCTTGGTCGGATCAATGGTGGAGGCCTTAGTGGGGATATGAGGGCCCTCCTCCACTATCATGAAGAGTCGGGGATTGACTGCTTCCATGTAGAACCTTATCCTTTCCTTCCAGATGGGAAAATTCAGCTTGGTGCATACTAGAATCTTTCCTGTATACTTGAGTCCGTCCATTCCTGAGATCTTCTTTCTTCTTGACACTAGACACTGAATCTTACTCAAGGTGTTAACCTTATTGATGAGTAACCTCGCTCTGATACACTTGAAAGTATCTAGTGTCAACCTAATCCACCTATAGGGGGGAATAGGTGTCGTGTAGTCTTTTGCGAAATTAAACTAACCTGCACAAGTAAGCAAACAAAACACAGAAAACACACAAAGAATTATAGTGGTTCCCCAATTTGGGTACGTCCACTTTCCCCCTTCAACCTATCTCCCACCAAGGGATGACTCAGTCACTTCTCCAAATGGATTGAAATCCAATCCTCACACTAGGAGCAACGCTCCCCCAACCACGGAAGGAACCCTTCCAACAATGGAGTCACAACTCCACCACAACGGGTTGCACCCAACCCTTATAAATAGGAATGAAAATTCCTTTACAACAAAATTGAAAGTAAATAAAAATACAAACAATGCTTTATGGAGATTCCGATGTCCTTCTTCATTCGTTGAAGCTTGCACAAAAAGTACGAAGAGTCTATAACCGGATTTCTCACTTGGAATGGATCTTGTCAAGATCGGCGGCGGCGATGCTTTGTAAATCCAAACTTCTTGATGAAGCAAGCTAGGTCTTCGAACGATCTCAGTCGGATCAAACATCTCAACCAATTCAGAAGGGAGAATAAGTCTCGTTCAACGAATCAGAAGAAAAGAGATCTCGAGAGAGATACGTGAGACCGGCTGCTTGCCTCAGTGTTGTCATCGAGCGATCAGAGACGAGCTGAGATCAGCGGCGACGACTACTTTGCGATCAACGATGAGCGTGCGGCGGATTCCGCGATCGGCTTGGTCACGGACGAATTTCGTATTCCGGTGTGTTGGTGTGTACAGTAGACAACGGGAATAAGTACGTATTTATACCCAAAGGCAAACCCTAGAAGACCGTTGTGGGGCCCACCTCGGAAATCCCGAGATCTGGCCGAACTGAGCACGGCGACCTGGACCGGTCCAGCGAGCGGCGAAACTTTCCTAAGGCAAAATCGGCGGGAGTCATTGGTGATTCTCGTCGATGTCGGCAAGAATCACTCCCGACTCCCGTCGATTCTGCCTTGGCAGAATTTCTGACTTTTTCCAGCCGGAAGTTATCGGCGGGAGACACTTAGTGATTCCCGTCGAAGTTGGCGGGAATCACTAACGATTCCCGTCGAAGTCGGAGGGAATCACTAACGATTCCCGTCGATTCTTACTTGGAAGGATTTTCCTCCTTCCTTCTTTTGATAGCTTGGTCTTTGACCCATCCTTGCTCCTTCTGCTCTTGATCTACCTTGACCCTGTACTTGAAAATAAGTACACTCCAATAGAGAGAGCACACATGGATCAACACACTGATCTACACAGCGAGGGATTACGTTGTGCAGACCCGTGTATATTGACTCACTGCACTCTGACATTGGTGTGCACTTAGCATGGAATAGCTGCAAGCACAACTTTATAGAATTGTCAAATACATAGTCAATTCCACTTAGCTTGTTTAGGCTCTTCTTCAAATCAGGTCTATTGTGGATGCAATACCCAACAAAAGATTTTCCAAGCGATACGCAATCACCCAGCATTGCATAAGCCCAAATCAATCGCCCAAGGCCGAGGAAATTCATCAAAATATTGCCAAATATTACTAGGGACATGACTACAACACTGATGAATGAAAACAACTAAAGGAAGAAATTCAACGACTCGCTAGCCTGGGGGCGATCGATCAGTTCCCGTAAAAGGAAAAGCAGCCCCTTGCCCAGAATATGAGAACAATGACCATCGGCATCGGCAAGCCGCCCACAAAGCTAGAACAAGTCCTGGTAGATGAGGGGATTACAATGAATATATTGTTTTTATCAACACTTCTCCAGCTCAAACTAACTATTAGCAACCTCAAGCTAGAATCGGCTAACGCGTATATCTCGGGGGGCACTTCGGTACCATTCATATGCACCATCATCCTTCCAGTCACTCTTGGAAAAGATCCCGAGCAAGCAACCTACGATGTACAGTTCCTTGTCCTCCAGGCTGACTCTGATCATACCGCAATACTCTAACAATCATGCGTGGACATTTATCAAACCCGCTCCGATCGCTTTCTTTCCTAAAACTCACAACTCTTTATTTCCAGTTCTTATTCATCTGCTACCTTTTGATCAAAATAATATTTAAGAACCAACAGACGGACGTGTGTATGCAATTTGTTATTCAAGTATTATGTTTCGTTTCAGCAGAGACCAATCAATTTCAACCCAATTAAGATGCGGGCAATCCCCATACAAATTAAGCTGCGGGCGATCCCCATGCAAATTAAGCCACTGGAAATCCCGTACAAATTAAGCCTCGAGCGATCCTCGTGCAAAATAGGTAAGACTGTGCATGCGGTTTGAATACAAAAGCTATTCACCGAACCTCCCTTTTTATGCCATGATATCGTCAGGGCCTGCCCCTCTCACAACTAAGCCGCGGGCAATCCCCATGCAAATTAAGCCGCGGGCGATCCCCGTGCAAATTAAGCCGCGAGTGATCCTCGTGCAAACTAGGTATAAACCAACCACAGACGCAACTACAGCACACACAAAACAACACCGCGAGTCAAACAGAGATCGGGCAAAAAGAAGAAAAAGAACTCCATCATCACAGCAACATGCAAGTACATGCGCAAACATGTTAATTAGAACGGTCAAACAATAAAGATAGGGTGCTGTTAATTATACCCCAAAAGGGGATATTTGAACCCATTAAAAATTCAATAATATAGCAAAACCCCTCCTCTTCACACCCGATATTTATACCCGACCTAAACCCTCGCCCGCAGCCGCCCGCAGCCCTCGCGCCCCATCTCCCCCTCTCTGCGCCGCTCGTCCTCCCGCGCCCTAGTCGCTGCTACCGTGCCGTTGCCGTCGCTGATCCCGTGTCCGAGGCTCGTCCAGGTGCTCCCGCGCTCTTCTTCTTCTTCTTCTTCACATCTGCACATCTGCACATTTCACTGCTGCACATCTGCACATTTCACTGCTGCACATCTGCACATTTCTGGACTGAAGATTTCAGTCCAGAAATCTCCAGATTTCAGTCCACTGATTTCAATCCATAAATCTGGCTGTGTTTAGTAAAGCATTATAGGTAGGTTAAATTGAATTTTATGAATTTTTATGGGTGTGCAAAGAATACAAGTTGGAGATTTCTGGACTGTTTTTTAGTCATTTCCTTTTTTCTCCTGTCAAACAGATCAAAAACTCAGTAGCCAAGTTCATGAAATTGTTGGACGCATCAATGGGGGCTTTGGCACACTAATTGTTGACTTGCTGTTCCTATACATCGTCTGGTTTGTCTTCAATTACTCACTTTATTGATTTTTCTAAGCTCTATTGTTTCAGTTATTAATCAGATGTATTCTATTTTGATTATATCAAACTTTTTTTGAGTCGTCATGAATGTTCCAAACTTTTTTTTATGAATGTGTCTAGGAGTCAGCTACCTCATCATGAGCTCCAAAGAGTTGGTATTGTTTGAAAATTCTGAATTTTATGAAGATGTTGGAGTGCACTTCACCACAGCCATACGTTTTCAAAGTAAAGAAAATTTGATAGACTGGGCTAGAAATATTGCCAAAGATTTGGGGTTTGTGCTTATTATAAAATGCTCGGACAAGCTTACTGATAGAGCCACACCAAAAGTTATTCTTTGTTGTGACAGGGGTGGGTTGCCTACAGATCCTGAGAAATCGAAAGGTTACGTGAAGAAAAACATCAGAAAATCTAGTTCTAAGCGTTGCGGGTGCAAATTTGCTTTAAAAGGTCATAAAAATGAGTCCAATGAATGGAAACTAGTAGTTATACACGGTGTGCACAATCACCAGTTCGTTCATCTAGAAGCACACCCGTACGCTGGTAGACTAGATGTCGATGGACAGAAAATTATCGAGGAGATGTACAACGCCGGATGTAAGCCCCGTAAAATATTGGCAATGCTTAAAAAGAGATATCCTGGTAATTGTACAACCCTAAGAACGATCTACAATGCGAAGGCTAAATTTTTAAGAGCACAATTGGAAGGTGGAACTCCTATTCAGTACCTGTTCAAATGTATTAATGAAGTCGGTTATGTCAGTTTTACACAAGTGAATGAGAGCACGCTACAACTAGAAAGTATTTTTTTTGCTCATCCAACTGCGGTTCGTTTGCCTAATATGTTCTCAAGTGTCTATATGGTGGACTGCACATATAAGACGAACCGTTATCGATTGCCTCTGCTCTCAATAGTTGGTGTAACTTCAACTAACCAGTCTTTTTTTTGCTCATTTGCGTTTATGTCAGCTGAAAATGAAGCATGTTACAAATGGGCACTTGAATGTTTTAAGCTTATTTTTGATAAAAATGTGCATCCAAATTTATTTGTGACGGACCGCGAGCTTGCATTGATGAATGCAATACAATATGTTTTTCCAGAAGCCAAAAACCTTCTATGTCAAGTTCATATACACCGTAATATCTTGGCGAACTGCAGAAATTTTTTTACACATGGCAAAGAATGTGATGTTTTCCTCGGTATTTGGCAACTTGTAGTCAACTCGAGTACAGAAAATGAATTTCAAAAGCAGTTTAATCAGTTGTTGAGCACGTACTCTAGCAAGTATCCCGCAGTGGTAGAATATGTTAAAATACTTGGGTTGAACCATATAAGGAAATGTTTGTTTCAGCTTGGGTTGATAAGTTTTTACATTTAGGAAACACCTCTACAAATCACGTAGAGGGCGGGCATAGCCAACTTAAGAAATTTCTTGAAGTTTTTATCGGAAATCTTACAACCGTTTGGCAAACATTTGATAACATGATAAATTTGCAGCATACAGAAATCAAGCGACAATTTGGGCAGAGTAAAATACAGGTTTTTGCAGGTTTCAAAGGTGTGTTGTACGCAAATCTTGTAGGTAGTGTCTCTAATGCCGCCTTGGATATAATAAAAAAGATGGAAGAATCCGTCAAGTCCGGGGTCGTTCAAGCAGGGCAGTGCACACATAAGATCAGGTATACACTTGGATTGCCTTGTGCACACGAGCTTGTTCCTTACATGAAAGATTGTAATTCTATATCGTTATGGTTGGTGCACACTCAATGGAAACTTCTAACGTTGCATGAGAAACCGGATTTGGAAATAAAAGAGGAACAACATGAGTCAGTGGAGATAGAGAACGATGTCGAGGAAATATTGAAAAAATACAGTTGTATAAGTGATCTCCAAAGAAGGGAAATCAAAAGAAAATTGTGTGAAATCGTCGCCCCGGATGCTAGCCAAACAAAGGATCCTAAATTGCCAAATAAATTGAGAGGCCGTCCAAGGGGAAGTTTGAAAAAGTTCATTGACGATTATAAATCTACACGAAGAGAACCGTCACATTTCGAGCATGTTCTTAAGGAAGAGCATGCGGTCTTCAAGATTAAGAAAGTGAAATTGCCAAGGAAAATAATTAGAACAAGGGGCGGTTTGGTAGAAAATGTACGCAACCAACTACCACTGATTGCACAACCACATCTCCTTGATATTGTTGATGTACAAGGCGATGGGCACTGCGGATATAGAGGCATTAGCATCGCTCTACATATGGGAGAAAATTGGATGCAAGTGAGACATGATTTGGCGGGAGAACTGCATGAAAACAAATTGTTATACATAGAAATTTTTGGAGAATCGAGGAGATTAGAATTACTGCATTCTCTTGATTGTTGGGTGGTGCCAGCCCCGCTTGATAGGTGGATGACATTGCCCGATATGGGTCTAATTGTTGCGTCAAGGTACAACATACAGCTTGTGCATTTTTCTAGGGACCAATCATTCACGTTTCTACCTCTTCATTCGGCTCCACCGGCGGTTCGAATCACAATTCATATGGGATTTATAAACGATAACCACTTTGTTCTATTGAAGATGAAGGAAGAATGCCCACCACCTTCTGTATTTCCGGTGTGGAGAAGGTATCATCGACAAGTAGCCGAAGAGTGGGACATTCCATATATTACACGTTTGATTTAGTTAGCTAGGTATGTCAATTTAAAATATTCAATTTACCCTAAACCCTAATGTTTAGAGAACTAATCCAGCATATTGTTTGGTATTTTGCAGAGTGCAAATTGTCTTGTCACTACTTGAAGTAGCTCGCTATATTTTGTTCCAAACAAGGTAAAAAAATGACTTATTAATTTGTTGACTAGCATTTGCACATTTAATTTGAACCGTTTTTTCTTGCAGGTGAATGATATGGGAGGCAAAGAAGGATATAACATTTTGACATTTTGATATGAGAGACAGTTTGACATTTTGATATGGGAGGATATGGGAGACATTTTGACATTTTGATCAAATGTTTGATGTAAAAGAACACTAACACTAACTATATTATCATTTTGTCCTAAATTATTTTGTTTGTTAGTACATGCGCCAAGGTAAAGATATGTGAGGCTATTAATAGATGGTTTAGGTTATGTAATGTGGGTACAAATATCCTAAATGGGTAAAAATAGCTTATTTGGGTACAAATATCGTTGGGTTACAAATATCCATTTTTGGGGTGTAATTAACAGCACCCTAAAGATAACTTACAAGATAGCAGACTAGAAAAGCAAAAGTTACAATCACACTAATACAAGAAGATAACGCTGCTACATATCAGCTGCGTTAACATTAGAACTCTCGTTGCCAAAGATATCATCAAAACTAAGGCTGGATACGTCTCATCCCAAGCTCCTACCAATAAGACGAAAAGCCTTCGAAACTCCACGCCTAAAGGCCAGCTCCCGAACGTCTTCCATCTAAGGCTCCACCTCCTTGCTCTAGATCTCATCACGAACCTCCTCGCTAATCAAACAACGATCTCACATATAATCCTAAGACTCCATATACTCCGCAAGTACAGTAGCCTTAGACTCTAACACACGACTATAAGAAGATAACACCACCACTTGGGCCTTCGTCGGACAAAACTCTATCTCCAAACAGGAAGTATCCTCTTGAGAACACTTCAACATTTGTGTAGTTCTTTGAACCAGAGATTTCTCCACCTCCAAATACACTCGAGTCTCTTCCAATTCCGCCCTCAACTCCAATCCAATTCAGCAAAATCAGGAAATGTCCCGGTCATGATCATCCCTCAGAGTGGCAAGCAAGCTCACCTCCGCCCGAAACTCCTCCTGAAGGGCCAGATACCCGTCCTTCAAGCTCACATAATGATTATTCCAAGTAATAATAATTTGAACATGAGCCTCAATCTATAAGAGAAAAGACAAAAAAAGTAAGTACAACACAACAACAAAGAAGAACCAAGAATAATCAAGCTTGCTTACCACTTCAATCATAACCTTCAAAGAAGAAGATAGCCTTGGAGCCTACGCCCCCACCGGGGAAGTCGGGGGGGGGGGGGGGTAGAAAATCCAAGCACCTGTACCTCAGGAGTTGAACCGCCATGGTTACCAGAAGGAGTACCGCTACCCAGAGAAACTGAACAAGGCGCTACACGATCGCTACCACGAGATACTACAAAGGCCTTCCGCTTCTGACCACAATCCAAAGATGTCTCAGTAATCCTCCCAGAGTCTGAAGAAATGTCGCACCATAACAAGCATTTCTCTTCCATAAACAAAGAAATACTGAACAACTGGTTCGCCAACTCACGGGGCTCCGAAAGCCCTAACACTGGAGAAAACTCCCGCTCTCTCCCCTTTTGATGACGACGATGATCAAACAATGCGTTCCATAGCTCCGGCAAGCCGCAAGAGTTCTTGACATACCCGAATATAGTATTTCCATGGAGACGTTCTGTCCGAGTCTCAAAATCAAGCCAACTCTAGTTACTATGAATTTCCACACGCTCACCACCATGAGAGCAAATATCGCACCAATCTCTGAAGCAGTACAAAGAGAATTTCCCGCCATGTTCGTGAAAAAAGATAACCAATCCCATGAGGTATACTACCCTCAAGAGAGTAAACTAGGAAATTGGCACGCAACAAAACTTCAGAATCTTGATCACTTCCTCGTATTGGGGGAATCGGAAACCCGATCTCAAAGTAGTCTCGCAGATCGCCAACCAACCACGAGGAGGAATTTGAACCCTCTCCTCAACACGCGATGTCTAAACTTCAAAGTCGACAAACAGACCGAACCTTCTCCTCCAAATTACAATATGATCATCAGTAAGGGAGGAGAGAAGACGCATCAACCTCACAGTACTCTTCGAGCCCTGACATAAAAATTAAGAATAAATTTAGATGAAAAGTCTGCAAATCAAAAATCATCCTCCCCCGTCGTGTGTATAAAGGCGCATCACCCAGTAAAATAAAAACCATACGACACGCCCAAGCACGCGCTCGCACCGGGGCACACAGTCACGAGCAACCACACATGGTAAGGAGCACGTGATAAAATTCACGTGCGTTCTGGCGCGCTCGTACGGGGGCACGTGCGGCTATGCGCGCGTGCCGGTGCACGCCCGTGCGCTGCCGCGCGCGCCCGCGCGCAATCGAGCGTGCGCTGCTGGCGGGATGAACTGACTATCAACCCGAAAAGGAAAGTGTACCTATCGAATTGTAGTACCAAGGTCATATTTAAACTTGGGGCTGTCAAGTACTGCTACTCACGCTTCTATTATTATCCTACCGGAAGATTGTTGGGTTTTGAGAATTTTTAAATAAAAACTAAGGATAATTAAGACGAAAACTTATGAAAAAAAACTAGCATTCGATCAATGATTCACCATGAAATGAGACGAGAGGGAAAAAAGAAATATAGATTTAAATTTGCAAATTAAACTCGGCCGCGACGGATCTGAAGATAAGACAAAATCTTGCTAGAGCGTTAGGTCTCCTAACTTATAGACGCTTTGATCAAAATCTCTTTACAAATTAAAGAAGCCTAAAGTTGCATTATCGAGGTGATCCGCACTATTAGATTTGACTCCAATCCGGAGGATTTACATCGTCCAATCTCTAGGATTGCGTGCAACTCTTTCCTTCTTTAAGTGATCTTTCAAATCAACGAGTCTCTCGACTACTATGAAATGAGATCAAAGGCCTACTACCGTATATCGGGAATACGGAGTCGGCACATAATAAATCAAAGAAGGGCCGATAATAATTTAGACAAAATTAAAACTAAGAAATAAAAATAACCCTCATCTCATTTCATGGCTTCTCACGATCAAATGTTAAAAGAAAAATTAGCTACGCATGATTGAAAGGAAAATCACAATAAGATGAAGAAAATTCATTTGCATTGATTTAAAAAGAGAAGAGTACACAATAGTAAAACAAACGATACTATATTACTAAAACGAAAAGAAATTACAACAAGTTTAACTAAGAAATAAAACTATAAAAGCTCTCTTGACTTGTACTCTCCACTTGCTCTCTCCAAAAGCCAACTTTTTTAAAGCAAGAGACATGGGCTCCTTTTATAGATGAGGAGGGAAGATTCTAGAATGAAGATGAGAAGAAGAGGCACAAGGGGGGGGGGGGCATGCATGGTGAAGTGGGCTCTTTATATGGAATTAATGAAGGGAGAGAGAAAAAAGTGGGTTCATTGTATTTTATTTTTTGGAATGATCAAAGAGAATGTAAAGTAGAGAGGGGGAGTGAATATAGAATAAATAGGGGAAAAGAAGGGGGCCGACCAATGCATGGGGAGGTGAATGCATGTGGAAATAATGAGGAGAGAGAGAGAGGGGGAATGAATGTGGAGGGTGGCCGACCATGCAAAGGTGAGTGGTCTGTATGGTTAGTGGGCTCGGGATGGATGGTGGACTGGTCTTGGACTTGAGTAGGCTGCTCTAAAGATGGGGGAGAGCTCGGGCTGCTTGTAGGCTTTGTGGGCTGCACCAAATGGAGGGGGGCTTGGGCTGTTTGTAGGCTTTGGAAGAGGCCAAGCTTTGATGGTCTCGGGTAGGAGGGCTGCACCAACATGTACCTACAAGAAACAAAGAAAAAACACAACATGTTAGATATATTTAATAACATAACATTAATTATTATAACATAACAAAAATAATACAAAAATACTAAAAATACATATAATAAAACTATATATTTTTATAACATAACATAACGAAATAAAATTGCAACATAAATAACAAATAAAACTATAATAAAACTAGGAGTTATATTATCTTAACACGAAAAGATTTTAAGAAGAAATAAAATAAAACATGCATAAAAATACTTATAACATATAATTAAAATAGGAATGTTTGCATACTAGACTACCCAAAAATGATGACTAGAAGTAGTCATCAAATTCCCCTATACTAGAGTATTTGCTTGCCCACAAGAAAATAGAAATAAAAACTAGTGGAGAGAAATAAAAGAAAATAAAGTAGATTTAAGTTGCATAAATAAGAAAAACAAAACATGAAAAATTAAACTATCTTAATGTTCATGTAAACAACTAGTGGGGTGAGAAGTGCATAATAGAAAATTTGAAAGTGGAGACCTAAAATTATCATTAGAACATAACGAAGAGTTACACATTTCTAAATCCCTAAAACAAGGCATCCAAAATTAATGAAAATAAGAAAAACAAAAGTAGAAGTTCTAAATAAACGGCGCATTGACGAACTACAAGGTTGCTAGAATAACGATTAACCCTAAATCACCTCAAGATAACCTCCAAAGAAATCCATCAATGATGGTGGCCATAGGCTTGTCCGTTCACACTCTCTCCACCACACGAAATTACGTCTAAAGATCAAAAGGACTTAAAATAGGCATTAAGACTTGGCTTAGGTAAATGATTAGGAGTTGAAAATCAAAGATAAACATGATGGATAAAACACAGTAAACCAAGGGTGAGCTCAAAATAAACAAAAACATGATTAAAAAAAATGAGAAATGACAAGTATGTCATTTCTCCAATTCAAACTACAAAACAAGGCCATGAAATTTTTTTTCTTTTCAAAATTTGGCCACAAATAAACTTTTTCTCTTTTTTTTTTGATTTCCCTTTTTTTTTGATTTGATAACATTTTGATAATAACTTTTTTCTTTCTTAAAAGATAGCTCCAAATGCATACTTTAAATATTCCTTTTCATTTTAAAAGATAACCCAACACAATAACATAATATTGTAAGCTCATAGTCTAGTGTGAAATTAGGAAGGACATTTTGGCTTTGGTGAAATAATAAAATGAAAGGTGGAGCTAAAACAAATAAACATGGAAAAAGGCCCAAAATTGTTTTTGCAAAGGTGAAATTGTTTGGTGGGCAAGAAGGCTCAAACGGGTCAAAGGGTGGCCTAAATCATTTCTAAAGTACGTAAAAATGGCGCAAATGTTTCGAGAGTCGCTAGGGACAAGTTCTAGACACCAAGAAAGTATTACCCTACAAATAAAAAAGAGATAATGTTACCTAGCAACCATTCGTAAGCAACTAATCGAATAAAAAGACATAACTACAAATTGCTAATTTACAACGTAAAAGATAGATGCCTATATTAAAGAATAAGAAATTAGTAGAACAAAGCTATGTTAAAATGATAAATTTAAAAAACTATTTCAAAAAAAAAAAATCTACATAGAACTACAAAACCGCATAGGCCTACACATCACTAGAAGAAACATAAAAATAAAGATAGAAAATAATTTTTGATTTTGATTTTCAAATAGATTTTAGATTTTTTTGGATTTTTGTCTTTCAATTTTTAATTTTTAATTTTCTAGTTTTTTGATATAGTTAAATAAAAACAAATACTCCTAAAAAGGCTTAATACAACTAAATTAATTTTTTTTGTGATTTTGTTTTTAAGCATTTTTTTTGAAAGAAACGAAGAAAGAAGACAACAAAACCCTTCCCCATGCTTGGATTCTTCATTGTCCTCAATGAAATTAAAAAAAACGAGAAAGAGAAGGAGACTGAGAAGGAGAGAAAAAAATGCAGTAAAGCAAATAAAAAAAAACAGGACTTCCCCGGGTTTATGAGATGAAGAAGGATATCGCTCCCCCATGCTTGCTTTTTAATGTACTTGATAATCAGTAGGTTTGATTCGATCCATCTTGAAATCAACAACGTTGGAGCGGCGATCATGAACTTGCTTGGGTTACCACCGGAAGGAAGAGCAAAAAAAAAGTAGAAAAATAGAGTCCGCGGGCAGGTGCCCAAGATTGTTCTTTATTTTACAATAAAAAGTCCAAATAATAATAAAAGAGTTTCATAATGAAGTCCAAAATAAAATAAATTAAAAGTCCACATGAAAATAAACATTTAAGAGTCTAGAATTAGATTCTCCTTTGCAGGAGACACAAAATCATTAGCAAAATATAATTTTAGTCTATGATAATTTACTTTAAAATCACCCTTCTCCGGGTGCAAGAGTAGCATAGTGCCATAAGGAAAAACTTGTTTGACCGTAAACTGTCAAGACAATCTAGATTTCAGTTTTCCAGGGAAGAGACGTAAACGCGAATTAAAAAGAAGAACCTTATCGCCTGGTTTAAACGTTTTAGGATGACACAGGTTCTTATCGTGATAAAGTTTCGTGCGTTCTTTATAAATTTTATTATTTTCGTAAGCGTACGCTCTCAATTCATCGAGTTCATTCAATTGATTTTTCCTATGCTCGCCGACTGAGTGTGGATCGAAATTAAAAAATTTTATCGCCCAATATGCTCGGTGTTCTACTTCTACCGTAAGATGACACGATTTTCCATAGACCAATCAGAAAGGAGTACAACCGATGGCGGTCTTGTACGCTGTCCGATAGGCCTAAAGAGCATCGTCTAATTTTAGGGACCAATCTTTACGAGAAGTAGAAATAGTTTTTTCCAAAAAAAATTTAGTTCTTGATTGACTACCATGACCTAACCGTTAGTTTGGGGGTGATAAGCGGTGGATAATTTATGCGTAACGCCATATTTAGTAAAAACCTTAGCTAGTTGGGCATTACAAAAATGGCTCTCCCTATCACTAACGATCGCTCGAGGAAAACCAAAACGAGAAAATAATTTTTTTAAGAAATTTATGACTATGCGAGCGTCATTACATGGTAAAGCTTGAGCCTCCGCCCACCTAGAGACGTAATCTACGGCGACTAAAATGTATTTATTTCCTAAACTTGAGGGAAATGGGCCGACAAAGTCTATGCCCCACAAATCAAAAACTTCTCATTCGAGAAAATAATTTTGTTCCATTTCATTTTTATTAGAGATGTTTCCCATCCACTTGCACCGATCGCACCCGCCCACAAAGATTTGTGCATCTTTAAATATGCTTGGCCAATAGAAGCCAGCACTAAGTAATTTATGTGCGGTGTGGTTTCTTGAAAGTGATCGCCAGTCGGACCTTCATGAACATGTTTTAAAATTTGTTGACCTTCTTCCTGGGAGACACATCTTCTTACCACCTGGTCCGCACAAATGCTAGCATAATAGATTGGGTGGAAATTCTTAGCTATACGTTGTCCTAGTAATGCACCGACCGCAAAACTATTTGCGTCGCACATAATTTCAAAAGGTAAACCCCAAACTGGGGTGATCATAATCAGAGCATTTATAAGTTTGGATTTAATTAAGTCGAACACCGCTAAACAAGAATCGTCAAAAATAAAAGGAGCGTCTTTCTCGAGAAGGTGGGTGAGAGGCTTAGTAATTTTTGAAAAGTCCTTAATAAATCTTCGATAAAAACCCGCATGCCCTAAAAAACTTCTTATCGCTTTGATATTCATAGGCGGCGGTAACTTTTCAATTACTTCGATTTTTTCCTTATCCACTTCAATTCCCCTAGCGGAAATTTTGTGGTCAAGGACTAAGCCTTCATGTACCATAAAGTGACACTTTTCCCAATTTAAAACTAGATTTGTTTCTTCGCAGCGTTTTAAAACTTTTCCTAAATTCTTTAAACATAACTCAAATGAGTCGCCAAAAACCGAGAAGTCGTCCATAAACACTTCCATAATATTTTCTACATATTTATCGAAAATGGCCAGCATGCACCGCTGAAAGGTGGCTGGTGCGTTGTATAGCCCGAAAGGCATCCTACGGTAGGCAAAGGTTCCAAAAGGGCAAGTGAATGTTGTCTTCTCTTGGTCCTCGGGTGCGATAGGGATTTGGAAGTATCCCGAAAGACCGTCGAGAAAACAATAAAAACTATGCCTGGATAAGCGTTCTAAAATTTGATCGATAAAAGGGAAGGGGGAAGTGATCTTTACGAGTGACATCATTTAATTTACGGTAATCGATGCACATCCTCCATCCCGTTACTGTCCTAGTTGGAATTAAATCATTATTTTCATTTGTTACTACCGTGATCCCACCCTTCTTAGGTACAACCTGAACCGGACTTATCCATTTACTATCGAAAATAGGATAAATTATCCCCGCATCTAATAACTTAAGAACCTCGCCTTTGACAACCTCTTTCATATTAGGATTAAGACGACGTTGAGGTTGGACTACACCCTTAGAATTATTTTCAAAAAATATTTTGTGGGTGCAAAAGGAGGGGCTTATGCCAGGAATATCAAAAATTTGCCACGCTATAGCTCAGCGATGTTTTTGTTATAGTTCGATCAATTGATCATTTTCAGATTGAGAAAGCAAAGCCGAGATTATAACGGGCAATTTAGAATTTTGTTCAATGAAGTCATATTTGAGATGTTCGGGAAGGGATTTTAGTTCTAAGTTGGGTGGTTCATCGTAAGAGTTCTTTAAAACTTTTTCATTTTCAAAAATAATATTTTCATAATTTTTTTGTCTAAACACTTATTCATTTGCAAAGTTAGCTTGTGCGGACATAACCATGTCTTCAAAAACATTTGTAGAAAAATCAGAACAAGAGGAAGAAAAATCATTGGAAGAAACATTTGAAAGAGAAAGGGAGGAGTCTTCATTTAAAACATCAAGTAAGAAACATGAGTCATCATTTTTTAAAGAATTTTTCATGGATTGATTTATTGAAAACGTCACCTCGTCATCTCCCATGTGAAGTAAAAGTTTCCCGTTACTCACATCGATGACCGCACGAGAGGTGTCTAGGAAGGGACGACCAAAGATAAGGGGAACCTCGACGTCTTCTTCAATATCAAGAATGATAAAATCCACCGGGAAGATGAATTTGTCGACCTTCACTAGCACATCTTCAACGATTCCTAACGGATACTTAATCGATCGATCAGCCAATTGAATACTCTTACACGTAGGATCGATCAGCCAATTGTTTTACAAAAAGATCGCCAAAAATGCAAGGAATCGAAAAACTACCCGGATCATTTATCTTTTAAAGAAGATTGGAATTTTTTATGACCACCGAGCATTCTTCATTTAACGTAACATGAGATAACTTTTCTAATTTATTTTTGTTCGTTAACAGGTCCTTAAGATATTTAGCGTATTTTGGCATCTGACTAATCGCTTCATGAAATAGCAAGTTGATATGAATTAGTTTAAACATTTCAAGGAAGCGTTGGTATTGATCATCTAGCTTATCTTTCCTAAGCTTAGCGGGGTAGGGAGGTGGCGTAAATTTTTTTAAAATCTCGAGATCATTGTTTTTAAAACCATCTTTTTCTTTTCCAAAAGCGATGTTTCTTGTTCCTTTTCAAAAATAGAGTTTTCTTTTCCAAAAATTTTTTTAGTTATCTTTTCATTACTAATTCGTTCAGCAGTAGGAGAGGAAATCACCTTTGGCTCTTCCCTTGTGGTGGGCTCGTTAATAACCTTACCGCTCCGAAGGGAAATCACATTTGCATGCTTCCTTGGGTTAGGTTGAGTGTTCGAGGGAAGAGTTCCAGGTGGTCTCTCGGAAAAAGCCTTGGCAAGTTGCCCGACCTGGTTTTCTAAACTTTTCATTGAGCCAGTTAGATTTCTAATGGTCGCTTCATTAGTGCTTATGTATCTTGAAAGCATTTCCTCCAAAGAGGAAGGTTTTTGAAAATGTTGATTTTGTTGTTGTGGTGGTGGTGGTGGAGTGAAATCATGCGGTGGACGTACGACATTCGCGGGATAACTCCAAGAAAAATTTGGATGGTTACGCCATCCAGGGTGATATGAGTTCGAAGAAGAATTAAAATTAGGCGGAGCAGAAAAATTAGAAAAAGCAGAAAAGTTCGGAGCATTATTTTGAGCAGGCTTGGGTATGTTCCCCAGATAATCCACCTGCTCGGCAGCAGCAGCATTTGCAAATTCATATACCTGAGGGGCGGAGGAAACAATCATCTCTGAAATCTTCTGATTCAGCATCTCCACTTGCAGCGCCAGTTGCGACACCGAATCCACTTCATAGATACATGCAGGTTTAGATGGGCGAGTCCTAGATGAATTCCACTGATAGGTGTTCATCGCCATGTCCTCGATAAGCTCAAGAGCGGCTTCCGGAGTTTTGCGGTCCAAAGAACCAGCGGAAGCGACATCTATCATTTGCTTAGTTTCTTGATTTAGCCCATTATAAAATGTTTGGACCTAGGCACCCTTCTCAAAAGTTCTTTGAACCTCTCCCAAGTGTCATAGAGGGTTTCAGAAGCAATTTGAGAATAAGAAGTAATATTATTTCTTAATTTAGCAATTTTGGCAGGGGGGAATTATCTTGCCAGAAAATTTTCAGTTAATATGTTCCAAGTAGTGATTGATCCTTTTGGAAGTGAACTAAACACTGTTTGGCTTTGGTTCTTAAGGAGAAGGGGAAGAGTCTTAGCCTAATAGCGTCATTAGAGATACCATTAATTTTGAAGGTGTCACAGATTTCAAGAAAATTGGCAATATGTAAGTCCGAATCTTCATCTTGTAATCCGTCGAACTGTACATATTGCTGCACCATTTGTATGATACTAGGCTTCAGCTCAAAATTATTGTTCGCAATCGCAGGTCAAACAATACTTGTTTCAGTCCCCTCCAGGTTGGGTCGAGCATAATCGGACATGGTCCTTTACTGAGCCATTCCTAGGTTGGGATCTCCCATTTCAGAATTAAAATTACAATCACCGTAGGAATCCTCAACCGCTGTTTGAGAAGTGGAAGACCCGAATCATAGTTGTCTCCGAAAGGAGCGTTCGATCTCTTGGTCCAAATTAACAAGTAACGACGGATTCGTGCGGGTCATGCACTAAACAAAAACAAAAGAGAATGGAGAGAAGAAAAGAAAGGAAATAAAACTTGAATACGAGAAAGATAATTTTTTTTTTCGATTTTTGCAGAAGTAATAGCGAAAGCATTTTCAAAATATTGACGAATAAGCTCCCCGGCAATGGCGCCAAAAACATGGTGGGATTAACTGATATCAACCCGAAAAGGCAAGTGTACCTATCGAATTGTAGTACCATGGTCGTATTTAAACTTGGGGCTGTCAAGTACTGCTACTCACGCTTCTACTATTATCCTACCAGAAGATTGTTGGGTTTTGAGAATTTTTAAATTAAAACTAAGGATAATTAAGACGAAAACTTATGAAAAAAAAACTAGCATTCGATCAATGATTCACCATGAAATGAGACGAGAGGGAAAAAAGAAATATAGATTTAAATTTGCAAATTAAACTCGGCCGCGACGGATCCGAAAATAAGACAAAATCTCGCTAGAGCATTAGGTCTCCTAACTTTTAGATGCTTTGATCGAAATCTCTTTACAAATCAAAGAAGCCTAAAGTTGCATTATTGAGGTGATCCGCACTATTGGATTTGACTCCAATCCGGAGGATTTACGTCATCCTATCTCTAGGATTGCGTGCAACTCCTTCCTTATTTGAGTGATCTTTCAAATCAACGAGTCTCTCGACTACTATGAAATGAGATCAAAGGCCTACTACTGTATACCGGGAATACGGAAGTCAGCACATAATAAATCAAAGAAGGACCGATAATAATTTAGAAAAAATTAAAAATAAGAAATAAAAATAACCCTCATCTCACTTCATGGCTCCTCATGATCAAAGGCTAAAAGAAAAATTAGCTACGCATGATTGAAAGGAAAATCACAATAAGATGAAGAAAATTCATTTGCATTGATTTAAAAAGAGAAGAATACACAATAGTAAAACAAACGATACTATATTACTAAAACGAAAAGAAATTACAACAAGTTTAACTAAGAAATAAAACTACAAAAGCTCTCTTAACTTGTACTCTCCACTTGCTCTCTCCAAAAGCCAACTTTTATAAAGCATGAGACATGGGCTCCTTTTATAGATGAGGAGGGAAGATTCTAGAATGAAGAGGAGAAGAAGGGGCACAAGGGGGGGGGGCGGCCATGCATGGTGAAGTGGGTTCTTTATATGGAATTAATGAAGGGAGAGAGAAAAAGGTGGGTTCATTGTATTTTATTTTTTGGAATGATCAAAGAGAATGTAAAGTAGAGAGGGGGAGTGAATATAGAATAAAGAGGGGAAAAGAAGGGGGCCGACCAATGCATGGGGAGGTGAATGCATGTGGAAATAATGAGGAGAGAAAGAGCGGGGGAATGAATGTGGAGGGTGGTCGGCCATGCAAAGGTGAGTGGGCTGCATGGTTAGTGGGCTCGGGATGGATGGTGGGCTGCTCTTGGACTTGAGTAGGCTGCTCCAAAGAGGGGGAGGGCTCGGGCTGCTTGTAGGCTTTGTGGGCTGCACCAAATGGAGGAGGGCTCGGGCTATTTGTAGGCTTTGTTAGATATATTTAATAACATAACATTAATTATTATAACATAACAAACATAATACATAAAATAATAAAAATACATATAATAAAACTATAGATTTTTATAACATAACATAACGAAATAAAATTGTAACATAAATAGCAAATAAAACTATAATAAAACTAGGAGTTATATTATCTTAACACGAAAAGATTTTAAGAAGAAATAAAACAAAACATGCATAAAAATACTTATAACATATAATTAAACTACGAATGTTTGCATACTAGACTACCCAAAAACGATGACTAGAAGTAGTCATCAAATTCCCCCATATAAGAGTATCTGCTTGCCCTCAAGCAAATATAAATAAAAACTAGGGGAGAGAAATAAAAGAAAACAAAGTAGATTTAAGTTGAATAGATAATAAAAACAAAACATAAAAAATTAAACTATCTTAATGTTCATGTTAACAACTAGTGGGGTGAGAAGTGCACAATAGAAAATTTGAAAGTGGAGACCTAAAATTATCTTTAGAACATAAAGAAGAGTTATACATTTCTAAATCCCTAAAACAAGGCATCCAAAATTAATGAAAATAAGAAAAACAAAAGTAGAAGTTCTAAATAAACCGCGCATTGACGAACTACAAGGTTGTTAGAATAACGATTAACCCTAAATCACCACAAGATAACCTCCAAAGAAGTCCATCAATGATGGTGGCCATAGGCTTGTCCGTTCACACTCTCTCCACTACGCGAAATTATTTCTAAAGATCAAAAGGACTTAAAATAGGCGTTAAGACTTGGCTTAGGTAAATGATTAGGAGTTGAAAATCAAAGATAAACATGATGGATAAAACACACTAAACCAAGGGTGAGCTCAAAATAAACAAAAACATGATAAAAAAATGAGAAATGACAAGTATGTCATTTCTCCAATTCAAACTACAAAACAAGGCCATGAAATTTTTTTCTTTTCAAAATTTGGCCATAAATAAACTTTTTCTCTCTTTTTTTTTGATTTCCCTTTTTTTGATTTGATAACATTTTGATAATAACTTTTTTCTTTCTTAAAAGATAGCTCCAAATGAAAACTTTAAATATTCCTTTTCATTTTAAAAGATAACCCAACACAATAACATAATATTGTAAGCTCATAGTCTAGTGTGAAATTAGGAAGGGCATTTTGGCTTTGGTGAAATTATAAAATAAAAGGTGGAGCTAAAACAAATAAACATGGAAAAAGGCCCAAAATTGTTTTTACAAAAGTGAAATTGTTTGGTGGGCAAGAAGGCTCAAACGGGTCATAGGGTGACCTAAATCATTTCTAAAGTACGTAAAAACGGCACAAATGTTTCGAGAGTCGCTAGGGACAAGTCTAGACACCAAAAAAGTATTACCCCACAAATGAAAAAGAGATAATATTTCCTAGCAACCATTCGTAAGCAACTAACCGAATAAAAAGACATAACTACAAATTGCTCACTTATAACGTAAAAGATAGATGCCTATATTTAAGAACAAGAAATTAGTAGAACTAAGCTATGTTAAAATGATAAATTTAGAAAACCATTTCAAAAAAAAATCTACATAGAACTACAAAACCGCACGGGCCTACACATCACTAGAAGTAACATAAAAATAAAAATAGAAAATAATTTTTGATTTTGATTTTCAAATAGATTTTAGCATTTTTTTGGATTTTTTTCTTTCAATTTTTGATTTTGAATTTTCTAATTTTTTGATATAGTTAAATAAAAACAAATACTCCTAAAAAGGCTTAATACAACTAAACTAATTTTTTTGTGATTTTGTTTTAAAGCATTTTTTTGAAAGAAACTAAGAAAGAAGACAACTAAACCCTCCCCCATGCTTGGATTCTTCATTGTCCTCAATGAAATTAAAAAAAATGAGAAAGAGAAGGAGACTGAGAAGGAGAGAAAAAAATGCAGTAAAGCAAATAAAAAAAGGACTTCCCTCGGTTTATGAGATGAAGACGGATGTCGCTCCCCCATGCTTGCTTTTTAATGTACTTGATCAATAGCAGGTTTGATTCGATCCATCTTGAAATCAACAATGTTGGAGCGGCGATCACGAACTTGCTTGGTTGGCCACCAGAAGGAAGAGCAAAATAAAAGTAGAAAAATAGAGTCTGCGGGCAGGTGCCCAAGATTACTGTTTATTTTACAATAAAAAGTCCAAATAATAATAAAAGAGTTTCATAATGAAGTCCAAAATAAAATAAAATAAAAGTCCACATGAAAATAAACATTTAAGAGTCCAGAATTAGATTCTCCTTTGCAGGAGACATAGAATCATTAGCAAAATATAATTTAAGTCTATGACCATTTACTTTAAAATCACCCTTCTCCGGGTGCGAGAGTAGCACAGTGCCATAAGGAAAAACTTGTTTGACCGTAAACGGTCCAGATCATCTAGATTTCAATTTTCCAGGGAAGAGACGTAAACACGAATTAAAAAGAAGAACCTGATTGCCTGGTTTAAACATTTTAGGATGACACAGGTTCTTATCGTGATAAAGTTTCGTGCGTTCTTTATAAATTTTATTATTTTTGTAAGCGTACGCTCTCCATTCATCGAGTTCATTCAATTGATTTTTCATATGCTCGCCGACTGAGTGTGGATCGAAATTAAAAAATTTTATCGCCCAATATGCTCGGTGTTCTACTTCTACCGGAAGATGACACGATTTTCCATAGACCAATCAGAAAGGAGTACAACCGATGGCGGTCTTGTACGCTGTCTGATAGGCCCAAAGAGCATCATCTAATTTTAGGGACCAATCTTTACGAGAAGTAGAAATAGTTTTTTCCAAAAAAAATTTTAGTTTCGATTGACTACCACGACCTAACCGTTAGTTTGAGGGTGATAAGCGGTGGATAATTTATACGTAACGCCATATTTAGTTAAAACCTTAGCTAGTTGGGCATTACAAAAATGGCTCGCCCTATCACTAACGATCGCTCGAGGAAAACCAAAACGAGAAAATAATTTTTTTAAGAAATTTATGACTATGCGAGCGTCATTACATGGTAAAGCTCTAGCTTCCGCCCACCTAGAGATGTAATCTACGGCGACTAAAATGTATTTATTTCCTAAACTTGAGGGAAATGGGTCGACAAAGTCTATTCCCCACAAATCAAAAACTTCTCATTCGAGAAAATAATTTTGTTCCATTTCATTTTTATTAGAGATGTTTCCCGTCCACTGGCACCGATTGCACCCGCACACAAAGATTTGTGCATCTTTAAATATGCTTGGCCAATAGAAGCCAGCACTAAGTACTTTGTGTGCGGTGCGGTTTGCTTGAAAGTGACCGCCTGTTGGACCTTCATGAACATGTTTTAAAATTTGTTGACCTTCTTCCCGAGAGACACATCTTCTTACCTCCTGGTCCGCACGAATGCGAAATAGAAATGGATCCTCCCAAAAATAATACTTCAACTCAGAAAAGAATTTCTTCTTTTGCTGAGAGGAGTATTCTTTTGGGAGGACGTAGGCCACCAGATAATTGGCCAAATCGGCAAACCACGGGGTAGAAGAAGAAACGTTTAAAATTTTCTCATCTGGAAAAGAATCAATAGGTATATTTTCAACAAAAATATCAATTTTAGGATTTTCTAGGCATGAAAGATGATCAGCCGCTAAATTTTCCGCTCCTTTCTTATCCCGGATATCCAAGTCGAATTCTTGAAGTAATAGGATCCAACGAATAAGACGCGGCTTGGCATCCGATTTAGAAAGGAGGTACTTCAAAGCGAAATGATCCGTAAAAATGATAACCTTAGAAAGAGTGATGTAGGGTCAGAATTTATCAAAAGCAAAAATGATAGCTAAGAGTTCCTTTTCAGTTGTAGTGTAATTTTCTTGCGCTGAATTAAGCGTTTTGCTAGCGTAATAGATTGGGTGGAAATTCTTAGCTATACGTTGTCCCAGTACCGCACCGATCGCAAAACTACTTGCGTCGCACATAATTTCAAAAGATAAATCCCAAACTGGGGCGATCATAATCGGAGCATTTATAAGTTTGAATTTAATTAAGTCGAACGCCGCTAAACAAGAATTGTCAAAAATAAAAGGAGCGTCTTTCTCGAGAAGGTGGGTGAGAGGCTTAGTAATTTTTGAAAAGTCCTTAATAAATCTTCGATAAAAACCCACATGCCCTAAAAAACTTCTTATCGCTTTGATATTCGTAGGCGGTGGTAACTTTTAAATTACTTCGATTTTTGCCTTGTCCACTTAAATTCCCCTAGCGGAAATTTTGTGGCCAAGGACTAAGCCTTCACGTACCATAAAGTGGCACTTTTCCCAATTTAAAACTATATTTGTTTCTTCGTAGTGTTTTAAAACTTTTCCTAAATTCTTTAAACATAACTCAAACGAGTCGCCAAAAACCGAGAAGTCGTCCATAAACACTTCCATAATGTCTTCTACATATTTATCGAAAATGGCCAGCATGCACCGCTGAAAGGTAGTTGGTGTGTTGCATAGCCCGAAAGGCATCCTACGGTAGGAAAAGGTTCCAAAAGGGCAAGTGAATGTTTTCTTCTCTTTGTCCTCAGGGTCGATAGGGATTTGGAAGTATCCCGAAAGACCGTCGAGGAAACAATAAAAACTATGCCCGGATAAGCGTTCTAAAATTTGATCAATAAAAGGGAAGGGGGAAGTGATCTTTACGATTGTCATCATTTAATTTACGATAATCGATGCACATCCTCCATCCCGTTACCGTCCTAGTTGGAGTTAAATCATTACTTTCATTTGTTACTACCGTGATCCCACCCTTCTTAGGTACAACCTGAACCAGACTTACCCATTTACTATCGGAAATAGGATAGATTATCCCCGCATCTAATAACTTAAGAACCTCTCCTTTGACAACCTCTTTCATATTAGGATTAAGACGACATTGAGGTTGGACTACACCCTTAGAATTATTTTCAAAAAATATTGTGGGTGCAAAAGGAGGGGCTTATGCCAGGAATATCAGAAATTTGCCACGCTATAGCTCAGCGATGTTTTTGTAGTAGTTTGATCAATTGATCGTTTTCGGATTGAGAAAGCAAAGCCGAGATTATAACCGGCAATTTAGAATTTTGTTCAAGAAAGGCATATTTGAGATGTTCGGGAAGGGGTTTTAGTTCTAAGTTGGGTGGTTCATCGTAAGAGTTCTTTAAAACTTTTTCATTTTCAAAAATAAAATTTTCATAATTTTTTTGTCTAAACACTTGTTCATTTGCAAAGTTGGCTTGTGCGGACATAACCGTGTCTTCAAAAACATTTGTAGAAAAATCAGAAAAAGAGGAAGAAAAATCATTGGAAGAAACATTTGAAAGAGAAAGGGAGGAGTCTTCATTTAAAACATCAAGGAAGAAACATGAGTCATCATTTTTTAAAGAATTTTTCATGGATTGATTTATTGAAAATGTCACCTCGTCATCTCCCACGTGAAGTAAAAGTTTCCCGTTACTCACATCGATGACCGCATGAGAGGTGGCTAGGAAGGGATGACCAAGGATAATGGGAACCTCGACGTCTTCTTCAATATCAAGAATGATAAAATCCACCGGGAAGATGAATTTGTCGACCTTCACTAGCACATCCTCAACGTTCCTAACAGATACTTAATCGATCGATCAGCCAATTGAATACTCATACGCGTAGGGCTGAGAGTGCCCAATCCTAGCTTTTAAAAAAAATGAAAAAGGCATCAAGTTGACGCTCGCACCTAAATCCGCTAGCACGTGTTTTATAAAAAGATCGCCAAAAACGCAAGGAATCGAAAAACTACCCGGATCATTTATCTTTTTAGGAAGATTGGAATTTTTTATGACCGCCGAGCATTCTTCATTTAACGTAACATGAGATAAATTTTCTAATTTCTTTTTGTTCGTTAACAGGTCCTTAAGATATTTAGCGTATTTTGGCATTTGACTAATCACTTCATGAAATGGCAAGTTGATATGAATTAGTTTAAACATTTCAAGGAAGTGTTGGTATTGATCATCTATCTTATCTTTCCTAAGCTTAGCGGGGTATGGAGGTGGCGGAAATTCTTTTAAAATCTCGAGATCATTGTTTTTAAAACCATCTTTTTCTTTTTCCAAAAGAGATGTTTCTTGTTCCTTTTCAAAATTTGAGTTTTCTTTTCCAAAATTTTACTATTTATCTCTTCGTTACTAATTCGTTCAGCAGTAGGAGAGGCAATCACCTTTGACTCTTCCCTTATGGTGGGCTCATTAATAACCTTACCGCTCTGAAGGGAAATTGCATTTGCGTGCTCCCTTGGGTTAGGTTGAGTGTTCGAGGGAAGAGTTCCAGGTGGTCTCTCGGAAAAAGCCTTGGCAAGTTGCCCGACCTGGTTTTCTAAACTTTTCATTGAGCAATTAGATTTCTAATGGTCGTTTTATTAGTGCTTATGTATCTTGAAAGCATTTCCTCCAAAGAGGAAGGTTTTTGAAAATGTTGATTTTGTTGTGGTGGTGGTGGTGGTGGAGTGAAATCGTGCGGTGTACGTGCGGCATTCACGAGATTACTCCAAGAAAAATTTGGATGGTTACGCCATCCAGGGTGATATGAGTTTGAAGAAGAATTAAAACCAAGCGGAGCAGAAAAAATAGAAAAAGCAGAAAAGTTCGAAGCATTATTTTGAGCAGGCCTGGGTATGTTCCCCAGATAATCCACCTGCTCGACAGCAGCAGCATTTGCATTTTCATATACCTGAGGGGCGGAGGAAACAGTCATCTCCGAAATCTTCTTATTAAGCATCTCCACTTGCAGCGCCATTTACGACACCGAATCCACTTCATAGATACCTGCAGGTTTAGATGGGTGAGTCCTAGACGAATTCCACTGATAGGTGTTCATCGCCATGTCCTCAATAAGCTCAAGAGTGGCTTCCGAAGTTTTGCGGTTCAAAGAACCAGTGGAAGCGGCATCTATCATTTGCTTAGTTTCTTGATTTAGCCCAATGTAAAATGTCAGGACCTGTAATCATACAGACAGAGCATGATGAGGGCATCTTCTCAAAAGTTCTTTTAACCTCTCCCAAGTGTCATAGAGGGTCTCAGAAGCAATTTGAGAATAAGAAGTAATATCATTTCTTAATTTAGAAGTTTTGGCGGGGGGGGGGGGGGAATATATTGCAAGAAATTTTTCAGTTAATATGTTCCAAGTAGTGATTGATCCTCTTGGAAGAGAACTCAACCACTGTTTGGCTTTGGTCTTTAAGGAGAAGGAGAAGTGTCTTAGCCTAATAGCGTCGTCTGAGACACCATTAATTTTGAAGGTGTCACAAATTTCAAGAAAATTGGCAAAATGTAAGTTCAGATCCTCATCTTGTAATCCGTCGAACTGTACATATTGCTGCACCATTTGTATGATGCTAGGCTTATGCTCAAAATTATTGTTCGCAATCGTAGGTCGAACAATACTTGTTTCAGTCCCCTCAAGGTTGGGTCGAGCATAATCGGACATGTTCCTTTGCTGAGCCATTCCTGGGTTGGGATCTCCCATTTCAGAATTAAAATTACAATCACCGTAGGAATCCTCAACCGCTGTTTGAGAAGTGGAAGCCCCGAATCGTAGTTGTTTTCGAAAGGAGCGTTCGATCTCTGGGTCCAAATCAAAAAGTAGCGACGGATTCGTGCGGGTCATGCACTAAAAAAACAAAAGAGAATAAAGGGAAGAAAAGAAAGGAAATAAAACTTGAATACGAGAAAGATAATTTTTTTTTTGATTTTTGCAGAAGTAATAGCGAAAGCGTTTTCAAAATATTGACGAAGAAGCTCCCCGGCAACGGTGCCAAAAACTTGGTGGGATGAACCGACTATCAACCCGAAAAGGCAAGTATACCTATCGAATTGTAGTACCAAGGTCGTATTTAAACTCAGGGCTGTCAAGTACTGCTACTCACGCTTATACTATTATCCTACCGGAAGATTGTTGGGTTTTGAGAATTTTTAAATTAAAACTAAGGATAATTAAGACGAAAATTTATGAAAAAAAATAGCATTTGATCAATTATTCACCATGAAATGAGACGAGAGGGAAAAAAGAAATATAGATTTAAATTTGCAAATTAAACTCGGCCATGATGGATCCGAAAATAAGACAAAATCTCGCTAGAGCATTAGGTCTCCTAACTTATAGACGCTTTGATCGAAATTTCTTTACAAATCAAAGAAGCCTAAAGTTGCATTATCGAGGTGATCCGCACTATTGGATTTGACTCCAATCCGGATGATTTACGTCGTCCTATCTCTAGGATTGCGTGCAACTCCTTCCTTCTTTGAGTGATCTTTCAAATCAACGAGTCTCTCGACTACTATGAAATGAGATCAAATGCCTACTACCGTATACCGGGAATACGGAGTCGGCACATAATAAATCAAAGAAGGACCGATAATAATTTAGACAAAATTAAAACTAAGAAATAAAAATAACCCTCATCTCATTTCATGGCTTCTCACGATCAAATGTTAAAAGAAAAATTAGCTACGCATGATTGAAAGGAAAATCACAATAAGATGAAGAAAATTCATTTGCATTGATTTAAAAAGAGAAGAGTACATAATAGTAAAACAAACGATACTATATTACTAAAACGAAAAGAAATTACAACAAGTTTAACTAAGAAATAAAACTACAAAAGCTCTCTTGACTTGTACTCTCCACTTGCTCTCTCCAAAAGCCAACTTTTTTAAAGCATGAGACATGGACTCCTTTTATAGATGAGGAGGGAAGATTCTAGAATGAAGAGGAGAAGAAGGGGCACAAGGGGGGGCCATGCATGGTGAAGTGGGTTCTTTATATGGAATTAATGAAGGGAGAGAGAAAAAGGTGGGTTCATTGTATTTTATTTTTTTGAATGATCAAAGAGAATGTAAAGTAGAGAGGGGGAGTGACTATAGAATAAGGAGGGGGAAAGAAGGGGGCCGGCCAATGCATGGGGAGGTGAATGCATGTGGAAATAATGAGGAGAGAGAGAGGGGGAATGAATGTGGAGGGTGGCCGGCCATGCAAAGGTGAGTGGGCTGCATGGTTAGTGGGCTCGGGATGGATGGTGGGCTGCTCTTGGACTTGAGTAGGCTGCTCCAAAGAGGGGGAGGGCTCGGGCTGCTTGTAGGCTTTGTGGGATGCACCAAATGGAGGAGGGCTCGGGCTGTTTGTAGGCTTTGGAAGAGGCCGGGCTTTGATGGTCTCGGGTAAGAGGGCTGCACCAACACGTACCTACAAGAAATAAAGCAAAAACACAACATGTTAGATATATTTAATAACATAACATTAATTATTATAACATAACTAACATAATACATAAAATAATAAAAATACATATAATAAAACTATAGATTTTTATAACATAACATAACGAAATAAAATTGCAACATAACAAGCAAATAAAACTATAATAAAACTAGGAGTTATATTATCTTAACATGAAAAGATTTTAAGAAGAAATAAAACAAAACATGCATAAAAATACTTATAACATATAATTAAACTAGGAATGTTTGCATACTAGACTACCCAAAAACGAGGACTAAAAGTAGTCATCAGCTGTCGTGCACGGCCGTGCGCGCACGCGCACCCGCTCGCAGCAGGGCGCGCGGGTCCGCGCATGGCCAGGCGGGTGCCTTCGCGCGTGGAAGGGCACGCGCGCCCGCGTGCAGGAGGTCACGCTCGTTCGCGCGTAGCTGGGCACGCGCGCTCGCGCATAGCAGGGCACCCGTGCCCGCGCGCGAACAAGCACGCGCGGCTAGGCGCGGGTGCGATAAGGCACGCGCGCACGATAAGACCCGCACACGCACATCCGCGTGCAACCATATCCGGCATTCCCGCGTGGGACCAAGCGCGCACGGCCAAGCCCATGCACGCCCATGCGCGGGCCGACACGCGCACCCGCATGCACCCCTGCGAGCGCGGGTGCGCCAGTTTCCTTCTCCGGACACGTTCATCACCTCTCATCCACTATAGCATATTTCTAACATTTTACCCGAGTTTGCAGGGTGCCATTACTCGCAGTCTCAAATCCTCCACCGTTAACCATCGTCGTCACCGTAAAAATGAGCAAAATAAGATCCTTGTTTTTCTTTGTCCGTGTCGGTCTCCTGCAACAAGGATCTGGGGGGCAATTATTAGGGATGAGACCCATTTTATAAACATATGTGTGCACATAACCACACAACCATGATCTCCTCCTCAAAAGTAGTGGGATCATGAGTTTGACCGCACGCGCGATCATCGCACCCGATCCCCTGCACGCAGATACTGTCACGCGTAGTGGATGAACCACCGCGAGCACCGCCTCGCCGACGGGCAGTCGACCTCCTCCCTGGATGCCGGCCGCCCCCTTTCATCTCCGCGCTGGCAGCCGGCGCGCGGTCGAGGGGGCGGACCCGACCGGCACTCCCCCTCGGCCGCCGACCGTGGTCAAGAGAGTGGCCACCCGGGCCACTCTTCCTCGGCCACCGATTGCGGATGAGGAGACGGCCACAAGGGCCACTCCCCTTCGGCCGCTCGGGTTGATCTCTCCCGGTTACCGGCCGCGTGGGCTGCTTTATCTCGGCCGCGCGGGCCGCCCTCTCTCGATCGCCGGCCACGGCCGCCCGGGCCACTCACTCCCTCGGTCGCGGGCCGCAACCGAGGGAGCGGCCACTCCCTCACTCGGCCACCGTCCGCGGCCAAAGGAGGCAGCCGCGCCAGCCGCTCCTCCCCGGCCGCCGTCGACGGTCCTCCCCCCACCGGCTAATTCAACGGCAAGTTCGCTGACCACCCATGGAGTTCCGCCCGCACCGTCCGATCATTTGGGGTCGTTCCCCGCCATTTGATTCGCATGTAAGAACCCACTAACATCAGGTTAGTGGGGGGATTTAATTATTAATTTAAAAGGTCTCCAAATAGCGAAATTAATATCCAAATATGTGCGTTTAAACTATAGCGAAAATAATTATAATGGTGGTTATGGCGTGTGGATAGCCGCGTAACCACCATAACCACCACCTAGAGGCTGTAAAAGGAACCTCAGACCTCCTCATTTCTGACCTTTTTCTTCCGAGTCTTCTTCTTCTTTATGTCGAAGCTCTGCTGAATTCCTCCTACGAACAGCACTCGAGCCGCACTCAAGCCGCACCCGAGCCACTCCCGAGCCAAGTTAAAGCCACACGACGAAGCCCAATCTCTCAAGTTCAAGGTGGATCCCGCCATAACAAGTTCAGGCGCTCTGCACCCACGTTCAGAATCAGCAAGGTGCTATGCGAAACCCACCAACGCGAAGTGCAATTTGTAACGACTCCCGGTGTGATAGTTTGTCGTTTGCCGTGTGTCAAGTGTTCCCTCACCTCAAAACTGTAATGAGAGGTGGTCTGTCACCCTCGACTTCACAAACAAGTTGTAACAACCAGGAAATAGTGGGCTTTGACTGGCGCAGATCCGGTCACGTGGGTTTTTACCCGGTTGAGGGGTTTTTCCACGTTAAAAGTTCGTGTGTACAATCTATCTACCTCATTGACTGTGTGCGCGCTCGACCATTCCGAGAGCTAAGAGGGTCCAGGTTATTTCGGTCCGTCCGGGACGTCGAGTTAGACCGTAAAACTAGTATTAGCTATTATTAAGCATAGTGGACATCATATATATCATTTCCATATAATACATATTGAAGACCAAACAATTGAATAGATATGACTATATAATGCAAAGCAAAGTATTATAAAGTAATGACCAGTAATGATTAGTAGTAACCAGTAAATCAATGGATATATTGTAGAACTATGTTTAATGAATGTACACAATCCAGTAGGCCAATTATATTGACCAAATTGATTTATATCTGTTAAATCTAAGAGCTGTTGCAGAATGTGATATGACTTCAAAGGGAAAAAGAAACTGCATGGAAATAATTGAGAAAATGGGCCAGAAAACCAGGTGAGCTTATTATCCAATTACCCGACCTTGCCCCGATTTAGACCCATTTTTTACTTCTTGAGCCTTAGGTTTCGTTTGGGGGGACTTAGGCTCCGTTTGGGAGGACTTACTTTCACCGGTCAAGCGGTTACGATCGCATGAATCAGATCTTAATTAAGGCTCCGTTTGGGATGACTTATTTTCACCGGTCAAGCGGTTACGATCGCATGAACCGGAGCTTAATTAAGATCCGTTTCATGCGATCGTAACCGCTTGACTGGTGAAAATAAGTCCTCCCAAATGATGTCTTATTCTCACCGGTTAAGCGGTTACGACCAGATGAAGGTCCGATTCATGCTATCATATAATAAAATTTCCACTACCATTGGTTAGGGTCGTTTACTTTTGTTTGCATGCCACTTTTCTCATTTTTATAATACTCCCTCGTAACTTTCTTTCCTTGCACCCGACAACTGAAAAATTAGGGTACACTAAGATGATCTAACTGGTTCACCCTTTGATCGTTGATAACTTCGTGACTATGATTGTTTACAGTTGTTCATGCTCTCCTTCTATCCAGTAGAGAAGTTTCCTTTTTCGAGCCCTAGAGTATTCTTTGGCCCTTGAAGCCTAGAA
Source organism: Platanthera zijinensis (assembly GCA_039513925.1). Taxonomy (NCBI): domain Eukaryota; kingdom Viridiplantae; phylum Streptophyta; class Magnoliopsida; order Asparagales; family Orchidaceae; genus Platanthera; species Platanthera zijinensis. Next base: position 69,348,913 of record CM077096.1, read on the forward strand.
AATAGGTGATATTGAAAGTGATATAATCGGCATTCACACTCAGACCTCCAATTCTTGAGATTGTGATTGATTACTGCCGTTTACTATTGTTTATTGCTTTCAAAACTATTAGGGTCCGTTCATTTCAACGACATTGATATTGAAGTATTAGTTTTCAATCCAATATCAATGCATATGGGAAATGACATTGAGTTTAAATCCAATTCTTTTGTTCGGCCGTATGATGACTTTCTGTCATAAGAATTGACATTAATCACTTTTTATTGTTCGTTTGCAGAAAGATTTTCAATCATAGGAATTGACATTAATCACTTTTTATTGTTCGTTTGCAGAAAGATTTTCAATCATAGGAATTGACATTGGTCATTGTTCTCAATTAAAAATAACAAACGCGGATTTTTCGCCCCGGACACGATTTTTTCGTCATGATGTGATGTTTTTCCTCAGGCTAAAATTTTTCGGCCCGAACGCGAAATTTTTCGTCCGAACGCGATTTTTTCGCCGAGACGAAATTTTTTCGCACAGACGTGATTTTTCCGCCCGAGCTCAAATTTTTAGCTCCGACACTACTTTTTCGCCGAATGCGACTTTTAATCCCGGACGCGATTTTTTCGCCCGAACGCGACATTTTCGCCCGGACGCGATTTTTTTGCTTGCACGCGATTTTTTCGCCCGACGCGATTTTTTCGCCCCAACGTGATTTTCGAATGAGATTTTATTATTTCCCTTTTTCAATGAAAGATTCATATCAAGTAATTTCAATGTACCCGAAGTGATTTTTCGCCCGGACGAGAAAAAATCACCCGGCCGCGATTTTTTTCGGTCAGACACGATTTTTTCGCCCGGAAGCAATTTTTTGCCCGGGCGTGACTTTTCCGCCCAAACGCGATTTTTTTGTCCCGAACTCGACTTTTTCGCCCCGATGCGAAATTTTCGCTTCGGGGCGAAAAAATTGCGTCCGAGCGAAAAAATTGCGTCCAGACAAAAAAGTTGCATCATGGCGAAAAAGTCGCGCCCAGCCGGAAAAGTTGCGCCCGATCGGAAAAGTCGCGCCTGGGCGGAAAAAGTCGCGCCCGGCCGAAAATATTCGCGCCCGAGCCGAAAAGTCGCGTCTGAGCTGAAAAGTTGCGTCCGGGCGGAAAAATCGCGCCCGGGCGAAAAAATCGAGCCCGGGCGAAAAAATCACGCCCGGGCGAAAAAATCACTTTCGGGCGAAAAAAAATCGTCTGGGCGAAAAAATCGCACCCGGGTGAAAAAATCGCGTCCGGGCGAAAAAAATCGCGTCCGGGTGAAAAAATAGCGTCCTGGAGAAAAAATAACGTTTGACCAGAAAAATGCGTCCGTGCAAAAAAGTCGCGTTCGGGCAAAAAAATCATGTCTGGTCCAAAAAAATCACATTCATGCAGAAAAAATTACTCTTCTTTTGAAAAGCCGATGTTGGCAATCTCAATATCCGCACATGGAGATAGACATTGAACCAATGAGTTTTTAGTTTTTTGCGAATATCTACGGCTTTCCACCAGAAAACCAATTCCACTCTACAATTGTTGATATGAACATGGGAAATGACTTTCATTTTTTTAAAGCCAATACTTTAATATCAATGTCGTTGAAACGAACAGACCCTTATAGACTTTTAGCAAATTATAGCAACAATACTAACCACGAGATGCATTCACACTTCTTTCTGCGCGACCACAATGTTATGGTCCTTCGATTGGGAGCGGGTTTGTGATCTAGAGAGGGAGAAGTCTGCGAGAGGATCATCTCGACCCTTCCTTGACCTAGCCTTCTCAGTAATGAAGGATACAATGGGAGCTGAGCTCGACCGCAATGAGAAGAGTAAGAGGGGAGTCATACTCAACTCTAGCTCTAATTTGAGAAGATGAGAGAGAGGAGAACTTAAGAGGAGAGGAAGTAGGTTTTCATTCTCCATGCCATCTAAGCCCCCTCCTGTCTCTCTCTCTATCTCTCTCTCACTGAAAGAAAAGGGATAGATACTACTCTAGAGGGGGGTGAATAGAGTAATCAAAAATTGCACTAGCAAAGTTGACTGTCTACTCAACTCCCTTGGAGTTAATTTGCGGAATGAAGGTTATAGATATTTGAGATGAAACCCTAAAGCCTAACACAAGTGTTGTGCACAAAAGGCAGCCAACTGTAATTACAGTTAAGGCTTGGAATCCTAAACAGCAACTAGTAATCCTAGTTAAAATCTAATCACAGCCAATCAACACAGAGAATTAATTAAACAATCCAGACGACACAAGGAATTTATAGTGGTTCCCCAAACAACTTGGGTACGTCCACTCTTCTACCAACAAGGTAGGAATCCACTCAGGTTTTTGATCAGGTGCCCTGCCACCAACAAGATCTGCTTCAGGTAGATCCAGAAACCCTTTAGACTTTTGATCAGGTGTCTAAAAACCAACACAGGTTTTTGATCAGGTGCCCTGCCACCAAGGTATACTTTTGAAGGGAGTAATAACCCTTTACAGGAGGGGGAAAGGAGGTTAAAATGTCTTCTCTATTTTACAATAGATTAGAGAAGCACAAGAACTTGCACTGAGCTAGAAAGCTCTAAAGAGTCAAGGCTCCCCCTGGCTAAAAGAATGTCCAGGTGAAGTCTTGCTTCAGTGCAGAAACACTTCAGAAAATCTGAAGGAAAAAGCTACAAGAAGATAAAGAATATGAATTGAAAATTCTTCTTTTAGGCAGCTATCTTCTTCTTCTTCTTCAAAAAGCTCTGAGTGAAGATCTTCCCGGAGGCAAGAGAACTCAGGTTGAAGAAGAGTGAAGAGCTAAAACTTCTTCTCAGTTAGATGTGAATGAACTGAGAGCAGTTGGAAACTGTAAGTTGTAAGCTTGAATGTTGCTGTTGGCTTTTTGTATATCAGAACTAGTTGATTTCTTTCTCCAAAGAATTCTATATATAACAGCAGCACCAACGGCTCTAATTTGAGTTTGAATCTTGTCTTCTACTGAACTCTGCAAGCTGGGCTGCAAATAGCATAAAGCAAAACAAATACTACAGACAGATATCCTATAAGAGGATAAAGCTTTCTAAGAAGCTACAAATAACTCTGATGAAATAATACTAGAGAAAGTCACATCAGAAGAGACTCTTTATGGCCAAGGAAGACTTTCTGAGTCTAACGGCTATAAAGGACAGCCTGACAGATAAAGCAGAAATCATATCTCAGCTAATAAGACAAACAACTTTGTCATAAAAAGATTAGCTCATGCATAAGGAATGGAACAGATATTGCATGGAAATATTATCATAAATTTATTCAAACAATCTTTTATAAAATATGCCAAGATAAATATGAAATAAATCACATCATAGAAGATGACAAAATTACTCAAGACATACAACAAAACGTCGAACGACCCTCGGAGATCGTCGACCGAAGCACAGAGATCGTCGACCTATCAGACAGATAGTCGAACGATACAGATAGTCGAACTATCAAGGAAGATAGTCGAACTACCACAGCAGATAGTCGACCTATCAGAACAGATAGTCGAGCTATCAGATAGTCGATCTATCAGGACAGATAGTCGAACTACCAAAACAAAACAGATAGTTGACCTATCAAACAGATAGTCGAACTATCAAAGAAAACAGATAGTCGACCTATCAACAGATAGTCGAGCTATCAACCAAAACAGATAGTCGACCTATCAACAGATAGTCGAACTATCAGATAGTTGAACTATCAAGCAGATAGTCGAACTATCAAAGAAAAACAGATAGTCGACCTATCAAACAGATAGTCGACCTATCAACAGATAGTCGAACTATCAGATAGTCGAACTATCAGATAGTCGAACTATCCAAGCAGATAGTTGAACTATCAAGAAGAGTAGATAGTCGACCTATCAACAGATAGTCGAACTATCAAGGAAAACAGATAGTCGACCTATCAACAGATAGTCGAACTATCAGATAACAGATAGTCGACCTATCAAGCAGATAGTCGAGCTATCAGGAAGACGATAGTCGATCGTCTGATCGACGATAGTCGAGTGACGTTCGACCATAGTCGAACCAGAAATTACTTAGCCAGATTTTCATCTGGACAGGCAATTTTACACAACTAGAGAATCTATCCTATCAACTAACCTTTGACCATAGATAAATTTTGGGTCAAGAGACTAAAAGAGAAGACTGAACTCAAATCAAAACATAGGGTACCAACAATCTCCCCCTATTTGAGTTGAGTCTCTCAACAACTAAAACACACAGAACTAATTACAGAAAGTAAATAAAATGCATGAAAAGAAATAACTAAGCAGATAACATCAATCAAACAGATAAGCAATTAACTGTCAATCAATGAAATTTTAAGATGCTTCAGAGTTAGATTTAGGATCAGAAGAACTAGGAACAAAATTAATCTTTCTAGAGGGATCTAGAGCTTCTTTTCTCGACAACTTCAGGTCTTGTTCTCCAATGATTTTTGATTCTGACGCTCTTGGGATAACTGCCTCAGGATGCTTTTCTATGTATTTTGAAGGATCAAATACCTCAGGTCTAACCTGGAATTTATCGAGCTCCTTCATTCTGAATTTTGACATCGTGGTCAATCCTGCAGTGTCTTTTCCTTCTGCTTTAGCTTTCTTAATTTGAGATGCTCCAACAAGTTCAAGAAAACGAGCCATCCTAAAATTAGGATCAAGCTCTGGGCTTTCATACACATTTTCAGAAGATGTATCAACAGGCTCTTTATCCTGAATAACTAGATAAGAAGGAGGAGCAGACTTATCAAATATCTTGCTAGATTTTTCAGAGAAAATAAATCGCTTACCTTTTGAAACGGCCTTCACAGAATGATCTGGCTTTGGAGAGGTTGAGCTTTTGAATTCTTTGGAAGGAGGAGGAGAAAATGTTGGTCTTTGATACACCACCTTCTTTACTTGTTCCTTAACAGCATCAAGTCTTTGATAGCCAGATTGAGTTTTACCTTGGTATCCTTGAGAACTTCTCCTTTGTGAAGACTGAGATGGATTGAACCTTTCAGACTGAGCAGCAGGGTTTGCAGATAAGTTTCCTGAGGCTCCTGCACTGGGAGGTGGAGGAGGAGGACCTCTAGGAGTCCATCTTGGGACAGGACTGTCATACCTCTTTGACTTCTTCCTTTGCTTCTGCTGATTTTTAGAGAAAGCCATCCAGTGCTGGAAATCTTTTGATTTAGGATCAATTCCTTTCAGGATATAATAAGGAGTATCATTATCTGGATTTGGAGGAGGAGGAGCCACAGCTTTCCTTTTCTTTTTAGCAGATCTTTTTCTTTTAGACTCATCAGATTCATCATAATCGATTTCATCCTCAGAATTAGAAGAAATGAGCAGATCATATGGATCAATTGCTTCTTGCACAACTCTTTCCTTTTCCTTTAGGACAGCTTTTTCTAATTCTTCTTCTATGGCATCCTGTGCCAGGAGAGCATCTAAATCCAATCCAGGGGAATCATCCCATACAGTAGACTTTTCAATTTGAGCATCTGCAGCCTTTTCTTGATGATCAGAAACTGTCATGGTGACCAGTTCTACTGGCACTGCTAGCTGAGCTGGCTGAGCAGCCTCAGAAACTTGAGCAACTGGTTCTGGTTGAACTTCTGGAGCTGGTTGGATAACAGGCTCTTGAACATCTAGTACTTCTTCCATTCTATCTGCAGTATTATGAATAAAATTTTGCTAAATGACATCGAATCATCCCTTCCAGGTATTCCCATACAAGCATATCAGTTATCAAGTCTAAAAGGTAAGTAAAAAGGATACCTTCAGAATTGTCCTTTGCGTGTCCTAACTCCCATAATTCATCTAGAAAGGAAGTGATAACTCCTTCTAGGTAAAGGGCGACCAGGGGAGTAGAACATTCTTCCAGGCACACTTTGACAATGAATTCAGGCTTCAATAAGGCATCAAAAATTTCTTTTTCAGACAAACTTTGAGGAGCTGATTCTTCTATTTCTATCTCTGCCACTGCAGGAGGATCTACTAGAGGGGAGGCCAAAGGCAGCTCAGAGACATCTTCATTAAGCATCTCCCCCTGCCTGATTTCAGTAGATACTGAAACCAGGCCCCTAGAGGAAGAGGGCTCAGCAGACTTTGAGAGTGCCTGAATAGCAGCAGTCAAAGAGGAGATGGAGGAAGCAAGGGGAGCAATCGCCTCTTCAATCATGATTTTGATTGAGTGGGTAATTAACTCTAAAATGCTAGAAATGAATGCTGGAGTGATTTCAAAGGATGATGATGATGGGGGAATCTCAGAGGATGGATGATCAGCAGGAATGGTGTATTCTTGATGATCTGGAAAGTGAACTGGAGATGGAGAGTGAACTGGAGTTGGATGATTGGATGCAGGATGATCAATGTGATCAGAAGAAGGAATTGGAGAATGAGGAGGAGTAGAAATTTTCAGAAACCAACAAATCAAAACTAGGATGAGATATCCTAGCAAGATGAGAGGGTAGAGGAGATGCAGGAGATGATGCATGGTGAGAAGCAGATGAATCAGGAAGATGAGAAGCAGAAGGTCGTACTTCAATTGAAGTTTATGGAACTTCAACTGAAGTAGATGACAATGCAGATGAAGAAGATGGAGGGAGAGGTTTGCTGAGCCAGCTTCTTGTAGGGGAGGAGTGACTGAGGCAGTCCTGGTGCTCTCAGATGCAGCTGGAGCAACCCCTGCGGGAGCGGGCTTCAGAAAAGTCCTTTTCCACTTGGCGAACAAGGTAGGATCCATCTTCTTGCTAGCATTGATGGAGGTAGTAGCTGAAACTAACAGATGGGGATATCTTTCCTTCAGAAAAATCCCAACTACCCTACCCAGGGTAACTTCTTTCTTGCTGTTCTTTTTCCTGATCAAATCAAACAGAACTCTTGCCCAATTAATCTATTTCTTATTCACAATTGCACACATCAGTGCAAACTGCTGCCTTGTAATATTGTCATGGGCGGAGTGCTTTCCCAGTAACACTTTTCCGACGAGTTCAGCAAGGTACTTAATCTTAAACGGAAAATTTACTTTAAGCAGCTTAGAGGGAATGCCTTCGGCATGACCCAGCTCTGTCAGCATTCTCCCAAACTCTGGGGTATCTTGCTCGTAATCTTCTTCCCCATTTATCAATCCAAATATTTCAGTTAAAATGACGGGAGTCAATGTTACCTCTTCTCCGCCAATGGTTCCAGTCATTGAATCATCATTTGAAGACGAAGTAAATGCCCATTCTTTGATCTCTTGAATATTTATCTTGATCCTGGAGGACATGAGCTTTTCCAAACCTTGATCTTTGCATAGATTAAGAATTTCCACTATTCCAGATTCGCAGCAGCTGAAGGAATCGAAATCCACACTGAAGCCTGCATCAAACTTCATACTGTCAGGAGCGCTGGAGAAATCGCCATCGAAAGGACTGGAGAAGACGAGGGAGAGACGGCGAGGACGAAACGACAGAAATCGCAAGACAAAGAGCAAGCGGGAAGACGGAATGCGAAAAGACGCTCTCCGTCGACGATAAAAACAACGATCTCTTAACCTAGGTCGACCATCGACTTTATATTAAAACAATGATCGTCAATCTATTTAAAAGATACTGGAGACGATGGTCGAACGGTCGTTCGACGATCGGTCCTGAAGCAGAGTAGTCGATCAATCGTTTGACTATTTCTGTCTTCACAAATAACAAGCTGTCATCAACCATAGATCGACGATAGGCTCGACCTGTTCGACTATCTTCGAACGCCGGTCGACGATCTTCAAGCAGATAAGCTATCTTCAACCATAGGTCGACGATAGGCTTGATCCGATCGACTATCTTCGAACGTCGTTCGACGATCTTCAAACAAGTTTCAACAAGGCAGACATCACACTTAGTCTCTTCCATTAATCATGCCTAGTTGAACCAAAAAGAACAGATGCTTCTGTTCATCTAAGGGATTGGTGAATATATCACTTCTCTGAAGGTCTGTGGATATGAACTCAAGGCTGATCTTGTTCTTTTCCGCACAATCTCTCAGGAAATGGTGCCGGATCTCAATGTGTTTCGTTCTAGAGTGGTGCACTGGATTTTGTGCAATAGTGATAGCACTGGTACTATCACACATGATTTTTGTGTTCTTGTGTGAGTACCCATAATCCAAAAGTTGGTTTTGTATCCACAGGATCTGTGAACAACAACTAGCAGCTGCTATATATTCGGCTTCTGCAGTTGAAGTTGAGACAGAGGCCTGCTTCTTACAAAACCAAGAGACCAATCTCTCTCCCAGGAATTGACAAGTTCCTGAGGTACTTTTCCTGTCAACTCTACAGCCAGCATAATCAGAATCAGAGTATCCAATTAATTCAAATTCTGATTCAGCTGGGTACCAAAGTCCTAGATTTGGACATCCCTTCAGGTATCTCAAGATTCTCTTGAGAAGAATCAGATGAGATTCCTTGGGGTTGACCTAGAATCTAGCACAAAGGCATGTAGCAAACATTATGTCTGGCCTACTTGCAGTTAAATACAATAGGGAACCAACAATGACCCTATAATTCTTTTGATCAACAGGTTTTCCTTGATCATTAGAATCTATAACTACATTAGTAGCCATAGGTGTATGCATTGTTAAAGCATCATCCATCCCAAACTTCTTTACCAATTCCTTGGCATATTTGGATTGGGAGATGAAGATGCCATCAGCATCTTGCTTTACTTGGAGACCAAGAAAGTAAGACAGCTCACCCATACTACTCATCTCAAACTTAGAATGCATCAAGTTAGAGAACTTTTTGCACAGTTTGGGATCAGTGGAACCAAAAATAATGTCATCCACATATACTTGAACTAACAGGATTGTGTCCTTGTGGTGCTTGACGAAAAGGGTTCTATCAACTACTCCCCTAACAAAGTTGTGCTCTAACAGGAAACTAGCTAGAGTCTCATACCAGGCTCTGGGTGCTTGTTTGAGTCCATAAAGAGCTTTTTGCAACTTAAAAACATGTGAGGGCTGAGTTGAAGAAACAAACCCAGGTGGTTGTTCAACAAATACCTCTTCCTTTAGCTCACCATTTAGAAAGGCACTTTTGACATCCATCTGAAAAACTTAAAACTTCATATAGGCTGCATAGGCTAAGAAGATCCTTATTGCCTCTAGCCTTGCAACAGGAGCAAAGGTTTGGTCATAATTTATACCTTCCTCCTGTCTGTAGCCCTGGGCTACAAGCCTAGCTTTGTTCCTTACAATGATTCCATTTGCATCCAACTTGTTTCTATACACCCACTTGGTGCCTATGATCAGTTGGCCTTTAGGAATTGGAACCCTATTCCATACTTTATATCTTTCAAACTGATTGAGTTCCTCTTGCATAGCAATGATCCAGTGGGGATCTAGCTCAGCATCTTTAATGGTGAGGGGCTCAATCTGTGAAAGGAAACAAGCATGCATCACATCCTGTCTTAACTGATGTCTTGTTTGAACACCAGCTGATATGTCTTCTATCACTTGAGATGTAGGATGATCTCTAAGTGTGACAACATCAGCAGGTGGGATGTGATCTTCAGCAATAGTTGGGATTAATTCCTCAGGAGGAATTTGATCTACTATTGGTGGTACAGCAACAACTTCTGCAAGGTCTTCATCACTGTCTGATTCAGTGATATGAAGAGTTGAAAGATGGAGAATCTCTTGAGTGACATCTTTGCTAGATTCTTGTACCTGTAATGAACTTGAGGAAGGGGAAGATTCCTTCTCCTTGTAAAACATTTGAGATTCATCAAAGGACACATGAACAGACTCTTCAATTTTAGAAGAAGATTTATTAAATACCCTATAAGCTTTGCTCACTTGGGAATATCCAAGAAAAATTCCCATTGAAGCTTTTGCTTCAAATTTTCTAAGGTATTCTTTATTATTATTATGAATATAAATTACACAACCAAATACTCTAAAATAATTTATTTTAGGTTTCTTTCCTTTAAGCAACTCATAAGGAGTTTTACACTTAAGCTTGTGTATCAGACTTATATTCAAGACATAGTTGGCTGTACTAACAGCTTCTGCCCAATAGGAAAGAGGCATATTAGCATCTGCCAACAATGTGCCAGCAGCTTCAATCAGGGTTCTGTTCTTCCTTTCAACTACCCCATTTTGTTGGGGAGTTTTAGGAGCTGAGAAGCTATGTTTGATACCTTCTCTCTCACAGAATTCTTGCATGAGAAGAGAGTCAAACTCAGTACCATGATCACTTCTGATCAAGGCCACATGAGTAGAGTACTCAGTCTGCACACATAATAGAAAATCTGTAAGGGCTTTGAAGTTATCAGCCTTAGTTCTCAAAAAGAACACCCAACTGAACCTAGAGAAGTCATCTACAATAACTAGGGTGTAATACTTCCCTCCTAAACTCTGTACATTTATTGGGCCAAATAGGTCCAAATGTAATAAATACAGGATTCTAGGAGAATCACTTTTATTTACTGATTTAAATGAATTCTTGGTTTGCTTGCCTAATTGACAAGCCTTGCATAGGCTCTCCTTCTTGTAAGGGCAAGAAGGTAAACCTCTAATAAGGTTGTGTTTAGATAACCTAGATATATTCTTGAGGTTAACATGGCTAAGCCTTTTATGCCATAATGTATTGTTATTTATTACTTCATTAAATAAGCAGATTTCAGAGTGAGTTGAGTTAAAATCTACTAAGTAAATGTTACCTTGTCTAATACCTACTAACACAACATTATTACTTAAAGTAATATTACAAAGAGAGTTAGAAAATGATACCTGGTATCCAGCATCACATAACTAACTTACTGAAATGAGATTATGCTTCAGTCCAGTTACATAAGCCACTCTCTTGAATGTTACAGCTCCAATTGTCATCCTGCCATAGCCTTCAGTTTGACCACAGCTTGAATCTCCAAAGATTACCTTTGGGCCAAGCTTGGCCTTGAATCTTGACAGATGTTCTTTATTTCCTGTCATATGCTTGGAGCAACCACTATCCAAATACCACTTATTCTGAGTGATAGGATAGGTCTTCACCTGCAAATAAATCAATTAAACATTGTGGACCCAGGTAACCTTGGGTCCCTTGTTTTTCACATAAGAAAAACTGGAAATAAATGAATAAGCAGGTTGAGGGTGATAACCTAACGGGTAAGATCTCCTAGGTGGGATTCTCCATGCAGATGATGGGTCAATGAACCTAGGGTTTCTATTTTCATTCTGGTTTCTAAAGTTCTGGTTGAAGTTTTGAAATTCATATTGAAAACGTCGATCAGCGTTCGACGATGGGTGCCCAGATCGTCGATCTCCGTTCGACCATTGGGCCTGCGATCGTCGAGCAGCGTTCGACGCTCTTTGTATTTCCTTAAATTTTTGTTTTCTTTTCTCTCTTAGCTTTATTTAAAGCTTTATTAACTTGATTAACTTGCTCAGTGTTCTTTATTCCACTAGATGAAATAAAATTCACTGGAGTTGAAAGATGGTTTTTAAGAATGATTGGGGGTTCACTAGAAGAAGCTCCTAAGCCTAATTTGTTATTGCCTGACCTAGTGTTAGACATAATGGTTATTTCAAGCAACTTAAGGCTTTTACCATTCAGAGATTCTTCTAACCTTTTGGACTTAGCTAATTCATTCTTAAGGAATTTTATTTCTTCACTAGAATAGTGAGTTCTGCTGTTAACCTAATGTTTTCATTAGAAATTAATTCAGATTCAGCTAGTTTATTTCTAAGTTCTTTTATTTCCTTTTCAGAACTAATTAAATCTAAACATAAAGATTAAAAATCTGATTTAAATTCAGCAGATGAAAAATCGTAAGAAGACAATACCTCATCTTCAGTTGGCATTTCTTCATCAGAATCTGAACTCTCTGCAGCTGAGTGATTGCTGCAGGCATCAATTGCCATCAGGCAAACTTCCTTTGCCTTCTTTTCTTCCTCATCCTCACTGGAGCTTGAGGAGGAAGATTCCTCATCAGAATCGCTCCAGGTTTCAGCAACAAAGCCACTCTCCTTCTTTTTGTTCTTGTAGGAGGATGGCTTGAAATGCTTCCAGTGCTGATCCTTGTCTTTCCTTTTCTCTTTATTCTTTTCCTCTGGACAATCTGGAAGAATATGTCCAGGCTTCCTGCAACCATAGCAAATTATTTCTTTACTAGGAGTACGATCATACCTTGGTTTTTCTTCATATTTTGAAGACTTCTTTCTGAAATCTTTCCTTCCCATCTTGAGAAACCTTTTGGCAAATAATGCCATCTGTTCCTCATTGGACTGGCTTCCTTCATAAGCATCAGCAGCTTTGAGAGCAAGGGTTTGCTCTTTTCTTGTGGGAGTTGGGGTCTTTGCTTCAGCCTCAGCTTCCCTGGACTTCAGCACTTGCTCAAAAGACTTGAGCTTGCCTAGAAGAGCTTCTGTTGAAATTTCTGTTGTGCTTCTGGCCTCCTTGATAGGCCAGATCCTCAGATCCCATGTGCAAGGGAAGCACATAAGAATCTTATCATTGACCTCTGTCAATGAAATATCCTTGTCAAGAGTCCTCAGCTCATTGATGATTGAGCTGAGCCTTGTGTACATTGCTTCAACTGATTCAGCATCAGTTTTCTTGAAATTCTCATACTAGGAGATAAGGTTGAACCTTCTGTCCTTCCTTTCATCAGCTGAACCAGCTACAATCTGGTTCAGTGTATCCCATATTGCTTTTGCTGAGGAGCAGTCAGCAACCTTTTGGAATACTTCATCAGACATTGTCTGAGCCAGAATGTTTATTGCCTTAGCATCTGCTATCTTTGCCTTTTTGTATTCATCATTGTAATCTGGTGGAGGCACTGCACTCATATCAGTTGATGATGAAGCAGTAGCTGCAACAGGTGCTCTTGGTGGTCCTGTCAAAATAGAAGCAAAAATACTTTCATCAATAGAGTTCATATATAATTTAATCCTTGCCTTCCAGATGCTGAACTTGGCTAAGTTGCATGCTGGAGGTCTGGTGCTAGAGTAATCCTTGAACTAGGCCATGATAGTGAAAGTGAATATCTATAAACTTTGGTATCTATCAGGATCTCGTGACTTAGGTGTTAGCCTATACAGTCAGAAACCTGGCTCTGATACCAATTGAAAGAAAAGGGATAGATACTACTCTAGAGGGGGGGGGGGGGTGAATAGAGTAATAAAAAATTGCACTAGCAAAGTTGACTGTCTACTCAACTCCCTTGGAGTTAATTTGCGGAATGAAGGTTATAGATATTTGAGATGAAACCCTAAAGCCTAACACAAGTGTTGTGCACAAAAGGCAGCCAACTGTAATTATAGTTAAGGCTTGGAATCCTAAACAGCAACTAGCAATCCTAGTTAAAATCTAATCACAGCCAATCAACACAGAGAATTAATTAAACAATCCAGACGACACAAGGAATTTATAGTGGTTCCCCAAACAACTTGGGTACGTCCACTCTTCTACCAACAAGGTAGGAATCTACTCAGGTTTTTGATCAGGTGCCCTGCCACCAACAAGATCTGCTTCAGGTAGATCCAGAAACCCTTTAGACTTTTGATCAGGTGTCTAAAAACCAACACAGGTTTTTGATCAGGTGCCCTGCCACCAAGGTATACTTTTGAAGGGAGTAATAACCCTTTACAGGAGGGGAAAAGGAGGTTAAAATGTCTTCTCTATTTTACAATAGATTAGAGAAGCACAAGAACTTGCACTGAGCTAGAAAGCTCTAAAGAGTCAAGGCTCCCCCTGGCTAAAAGAATGTCCAGGTGAAGTCTTGCTTCAGTGCAGAAACACTTCAAAAAATCTGAAGGAAAAAGCTACAAGAAGATAAAGAATATGAATTGAAAATTCTTCTTTTAGGCAGCTATCTTCTTCTTCTTCAAAAAGCTCTGAGTGAAGATATTCCTAGAGGCAGGAGAACTCAGGTTGAAGAAGAGTGAAGAGCTAAAACTTCTTCTCAGTTAGATGTGAATGAACTGAGAGCAGTTGGAAACTGTAAGTTGTAAGCTTGAATGCTGCTGTTAGCTTTTTGTATATCAGAACTAGTTGATTTCTTTCTCCAAAGAATTCTTTATATAACAGCAGCAGCAATGGCTCTAATTTGAGTTTGAATCTTGTCTTCTACTGAACTCTGCAAACTGGGCTGCAAATAGCATAAAGCAAAACAAATACTGCAGACAGATATCCTATAAGAGGATAAAGCTTTCTAAGAAGCTGCAAATAACTCTGATGAAATAATACTAGAGAAAGTCACATCAGAAGAGACTCTTTATGGCCAAGGAAGACTTTCTGAGTATAACGGCTATAAAGGACATCCTGGCAGATAAAGCAAAAATCATATCTCAGCTAATAAGACAAACAACTTTGTCAGAAAAAGATTAGCTCATGCATAAGGAATGGAACAGATATTACATGGAAATATTATCATAAATTTATTCAAACAATCTTTTATAAAATATGCCAAGATAAATACGAAATAAATCACATCATAGAAGATGACAAAATTACTCAAGACATATAGCAAAATGTCAAACAACCCTCGGAGATCGTCGACCGAAGCACAGAGATCGTCGACCTATCAGACAGATAGTCGAACGATACAGATAGTCGAACTATCAAGGAAGATAGTTGAACTACCACAGCAGATAGTCGACCTATCAGAACAGATAGTCGAGCTATCAGATAGTCGATCTATCAGGACAGATAGTCGAACTACCAAAGCAAAATAGATAGTCGACCTATCAAACAGATAGTCGAACTATCAAAGAAAACAGATAGTCGACCTATCAACAGATAGTCGAGCTATCAACCAAAACAGATAGTCGACCTATCAACAGATAGTCGAACTATCAGATAGTCGAACTATCAGATAGTCGAACTATCAGATAGTCGAACTATCAAGCAGATAGTTGAACTATCAAAGAAAAACAGATAGTCGACCTATCAAACAGATAGTCGAACTATCAAAGAAAACAGATAGTCGACCTATCAACAGATAGTCGAACTATCAGATAGTTGAACTATCCAAGCAGATAGTTGAACTATCAAGAAGAGCAGATAGTCGACCTATCAACAGATAGTCGAACTATCAAGGAAAACAGATAGTCGACCTATCAACAGATAGTCAAACTATCAGATAACAGATAGTCGACCTATCAAGCAGATAGTCGAGCTATCAGGAAGACGATCGTCGATCGTCTGATCGACGATAGTCGAGCGACGTTCGACCATAGTCGAACCAGAAATTACTTAGCCAGATTTTCATCTGGACAGGCAATTCTACACAACTAGAGAATCTATCCTATCAACTAACCTTTGACCATAGATAAATCTTGGGTCAAGAGACTAAAAGAGAAGACTGAACTCAAATCAAAACCTAGGGTATCAACACTCACTCATACACACACGCACGCACACACACACGCGCGCGCACACACACATACACACATACACGAATATTACAGAAGGTAGAGGGGTGAAAGCGGGCTACCATGTCATTAATGGTCATTTGTATTACAAGGGACGCTTGGTGGTGGCACCAGGATCCCCACTGAGGCATCAGTTACTCCACGAGTTTCATGATACCCCCAGTCCCGGGCACTCCAGAATGTTGCATACCTATCGGTGAATTAAATAGAAGGTGTATTGGAAGGGATTGAAGGAGAATGTAACACAACATGTGAAGA
Source organism: Platanthera zijinensis (assembly GCA_039513925.1). Lineage (NCBI taxonomy): Eukaryota > Viridiplantae > Streptophyta > Magnoliopsida > Asparagales > Orchidaceae > Platanthera > Platanthera zijinensis. The sequence continues at coordinate 69,364,588 of CM077096.1, forward strand.
ATTAGGTTTCCTATCTCCATGCTATGTAAGACCCCTCCTCTCCCACACACGCACGCACACACACACACACACACACACACACACACACACTCACACACACACATACACACAGGCACACACGCACACGCACACACACACACACACACACACACACACACACACACACACACACACACACACACACACACACACAAGCACGCACGCGCGCGCGCGCGCGCACACACACACACACAGCAAGACCCCTCCCCTTTTTCAAGGAGTTACCCGGGTATTATGCCCAGAACCGCCGTCTTATGGAGACACTAGCACAAGGGCTAGTCGTTACCGCATGATGCCGATCCTGCCGGCTAGTACGATCATTCAACATGTTTTCCAATCGAGAAGAGAAGTACAACTATAAAAGAATAATAAGTCCACATCATAGAGATAACATCATATATATATATATAATGAAAATGCAATCCACAATGAGTAAAATAGAGAGTAGGGGATTATGCCTGGTACATGCCAAATTAAAAAATCACTCTCTCTCACAACACTCTAAGCGGAAGCAGAACGGACACAAGCACACACGTTATCACCTGATGCTGAGCTGCAGTAGTAATAGTACATGGTATCTGCTCCTCAAGTCCTGCCACCTCGTCATGCTGGTCGTACTGGTGCTCCAGCTCCTCGAGCTCCTACAGTCACAACCGACCATTAGTAATAAAGACTAAGCCATTTTGTTCACGCCTCACCCCCATGACTCCTAGGTATCAAGTAGGAGGACGAAGGCGGGGGACAACAAAGCAGTATCAAAATGGAAGCAGGTGACAATAATTCTACTTTATCATGACACTATATAAACTAGCAGTTCTATATAGTATAAGTAAGGAAGTAAAGAAATGCAGTACTGGAAAGAAGTGCTGAAAGATAAAGTAAAGTAAAGTAATATACATAGCAGAAATGAAACAACTACAGTTATTCTACCACCACAGGAGTACCTTAGCATATATGAATGCCCATACAAACTTATAAGTTAAGGTTTAAGAAATTGTAAGTTATCATATAAAAGAGCTCATACTAATTTATATGATAGGGATCTGCAGTATGCATGTCCTAGTAAGAATATGTATGGTACGATATGCTACGCATGCTATGTGTCATATAGTGCAACTCACTCACACGCTCTGTGATCACAGACCTTTAGTTCCCTCTTTTTGGAGTTAGATGAACCCTCTGGTACTACCATTGTGGCTACGGTAGTAGTGGATTGGGTGTCTCCACTCCTAGAAGGGTATGCAAACTACCAGGTGTAACGCCCCGAAACTCAATAGGGTGACAGGTGGTGTTTTGAGCCAAATATGTGTTTTGGCAGGGGTGACCCTGGGACACGGGTGTAACACCTCTACCCGTCAAGAAGAATATAATAGAGAGTCCGGCCGGGGCCCCACACCATATTCCACAAACAGGCGGAGACGCTACTAAATAATATCATAACCAACGCATCCTAACACAGAGCATTCTAGCGGAAGCTTCACGGTTGAATTAATGAACTCAAGATATACAACATTGTCCACTAACATAGGAATGTATATATATACATCAAAAGAGTCTGGCCTTAAGGCCTTACAACAGTTTCTCTTAACAAGAGTGTGGTTTCCATACATCGGCACGCAGGCCGACCACACATGAACAAAAGAAACAAAACAAAGCAATGCCTTCGAGGGCAGCAACACAGCTTTGGGCTTCAGCCCGCTAAGTCCCGCTCGGACCAGCTCCTCCAGCACCTGTAAGAACCAATCCACCAATTGGTGGCAAAACAGGGCAACGGTCAGCATTCAGCTGACCAATTATAACGACCCTGCCCCTGGCACGGGGCAGCGGAATTCCATCCCTGCATAACATTCATCCACATGATATATAGCCATTCAAGCAAGACGTGCACGCCCGCACCGTCATATATCACAAACGTCGGCTCGACGGCCCGACGCTCCGTGCACTCAGGGCACATTCACACCGTTCAGAGGTCCCAGACATAACGGCGCACTATGAGCATTCTAGTCTGATCGGCTCACCGGCCGTCGACTCTCGCTATGTGATCCTAACAGGGCCTTAAGCACCCAAAGTTAGACAACCATAACGCGGGTACAGATCCACCTTTCCCGTTGCTCACATCGTCAGACTCACGCCTGGACTGACGCGGGTACAGTTTCACCTTGCCCGTTCCACCATTTCCTAGTTGCAGCCTCACGGCTCAACTTTCCACCAGTAGCACTCACGGCCACAAGAGAGTCCAACTCTCATAGTTTCCTGGACTTCCTCCAGTACTTTTATCCATCATGCATACAAGCAATCATCACGGAGCCTTCTCCGATATGCAACCAAGCATCACCAATCCAGACCATGTCCAGATGGGCTTCACACAGCATGCCTAGATCCGTACTCCAATTCCGGACTCTAACAAGGGGGACTTCACATATCTACCCCAAGGGACGCCACAACCCACCGCACACTCGCGGGGAAGGGTTTTCCCTATGCAATGCAGGAATTAAGGACTTCACATGTCCAAGCAGGAAATCGTTACCCTAGGAGTTCGCTTCGGAGCCATGGAGAGAAATTTGAGACGGATGAAAGCCTTCGCAGCAGCGTTGCCTTCGCAAATCCGAACTCGGCTCGCGATTTGGACCACCGTAGCACCACCGGCAGCCGGACTCCACTTCTTCTTCCTCCTTGCTCTCACCTCTCTCTTAAATTTTAGAAAGAGAGTATGACTTTTAGAAATGAGCCCTCTTTTCCTCCTTTCCCGGCCTTATCAGCCCAGGAATGAACTCCAGCCACAGGATTCTACTTAAAGAAAATGAAGGGCCAAGATTCATCTGAAAATTCCTTCTATTTTGGCCGACACGGCCTGTGACACGCCCGTGTCACATGCCGTGTGCCCTTAAGCGGCACACGCGGCAGTCGCACCGACTGAAATATTCGAGAACACGGGCATTGACTCGCCCGTGTCGAATCTGACACGCCCGTGTTAGTCATGAGACACGCCCGTGTCTCCTGTTACACGGTACTCACCGATTTCCAAAACCAGTACACGGGTCGGAACACGGCAACTGACACGCCCGTGTCCAGCCTCACACGCCCGTGTTCCCGGCCGTGTTCAAGGCCGTGTCCTGCTCTGACTTGAATAGGCCAATTTTGGAAATTAATTCGAACACGCCCTGGGACACGCCCGTGTCGAAGGCCGTGTCCCAGGCTCGACGATCGTCGACTCTCAAACGTCGACTAGCCTGAACACGCCCTGGGACACGCCCGTGTCCCAGGCCGTGTACACCCGACACGCCCTGGGACACGCCCGTGTCCCAGGCCGTGTCCAACAGCCTCCAACCCAAAATTGTGTACAAACATATTTTGAGATTTTTGGGGTGTTACAATCCTCCCCCCCTTAAAAAAATTTCGTCCCGAAATTTGAAGATAATAGGGAGAAAATAACAAAACATTTATATGTTTCTATTACATATACAACGAGTGAACAAGTTACGAAAATAACTCGGGAAACTCGGCTCGCATGGTCTGCTCGCGCTCCCATGTTAGCTCTTCTTGGCCACAATTGTCCCACCGGACTTTGACCATCCCGATCACTTTGTTCCGCAACTGTTTCTCGGCTCGATCCTCTATCCGTATAGGCTTCACCTTTGTCGTTAGCCCATACTCAACCGGCACTCGATCACTTTCAACTATATGAGCTGGATCCTTGACTGCTTTGCGTAACATCGAGATGTGAAACACGTCATGCAATCCACTCAATTCCAATGAAAGAGCTAACCGATAGGCAGCTTCTCCAACTCGCTCTACCACTTCAAACGGACCAAGGTAGCGCGGACTTAGCTTTTTCAACCGCCGGATCCGAGATACGCCTTTGAAGGGCTTAATTTTTAAATAGACCCAGTCACCCACCGCGAACTCCACGTTCCGGTGCTTAGCATTGTAATACTTGGCCTGCCGATCTTGGGCTATTAGGAGCCTCTCTCGAATAGAGCGTATTGTTGAGGTAGCATCCTCGACTTCCTTTTTGCCTAAAAGTTTAGTCTCGCCAGTCTCTGCCCAAGCTAGCGGTGTACGACATTTGCGACCATACAGCGCTTCAAATGGGGCCATGCCTATACTCGCTTGATAGCTATTATTATAGGCAAATTCCACCATAACAAGATGTTCTTCCCACTTCTTACCGAAGTCCAGGGCGCACATACGGAGCATATCCTCCATCGTTCTGTTGGTTCGTTCAGTTTGGCCATCCGTTTGCGGGTGAAAGGCCGTACTGAATGCTAACTTCGTGCCCAACATTTGATGAACTAATCTCCAATCCTTTGAAGTAAAACGCCCATCTCGGTCACTTACGATGCTCCGGGGAACACCGTGCAATCGAACTATCTGCTCCACATAGAGCTTTGCCAACGTTTCCACTGAATCGTCCCGCTTGTTTGGTATAAAGTGAGCCACCTTTGTCAACCGGTCTACAATCACCCAGATTGAGTCATGGCCACGCTGAGATCTCGGCAATCCGTGCACGAAATCCATAGAAATATCCTCAAATTTCCATTGCGGAACCGGCAACGACTTCAGGAAACCACTCGGCCGTTGACATTCTGCCTTTACCAAAGCACAAGTACGACATTTAGCCACATACGCGGCTATGTCCTTCTTTAAACCAGGCCACCAGAACAGTTTCTTCATGTCTTTGTACATTTTTGTGCTCCCAGGGTGAATTGAATACTTTGTAAAGTGCGCTTCATATAGCAGCCCTTCTCGCAATTTACCCGCACTAGGGACGCACAATCGACCATCTTTTCGTAACAAGCCATCATTCCAGGAGAACTGATCACCAGATCCCTCCTTTGCATATCGTTGGAGACTTTCATCCAACTCCGTTGCCTGCCGAACCCTGTCAGCAAGGTCATATTGAACTTCCAACCAGTTCATGCTTGCTTCAGTTGAAGAATCTCTTTCCACACAAGATATCTCCAAGGCTTCCAACTCTTGGACTAACCGCTCATCATGTATCCGCAACCAATTTGCCTGCACCGGAGCCCGACGACTCAAGGCATTAGCGACCACATTTCCCTTTCCGGGAACATAATGAATGTCGAATGTAAAATCCCCAAGGAATTCCATCCACCTCCTTTGTCGCATATTCAACTCCTTTTGATCGAGCAGATACTTTAAGCTTTTATGATCGGTATAAATATCTACTTTCACGCCATATAGATAATGCCGCCACAACTTTAGCGAAAAGATCACCGCCGCCAACTCCAAATCATGGACGGGGTAATTACGCTCATGCACTTTCAATTGACGTGAACCATAAGCGATCACCTTGCCAAACTGCAGGAGAACGCAGCCTAAGCCGCTTCCTGACGCATCGCTGTATATTTCAAATCCATCTGTACCACATGGCGACGTCAAAACAGGCGCCGTGGTCAAACGACTTTTCAACTCCTCAAAAGCTCGTGCGCACTCCGGCGTCCAAACGAACTTCTGATCCTTTCTCGTCAACGTAGTCAGAGGCAAAGCAATCCGGGAGAAGTTCCCCACGAACCTCCTATAGTAGCCCGCCAGTCCAAGGAAACTCCTGACTTCGGCCACTGAAGACAACACTGGCCAATCCCGAATGGCACTTATCTTAGCCGGATCCACCGCTATGCCCTCTCCACTTACCACATGGCCTAGAAAAGCCACCGACGAGAGCCAGAACTCACACTTGGAGAACTTGGCATACAGCTTATTCCTTCGCAAGGTATGCAATACTAATCGCAAATGGTTCGCATGATCTTCCTCCGATTGTGAATATACCAGGATATCATCAATAAACACAATCACAAACAAATCCAGGTATTCGCGGAACGTACGATGCATGAGATCCATGAATACCGAAGGCGCATTACATAAGCCGAACGACATCACTGTGAACTCATAATGACCATAGCGTGTGCCAAACGCTGTCTTGGGAATGTCACCTTCCCTAATCCGCAACTGGTAATACCCGGACTTCAAATCCAACTTCGAATAGACGGTTGAGCCCTCTAGCTGATCGAACAAGTCATCAATCCGAGGAATTGGATACTTGTTTTTCTCCGTCAGTTTGTTTAGTTCACGATAATCAATACATAGTCGCAAACCACCGTCTTTCTTTTTCACAAAAAGAACAGGCGCGCTCCAAGGTGACATACTTGGGCGTATATAACCCTGCTCCAACAACTCTTGCAACTGAACTTTCAGTTCGGCCATTTCTTTTGGCGCTACCCGATACGGCGAACGGGCCACGGGTTTTGCACCCGGCACCAGCTCGATAGCGAAGTCAATTTCCCTTTGGGGAGGTAACCCCGGAAGGTCCTTTGGAAACACATCAGCATATTCCGACACAATCGGCACTTCACTCACACTGGCCTTTGGCGCCACCGCCTCTATGAGTGTGAAGAACAACTCCGCACCCTTCCGAACTGCCTTAACAACTTGGAGAGCGGATAACAACATCCCACTCATCCCTTGCATACCAATGAACTTGGTCTCTCGTTCGGTATTTTGCCCAAGTGTGACCTCTTTTGAAGTGCAATCAATACAGGCACGCTGCTCTGAAAGCCAGTCCATACCAAAGATTATATCAAACTCTTTGATCGGCAATACTAGTGTTTCCACCTTGAACTCCCGACTTCCTATCTTGACCTCAAGACCGCAAGATCGATCCGCGCACATCAAACATCCGTTAGGCAACAACACCTTTACACTGTCTGTCTTGGTCCGGATAGGCACCCCGACACGCAAGACAAAATCCTCAGACAGAAACGAATGTGAAGCACCTGTATCAAACAGTGCTCGCGCCGGATACTCTCGTATAAGGACAAACCCTATAACATGACAATTAAAACAAGCACAACACATCAAAAGTAAAAACATTAAAACTTAAGCGCACCTGTGACGACATCAGCCTGCTTAATGGCCTCCTGTTGTCCAAGGTTGAAGACCCTGGGCTGCGCGTGCGAGGCAGAAGACTCCACCACAGCCTTCCCCTTCTCCGCATAAGACGCTCTCGTCTTCTTATCACCCTTTGGAGGACCAAATCGGCATTCACGTGCGAAGTGTCCAACCTTCCCGCACGTAAAACAAGCACGAGCTCCATTCCCAGATGTGTCCGTCACAGTCGCAGAAGGAGTTTGTCCAGAAGACTTAGACTTCTTATTCCATTTCCTTCGGTAGCCAAACTTGTCCGGACGCGGCAGCTTAAACTCCGGCTTCACAACCGCCAAGTTTCCCTTTGCTTGCCCCCGTTTCATGTCCGTCTCCAAAGAACGAGCCGTACAGACTAAGGCTTGGAATCCCTGACTCACAGAACTCGAGAGCAAATACCTTAGCTCATCTCGCAGTCCCGCATAAAACCGACTAGTCTTACGCTCTTCTTCGGCGAAGATCGAGCCCGCATATCTTCCCAAACGGGTGAACTCATGCAGGTAGTCATCCACACTTCGATCTCCCTGTGCTAACCGTTGGAACTCCATTTCCATCGATATCCTTTGCTGCATCGGCAGATGTTGTGCTAAGAACAACCGAGAGAATTCTTCCATTGTAATCTCTGCCAATTGCCTGCCGGCCAAGTGATGCAGTTCAAGCTCATCCCACCACAATCGCGCCTCTCCTTCCAGTAGGAAAGTGGCTAACATGACTTTCTGTTCCTCCTCAACCCTGATAGCTCTCATAATCCTCTTAATTCTTGCAAGCCAATCCTCTGCTTGGGCCGGTGTACCCGCCCCATGAAACTGCGGAGGGTTAAAGCTCAAGAATTGCTTCCATTGTTGATCTGCTACCTGCGGATCAACTTCGGCTTCTACCGGTTCTTGCCGTACCCCAGCTTGCGCTGGCACCACTGCAGGACGTGCTTGCCCCGCTTGCTGAGCATTCATCACCGCAAGTACCGTTTCCGTGATAAGACGGACTGTTTCAGCGGATGGAGGAGTTATGGGCACCTCGGCTGGTGCCGCACTCTCAATAGAACGTTATGGTTCGGACTGACCCGCAACACTTCTGGTCACCTATATGTGTAAATTACACAGGTTAACGACCAATAAAACGGCAATCATACAAAGAGAATACACAAGTTCAACAAACAAGTGTATTTGCATTCCTAAGTGGACAATCTTGAGTTCAAAATTAAGTGTTATAACGACGGCACGACACGTGCTCGCCCCCTCTCAAAAGAATTCGTCCGCGAATTCGGAAGAGATCGACCAACAAGCTGATACCAAATTGTAACACCTCTACCCGTCAAGAAGAATATAATAGAGAGTCCGGCCGGGGCCCCACACCATATTCCACAAACAGACGGAGACGCTACTAAATAATATCATAACCAACGCATCCTAACACAGAGCATTCTAGCGGAAGCTTCACGGTTGAATTAATGAACTCAAGATATACAACATTGTCCACTAACATAGGAATGTATATATATACATCAAAAGAGTCTGGCCTTAAGGCCTTACAACAGTTTCTCTTAACAAGAGTGTGGTTTCCATACATCGGCACGCAGACCGGCCATACATGAACAAAAGAAACAAAACAAAGCAATGCCTTCGAGGGCAGCAACACAGCTTTGGGCTTCAGCCCGCTAAGTCCCGCTCGGACCAGCTCCTCCAGCACCTGTAAGAACCAATCCACCAATTGGTGGCAAAACAGGGCAACGGTCAGCATTCAGCTGACCAATTATAACGACCCTGCCCCTGGCACGGGGCAGCGGAATTCCATCCCTGCATAACATTCATCCACATGATATATAGCCATTCAAGCAAGACGTGCACGCCCGCACCGTCACATATCACAAACGTCGGCTCGACGGCCCGACGCTCCGTGCACTCAGGGCACATTCACACCGTTCAGAGGTCCCAGACATAACGGCGCACTATGAGCATTCAAGTCTGATCGGCTCACCGGCCGTCGACTCTCGCTATGTGATCCTAACAGGGCCTTAAGCACCCAAAGTTAGACAACCATAACGCGGGTACAGATCCACCTTTCCCGTTGCTCACATCGTCAGACTCACGCCTGGACTGACGCGGGTACAGTTTCACCTTGCCCGTTCCACCATTTCCTAGTTGCAGCCTCACGGCTCAACTTTCCACCAGTAGCACTCACGGCCACAAGAGAGTCCAACTCTCATAGTTTCCTGGACTTCCTCCAGTACTTTTATCCATCATGCATACAAGCAATCATCACGGAGCCTTCTCCGATATGCAACCAAGCATCACCAATCCAGACCATGTCCAGATGGGCTTCACACAGCATTCCTAGATCCGTACTCCAATTCCGGACTCTAACAAGGGGGACTTCACATATCTACCCCAAGGGACGCCACAACCCACCGCACACTCGCGGGGAAGGGTTTTCCCTATGCAATGCAGGAATTAAGGACTTCACATGTCCAAGCAGGAAATCGTTACCCTAGGAGTTCGCTTCGGAGCCATGGAGAGAAATTTGAGACGGATGAAAGCCTTCGCAGCAGCGTTGCCTTCGCAAATCCGAACTCGGCTCGCGATTTGGACCACCGTAGCACCACCGGCAGCCGGACTCCACTTCTTCTTCCTCCTTGCTCTCACCTCTCTCTTAAATTTTAGAAAGAGAGTATGACTTTTAGAAATGAGCCCTCTTTTCCTCCTTTCCCGGCCTTATCAGCCCAGGAATGAACTCCAGCCACAGGATTCTACTTAAAGAAAATGAAGGGCCAAGATTCATCTGAAAATTCCTTCTATTTTGGCCGACACGGCCTGTGACACGCCCGTGTCACAGGCCGTGTACCCTTAAGCGGCACACGCGGCAGTCGTACCGACTGAAATATTCGAGAACACGGGCATCGACACGCCCGTGTCGAATCTGACACGCCCGTGTCAGTCATGAGACACGCCCGTGTCTCCTGTTACACGGTACTCACCGATTTCCAAAACCAGTACACGGGTCGGAACACGGCAACTGACACGCCCGTGTCCAGCCTCACACGCCCGTGTTCCCGGCCGTGTTCAAGGCCGTGTCCTGCTCTGACTTGAATAGGCCAATTTTGGAAATTAATTCGAACACGCCCTGGGACACGCCCGTGTCGAAGGCCGTGTCCCAGGCTCGACGATCGTCGACTCTCAAACGTCGACTAGCCTGAACACGCCCTGGGACACGCCCGTGTCCCAGGCCGTGTAACCCCACATGCCCTGGGACACGCCCGTGTCCCAGGCCGTGTCCAACAGCCTCCAACCCAAAATTGTGTACAAACATATTTTGAGATTTTTGGGGTGTTACAACGGGCGTGTCGTGCTCGGGTTCAGTGTTGGCCGCGCGGTCATCAATTTTGGGGTCGACGATCATCAAGAGGCTGAACACGGCCTGGGACACGGGCGTGTCCCAGGGCGTGTCAGTCACTCGTCGAGTGTGGTGCACATGGGCCATGACACGGGCACAGACACGGGCGTGTCACATGCGATACGGGCGTGTCTGGTGCCGTGTCATAGGCCGTGTCATTCTCAGGTTAAGAATGTTGGTCGTTGCACACGGGTCGTGACACGGCTGTGTCGCATGCGACACGGGCGTGTCGGAGGCCGTGTCGAATGCCGTGTGCTGGTTATCGAGTCGGTCGAGACGACGAACTGGTGACACAGCCATGCACACGGCCGTGTTGCAACCCGTGTTCGGCCCAGATTTTGTTATTTCAGGCCTAATCGTGACCGTTTGTTTCCTTGGCTTTGGATCCAACGGTTGGGGGCTGTTCCTGGGGTCTTTTAGCCGGAAATTAGGGTGGAATACCCCATTTCCTCTTGGGCATTCTCTCTCTAAGGGTTTAGAGAGAAGGGAGAGCTAGGTGGGGGAGGAGACCAAGATCCGGCCACTGGTGGAGCATTGGAGCTCCGAATCGCGATCCGAGTCCAGATCCGCGAAGGCGACGCCGTTGCGGTGCTTTCTAACCACGTAGATTTTTCATGGCACTGTAGAAGAACGCAAGGGTAACGATTTCTCATCCTAGGGAGGGTGAAGCCCTCTTTTCCTTTGCATAGGAAGCCCTCTCTCGTGAGTGAGCGAAGAGTTGGAGCATTCCTTGGGGTAGATATGTAAAGTCCCCCTCGTATAGAGTCCGTATGCGAAAATGGGCATAGGCATTGTGTGTAAAGCCTCTCCAGACAAGTAGAGCCGGATCGGTGATGTTGCATTGCATATGAATCGGGGAAGACTCCGGATGTTTGGGCATTTTTCGGGTTTTTTACGTGGTAGATTGCAGCAGGGAGCCTTGGAGATAAACTCCAAGGTGCACCCGGAAAACTGGGCAAAAGCGGGTTTTGCCAACACGATGGTCGGGGAGCCAACGTGAACATAATCGGGTTATGTGATTGTTGTGGCGGAAACGGGACTCGGTGAGTCTTGACCTGCGCATATGGCTTAAATTGTCATTGCGGAATGAGCACGGGTCAGGCGGAACCGTACCCGATCTATGTCGTTCGGTGGGACCATTTGCATGGATGAGAGTCTTCGGCGGTCTATGGCTTAAATTGTCGTGACCAAGGCCATGAAGACAAAATGTTCATATGATTGGCCGTCCAAGGGGCGGTGGTGGAACGGGAACGTCTATGGCTTGAATTGACGTGACGTTGGCCGGTTCGCCGTGAATGTGCCCTGTGTGCACGAGGTGTGTGGCCGTGCGAGCCTACGCATGTGATGGAATGTGTTTACACTATTTTTATGGCCTATACTAATAAAGTGCAGGGAAAGGGCATCGCCGCCCCGATTTTGGGGGCGGGATCGTTATAATTGGTCAGCATAGCTGACCGTTGCTTTTGTTTACCACCAGGCGGTGGATTGTTGCTTGCAGGTGCTGCGGAGCCGAGCGGGAAATAGCGGGCTTAAGCCCAAGTTGCTGAGCCGGCCATCGAAGGCCTAATTTTGAGTGTTTCATTATAATCATGTGTGGCCGGCCTGCGAGCCGAAGTATGAAAACACTTTTATGTCAAGCAAACTGTGTAAGGCCTTAAGGCCATTTCTATTTCTGTGTATTGAAACATTCCTACGGGTGTTATTGTAGTGGACATTCATGCTTTTTGGCTAGGTTCTTTCGTCTTGCAACTTAATTTTAATGCTTCCGCTAGGTGCTTGTGTAGGACGTGTAATTGGTTGAATGGTTTCAACGCGTAACCAACCGGTCTGTCCATAGTATATGGCGTCGGGCCCCGACCGGACCTACTGCTATATGCTATGCGACGGATAGGGGGGTTACAAATTGGTATCATACTACCGGTTTCGGTCAAACTTAAATGAATTCGCTGGCGAATTCACTTTAAGGGGTGGTGAGCACATGTGTGTGCGTCATCGTTATAACATGAAAAGAACCCATGAATGTCCACTTAGGAATGAAAATACACATGTTTGAGGAACCTGCGTGTTCCTATAATTTGCATTTACAATAGTATTTGGTTGCTTATCGGTGTTTTGCACGATTATAGGTGACCAGAAGTGGTGCTGGGCCGTCAGAACGGCCAGGTTCTGAGGCAAGCAGTGCGCTAAGTGTAGCTCCTGCAACACCTCCGTTTGCCGAGACCATTAGATTGGTGGCAGAAGTTGTATTTGCTATGATTAATGCGCAGCATGCAAGACAGGTGCAGCAGCCTGCTCCTGCGGGGGATCAAGTGCCGCTCCAAGCGACGGAGCCTAGAAGGGTTGAGCAGGTGGCGGTGGAGCCGGAGTTGCCTCGGAGAGCAACTGAGAGACAGCTTAAGCATGTGATGGGCTTCCATCCACCGGTGTTCTCGGGAACGGGAACCCCGACCCAGGCTGAAGATTGGCTCTCAAGAGTCAATAGGGTGATGACAGCAACTGAAATAGAAGAGTGGCAGAAGACCATAATAGCAACGTTCCTATTGGATGGGGACGCAAGGTTATGGTGGGAAGGTCTAGAGCTACACCAGTTGAGGGGAAGGCCATTGGCCGAAGTATCTATGGAGGAATTTTCGAGACTGTTCATGGCTCGATACCTCCCCTCAGCGCAGAGGATCGCACTAGAGAACGAGTTTCAAAAGTTGGTGCAAGGAGATAGCACCGTAGACGAGTACCTCCACGAGTTTACTCGATTGGGGAGATATGCTAGCGCTACCTTTGCCGACAAGGAGCGAAAGACGAACCGCTTCTATGAAGGGTTAAGAGATGAGCTGAGGTTGCTACTGTCAGGGCCCATGGCGCAGGGTTTCCTAACCTTGGTCAACTCGGCCCGGTCCTTGGAGAAGGACATGAGAAATGTGCAAGCTAAGAAGGAATCTGGTGGGAAGAAATTAGAGTTCAAGGCGCCGACTACGTCGAAGTTGGGCTATTGAAGATTATACAAGAAGGCTAGGACGTCAGGTCCAACTTCTTCTACAGGTGCCTCAGGGGCAACTACCAATCGAACCCCGGGCGCTTATTTCACGTGTGGAAAGACGGGGCACTTTGCCCGCGATTGCTGGAGCGGATGCCCAAAGTCCGAGAGAAAACAAGGAGCTACTTACGAAGAGAAGGGCAAGGCGATGGAGTCAACCGCATCCCATTATGCTCCGACTCAACCTAGAGTGTACAACTTGGGCCAGTAGGAGGCCATTAAACAAGCTGACGTGGTGACAGGTATGAGTTAATTTATAGCAAGTTAACTTTATATACTGTTGTCTATTGCTTGTTAGCCTAATATTGTTTGCGTAGGCTTTGTTTTGATTAGCGATAGTCCGGCACGGGCACTGTTCGATACGGGAGCTTCACATTCCTTCTTGTCCGAAAATTTTATATCGCGCATCGGAGTCCCTTCTTCGATGGCGAAGAACAAGTTGGATGTGCTGCTACCGAATGGGTGCTCGATGCGTGCGGACAGAGTGTGCGTCGTGAAGGTTCACATAAGGAGCCAAGAGTTCGACTTGCTAGCGGCATTGCTGCCACTAGTAGAGTTCGACGTTATCTTTGGGATGGATTGGCTGTCGGAGTAGAAGGCTTGGATTGATTGCGACCGGAAGGAGGTCAAGCTGGGTGTTGGGCGGGGGACAACATTCGAGGGACTCAAGGGGTCGAGCAAGACGCTGATGTCTGCTCTTCAGGTTGTAAAGGCAGTTCGTGCCGGTGCAGAGCTGTTCTTCGCTTTAGTGGAGGCCGCTAAGCCGAAGTCCATGTTGGATAGTATCCCCGTGGTATGCGAGTACCCAGATGTGTTCCCGGATAGTCTTCCCGGAGCCCCACTGCAACGGGAGATTGATTTCACCATCGAGCTCGTGTCGGGTGCCAAACCCGTGTCACGTGCTACGTATAGGTTGGCGCCTAAGGAGATGGCAGAGTTGAAAGTTCAGCTAGAGGAGCTGATTGAGCAAGGTTATGTGCATCCAAGCTCGTCGCCTTGGAGCGCACCGGTCCTCTTCGTTAAGAAGAAGGACAGGAGTATGCGGCTGTGTATCGACTACAGAGAGTTGAACAAACTAACGGAGAAGAACATGTACCCGATCCCGAGGATTGATGATCTGTTCGATCAGTTAGTCAAATCGTCGGTATATTCTAAGTTGGACTTGAAGTCGGGGTACTATCAGTTGAGGATCAGGGAGTGTGATATCCCGAAGACGGCGTTCAGCACAAGGTATGTGCATTTCGAGTTCACGGTCATGCCGTTTGGACTGACGAATGCGCCTTCAGTGTTTATGGACTTGATGAACAGGACGTTCCGATATTTCCTGGACCGCTTTGTGATCGTCTTTATTGACGATATATTGGTGTACTCGCAGTGCAAAGAAGATCACTTCAAGCACTTGCATATGGTGTTGGAGACTTTGAGGAGGAATGAGCTGTATGTGAAATTCTCCAAGTGCGAGTTCTGGATACCCTCAGTAGCGTTCCTTGGCCACATTGTTAGTGAGGAAGGCATAGCGATGGATCCGGCGAAGATCGTTGCGATACGGGAGTGGCCTGCATTGTATTCTGTCGCGGAAGTCCGTAGTTTTCTCGGGCTTGCCGGATATTACAGGCGCTTCGTAGAGAACTTCTCGCGGATAGCGCTACCTCTCACGAAGTTGACAAGGAAAGATCAGAGATTATTGTGGACAAAGGAGTGCGTACAAGCTTTTGAGGAGCTGAAGAGATGGTTGACCACGGCACCAGTGCTTAATTTGCCGAGTGGGACCGAGGGCTTCGAGGTTTATAGTGATGCCTCGGGTAGTGTTTTGGGCTGTGTGCTGTTGTAGCATGGGAGCGTGATAGCTTATGGATCGCGTTAGCTAAAAGTGCATGAAAGGAACTATCCGGTCCACGACTTGGAGTTGGCGGCCGTAATATTTGTACTTAAGCTGTGGAGGCACTACCTATATGGCGTAAGGGTCGATATATATACCAATCACAAGAGCCTTAAGTACCTATTAGATAAGAAGGATCTTAACATGAGGCAGAGGAGGTGGATGGAGTTCCTGGGGGACTACACCTTCAAGATTCATTATGTACCCGGGAAGGGCAATACGGTTGCTGATGCGTTGAGTCGCAGGGCTCCCACCCAAGCCAACTAGTTATCGGTGCATGATGAGCGGCTGATACGCGAGTTGGAGGAGCTTGAGATCTGTTGCGTTGACAAGCAGACGTGCGCCAAAGCAATGTTGAACTGGACAGAGGTCCAGTATGACCTGGCTGACCGGGTTTGGCAGGCATTGGAGTTCGATGACTCCATGAAGGAGCTTATGGAGGCAGCGTTGGATGGGTCAAATTCCCAGTTCTCGGTGGAAGATGGGTTGTTAAGGAAGGACCATCGGTTGTGCGTCCCAAGCGGGGGTAACCTACGGGCAGAGTTGATGTACGAGGCTCATCATACAAAGTACTCGATCCACCCAGGGAGCACAAAGATGTACCGTGACCCCAAGAAGCTGTTTTGGTGGCCGGGGCTTAAGAAAGATGTAGCGTTGTTTGTGGCTAAGTACCAAACGTGCGCCTTTGTGAAGGCGGAGTGCCAAAAGCCTGGAGGATTTCTGAAGTCCTTGCCTATACCGGAGTGGAAGTTCGACGACATATCTATGGACTTTGTGCATGGGTTGCCAAGGTCGCAGAAGGGGAACGACGCCATCTGGGTGATCGTAGATCGGTTAACTAAGGTGCCGCATTTCATTCCGCATAGGAAGGAAGACTCAGTGGAGAAATTGGCGAAGTTTTATGTGGACAATATAGTTAGACTTCATGGTGTGCCTCACAGCATTATGAGTGATCGCGATGGGCGTTTCACGTCCAATGATTAGAGGTTGGTGCAGCAGATGCTGGGGACAAAGTTGAAGTTCAGCACAGCCTTCCATCCACAGACGGATGGGCAGACCGAGTGAGTCAATAGAACGATGGAGGACATGCTCTGCATGTGTGTTCTAGACTTTGGGAAGCATTGGGAGGACCACCTGTATTTGGTGGAGTTCGCGTACAATAACAGCTACCAGATGAGTATCCAAATGGCACCCTTTGAGGCCCTATATGGTAGAAAATGTCGCACGCCGTTGTCTTGGTTAGAAATAGGTGAGGCAAGGTTGTACAAGAAGCAGGAGGTGGAGAGTGCTACCTCGTTAGTGCGGATCATTCGGGAGCGCTTGTTGATCGCTCAGGACAGGCAGACGAAGTATTACAATGCCAAGCACCGGAATGTGGAGTTCGCGGTAGGCGATTGGGTATACTTGAAAGTGAAGCCGTTCAAGGGGGTTTCGCGGGTGAGACGCTTGAAGAAGCTGAGCCCAAGATACCTTGGACCTTTTGAGGTTCTTGAGCGAGTCGGCGAAGCGGCATACCGTTTGAGGCTATCAGAGGAGTTAAGTGGGCTACACGATGTGTTCCACATCTCAGTATTGCGAAAGGCAATGCAAGAGCCTTCGCAGGGGATCGCAATTGATCAAGTACCGGTGGACGAAGGGTTGACGACTAGGGTCAAGCCCGTTCATATCGAAGACTCTGAGGTCAAGAGGCTCCGTAACAAGGAGATCCGGATGGTCAAGGTCCGGTGGGACAATTGCGGTCGGGAGGAACTCTCTTGGGAACGGGAGCAAACTATGCTGGAGGAGTACCCGGAGTTATTCCACTCAGGTACCGCTTAAAGTTTTCCATTTTCTTTCCTTTAGTAATTTCGTGGGCGAAATTCTTTTAAGAGGGAGAGAGTTGTAACGCCCCGAAACTCAATAGGGCGGCGGGTGGTGTTTTGAGCCAAATATGTGTTTTGGCAGGGGTGACACGGCCTGGGACACGGGCGTGTCCCAGGGAGTGTCGTGCTCGGGTTCAGTGTTGGCCGCGCGGTCATCAATTTTGGGGTCGACGATCGTCGAGAGGCTGAACACGGCCTGGGAAACGGGCATGTCCCAGGGTGTGTCAGTCACTCGTCGAGTGTGGTGCACACGGGCCATGACACGGGCACAGACACGGGCGTGTCACATGCAACACAGGCGTGTCTGGTGCCGTGTCACAGGCCGTGTCCTTCTCGGGTTAATAATGTTGGTCGTTGCACATGGGGCGTGACACGGGTCGTGACACGGGCGTGTCGCATGCGACACGGGCGTGTCGGAGGCCGTGTCGAATGCTGTGTGCTGGTTATCGAGTCTGTCAAGATGCCGAATGGGTGACACGGCCATGCACACGGCCGTGTTGCAACCCGTGTTCGGCCCAGATTTTGTAATTTCAGGCCTAATCATGGCTGTTCGTTTCCTTGGCTTTGGATCCAACGGTTGGGGGCTGTTCCTGGGGTCTTTTAGCCGGGAATTAGGGTGGAATACCCCATTTCCTCTTAGGCATTCTCTCTCTAAGGGTTTAGAGAGAAGGGAGAGCTAGGTGGAAAAGGAGACCAAGATCCGGCCACCGGTGGAGCATCGGAGCTCCGAATCGCGATCCGAGTCCAGATCCGCGAAGGCGACGCCGTTGCGGTGCTTTCTAACCGCGTAGATTTTTCATGGCGCCGCGGAAGAACGCAAGGGTAACGATTTCTCATCCTAGGGAGGGTGAAGCCCTCTTTTCCTTTGCATAGGAAGCCCTCTCTCGCGAGTGAGCGAAGAGTTGGAGCATTCCTTGGGGTAGATATGTAAAGTCCCCCTCGTATAGAGTCCGTATGCGAAAATGGGCATAGGCATTGTGTGTAAAGCCTCTCCAGACAAGTAGAGCCGGATCGGTGATGTTGCATTGCATATGAACCGGGGAAGACTCCGGATGTTTGGGCATTTTTCGGGTTTTCTACGTGGTAGATTGCAGCAGGGAGCCTTGGAGATTAACTTCAAGGTGCACCCGAAAAACTGGGCAAAAACGGGTTTTGCCAACACGATGGTTGGGGAGCCAACATGAACATAACCGGGTTATGTGATTGTTGTGGCGGAAACGGGACTCGGTGAGTCTTGACCTGCGCATATGGCTTAAATTGTCGTTGCGGAATGAGCACGGGTCAGGCGGAATCGTACCCGATCTATGTCGTTCAGTGGGACCGTTGGCATGGATGAGATTCTTCGGCAGTCTATGGCTTAAATTTTCGTGACCAAGGCCATGAAGACAAAATGCTCATATGATTGTCCGTCCAAGGGGCGGTGGTGGAACGGGAACGTCTATGGCTTGAATTGACGTGACGTTGGCCGATTCGCCGTGAATGTGCCCTGTGTGAACGAGGTGTGTGGCCGTGCGAGCCTACGCCTGTGATGAAGTGTGTTTACACTATTTTTATGACCTATACTAATGAAGTGCAGGGAAAGAGCATCGCCACCCCGATTTTGGGGGCGGGATCGTTATAATTGGTCAGCATAGCTGACCGTTGCTTTTGTTTACCACCGGGCGGTGGATTGTTGCTTGCAGGTGCTGCGGAGCCGAGCGGGAAATAGCGGTCTAAAGCCCAAGTTGTTGAGCCGGCCCTCGAAGGCCTAATTTTGAGTGTTTCATTGTAATCATGTGTGGCCGGCTTGCGAGCCGAAGTATGAAAACAGTTTTATGTCAAGCAAACTGTGTAAGGCCTTAAGGCAATTTTTATTTCTGTGTATTGAAACATTCCTATGGGTGTTATTGTAGTGGACATTCATGCTTTTTGTCTGGGTTCTTTCGTCTTGCAACTTAATTTTAATGCTTCTACTAGGTGCTTGTGTAGGACGTGTAATTGGTTGAATGGTTTCAACGCGTAACAAACCGGTCTGTCCGTAGTATATGGCGTCGGGCCCCGGCCGGACCTACTGCTATATGCTATGCGACGGATAGGGGTGTTACACTAGGCCTAGACCCCCCATACACCTCTGTACATGTCCTAGGTGCACTCTAGAGTCTCTACGTACTAATTGCTATCTATCTACAAGTGTTTTTGGTCGGGCGTGCATTTTCAGGGATCGTCCTCTAGACCGCATTATAAAACAACCCACTGACCCCTCAAATCCTCATACCTCATCAGAGTCATCGTACTGTTATCGGTGTGATGATTGGCCCAGTATCGCATGATCATCCACTAGTTTGTTTCTATGCACATGCAAGTTATTTCAACCCAAGCCTCCAGCTCGCAGGACCAACCCATCCTAAAATAAACCTCCCAAGCCTCTAGCTAGCAGGACTTACCTGTCCTGATATCAAACACCCGAGCCTCAAACTTGCAGGACCAACCCGAGGGATCAAGCACATACCCAACTGCACCAAAAGCCCGGACTATTGGAGAGGGCGCTACTTAATTTCTTAAATAAGTAGCAAAGCGCCACGGGTCAAGTGAAGGAACGCCGGACCCAACAATCCCCCCCGGCATCCAGCACAACCCGTCGGCTCAGAGGTGGGGTTACCACATGGCCCACATGGCTCAGAGGTGGGGTTACCACATGTCCACGGTTTGCCTGACCCGCCGGACCCACACAGGTAGAAGGGAAAAATCAGGATTTAATAGCGCCCCCCCGGTCTTGAACCTGTGACCTCCTTTGATACCAATTGAGGGATCAAGCGCACACCCAACTGCACCAAAAGCCCAGAATTTTGGAGAGGGCGCTACTTAATTTCTTAAATAAGTAGCAAAGCGCCACGGATCAAGTGAAGGAACGTCGGACCCAACACAACCCGTCCTGAATCTCTCCAACCCTACACAGTTGAGATTGCTATGTCATTCCCTTAACCTATTAGATGAATCTTATTTAATCATTGTTATACTTAGCCATTTAGGAATAATCCTGGACTTCACGAGGTCAACTCGGTGATGGGCTCGCAGCGGTACTAGGGAATACGATGGGCTGAAGCCCAAATCCCCCTTTCTAGGACACTTACTATTATTTGTGTCTACCCATTATTAGTACCTCAATATCATTATTGCTCTTGAGTAAATCTAATGACTCAGTGTACTTTTTGGGAAGGCGAGGATCTTTCATCGAACCCCGTTATAGCTATTCTCTTTG
Source organism: Platanthera zijinensis (assembly GCA_039513925.1). NCBI lineage: Eukaryota > Viridiplantae > Streptophyta > Magnoliopsida > Asparagales > Orchidaceae > Platanthera > Platanthera zijinensis. Next base: position 69,384,966 of record CM077096.1, read on the forward strand.
TGACTTGCATTCTAACACTCTCCACTAAGAAGTGATATATTTATGATTCCGACCAAGGTTTCAAACTTTTCAACTCATTGCTAAGTTCAACTATATCCCTTTATCATGGATGCCCTAGAGCTACATTTCATTTTTTCTAAACGTGACCCATGACTTGAATCTAACCCATATGAGATGACTTCCAATTCCATGGGCCAAAGGCCTCCAAATTTTTATTATGTGTTTATCATGTGATTATTATAGGTAATTCAGAATTCCATAATTTTCTTAATCATTTTTGGACCATAATTAAAATTATTTAATAAAGTAACCTAGGCCACAATGAACATGAAATATTCTAACCAGTTGTCCATTAAGACTAAATATATTATCTGAGGTTTATCTAGGTTAAAGATATTTGTTCACCAAATATCCTAACTTTCCAACTTGATTTGAACCTTAATTTCTATTTATGATTAAAATTAACATATCTTCCTTTTTCAAATGAAGTACTAAAAATAATCATGTAAAAGTTTAGGGAAAATTTCTACTCACTAATATTGACAGTATAATGCACAAAACAAATTTCCATACTTATATCCAATGATTTGACCTAAGATATCCACACTTTAAAATAACTACGAAAATGCCACCATTAAAGTAATCACCATAAACAATCATCCAAAAATCTTAATAAACTTTATAGTGGTTCACAATACAGAAATAAGTGTCTAGACATTTTCTCATAATTTTCCATGAACTACTAATCATGTTTTTAATCAAAGTCCCATAAGAGCAAAATTGTAATTACCCTATTTACACAAGGAATAATTCTCAAAGATACTCATAAAATCTTCCAGAGAAATGAAATGACCCCTTTATGGCTTGGGTCAACAATTTGGACTTTTCTAAAGTCAATTGCCCTAATGTTCATTTTAACACCTAAGTGTGTTATTTTTGAAATAATTTTAACTTACAGGATTTTTTATTTCAAAAATCCCAACTTTCTCATGAAAGGAGTATTCCACCTCCATAAGCCTCTATCAAAAATTTTATGGACATGCATTGGGCCAAATGGGCTAAATTCTTATTTTTTTCTCATTTTTACTATTTGCACACCATTCACTATTCGACCTTCACCATGTATGTTGGATCCTCTAATATTTAGAGGTCTAAATGACTCTAAATTTTTACCAAGATCTTAGGATGTCCTTAGAGCCATGCCACCAAAATTTGGGGGCATTTGGAATTGGGAATCTCTCTAAATTCCATTTATTTATTTAATTAAATATTCACTAAAACTATAGAAAAATAACCTCCAAAAATTCTAATTTTTGGGAATAGTCTAAGTCTAGTATACACACATGCATGAACTAAATTTCACTATATGTGGACTTATAGTTTGACCTAGACGCTCATTTGAAATTCTGCCTTAGCCTAGGAGCGGTCCTAAGAGAATGACCCTACAAGGAGATGCATTGCTTCAAATTGCATGTTTAGGGTGTATAATTAAGGTTTAGACCTAAGGCAATATTTATTATGTTGAAAACGTTCTCTGAATATGCCTATACAAGGCCTAAAATCAACATGCAACATGCTATATAAATGTGACAGAAATATGAATTAAATGAAATTAATACTATAGTTTATATGGAATAAACCGATGGAATCAGATCTTCTTCCCTGATGGACAACGACTGAGATGAAGCCGTGCTGTAGAAACTTGATTGCTTATTTCTCGGCCACTAGGCCGCCGCCACCGCCAGCGATTGTCGCCACCACCTCCGTTGAGGTGGTGGCTAGCGTTTCCTGGAAACATGGTCGCCGGAGGCGGCTCCTCCGATGAACTCGAGCAAGAAGAAAAGCTCGAGATTTTCCCTCTTTTCTCACATGGCATCAGGCTCAATTGAGCCTGATATCTCTCTTAGTGGATCTAGAAGACTAGCACCGAGGGAGGGGAGGAGAAACGGACCTGAATGCGAGCTTGGCGGCGAGTGTGGTGGTGGTGTGCCATGGTCGTACTAGCTCCGACGATCTAACTCAATTCCTCATTTATCCAGCAAAAGATCTGCTTTAGTAGCCGAATTCTACTCCTCTGGATGCTCTGAAGCGGGCTAATTGGGCATATATGTGTGGATTTGACCAAATTAGAATTAGAGTTGACTTTGGTCAAGTTGGGTCAATGAGTGACCCTATGATAGGGCTTTTGGGTCACTTAGATTTATTTTAGGGTTAGAGACATAGTGGTGGGGTCAATTTGTACCTATGGTTCCAATTTGGGCTAGTTTGACCTAAGTTGGCTTGAACCTTATAGTGGGCACCTTTCACTCATCACATGTCCACCCTAACTGCTTGGGTCAAACCTAGCCTAGCCCCTATCACCCATCACATGTCCTACCAAAATCAAAGTTAAGGGGTCTAGAAGAAAATGGGATGTTACAAATCCTAATAAACAAAAAATAATAATTTTGTCCCCGAAATTCAAGTTCGGGTCTACGGGGTTCGATGCATAAGAATTTAAGAAACTTCGAAAATACTTAAGATATACCTGAGTCAAAGTGTCCCAGATATCGTTCCCGCATCAGGTCCATTTGCTCCCAAGTGTGCTCCTCTTGTCCGTGGTTGGACCACAACACCTTTACTAAGGGAACATTCTTCTTCCGCAACACTCGAATCGCCATGTCAGCAATCCGGATCGGCTCCAAACGAACTAATCTATCATGTGCTACTAGGCCAACTATAGTGGTGATATGCTGCTTTGGCCAAATTAGAGCTCTCCGAAGTGAGGAGATGTGGAAGATGTCGTGCAGGTTCCCTTACTCTGGCGGCAGCTCCAACAGGTAAGGCAAAGGACCGATCCGCTCCAGGATCAAGTATGGTCCCATAAATTGAGGGCTGAGCTTCCTGTGCCCCCGCACCCGCGAAAAATCGTGCATCAGACGTATATTAAAGAATACCCTATCTCCCACCTAGAACTCCACCTTCCAATGTATTGCACTTTAGTACTTGGCTTGTCTGCTCTGTGCCTCCAGCATCCGATCCCTGATCAGCTGTATATGTGCGTCCGTATCCTCAATATAATCTGATCCAAGTGCCCTAAGGTCCTCATCCTGGACCTAAGATAGCGGCATCCAACACTTCCTTCCATAAAGGGCCTCATATGGTGTCATCCCAATGCTCGTCTGGTGACTGTTGTTGTAGGAGAACTCTATCAGCAAAAATAGTCTCTCACAGGGCTTCCCCGTATCCAAGATACATAGACGAAGTAAATCCTCCATGTTCCGGTTGGTCCGCTCTGTCTGGTCGTTGATCTGCGGATGGAAAGCAGTGCTAAAAGCAAACTGAGAACCTAAGTATGCCTGCACCGCTCTCCACTCCCTAGAAGTGAACCGACCATCACGGTCTGAGACAATCGTCCTTGGGATGCTGTGGTATCTGACAAACTTCTCCACGAACAAACTCACCAAAACCGCAACCGGGTTTTCCTTCCTCATAAGTATAAATCGGGCCACCTTTGTCAGTCTATCGACAATGACCCAAATAGAATCGTACCCAGAGTGGGAGCGAGGCAATCCATGTACGAAATCCATGGCTATATCCTCTAACTTCCACTCTGGCACCGACAACAGCTGTAGAAGTCCTTCTGGGCTCTTGCACTCTGCCTTCACCCGCTGGCTTGTCCTGCAATGGGTCACATAAGATATTATCTCCCTCTTCATCCCAGCCCAATACATGTCTCTCCGCAAGTCTGCTGTCATCTTGGTGATACCGGGGTGCACTGAGTACGAACAATGTGCCTCACTGAGTATGTCCTCCCGGATACCACCTCCTGCAGGTATATAAACGCGGCCACAGAAAAGAATGAGGTCACCACACAATGAATAATCATCCTATTTACCCCTTCCAGGGATCTAAATATAGGCTCCAAAGCTTCATCCTGCCTTTACCGTGTCTCGATGCGCTCCTGTATGTCATATACAATGATAAAGAATTCCAAGTACTCCCTATAGGTCTCTTGCTCGACCTCAGAAACCATAATAATATGCATGTCTTCCAGCATCCGTACTAGCTCCATAGTCATCACCCGAGGCTCCGGTCAAGTAGTGCCGGCTCTCCTGCTCAAGGCATCCGCCACGGTTTTCGCCTTCCCCGGGTGATAATGCATAGTGTAGTCATAATCGCACAGGAACTCAAGCCATCTCCTCTGGCACAGATTTAGGTCCTTATGTTTATCAATATACTTGAGTTCTTATGATCAGAGAAGATATCACAATGAATCCCATACAATTAATGCCTCCATATCTTCAAGGAAAATACCACCGCCCCGAGCTCCAAACATGTACCGGATAGTTCTGCTCGTGCTTCTTCAGTTTCCTTGAAACATATGCGATAACATGCCCATGCTGCATCAGAACTGCACCCATCCCCTGGTACGATGCGTCAGTGTAGATGTGGAATCCTTTCTTCCCAAATGGAAGTGCAAGGATGGGGGACGAGGTGAGTCAGTCCTTTATCCCCTGAAAAGCTACCTCGCACTCCTCGGTCCACAAAAAAGGTGCATCCTTCTTCATCAAGGACGTGAGGGGAAGTGTTGATAATTTTACTTTCAAGACAACCTAAACACCTAGAGGGGGGGGGGTGAATAGGTTCTAATTGCTTGTTTATACTTCTAGGCAGAATTCAATAGCAGAAATAAAACATTCAGCACAACAATCACAGAAATTGAAACATCACAGATTGCACAATGTTTTATAGTGGTTCCCCAAGGTTTGGGTACATCCACTTTCCCCCTTCACCTATCTAGCAGTATGCTAGATTCGGCCAAACTTCCACTATTCTCAGATCCACAGATCCTACAGCTTAGAACCTGGATAGGTTCCTACAACTCAGGCACAACAGCCCTACCTCAGCCTTGCTTCAAGGCCTACCACTCAGAGAACAACCTTCTCCTACACTCAGGCAAATAGCCCTACCACTCAGAGATCACCTCTCCTACACTCAGCCTTTATAACACAGGCTTACAACTCAGATCTGTGTAAACAGATCCTACAGAAATTTAGAAAAGATATTTTAATGTCTTGCCTTTGTTGAGAGAGAAGAGGACAAGACACTTCTTGATCAGCTGATGAAATCAACTGAATCTGAGCTTTCTTCAAAGCTTCTTGAATCTGAACTTAGCTGAGTTGATTTCCAAACAGCTTCTTGAGAAACCACTGATGGCTTCCTTCTTCTTCTTCAAGATGAATGGATCCCTCTCTATCCAACACCCTTTCTGATACTTCAGACTTCTTCTTCTTAGATCTTCTGATGAAGATCTTCTTTAGAGCTTAACACTTTCTTGAATTGGAACTTCAATAGGATCGTAATCCTTTTTTTTTCTTCTTAGATCTTCTACTGTTATTATTTTATTTCCTTCTGAATATGTCTATTTATAGACTTTCTTCATGGTAACCGGCTGATCCTATTTCTAACTGTTTTCTGACAGGTCTGACAGCTTCAGTTAAACGGTGGCAACCCACAGCTGTCAAGTCTTCAAACAGTTCCTGTACCTTAGCCTTGGACAGCAAAATGTCGAGACAGTCTGTCAGAAAGTGTCGAGACCAATCTGTCTATCTGTGTTGACACAAGTGACTTTGGTGTCGACACAGTCTTTGATGATGTCGACTAAGTTGCCTTTAAGTCGACACAGCTACTTCAGAAAATAACTTGGTCTTGGCTCTGCAATGTGTCAACAAAAGTCCTGTGTGTTGACACAGTTGTTGTAGATTCAGAACTCAGTATGTGTCGACTCAGCCTTCAGGTGTCGACACAGCAATCTTCAATTCTGCCAAAATGTGTCGACTCAGTCTTCTGGTGTCGACACAAACATAGTCGACTTCTTCCAATATGTGTCGACTCAATCTCAAGGTGTCGACACATCCTCCCAGTGTCGATACAGTTGAGGTCGACTATCTTCTTCTGTGAGTCGACTATCTTTCTCTGGTCAACTATCTTTCACTAGTCGGCTATCTTTCACTAGTCGACTATCTTTCACTGGTCGACTAACTTTCACTGGTCGACTAACTTTCACTGGTCGACTAACTGTCTCTGGGTGTCAACTATCTTTCACTGTATCGACATTGCTTCCCAGTGCTGAGGTCGACAATCTTCTTTATGTGTCGACACTGCTTCCCAGTGTCGACATAAATGTGATCGACTATCTTTCTTTGTGTCGACACTGATATTCTGAAGTGTCGACACAAATATTCTGAAGTGTCGACACAAATATTCTGAAGTGTTGACACAATTTCTTCAGGTGTTGACACGTGGACTTAGAATATTTTTCTGCATTCTTTAATACTTCTTCACCTGCACATGTCAACTCAAAACAACATCAAATACACCTTGATGTATATCATTGAGCTAAGTTGGGCTTCTTCAAATCAGGTACACATTTTCCAATGTACCCAACAATCTCCCCCTATTTGGAGAAGTCATAACCCTTATAGCCAATGATATACACCATTTATAAAAAGTATAATATGATGATTATGACATAACAGGAATACTTAATATAAACAAAATATAAACAATCCATCACAGAATGAACATTATATGATACCAAACAACATTTTGTTTATAACTTGGTAATGATTGATTACAGAGTTTTACATTTAATGATCAAAACATAACAAAACACTTTGAAAGAACTAAAAATTAAGACTGATCAGGCTCTTTTATGACAATCCCTTTACCAGATTGAATTTGAGCCTTCACAGGAGCTTCAGAATCTTCAGCTGGTTTCTTGCCTTTTAGCTCAGCTTTCTTCAGAGCTTCTTCCTTGAGCCTTTGCCTTTCAAAATAATGAAAGGGCTTTAGAAAGTACTTGCTCGGCTCCTGAGCATCTGGAGGCAGCCTACCCAACTTGGCTTTTCTTCTAAACTGTACTATTGCCTCTTGCCTGGCTTCATACTTCTGCCATTCCATCTCATTGAACCACTTGCCTCTTTCATGTTGTTGGTCTTTGACAGCCTTCCATGCAGTGAGTATAATATTTCTGGAAGTAGGACTCCACTGCTCAAAGTCTGGCTTAAGTTCAGCCTGCTCTCTAAATCTTTTCTTAGATAGTAGAGCATCTTGCTGTTCTTTCAAAGTAGCCTCAGGCTTATCTACTTTCCCAATAACAACCCTGTGAACCTCCTTTGGAGGACTATACATTCCTTGAACTTGCTGATCAATCATATCATAATCTGGAGGAGGGTAAATGACTTGGGCACCCTCAGGTTGATTGCCTTCAAGTAGACCTGTTTGTATTCCTGACTCAGCCACCATAGCATCATCACACAAAGGTGGATATCCCAATGTGGCTCGAATACTATTGGTCACCCACTTGGTGTGCTCTGAGCCTGCATGAACTAACAACCTCTCCCCCTTTATGGCTTCTCTAGTAATATGATCTCTTAGATCCTCCTTCTGAAATCTGATTTGTCCATCCAGATAATTCACACCCTCTTTAAAAAATGGTTTTAACTTTAGAAGCTTGTCAGATATGTCCTTTTGAGAGGTAGTGATAGCAGTTTTAACAGAATCAATAGCAGCTTGAAATTTCTTATCAAATTCTTCCATTTCCTTTGCTCTAGCTGCAGGCAGATCTGGAATAGTCTTTTTCATTTCATTAATGATCTCATGATGAGATTCTGTTAAATTTTCATTCATCCTTATCTGATTTTCCAAAACATAGCTTTGCTTTAAAGTAATATCATCCACTTTAGGAATGATGGACTGCTGTTATTTTGCCAAATATACCACAACATTACCTCCCTTATGAAAGCAATCTGTCATCTCCTTCTTATGCAGATTGACTTCAAATCGAATAGACTTTATATCCCGAGCCAAGTCAAATTGCAGGGACTTGTTGTTCTCATCAACATATTTTTCAATAGCCACTCTGTGTTCATCCAATTTCACTTGTAAATCAACCATAAACTTGTTATAATCAAATTCAGAAGGAGTGGGATGTGCTGTAGGCTGTAGAGCCTGCTTATAGCTCTTGCTCCTTCTCTTGAAGACCATAAGTTTTCTCTTCTTAGCCATCCTGGCTTCTTCATTCTCAGAATCAGAAGTACTATCAATTTGAACTCTCTCTTTGGGAGGAGGAGGAACATCTGCTTCAGTGTCATGTTGTTCAGCCTCAACATGCACAGGCTCCCCCTCAATTGCTTGCTCCACTTCCATTCTATCAGTAACTATTTCATCATTTGGAAATAACTCATCAAGAGTATATTCCTTCTGGGCTGGAACATCTGCAGTATTCAAATCTTGAGATAAATCAATTTGAGCTTCCTCTTGCACTTACTCAGACAGCTTCTCCCCCTGTACTTGTTCAGTATTTGTGATGTCCTGGGCAGGTGTGGACACTTGCTTCCCCTGGACCTGTGCAGAAATAGAAATATTAGAAACGTCTTTTGTTAGGAAAATACACCAACTCCCCCTGCACCTATACCTGGTCATGAGTAGATACAGCCTGTGTAGGTGAATAAACTTGCTGAGCTGGTATTCTTACTTCTTCTCCTTGAATTGCAGGTACAGTGGCATCCTGAACTTGTGTAGATGCAGGCTGTTCTTCAACCTCTTGTCTTACTTGCTCTTCTTGTTGATGCTCAGTACTGGTAGCATGACCTGGGGATTTCTCAGGTGAATCCTGCCTTTCCACTTCAGGCATCTCTTTGGTCAGCACCCTATCCCATCTGGAAAACAATCTCATGTCCATCCTTCTCATGTGATTAATTTTTGTTCCAGGTAGTTGTTGCATAACATCAGGAATCTCCTTAGTTAGGTATATACTCATTATTCTAGCCAAATTTGGCTTCTTGATTCCTTCCTTAATCTTTTCAAAGATTACAGTTGACCAATCTGTTGGAATTGTAAACACAATCCTGGTCATGAGACTGAACATATAGGTGGAAATCCTATCATGTCCACCTGACTTGCACAGAATTACTTTTCCAACCACCTCAGACAGAAACTTGCCCTGTTGATTCATTCCTTTTCTGTTGAAAGCAGCTCCAATTTTCATGGTGGAATCCAATCCACACCATTGAAGAGCCTCCCTTGATTTAGAAGCAGGGACGTCCTCTTCATTCTCAATTATAGGTAATTGTAGAATTGTTCTTAACTTACTTGGAGTAATTTCCACTGTTGACCCATGAACTGTGGATTTTATCTTGTGACTTTCAGAATCTACAGATGCAGAAGTAAAGAACTCATGCACCTCCTTCTTCCATATCTTAGATGGTTCTGAGACAAGAAATTCTAATCCCGAGTCGGAGAGGAGAGAGATAACCCTGTGAACATCTGGTGGGGCATCAGCAAAGGCCTGGCGCACCAACTTATATCCTTCATTTACATTATCTTCAATCTTTGGCGCCATAGATCAGTCGAGAAAGCTTGAAAGATGAGAGAAAGAGAGAGAGAGGGAGAATGTCGACACAGGGATTCAGTCTCGAAAACCTTGTAAGCGTGTCGACAGAATGAGTTTTTGACCTATTTATACCTTCTGTTTAAAGAAGATCAAAAGTCGCCAAAAACAGACTATAAGTGTCGACACAGATGGAATGTGTCGACACAAGCTTCTATTGTCTCGACTTCAAGTCTGTCTATTATGTGTCGACACCAATTTGTGGATATGTCGACACCTGAGATATATAGAAGAGCATCAGAAATTCTGTGTCGACTCTTAGTATAAGTGTCGACACAAAATCTGTAAGTGTCGACACCACTATCCTGGTGAAGTCGACACCACATTCCTGGATAAGTCGACAATAAGATTTTTAAGTGTCGACACATATTTTTTGTGTCGACACAATATTTCTGACTTGTCGACATTACTTCCCTAAGTCGACACATTATTACTGAATGTGTCGACACCATCTTACTTAGCCAATTTCTGTTTGTTCAACACAACTTATAAGTACTACAAAGTACTTGATACTACTTCAATGTGTCTTTATATCATTTGAATGTTTTGTTACCACTTCAACTTCATTGTTGATGATTTTGTGATTACACTAATCAATGGTTAACATACCTAATTTAATTTTAAATTTATTGAATTTGGTCTCATCTAGGGGCTTAGTAAACACATCTGCTATTTGATAATCTGTTTTGACAAATTCCAAAGAGATGTCTTCTTTTTCTACATGTTCTCTAAGAAAATGGTATTTAATTTCTATATGCTTAGTTCTACTATGAGAAATAGGATTATTAGCAATAGAAATTGCACTCTTAGAATCACACAAAAGAGGTGTTCTACTTACTTGAATACCATAATCCTTAAGTTGATGCTGCATCCATAATAGCTGTGCACAGCAGCTTCCAGCAGCAACATACTCAGACTCAGCTGTGGAAATTGCCACACTGGTCTGCTTCTTACTACTCCATGATATTAGTCTTCCTCCCAGGAATTGACAAGTACCTGTAGTACTCTTCCTATCCTCTCTACATCCTGCAAAATCTGCATCTGAATAGCCTGTTAGTAGAAAATCACTATTCCTAGGGTACCAAAGACCTAGATTAGGTGTGCCCTTAAGATATCTCAGAATCCTTTTGACTGCAGTATAATGAGACTCTTTAGGGCAGGCTTGGTACCTAGCACAGACACATGTAGCATACATAATATCTGGTCTACTAGCTGTGAGATATAGTAGAGAACCAACTATTCCTCTATACAAAGTCTCATCAACAGGTTTACCTGCATCATCTTTACATATAGGCATACTTGTCCCCATAGGAGTTCTCATGATGGAGGATGACTCCATACCATACTTCTTGATTAATTCTTTAGTAAACTTTGACTGGGATATGGACAAGCCATCATCAGTCTGTCTTACTTGGAGTCCCAAGAAGAACTTCAGTTCCCCCATACTGCTCATCTCAAACTTCCCTTGCATAAGTTTGGCAAACTTTTTACAAAGGTTGTTTTCAGTAGATCCAAAGATTATGTCATCAACATAGATCTGAACTAAGATGATCTTGCCTTTGGATTCCCTAAGGAATAGAGTTTTGTCAATTTTTCCTCTTGAGAATTTATTCTCAATAAGGAAAGTAGACAGGGTTTCATACCAAGCCCTTGGGGCTTGCTTTAACCCATACAAAGCTTTTCTAAGCTTATAAACATAATCAGGTTTGAGAGGATCTACAAAACCTGATGGCTGCTCTACATATACTTCTTCTTTAAGATTACCATTCAGAAATGCTGACTTCACATCCATCTGGTATACCTTGAAGTCTTGATAGGCTGCATAGGCAAGGAACATTCTGATTGCCTCCAGCCTTGCTACTGGAGCAAAGGTTTGATCAAAGTCAATCCCTTCTTCCTGCTTGTATCCTTTTGCAACCAATCTTGCTTTATTCTTCACTATTATTCCACTTTCATCTAGCTTGTTCCTATAGATCCATTTTGTGCCAATTATGTTGTGACCTCTTGGTTTAGGAACAAGCTCCCAGACATTGCACCTTCTGAATTGATTCAGCTCCTCTTGCATAGCATCAATCCAGTGCTGGTCTTGGATAGCTTCTTCAAACTTCTTAGGCTCCATTTGTGACAGGAAACTTGAATGTAGAACTGTGTTTTGATTTCTGCTTCTAGTTTGCACCCCCTGTCTTGGATCACCTATTATCTGATCAGCAGGATGATCTCTTAAATGTCTTGTAGCTGGAGGAAGATTCCCTTCTAGTTGAACATCTCCAGCTCCTTCATTTAGCTGAATCTCTTGGTTTTCATCAGCTTCTATAGTGTCTTGTTCTCCCCCTGGACAGAAGCCTTCATTTTCCAATGCTCCATCTTCCTTTGATACTTCAGTAATGGAGAGCTTGTCCATACTTTTGCTTATACCTGTTGAGTCATTTGATCTACAAGACAACTCACAGTTGATTAATCTTGTTTCATCAAACACAACATACACAGATTCTTCAACAACTTGAGTAGTCAAGTTGAAGACTCTATAGGCCTTACTATTTGTGCTGTACCCAACAAATATCCCATCCTGGGATTTGGCAGCAAACTTAGTCAAATATGACTTGCCATTGTTAAGTATATAACACTTGCAACCAAAGATCCTAAAGTAAGATAGATTTGGTTTTCTGCCTTACACAATCTCATAGGGAGTCATTTTGTGGCTTTTGGTGATAGTAGCCCTATTGATTATATGACAAGCTGTGTTAACTGCCTCAGCCCAAAAATATTCTGGGAGAGAGGTGTCACTCAACAGAGTTCTACCTGCTTCAATTAATGTTCTATTCTTTCTTTCAGCAATTCCATTTTGCTGAGGTGTTGTAGGTGAGGAGAACTCTTGGAAAATCCCAAAGTCTTTACACAATTTTGTTATGCTTTCAGATTGAAACTCAGTACCATAGTCACTTCTGATTTTGACCACTGTACTATTCAGTTCATTCTGAATTTGCTTTACAAAATTAAGTAATACACTTGGGGTTTCAGATTTCTGTCTCAGAAAGAACACCCATGTAAATCTAGAATAGTCATCTACAACCACAAAAGTGTAGACTTTCCTACCTAGACTATGAACTGGCATAGGACCAAAAAGATCCATATGCAAGAGGTATAAGCACCTCACAGAATCCTTGTTTTCAAGGCTTTGAAAGGAGGATTTTGTCTGCTTGCCCTTTTGACAAGCTGAGCATATCCCTTCCTTTATACACTTAACTTGAGGTCCATTCCTCACTAACTCTTTGCTAAAGAGTTGGCCAATTGTCTTGTAGTTTAGATGAGCCAATCTCTTGTGCCACTTAACATAATGAGAAGCATTGTCATCAGCTACAAGACAGATGGAAGAAGCCTTATTCTTACATTCAAAATTAAGACAATATACATTTCTCTTCCTATACCCAGTCAATATGATCTTTTGATCACTTAACCTTTTTATATGACATCTATCTTTAACAAATGAAATGTCATATCCTAAATCACTTAGCTGGCTTATGCTTATTAGATTATGTTTCAAACCTTTTACATAAGCCACTTGAGTGATAGTAATTAGGTTAGAAGAAATGTTACCAAACCCTTTGATGACTCCTTTTTCAGATCCACCAAAGATCACTTTAGGTCCATCTTTGACAGATGAATACTCCTTCAGCAGCCCCTTTGTTCCAGTCATGTGCCTGGAACAACCACTATCCAAGTACCATATAGGGGCATGGTTACTTGGATTCACCTGCATCACAGATTTACTTTCCCTTAGAACCCAAGCAAGTCTTGGGTCCTTGGTTCAAGTTAGCATAAACAAAGCTACCATTATTTCTTCTAACAGGTAGACTATTGTTCTTTCTAACACTTGTGTTATACCAGCAGTCTAGTGCAAAATGGCCTCTCTTGCCACAGCACCAACATTCAAACTTATTGTATCTAGATCTAGATACATCCTTGTCAGAATAATTTCTGTTCATTGCTGGTGCTGCAGTAACTTCACCTACTGATTTCTTAAAACCATTGGGTTTATGACCATAGGTAGGCCTGCTTGCATTTACACCCTTGTTCTTCAGAACATTAGTCTCAATATGACCTTGAATATCTTCATGATCATATTTGTTAGAAGGCACTCCTACCTTACTAAACTTTATGAGGACTGAAAGGTTTAGTGACTGAACAGGAGCTTTGCCTTTCCTCTTGAATCTGCCAGCCCTGGAGTTACCTTTAAATCCTAATCCAGCCTTACCCTTTTGAGTGACAAATTCATCTATCAAGGGTAAGACAGATTTTGGCTTAGAGTAACTAGCCACTAAATCCCTTTCAATTCTAAGTCTGGCCTCTAGACTCTTCACTTGATCATTAGTATAATTAATTGTGCCCATCTGAATAATAGTTATATTCTTCAGCTTGGCAATTTCATTTAATTTTTGATCAATAACTTTCTCTAACTCAGTTGTAGCAATCCTTAGTTCAGCAATTTCCTGAGCCTGAGATTTAACCAAGTTCTTGCTTTTCTTAAGGGCCTGCAACAAGTCCCCATACTTGTCTATCAATTGATAGACATCTCCTTCAGATTCAGATGCATCTACATCACTTGATGCAGATGTAGCTGATTCTTCACTTATACTACAAACAGATGTAATAGAAGGACATTGTACCTTATTAGGACCAGACTGATTCTGGCATATGTCCTCTTCTGATCCTGCCATCAGCCCCATACACTGATGATCCTTTTGTTCATTGATGGAGTCTAGCAACTGCAGAAACTCCTCTTCTTCAGATGCAGCATATAGTCCAATATATGCTTCAGCTTCAGATTCTGACTCTGAAGTTGACTGGTCTGTTAGACTCTTATCTTTCTTTGCAACAAAGGATTTCTCCTTCTTGCCTTTCTGATGAGTCTTCTTCTTGTCTGAAGACTCCTTTCTCTTATCAGGACAGTCAGCCACTACATGTCCAGTCCTATTGCAACAATAGCAGACAATCTTTGAAGTAGTGGCTTTGCTGGGCTTTGATCTGCTCTTCTCTTTCCTTGATGACCTTTTCTTCTGATAATAGTCATCAACTTGCTGTGATGTGGAAGGCCTAGACTTCCATTGCTTCTTTTTCAAGAACCTCTGGAATTGCCTTGTGAATGCAGCAAAGTCTGCATCTAAATCACAGCTTTCTGAACCCTTATCTGAATTTTCAGAACTATCTTCTGCAACTTCCTTAGGAGGAGATGGTGATTTCCTCCTATTCTTTCTAGTGGCTTCTGCATTGAATGCCACAGTCTTTTATCTATGCTCTCCTCTTGAATTCTTTTCCTCCTCCTTCCTCACCATAAGTTGCATTTCATAGGATAACAACTTTCCAAACAAGGTGGGAGGAGAGATCTCTGCCAATTTAGCTACTTCCCTTATGTCACAGATCTTTGTGTCCCAATCCTTTGTTAAGGATCTCAAGAATTTGTCATTCAGTTCATAAGTACTGAAGATTCTTCCATAGGACATAAGCTCATTCACAATTCTATAGAATTTCTTGTAGCACTCAGTTATACTATCAGATTTTCCTTGTCTAAAACTTTCATACTCCTAATTGAGCATAGATTTCCTGTCCTGCCTTACTTCTTCAGATCCCTCCATGTAGACGATCAATGTGTCCCACATCTCTTTGGAGGTCTTGCAGTGAATCAGATTCTGAAATGTTGAATCATCTATGGCACTAACAATAATGTTCTGAGCTCTTTTATCCATGGTTGCCAAGATGATTTCATCCTTGGTCATTTCTGAATAACTCTTTGGAGTTTGGATATTTGCATCAAGAACTGATACCTTCATTGGAATGAAGGGGCCTTCCTGTACTGTGATGTAAATCCTTGGGTCAGATGCCTCCATAAACAATCTGACTCTTTCTTTCCAAATTCCAAAAATTTCTTTCTTGCATATGGGTAATTTCATAGACCCTAGCTCCTTATGATTCTCACCAGAACCCATCTTTTTGAATCTTGATTCTGCCTTTAAGATCTACCTCAGACTGTTAAGTCCTTTTTGAGGAACCTCCCTCTGATACCACTTGATAGTTTTACTTTCAAGACAACCTAAACACCTAGAGGGGGGGGGGGTGAATAGGTTCTAATTGCTTGTTTATACTTATAGGCAGAATTCAATAGCAGAAATAAAACATTCAGCACAACAATCACAGAAATTGAAACATCACAGATTGCACAATGTTTTATAGTGGTTCCCCAAGGTTTGGGTACATCCACTTTCCCCCTTCACCTATCTAGCAGTATGCTAGATTCGGCCAAACTTCCACTATTCTCAGATCCACAGATCCTACAGCTCAGAACCTGGATAGGTTCCTACAACTCAGGCACAACAGCCCTACCTCAGCCTTGGCTCAAGGCCTACCACTCAGAGAACAACCTTCTCCTACACTCAGGCAAATAGCCCTACCACTCAGAGATCACCTCTCCTACACTCAGCCTTTATAACACAGGCTTACAACTCAGATCTGTGTAAACAGATCCTACAGAAATTTAGAAAAGATATTTTAATGTCTTGCCTTTGTTGAGAGAGAAGAGGACAAGACACTTCTTGATCAGCTGATGAAATCAACTGAATCTGAGCTTTCTTCAAAGCTTCTTGAATCTGAACTTAGCTGAGTTGATTTCCAAATAGCTTCTTGAGAAACCACTGATGGCTTCCTTCTTCTTCTTCAAGATGACTGGATCCCTCTCTATCCAACACCTTTTCTGATACATCAGACTTCTTCTTCTTAGATCTTATGATGAAGATCTTCTTTAGAGCTTAGCACTTTCTTGAATTGGAACTTCAATAGGATCGTAATCCTTTTTTTTCTTCTTAGATCTTCTACTGTTATTATTTTTATTTCCTTTTGAATATGTCTATTTATAGACTTTCTTCATGGTAACCGGCTGATCCGGTTTCTAACTGTTTTCTGACAGGTCTGACAGCTTCAGTTAAACGGTGGCAACCCACAGCTGTCAAGTCTTCAAACAGTTCCTGTACCTTAGCCTTGGACAGCAAAATGTCGAGACAGTCTGTCAGAAAGTGTCGAGACCAATCTGTCTATCTGTGTCGACACAAGTGACTTTGGTGTCGACACAGTCTTTGATGATGTCGACTAAGTTTCCTTTAAGTCGACACAGCGACTTCAGAAAATAACTTGGTCTTGGCTCTGCAATGTGTCAACAAAAGTTCTGTGTGTCGACACAGTTGTTGTAGATTCAGAACTCAGTATGTGTCGACTCAGCCTTCAGGTGTCGACACAGCAATCTTCAATTCTGCCAAAATGTGTCGACTCAGTCTTCTGGTGTCGACACAAACATAGTCGACTTCTGCCAATATGTGTCGACTCAATCTCAAGGTGTCGACACATCCTCCCAGTGTCGACACAGTTGAGGTCGACTATCTTCTTCTGTGAGTCGACTATCTTTCTCTGGTCGACTATCTTTCACTAGTCGACTATCTTTCACTAGTCGACTATCTTTCACTGGTCGACTAACTTTCACTGGTCGACTAACTTTCTCTGGGTGTCGACTATCTTTCACTGTGTCGACACTGCTTCCCAGTGCTGAGGTCGACGATCTTCTTTATGTGTCGACACTGCTTCCCAGTGTCGACATAAATGTGATCGACTATCTTTCTCTGTGTCGACACTGATATTCTGAAGTGTCGACACAATATTCTGAAGTGTCGACACAAATATTCTGAAGTGTCGACACAATTTCTTCAGGTGTCGACACGTGGACTTAGATTATTTTTCTGCATTCTTTAATACTTCTTCACCTGCACATGTCAACTCAAAACAACATCAAATACACCTTGATGTATATCATTGAGCTAAGTTGGGCTTCTTCAAATCAGGTACACATTTTCCAATGTACCCAACAAGTGTTATCCTTGAGAACCCCTCCACGTACTTGCGGTAATAGCCTGCTAATCCCAAGAAACTGCGAATATCTGAGGCCGACTTCAGCCGCAGCCAATCTTTAACTTCATGCACCTTGGCCGGGTCCACAGCCAACCCAACTCTACTGATGGTATGCCCTAGAAACGCCACCTCCTACAGCAAGAACTGGCACTTGGAGAACTTCACGTACATCTGATGCTCTCTCAGCTTGCTCAACACCATCGCTTAATGATGGTATGCTCCTCCTTCGTCTGGGAATAGATCAATATATCGTCGATGAAGACTATGATGAATATATCCAAGTAAGGTTCGAACACACGGTTCATCAGACTCATGAATGTGGAAGGTGAATTCGTGAGCCCGAAGGGCATCACCGTGAACTCGTATAGTTCGTACCGAGAGCTGAAGGTCGTATTCAGTATAACATCCTCCTAAATGCACAGCTAGTAGTATCCTGACCTCAAACTCAGCTTGGAGAACCAAAAGGATCCCTATAGCTGGTCAAAAAGCTCATAAATCCAGGGTAGTGGATACATGTTCTGCACTGTCAACCAGTTCAGCTCCCGATAGTTAATGCAGAGTCGTAACGATCCATCCTTCTTTTTAACAAACAACATAGGTGATCCCTATGGTGATGAGCTCGGCCGGACAAAGCCTGACTCTACTAACTCCTGCAACTAGGTCCTAAACTCTTCTATCTCCTTGGTGGCCATCCTGTAAGGTTTCTGAGATACAGGCCTAGCACCCGGTACCAACTAAATCTGGAAGTCCATATCTCTAGCTGGTGGCAATCCAGGCAATTTCTCCGGGAATTCATCGGAGAAATCCCGAACCACCGGAATATCAATGATGTAGGCTTCTGCTTCTGCCATTTCGAAGCAGATCAGGTATACCTCATCCCCCTGCTCATTGGCTTTGACATCCCATACAGATGATAATAGAAGATGGGAGACAAGCCTAATGTAACATCCCGACTTTTATTAGGCCCCAGAATCCTAGTGGGTCCAATAAAAGTGACTCGAACCTCTACCTGTGACCCTGTAGGAGGCAACCCTAGGCAAGGTATCTGGCTAGAGAACTCCGTTTTGAGTTCTTTCAGTTCCTGTGGCCTCGTATAGCTAATACAAGCGCGTCGGAACTCGTTCGGATGAACTCCGATGCCATATGGTAGATATGACTATTCCTCGTAGAACGTCGCGAAAATGAGATTTTTGAATATAGAGCTAGAGAACTCCGATTTGAGTTCCGACAGTTCCCGTGGCCTCGTATAGTCAATACAAGTGCATTGGAACTTGTTCCGTAGAATTTCGAGGTCATACGGTTAATAAGGTCATTCATCATAAAACATCACGAAAACGAGATTTTTGAATATAGAGCTAGAAAACTATGATTTGAGTTCTGTCAATTCCTATGGCCTCGTATAGTCAATACGAGTGCGTTGGAACTCGTTCCATTGAATTCCGAGGTCATATGGTGGATATGGCCATTCCGTCTAGAGCGTCACAAAAAAGAGATTTTTTGGATATTGACTTAGAGAACTCTAATTTGAGTTCTGTCAGTTCCCATTACTTCGTATAGTTGATACGAATGCATCGGAACTCGTTGCGTCATGATTCGAAGTCTAACGATGATTATGAGAATTTTGACCATTTTAGCACGTCGCGACGCGCAGATTTTGAAAACTTAGCAAACGAACTCTGATTCGACCTCAGCCAGTGGCATTGGATTCGTATAGTCGATACAAAGTCAATGTAATTGGTCCTAGTCAGTTTCGATGATGGTGGTCAATTTGTGGTCAAATCAAGCACATTCGTGCACTGAAAAGCGTGCGCACACTAATTGTGACACGACACCCCAACTTCTACCCGACCCCCGATGACTTGGACCTCTTTTGCCCTTGACCCCATGGGGGAGATCCACGCATGGTTGACTTTTGGTCAAACCCTCCCTAAAAAGCCCATTTCTCTCTCCACCCCTCTCTCCTTAACAAGCTCACCATGGGCTTAATATTATTGCAATAAATGGGCCATGATGGCTCCATTGTTAGCCAATAAGAGCATCAAAAGCCCGAAGCCTTCTCTCTCCTCCCCACTCTCTCTTCCTCGCTTTCCATTGGATAAAACTACTTCTTCTCACCTAACTATTAGCCTAGCCTAGGTCCTAGGTGGTACTAACCTCCATTTAGAGGATGCCAGCTATCCCTATAGGTGGGAGAAGCTTGGCCACATCTCCTCCATGGGAATTTAGTCCCACACCGATAGAAGGAAGAAGGGGGCTACTCCTCCCCCTATAAAATGGACCCCCTTGCCTCAGAGAAATGCACTTCTCTCCCCAAGCTCAAACGAGCCACCACCCCTCCTGGAGATCTGCTTCGCCGCAGAAAACTCAGCCGAGCTCCACTGCCACCTCCATCACCATTAATGACGGATCTCACCTGAAGCCCCGAAGGCCCCGAAATCAGGTGGAAAGCTTCTCCTCTCCTTCCTCCCTATCTTCTGGATGCTTTGTATGCGAGCTTCGGCGGCCGGAGCACCATCGCCGTCAACCTCTCCCCTCCGATTATATATATAAAAAATATATCCCCGACGGCGGCCGGTGGTGGCAGGTGAAGGAATTGGTTTCAAGAATGTCAAAACACCTAGAGGGGGGTGAATAGGTTCAATTCCAATTCACTTAGGCAATTAATAAACTAATCACAACACATCTATAAATTCTACAGCAACCACAACACACAATAATACAATCACATCATACACACAGATTTATAGTGGTTCCCCAAATGATGGGTACATCCACTTCCCCTTTCGCCTATCTAGCAGTACACTAGATTCGACTAAACTTCCTTCTACCTTCTCAGATCTACAGATCTTACAACTCAGAACCCAAACTGGCTCTTACAGCTCAGACTTCAATAAGTCCTACAACACAGGATCTTCCTAAGAACCCTACCTCATAGTGAATCCACACTCCTACTACTCAGGCTATCAAGCCCTACCTCAACCCTTATCACCAGGCCTACAACTCAAAGAACTTAATCTCCTACCTCAGGCAAACAGCCCTACCTCAGCCTTTATAGTTATAGGCTTACAACTCAGAGATTGAAATCTCTTACACTCAGATCTAAAAATAGATCTTACAAAAAATTGATTAAAGAGTATGTTTCTTCCTTCACCCAAATAGAGAGAGAGAGAGAGGTGAGGGAATCTTGATTAGATCTTGATGGATCTGCTTTCTCCTGACCTTTGCTGTAATAAATCTGATTCAACCTGACTTAGCTTATTCAAAGCTTCTTAAAAGAGAGAACCTAGGTTGAATTTTCTTGAGAAGTTGGTGTAGATCCAGCTTCTTCCTCCTTGCAGAATTAAATCTGCAAACTCTGACTAATCTGATGATATACTGTCTACTTCTCTGATTTTGAATCAGAATCTTCTTGTTGTATAGAATTCTGTGAATTCTTCTTGGAGTGATTTTCCTTCTTTTTATTTTCCCTCTTTTTTTTCATGTATATATTCTTTGATAGATCAACTCCTTTTATAGATCTCGTTAGAGGCAACCAGCTGATCCGGTAGTTAACTGACATCTGATAGTTCTGACATATCTGACAGCTTTGACAATTCTGACAGATATAAAGTCTTCAGTCTTGAAATCTGGCACTTAGAGTTATTTGACTCAGCTGAATGTGTCGAGACACAAATATAGAATGTGTTCACACAAATGTAATGTGTGTCGACAAAATTCCTTAATATCGACACAGCTTCTTTGATGTTGTCGACATCTTTAGAAAACTGTCGACACAGCTCTTCATCAAATTCTCCATATAACAGTTTTTAGAATGTGTCGACACAAGTCCTGTGTGTTGACACAGCTTCTTCATATGTCGACCCAAGTCCTAGATGTTGACATAGTTGCTTCTTTACAACTAACAGTACAATAAGGTCTAAGTGTGTCGACACAAATTATGAGTGTCGACACAGTTGATGTCGACTTAAACTCTGGGTGTCGTCACAAGTCCTGTGTGTCGACACAGGCTTGCTTCTTGTCTCGATATAGCTTCTTCAAAGATGTCGACACTTTTGAACTTAGAATAATTTCTGCAATCATTAGCTTGCACAAGTAAACTTAAAATGCCATCAAATACAAACTG
This sequence comes from Platanthera zijinensis, assembly GCA_039513925.1. NCBI lineage: Eukaryota > Viridiplantae > Streptophyta > Magnoliopsida > Asparagales > Orchidaceae > Platanthera > Platanthera zijinensis. The sequence goes on from CM077096.1 coordinate 69,406,469, forward strand.
ACATATATCATTGAGTTATGTGAGGCTTCTCCAAATCTGGTACACAATTTTCAATGTACCCAACAATCTCCCCCTATTTGGAGAAGTTATAACTCATAGTCAATGATATACACCAATATAATAAAAGTAACAAGCATGATGTATAAAGACATTTCAAACAGGGTTATTCATAAGCAAAAATAGGATGTTACACACAAATATCCAAAATGAAACATCATAAAAAAACATGCAACTCAGAGACATGGATATATTATTGTCAACCAAAGATTTCTTTATATCATTTAACCAGAATAAGATTACAAACTTTTTATAAGAACAACAAAAAGTTCACATAGTTCTTCTAAAACCTAGTCAGTTTAAAGGTAAACTTGGTCTGGTTCCTTGATGACAATTCCTTTGTCTGTCTGAATAATAGCTTTGACTTTAGCTTGAGCATCAGCAACATGCTTCTTAACTTTGATGTCTTTGCCCTTAAGTAGAGTAGCTTTCAGCTTTTTCCTTTCAAAGTAGTAGAATGGTTTAGGGAAGTACTTGCAAGGCTCTATGGAATTTACAGGTATTTTTCCAGCCTTCAAGTCATTTCTGAATTTGTAAATTGCTTCTTATTGTGCAAGATATTTGTCCCATTCTTGTTTGGAGTACCACTTACCCCTGTCATGTTGATTATCAGTAACTGCATTCCATGCAGTTAAGATGATACCTCTGGAGGTTGGACTCCATTTCTCAAATCAGGCCTAACCTCAGCCTATTCTCTGAATCTTTTCTTGGATAACTGAGACTCTTGCTCTTTAAGCAAAGCTTAATTAGTCATATCCACTTATTCAGAAATTAATGGAAATTTTTCCAGTGGAGGGTTGTACATAGTCTAGAATGCCTGTTGAATTTCTTCATACTCAGGAGGGGGATATATGACTTGAGCTACTTCATGTTGTATCCCTTCCAGGAATGCAGGTTGGCATCCAGATTATGTATTGTTGTCATCACATAAGGGTGGATATCCCAAGGTAGCTCTGATACTATTAGATACCCATTTTGCATGTTCAGAGCTAGCCCAAACTAATACCCTCTCCCCCTTTATGACTTCACTATGAATATGATCTCTGAGATCATTCTTCTGAAACCTTATTTGATCTGTAATATGATAGTTCCCAGTTGTATAGTAATCTTTGAACTTCTTTACTTGAGTTGAAATTGCAGACTAAGAAGTTTTGATAGCAGTATCAACTGCTGCCATATCCAGTTTTATCTGTACCTCTACAACAGACATTTTGGTGTTCATATATGTTTGTATTGCAGTTGTTTGGTCAGCTAATTTTTTCAAAGTAATTGAATGCATGTCAATCAAATTCTCATTCATTATTAGCTGGTTCTCTAGCATATACCCTTGCTTGACAACCAGATCATCTACCTGAGACTTTGTATCTTGCTGCTGCTTGGCAATATAGACCACAACATTGCCTCCCTTATGGAAATAATCTGTCATTTATTTCTTAAGCAAATTTACTTCAAATCTTATCGATTTGATGTCCTGTGCCAGACTGAACTGCAACTCCTTGTGACTTTCATCCACATATTTTTCTAGTGCAAGTCTTTGCTCATCAAGCTTGACCTGTAGTTGTACTAACAAAGAACTAAAGTCCATTGTAGGAGCAGTAGTTAAGGATCCAACCTTTAAGCCTTTCTTATATCCAGAGAACTTTTTCCTTAGCTCCATAAACTTCATTTTCTTTATCCTAGAGGTTTCTTTCTCATCAGCAGAATAAGAAGAACTGTCAAGTTCCACTAGTTACTCTGGAGCATCTGCTCCTTGTCCTGAGGCTAGGTCAGGTGCCTCCCCCTCAACCCTTGCATCTGGTTGAATATCAGCATGAGTTTCTTCCTTGTTTACTTATTCATGCTCCCCCTAGAAGTCTGTTTCCAGTTCTTGGACTATCTCATATACAAGATTCTGAGGTTGTCCTGCTAGATCAGGATTATGCACATCTTGTGCCTCTTTTTCAGAAGTTTCAGTAGCTATGTTGATGTCCTGAACCACTTCCATAACAGTGAGGTTTGCAGTCTCACTGTCTAGCTCAGTTGCATTGAGATATACACCTGGGACTGATATCTCTTGATTATCTGTCAGATGGTTAGTCTCCCCCTGGATTTGTTCTAGGTGTTTGATTGGGAGACTTCCTGGGTATTTCAGTGTTATCATCATCAGAACTGAAATCAACCCTTTCTTCTGAGTTACTAGAGGACTTTACAACTTGGGCAGGAGCTTTCTTTGTTTTAGTGACTTGTGTGGATTGGTGCTTTAGGGCAGGTTCTTCCTTGGACCAAACTCTATCCCACCTAGACAGAATTCTTGTGTCCATTCTCCTCATGTGGTTAATTTTAGAACCAGTAATCTGGTTTAGTACATAAGGTTTACTGACAGCCAGATACAGACTTAAGATTCTACCTAGATTTGGCTTCTTAATACCTTTCTTAATCTTGTTAAATATTACAGCACTCCAGTCAGTCTTCACCTGGAAGATGACTCTAGTCATGAGGCTGAACATGTAGGAAGAGATCCTATCATGCCCCCCAGTTTTGCAGAGAATTACTTTTCCAATAATTTCAGATAGAAACTTTCCTTTGGAGTTCATACCTTTCCTAGTCATGGATGATCCAATGTTGATGGTTGAGGACAACCCACACCATTTGAGAGCTTTAGCAGTTAAAATTAGAATCAACCTCAGTCTCTTCTTTAATTCTTGGAAGTTGAAGGGATTTACTCAGACTTTTGAGGGTTATCTTCACCTTTTCTCCGTGAACAGTAGACTTGATCTTGTTTCCCTTAGAATTAAATGAAGCTTTGGAATAGAATGCAAGAACTTCCTTCTTCCAAATCCTTATTGGTTCAGAAACCAGATAATCCAGTCTAGCGGCTTGGATTAGGTCCATAACCGCCTTGATTTCCTGTTCAGCATTGTTGAATGCGTCTCGGACAAGCTCATAACCTTCGTTAATATTGTTGTCCATCTTGGGCGCCATTGGAGAGAAGAAGTGGAAGTTGAAGAGAGAGAAGAAGAATATCTTGTCAAAACCGAGAGTTTAGTCTCAAAATTTCTGAAAGCGTAGTCGACAAGGTCTCGTTTCCTACTATTTATATCTAAATAGGGTAGGTCAAAAGGTGTGCATAAATTAGAGTTTCATATGTCGACACAAGTTTGTTTGTGTCGACACTAACTGATAAAGTCTTGACAGAGAGTTTAGAGTCTCAACAACTCTATGTGTCGACACTAACTTCTGTGTATCGATACAGACTACTAAGGTCTCGACACACATTACATATTTGTGTCAAGACATTTATAATGTGTCGAGACATTTATAATGTGTCGACACATATTTTACTTAGTCATATGTTGAGTAGAACTTTTCTTAACCTATCATCTTATTCCAGGTTCAACATGCATAATTCAATTTTAAAATAATTGAATTTACTTTTATTTAGAGGTTTAGTGGATATGTAAGCTACTTGTTTATCAGTAGAAACAAACTCTAGACTTATGTCCTCTTTCTCAACATGTTCTCTAATAAAATGGTACCTAATTTTAATGTGCTTTATTCTGCTATGTGAAATAGGGTTTCTAGCAATTGATATAACACTAGTAGAATCACAATATAATGGAGTTCTACTTATCTTGATGTCATAATCTTCAAGTTGATGTTGTATCCACAGCAACTGAGCACAAAAACTCCCTCCTGCAATATATTCTGACTCTGTTGTGGATATAGCAACACTTGTCTGCTTTTTGCTGCTCCATGACACCAATCTTCTGCCTAGGAATTGGCATGTACCTGTGGTACTTTTCCTTTACTCCTTGTAGCCTACAAAGTTTGCATCTGAAAAAACCTGTTAGCAGAAAATCTCTATTCCTAGGGTATCATAGACCAAGATTTGGTGTGCCCTTAAGATATCTAAAAATTCTCTTTATAGCAGAATAATGAGACTCGTTAGGGCATGCCTGGTGTCTAGCACAAACACATATAGCATACATGATGTTAGGCCTACTTGCAGTCAAGTATAGTATGGATCCAATTATCCCTCTATACAAAGACTCATCAACAGGTTTCCCTGCCTCATCTTTGCTCATAGGCATACTTGACCCCATTAGAGTTTTCATGGTGGAGGCAGTCTCCATGCCATATTTTTTAATCAACTCTCTGGTGAACTTAGACTGGGATATGGACAGGCCATCATCAGTCTATCTTACTTGGAGTCCCAAGAAGAACTTTAGCTCACCCTTGCTGCTCATCTCAAACTTCCCTTGCATAAGTTTGGCAAACTTTCTACAAAGGTTGTTCTCAGTAGATCCAAAGATTATGTAACCAACATATATCTGGACTAGGATGATCTTGACCTTTGATTCCCTCAGGAATAAGGTCTTGTCTATTTTCCCCCTTGAGAATTTGTTCTCAATGAGGAAATTAGACAATGTCTCATACCATGCTCTATGGGCTTGTTTCAACCCATATAGAGCTTTCTTAAGACTATAAACATGATCAAGAAAGTGAGGATCTATAAAACCTGATGGCTGATCCACATATACTTCCTCTTTTAGATCTCCATTTAGGAATGCTGACTTGACATCCATCTGGAAGACCTTGAATTCTTTATAAGCTGCATAAGCAATGAATAGTCTTATTGCTACTGGGGCAAAGGTCTGGTCAAAGTCTATTCCTTCTTCCTGTCTATAGCCTTTTGCCATCAATCTGGCCTTGTTCTTGACAATAATGCCATTTTCATCTAACTTATTCCTGTAGATCCACTTTGTCCCTATGAAATTATATCCCTTAGGTCTGAGAACTAGTTTCCAGACTTTGCATCTCTTGAATTGGTTCAGCTCTTCCTACATAGCACCAATCTAGCATGAGTCTTGGATATCCGCTTCAAACTTCTTTGGTTCCATTTGAGACAGGAAGCATGAACATAGTGCTGAGTTCAAGCTCTCGCTTCTGGTCATTACACCATGACTTGCATCACCAATGATTTGTTGAGCTGGATGGTCTCTTAAATGTCTCATAGCTAGAGGTAATCTTCCTTCAGCTTGATGTTCTTCATTTCCTTCAGCTTGTTGATCCTCAAAGTCTTCAGTTGATTGTTCTTCATTCTCAGCTTGTAAGCCTTGAGCTCCCCCTAGACAACATCAATCATCTTTAATCTCTTGGCCTGCTGGTTTATCTTCCCTTATGGTCAGATTGTCCATCTTATCTTTTAAACCTGCAGGACTAGAAGAAGTGCTTGGCAACTCATAGTTAATCAACTTAGACTCATCAAAGACAACATAGACAGATTCTTCTACAACTTGTGTAGTAAAGTTATAGATCCTATATGCCCTACTATTGTTGTTGTACTCAACAAATATCCCTTCTTGGGACTTGGCAGCAAACTTAGTTAAATGAGACTTACCATTGTTAAGTACATAACACTTGCTACCAAAAATCCTGAAATAGGATAAATTAGGTTTTCTGCCTTTCAGAATCTCATAGGGAGTCTTTTTATAGATTTTGGTGATGGAAGCTCTATTGAGAATATGATAAGCAGTATTTACTGTCTCAGCCCAAAAATATTCTGGGAGAGAAGTGTCATTTAACAAGGTCCTACCTGCCTCAATTAGAGTTCTATTCTTCCTTTCAACAATTCCATTTTGCTGGGGAGTTCTAGGTGAAGAGAATTCTTGATGAATCCCAAGCCCTTAACAGAACTTTGTCATGCATTCAGACTGAAATGTAGTCCCATAGTCACTTCTGATCTTGACCACAGAACTATTAAGTTCATTCTGAATTTGCTTGACAAAAGTCTGGAAGATATCCGGGGTTTCAGATTTTATCCTTAGGAAGAATACCCAAGCAAACCTGGAAAAGTCATCAACCACCACAAGGGTATAGACTTTCCTACCTAGACTATGAACTGGCATAGGACAAATAGATCCATATGTAGGAGGTATAAACACCTCACTGAGTCTTTGGTATGAAGACTTTGGAAGGAAGACCTGGTATGCTTGCCCTTTTGACAAGCTGAGCATATTCTCTCCTTAATATACTTAACCTTAGGACCATTCCTCACCAACTCTTCACTAAAGAGTCTGTCTATGGTCTTGTAGTTCAGGTGAGTTAGCCTCTTGTGCTATTGGACATAATGAGAAACTTTCTCATCTACAACAAGGTAAATAGGAGAGTCCTCACTCTCACACTCAAAGTCTAGACAGTAAACATTTCCTCTCCTAGTGCCTGTTAAGATAACCCCTTGGTCACTTGACCTTCTAATTTGACACTCATTCTTGAGGAAAGAAATGTCATAGCAAAGATCACGCAGTTGACTTATACTTATAAGGTTATGTTTCAAACCTTTTACATAAGCTACTTGTGTGATAGTTACTATGCCATTAGTTATTTTACCTAAACCTTTAGTTACCCCTTTTTCTGAGCCCCCAATGATAACTTTGGGACTATTATCAATAGAAGTGTATTCCTTTAGCATGCCCCTTGTTCCAGTCATGTGCCTGGAATATCCACTGTCCAAGTACCATGTAGGGATATGACCACTTGGACTTATCTGCAATAAATATATTATCTAACCTTAGGAACCCAAATTTTATTAGGTCCTAGGTGCAAGTTAGACTTAAACTGAACATGCCTACCTACAGTTATTCTGACAGGTAAGCCACCATTACTTCTCTGGACACTCTTATTGTGCCAGCAATCAATGACATAGTGGCCCACTCTGCCACAACACCAGCATTCATGAACAATGTTCCTTCTTTTAAGAACTAGCTTAACAGTAATGTTGTTTGCAGCTCTTTAACCAGCTGGTACATCAGCTCTTTTCTTAAGTCTTTCAGCCAAGGCTTGCTTAGGGACTTGTCTGGCAGCAGAAGTACTTGGGATATCTTGAACCCTATCTACAGCTGCCCTCTTTTTAGAATGCATACTCCTGATAGCTTCAGATATTCCTAAGTCTGCTTTGCTAACAGACTTTCCCTTAACTTAATAATAACTGGCAGACTTTATGAGTCAGCAACTATCTTGTCCTTGAGTGTTGAGACTGGTACACCAAACACAAATGGTCCATTATAGGCCATTTGAGTTTTCTCATGGACTGCCCAATAGTCACTAACACCCTTGCCATTTCTACTGCCTTGCTCACAGTGACCATAAATACTATCATGGTCATACCTGTTAGAAGGTTGAACCACCTTTTTAGAAGAAATTGGAGGCTTGGAAGCAAGTGGCTGAACTGCAGCTTTTCCTTTTCTGTTGGAATTGGCAGCTCTTATTCTTCCTTTGAAACCTAATCTGAAAGAGAAGAGATAGATACTGCTCTAGAGGGGGGGTGAATAGAGTAATCAAAAATTGCACTAGCAAAGTTGACTTTCTACTCAACCCCCTTGGAGTTAAATGCGGAATGAAGGTTATAGATATTTGAGATTAAACCTTACAGCCTAACACACGTGTTGTGCACAAAAAGGCAGCCAACCGTAATTACAGTTAGGGCTTGGAAACCTAAACAGCAACTAGCAAACCTAGTTAAGATCTAATCACAGCCACAATGCAAGTAATTAATTAAAACAATTCAGACGACACAAGGAATTTATAGTGGTTCCCAAACAACTTGGGTACGTCCCCTCTTCTACCAACAAGGTAGGAATCCACTCAGGTTTTTGATCAGGTGCCCTGCCACCAACAAGATCTGCTTCAGGTAGATTAAGAAACCCTTTAGACTTTTGATCAGGTGTCTAAAAACCAACACAGGTTTTTGATCAGGTGCCCTGCCACCAAGGGATACTTTTGAAGGGAGTAATAACCCTGTACAGGAGGGGGAAAGGAGGTTAAGGTGTCTTCTCTATTTTACAATAGATTAGAGAAGCACAATAACTTGCACTAAGCTAGAAAGCTCTAAAAGAATCAAGGCTCCCCCTGGCTCAAAGAACGTCCAGGTGAAGTCTTGCTTCAGTGCAAAAACACTTCAGAAAATACTGAAGGAAAAAGCTACAAGAAGATAAATAATATTAAATAGAATCTCTTCTTCAGGCAGCTATCTTCTTCTTCTTCAAAAGGCTCTGAGTGAAGATCTTCCTGTAAGCAGGAGAACTCAGGTTGAAGAAGAGTGAAGAACTAGAACTTCTTCTCAGTTAGATGTGAATGAGCTGAGAGCAGTTTGAAACTGTAAGTTCTTAAGCTTGAATGCTGCTGATCGCTTTTTGGTATATGAGAGCTAGTACATTTCTTTCTTCAAAGAAGTTTTCATATAGCAGCAGCAGCAATGGCTCTTAACTGAGTTTGAATCTTGTCTTCTTCTGAACTCTGCAAGCTGGGCTGCAAAAAGCATAAAGCAAAACAAAATACTGCTGGCAGATATCCTATAACAGGATAAAGCTTTCTAAGAAGCTGCAAATAATTCTGATGAAATAAAACTAGAGAAAGTCACATCAGAAAAGACTCTTTACAGCCAAGAAATGCTTTTTGAGTCTAACGGCTATAAAGGACAGCCTGGCAGATAAAGCAAAAAACATATCTCAGCTATAAGACAAACAACTTTGTCAGAAAAAGATTAGCTCATGCATAAAGAATGGAACTGATATTGCATGGAAATAATATCACAATTTATTCAGATAATCTTTTATAAAATATGCCAAAATAAGTATGAAATTAGTCACATCATAGAAGACGACAAAACTATTTTAAAACATACAGCAAAACGTCGAACGACCCTCGGAGATCGTCGACCGATGCACGGAGATCGTCGACCTATCGGACAGATAGTCGAACGATCCAGATAGTCGAACTATCAAGGAAAATAGTCGAACTACCTCAGCAGATAGTCGACCTATCAGAACAGATAGTCGAGCTATCAGATAGTCGATCTATCCGGACAGATAGTCGAACTACCAAACAAAACAGATAGTCGACCTATCAAACAGATAGTCGACCTATCACAGAAAAACAGATAGTCAACCTATCAACAGATAGTCGAACTATCAGATAGTTGAACTATCCAAGCAGATAGTCGAACTATCAAAGCAACACAGATAGTCGACCTATCAACAGATAGTTGAACTATCAAAGCAACACAGATAGTCGACCTATCAACAGATAGTCAAACTATCAAAGCAACACAAATAGTCGACCTATCAACAGATAGTCGAACTATCAAAGCAGACAGATAGTCGACCTATCAACAGATAGTCGAGCTATTAGATAGTTGAGCTATCCAAGCAGATAGTCGAACTATCAAAGACAACAGAAAGTCGACCTATCAACAGATAGTCGAGCTATCAGATAGTTGAACTATCAGGACAGATAGTCAAGCTACCAAAGCAAACAGATAGTCGACCTATCAACAGATAGTCGAGCTATCAACGCAGACAGAACGTCGACCAACTGATAGACGATCGTCGATCAGCCGATAGACGATAGTCGAGCGACGTTCGACCATAGTCGAACGAAAAACTACTTAACCAAATATTCATCTGGAAAAGCAATTCTACACAACTAGAGAATCTAACCTATCAACTAACCTTTGACCATAGATAAATCTTGGGTCAAGAGACAGAAAGAGAGGACTGAACTCAAATCAAAACCTAGGGTTCCAACATAATCCCTTCTTACCCTTTTGGTAAGAGAAGGAATCTATCAAAGGTAACACAGAAATAGGTTTTGAGAACTTGGCCACTTGCTCCCTCTCCTTTTGGAGTCTACTTTCAAAATTCATAATATGGTTATTCTTGAAAGTAATGGAATCCATCTGAATAACAGTTATGTTCTTCAATTTACTAATCTTTTTTAACTTCTAATCCAGCACTTTTGTTGAGTCTGAAGCAGCTAACTTCAGAGTAGCATTCTCCTTTGCCAACTGTTTGGCTAGGAGCCTGCTTTCCTTAAAGGCTTGCAGGAGCTCTCTATAATCATTAATCAGTTGATTGATGTCTCCTTCAGATTCAGAGCCACCTTCATCTCTTGATGAAACTGCTTTTGACTCTGGGCTAGTAACATAATCTTACACTGAAGGTGAAGACTGTACCTTACTAGGATCAGGCTGCTCCTTGCTGTGTCCATCCTAATCTATGGATTTCATCCCTATGTATTGGCTGCTTCTGCTTTATTGACATCATCCAGCAACTGCAAGAATTTAGTTTCTACATAATCTTCCTCAGTTGAGAACAACCCAATGTAGGCCTCAACATCCTCTTCATTTTCTGACTCTAATGAAGAAGAGTCAATCTAGCTTTTCTGCTTCTTGTCCATAAAGGATTTCTCTTTCTTTCCTTTATGCTGGTGTTTCTTTTTCTCACCAGACTCCTTTCTTTTGACAGGATAGTCTGCTATAATATGTCCTTGCTTACTACAACAATAACAAATAATTATAGTAGAAGTTTGTTTACCAGGTTTAGAACCATACCTTTTCTCTTCAGAGGTTTTCTTCTTTCCCTTATAGTATTCATCCTTGGAGTAAGAAGAAGAGGATGACCTGCTCCTCCAGTTCTTTTTCTTCAGGTACCTCTGGAATTGCTTAGAAAAGGCAGCAAAATCCTCATCAGAGTTATGGCAATTTGAAGTGCTTGTGTCTGAACTTTCAGTATCAGTAACTTTTCTAGGAGGAGAAAGAGTATTTCTCCTGCCCTTCCTTGTAGCTTCAACTTTCAAAGCCATAGACTTATCTTTGGCAAAATACCTTCTGCTTTTCTCCTCGTCCTTTTTGGCAGTTAGCTACATTTCACAAGACAACAATTTTCCAAATAAGGTTGGTGGAGGAGTATCTGCAAGTCTGGCCACTTCTCTGATGGCACAGACCTTGGTATCCCAGTCCTTGGTTAATGATATGAGAAATATGTCATTCAGTTCATAAGTGCTGAAGACTCTTCCATAGGTCATCAACTCATTAACAATTCTAAAGAACTTTTCATAGACAATAGTTATGTTATCTGTCTTGGATTGTCTGAAGCTTTCATACTCTTGATTGAGCATGGACTTCATATCCTCTCTTACTTCTTCTGTCCCCTCCATGTAGACAATCAATCTGTCCCACATTTCCTTTGAGGTTTTGCAGTGGACCAAATTCTGAAAGATAGCATCATTTATGACACTAACAATTATGTTCTGTGCCATCTTGTCCAAAGTTGCTAAAATGATCTTATCTTTTGTCATCTCAGAATAACTCTTAGGAGTCTGTAGATTTGCATCGAGAAATGATGTCTTCATTGGGATGAAAGGACCTTCTAGAACTGTGATGTAGATTTTAGGATCAGATGCTTCCATGAATAATCTGACCCTCTCTTTCTATATCCCAAATGTTTCTTTTCTACAAATGGGAAGTTTCATGGATCCAAGTTCTTTGTGATTTTCACCTGAATCCATCTTGGCTATCTTATTACTGCCTTGGAGATATACTCAGACTGTTAAGTCTAATTTTGAGTAACCTCCCTCTGATACCACTTGAAGGAATTGGTTTTAAGAATGTCTAAACACTAAGAGGGGGGGGGGGTGAATAGGTTCCATTCCAATTCACTTAGGCAATTAATAAACTAATCACAACAAAATTATAAATTCTACAGCTACCACAATACACAAAAATACAATCACAACATACACACAGATTTATAGTGGTTCCCCAAATGATGGGTACATCCACTTCCCCCTTCGCCTATCTAGCAATACACTAGATTCGGCCAAACTTCCTTCCACCTTCTCAGATCCTCAGATCTTACAACTTAGAACCCAAACTGGTTCCTACAGCTCAGACTTCAACAAGTCCTACAACTCAGGCTCTTCACAAGAACCCTACCTCAGAGTGAATCCACACTCCTACCACTCAGGATATCAAGCCCTACCTCAGCCCTTATCACCAGGCCTACAGCTCAGAGAACTTAATCTTCTACCTCAGGCAAACAGCCCTACCTCAGCCTTTATAGTTACAGGCTTACAACTCAGAGATTGAAATCTCTTACACTCAGATCTAAAAATAGATCTTACAGAAAATTGATTAAACAGTATGTTTCTTCCTTCACCCAGATAGAGAGAGAGAGGTGAGGGAATCTTGATCAGATCTTGATGGATCTGCTTTCTCCTGACCTTTGCCGTAATGAATCTGATTCAACTTGACTTAGCTTATTCAAAGCTTCTTGAAAGAGAGAACCTAGGTTGAATATTCTTGAGAAGTTGGTGTAGATCCAGCTTCTTCCTCCTTGCAGAATTAAATCTACAAACTCTGACTGATCTGATGAGATGCTGTCTACTTCTATGATTTTGAATCAGAATCTTCTTGTTGTATAGAATTCTGTGAATTCTTCTTGGAGTGAGTCACCTTCTTCTTATTTTCCCTCTCTTTTTTTCATGTATATATTCTGTGATAGATCAACTCCTTTTATAGATCTCGTCAGGGGCAACCGAATGATCTGGTAGTTAACTGACATCTGACAGTTCTGAAATACAGACAGCTTTTGACGATTCTGACAGATGTCAAGTCTTCAGTCTTGAGATCTGACACTTAGAGTTATTTGACTCAGCTGAATGTGTCGAGACACAAATATAGAATGTGCCGACACAAATGTAATGTGTCGACACAAATGTAATGTGCGTCGACAAAATTCCTTAATGTCGACATAACTTCTTTGATGTTGTCGACATCTTCAGAAAACTATCGATACAGCTCTTCATCAAATCCTCGACAAAGTTGTTTTTAGAATGTGTCTACACAAGTCCTGTATGTCGACACAGCTTCTCCATATGTCGACCCAAGTCCTGGATATCGACATAGTTGCTTCTTTACAACTGACAGTACAACAAGGTCTAAGTGTGTCGATACAAATTATGAGTGTCGACACAACTGATGTCGACTTAAACTCTGGGTGTCAACACAAGTCCTGTATGTCGACACCGACTTGCATCTTGTCTCGACACAGCTTCTTCAAAGATGTCGACACTAAATAAGTGTCTCGACACTTTTGAGCTTAGAATAATTTCTGCAATCATTAGCCTGCACAAGTAAACTTAAAATGCCATCAAATACAAACTAACATATATCATTGAGTTATGTGAGGCTTCTCCAAATATGGTACACAATTTTCAATGTACCCAACAGCAGGCCGCAGGACCACCGCCCGAGGGAGCGCCCACCCCTAGGGAGTCGGCTAGGGAAGAGCCATGGCCGGCTGGCGGCTGGCCGACGACGGGGAAGGCCCGTAAGGGCAGCTGTTCGGTTCAAGCAGCGGGGAGAAGATAATAAAAAATATATATATATATATATATATATATATATATATATTATAATATTTATAAATATTATGATATTATAATTAAAATTGGTATTTTATTTTCTCGAGACTAATCTTGGCTACTAGAAAAATGATTTTGAACATAAAAGTTGTTCCCCTTAATGAGGGCAATCTCCACAAAAGTTTTGAGAATTTTTGGAATTGATTTGGTATTTTTAAAAGCCTAAATGAAAATTATTTGGCCAATTTAGAGGCCCAAATTTTCTCGGAAAATTTTGGAAAATTTACTAGACTCTTTTTAGGCCCTCTTAAAGGTTGTATTAAAATTTGGGAACCATGAGATAAAAATTGAAGATTTTCCAATTTTTGGAGCCCAGGGTCGCGCTTGAAAAATTACGCGCTCAAATTCTCCGAAAATGGAAATCGGAGCGCACAACCACTTTATATATATTGAATATTAAATTCAATTCTGTAATCAATGAGAGTTATCATGGCAAGATCTCAAGCGTTGAGTATTTCGAGGTTTTTGCGAAACCACTAAGCGGCTCGTTCTTAAAATAACTCGAGGGCATTTTGGGTGAACTCTGAAGATGAAAGTACGAGCTTCAAGTAATATAATCCACAACCTCATTTCGGGTAAAGAATTTCCCATATGTGTTGGAAGCGATTATTGAGGTTGAAATTCGAGGATGAATGTGCCCTATGACGAGACTTTCGGATTCGATCCGACACAAGCAATCGAGTTAAATCTTGGATAAATAATAAAAAGTAACTCATAATAAACTTCCCCTGATCCGATTAAACCGTGATTAAAAATGGCGCAACTGAATTGTTATCGGATCTTAATAATGGGTGTTACCCAAGAAAATCTTGAAAACTGAAAAAGGGACTGAATACACTTCCTAAGAACGGAGAAGAAATTGTGAATGCCTCCTGGGAACGGAGAAGGAACTGAAAATACCTCCTGAGAACGGAGATGGAACTGAAGCCTCCTGAATGGAATGATTGGACTACTAACCATTTTCTTTATGATTATTGCTGTCTTGCACTGATCCAGTTCCTTTATTTATTTCAGTTAAGTACTTTCAATTCAGTTCTACTCCAGTCCCGTACTGGTCAAGTTTAATTCAGTACTTTCATTTCAGTTCTACTCCAGTCCCGTACTGGTCAGGTTTAATTCAGTGCTTTCATTTCAATTCTACTCCAGTCCCGTACTGGTCAGGTTCAATTCAGTACTTCCAATTCAGTTCTACTCCAATCCCGTATTGGTCAAGTTCAATTCAGTTCTACTCCAGCCCCGTACTAGTCAGGTTCAATTCAGTACTTTCAATTCATTTTTACTCCAGTCCTGTAGTGGTCAAGTTCAATTCATAACTTTTAATTCAGTTCCACTCCAGTTCCGTACTGGTTAGGTTCAACTCAGTACTTTCGTTTGAACACTACTCAAATTTCGTACTGGTCATATTTTATTAGATCACTCTAATTATGCAGCGTATATTATCAGCAACTTTAATTACCGCATTTTCATTACTGTAATTTACTATTATAATGACAGGTACTGCTCTGACGAGCAACCATCTGTTAAAGTCGAGCCTTAGTTGGGGATAACCGGAGTTGGGGTATTCCTCTATATTTATCCCCAAATAAAGTGCTCCCATGCTCCTTATCGAAAGTTGAGCCGAGCGTTACTGCCCGAAGGTTGAAGCATTGTAGGGCAGGCCGCCACAGACCCGGTGCGTGCTAGCAAAATTGAATGTTTGATTGCTAGTAAATTTCTTGCGGTGAATTGTGGTGGGTCAATCCCTTCCGTAAACCGTTCGTACCGGTGCTGGAAGGTCGATGACTCAAGGCGACAGGGAGATGGGTGTAAGATCCGCCTTTTCCCTTTTTGAAGGCATCCCGGATCTTATGCCCAGAACCACCGCCTTACGGTGACACTAACTCCTGAGTTAGTCGACACCGTAAGACGCCGATTCTGCCGGCTATTACGATCATTATTCACTAGAGATGCGGAAGTAAAAGTGTATAAACAAGCTAATACACATGTCCACAGAAATCACAGAGCATATCATATATATGAAAATGAAAGTGCTACTATAGTCCATAATGAGTACTAAAGAGAAAGTAGGGCTTATGCCCATATACATCAATAGAAATCAGACTCTCTCTCACAAAATAGAAAGCTGTAAACTAAGCTATCCACTACATCTCCTCCCACTTGAGGACGTGCGGTAGTAGTGTCTGGTGGTGGTGGTAGCTGCTCCTCATGCCCTGCCTCCTCGTCCCGCTGGACGTGCTGGTCCACCTCCTCGAACTCCTAAAAAGGGGGAGTCAACGTATGTTAGTCAAAAAGACTAAGTCGTATCCTCAACACCTCCTCCTGTCGCTCTTAGGCACCGGATGGAAGGAGGATGCGGAGGACAACAAGGGGTAGCAAAGTGGAAGCAGGTGACATTTCTATCTAGCAGGAGTAAGTAAAATCTAGCAGTTCTATATATAATCTAGCAGTTCTATATAAAGTGCAAGCAAGTAAAGACAGTGCAGAAAGGAAAGGACTGCAGTAAGAAGATAGAACTGTAAGTAAATGCAGTACAGAAAGGAAAGTACGCTACTGCTACTCCTACTCCTATAAATATCACATAAGTACCCTAACTTATATGAACGCCCATACGAACTTATAAGTTAGGGTTTCCAAAAGTAACTTATCATATAAACCGCCCATACAATTTATATGATAAGGATCTATGAAGCGTATGTCCTAATGAATGAATGTATGTTATGATGAATATGTTAAACATGCAAGTGCAACACACACACGACTCCGTGATCACAGACCTTTAGTTCCCTCTTTTTGAGAGCTTGCATCACTCTCGGGTACTACCGTTATGGCTACGGCAACAGTGGAGCGGGCTCTCCACTTCTAGGTAGGTATAAGCACTACCAGACCTAGACCCCTCTCATACGCCTCTGTACACGTCCTAGGTACACTCTAGAGTTTTGCGTACGTATTTTGCTGACTACCCGTCAGTCTTGTAGGTCGAGTGTACGTCTTCGGGGATTCCGCAGTATTATATATTTAGCATACTGGCCCCTCCACCCGTACTCCTCGCCCGAGTCATCGTACTGCCATCGGTGCATCGACTGTCCAGTCCCGCGTGACTCGCCACTAATTTTATTCACATGCAAGGTATTAATCTGAGCTTCCTGCTCGTACTGATATTGTCAACACATTCCCTCCAATCCAATTTGGGTGAGCAAGTGCTTGTAGCCCTCCAACCTTAAGAAACAGGTGAACAAGCCACTCGTATCCCTCCAACCCGGATAGGATGAGCTCATTACTTGTATCCCTCCAACCTTGTGAAACAGGTGAGCAAGTAACCCATATGATGTTTCCAACCTTATTTAACCGGCGAACCTATCACGTAGAACTCCAAGCCTATTAGACTACTCTCGTCTAAGGTTTATTATACATAGTGATTTAGAGTGAATCCCAGGACTGCCCAAGGCATGCCCCGTGAGGGGGTCTCGAGGGCACTAGGAACCAAGACAGGCATGAAACCCGAAGTTCCCTTTCGCAAGGATAATTACTTTTTATTGATGTCTACCCAAGATCCACAACCAACTCTCATTGTTACTTCAGGATTATTCTGATGACTTAAGGTATCATTATCGGAAAGGCGACGGTCTTCCGTCGGACTCCGTTATGCCTATTGTAAAGTGATTTGCACTCTATCACTCGTTGCTATACTTATGATGCTATCAACACCACCCGGGTTTATTCCCAATTTCCACGACTATCCCATTTTACATTCTATCTCCCGGTGGTCCTAGTAGAGTAAACCTACTTATTCTAAATGTAGCCCCAGACCTAATACCACCCTGCCATTTCCAAATTACACTACCATCCCCATCGTTCTGTTCATTAATCTAGGGTGGTATTATCTAGATAGGTATTTACGTACGACGCTTCTATCGAGACTGAGCGACTAGGGTAAGATGACCTAACTAATGATCACTCGAATGAAATTCCAAATGCAATGTATTGTGTTTAATCACATGAGACTATTATAGATATGACACATCGATTTATTCAATATTTTATCTCCACCAGAATTAGTCAATTATTGTTAAGGGTAAAATTGTCATTTTTTCGTATACTTATAAATTAAATCTTCAATTTATCAAGTCGTATCTCAAGGGCTCGAATATGTCTCCCATGAGTTTAAATAATATAATTAGGGTTTTGTAAATCCTCTAAACCCTAGTTTGATTCATTTTTGAAAATGCTTAAGTGTTCACCAAATTCTCAAAATTGTCAAATTTACTAAGTGTGGGATTTTTGCTCCCTAAAAATCCCAACTAATTTAGGGTTTTAAGTTATACCCTACTGGTCTACTAAATCAGGGGGTGTGCATTCTAAATGCACCCCTTCAGGAAAATATCATAAACAAGTTTTACATTTGCTATTTGCACCCCGAGCCTAAGTAGTTCAATTCTTGCATGTGGGTCTTTCCCAACATGACTTGTTCCAATTTCAGAGAAATTTCTACCACTGGTCTATATGGTCCCTAATGGCCAGCCACCAAAATTTGGGGCCATTTGGAGTTAGCTAACTCCAAGAATCACCTAGTTAAGCCCTAGGGGTATTTTGGTAATTTCCCCATATTTTATTTTCCAATCAAGCCCATTTTTTGGCAGGGCCTGAATATGCCCTAATTATACCTCTGACCAAAATCTCAGGTCAAGGGGGCTTCTGGTTTGGCTTGGGCAGCCATTTGAAATTCTGTAAAATTGCTATTTGCAGCCCAAGTCAAATATTATTTCTCAAACATGCAAGTGAGATTCCTCATCATGCAGTGTATCAATTTAGCCCAAATTTTAACCATGGGTCTAATATACCCATGAGAGGGTGCCACCGAAATTTGGGGCCATTTCGAGTTAGGAAACTCCAAAAATCACATTTATTTACTTTTGGGTATTTTTGTAAAAACTATAGCAAAATGTTCACCAAAAATTCTGATTTTTGGGGAGGACCTAGATTTGACCAAATAAGCCACATGACCAAAATCTCAGTCCATTTAGACTTAGGGTTTGAGCAGGGCATCAGTTTTAGTTTCTGCCCTAGTTAGGGGGCAGTCCTAGCAAAACAGCCCTACAGGGCATCCTACTGGTCCAAAACCTATGATTTCTGTGGCATTTTAAAGTTAGCTCATCTACCTAAGTGTTTAATTCAGGGTCCATACTAAGGTGGGGCCTCTAAGTACCTCATAAACAACATGCAAAGTCACAGTAAAAGTGTGACAGATTTCCTATTATTCATGAAATAATAAAATAATTGAATTATGATTAAATAAGCACAGATCTTAAAGGTAGATCGGACGGTGACTGCTCTTCTTCTCCATGCAGGCATGCATGGCCAACCCGTGCAGGCGTTTCTTGCGGGGTGGTTCCCGGCCATCGCCGGCGGCGGGGCCTCCGGCCAAGTCCTCCCCCGGCCTCACGGTGGTCGGGGCTTGAACTGGCCGGCGGCTGGGCGGCGGAGAGCGGCGGACGGCGGCGGTGCAACCAAGCCGAAAAGCTCCCAGGCCGCCATTTTTAGCCCGATTTTTGAGCTTTTGATTCCTAACGTCGAGCTCGTTTGAGCTCGACCTCTAGCCTAGTGGATCTAGGATTCTAGTACACTTGGAGGGGAGGGGATACGGACCTGTGGTGGCGGCTAAGGCCGAGGGTGGCGGCGGTTTCCCATGGCATGAAAATTCCGGCGATCTCCTCTTTGGGTAGCCATGGCAGCAGCTGGTCTCTCTTCCTCTCTCTCTCTGGGGTAGGGATGAAGTGGGAAAAGAGGGGTGAGCTCGGTTTGGGCTGAGTTAAGAGAGGGGGGGGGGGGGGGGGCGATTTCACCAATGCTTGGCGATTTCACCAAGGTGACGATTTCACCAAGGTGGGGGGGCTCGGGTTGGTGTGTGTGGCCGGCTAGGTTGCTTGGGAGTGGGCCCCACTACTCCAGCTGGTTAAATAGACCCTAATGGGTCGGGTTCCACGGTTAGGGGCTGAGTTGGTGAGTGGAGAGAGGGGGTTTGGCTCTCATAAGTGGAATAGGCTATCTTGGGCTTGGGTTGGGTTTAGGCTTGACCCAAGGCTGCATGGTGGGGGTCCTACACCTCCTAATATCCATGCATGGTCAGCCAACCCATCATGGGTTGGTGGGATGAGCCCAAATGGTCCAAACCCATTTCTTAGCATCTTCTCTCTCCTACTCCTCCTCTTTTCTCTCTCCTAAGTGTTCTCCCAAAAGTACTATTGCAATACCCTATTTTTCTCTCCCCTAGGGTTTATAAGGTCACTTTAGGCCCACATGATGAATTTGGGTTGGTTTGGGTGGACCCAACCTAGTGAAATGGGCTAGGGCACCATTTTCACTATTTAGGTCAACATGTTGACTTGACCCAACATGGGTCAACTAGTTGACCCCATGGCCTACCCTAGGGTCCACTTAGATTGTATTTAGGGTTAGGGCAATGTGGTGGGGTCATGGTGTGGCTAGGGTTTGTATTTAGCCTAGTTTGACCTAGGTTGACTTGGGCCCCATAGTGGGCCCCACATGGTCTAAATCCTCCTCCTAGGGTCAAACCTAGCTAAACCCTAGCATCCATCACATGCCTAACCCAAATCTAAGTTATTTGAAGTTTGGGATGTTACAAACCCTATAAACAAAAAAATAATTTCGTCCCCGAAATTTAAGTTCGGGCTACGGGGTTTCTACGACAAGCTTATAAAAGATTCGAAACGTAACTAAAAGGAAAATATAAAACTAAGTTGTACCTGAGGAGAATAGCTCCGGGTGTCGCTCCATCATGAGATCCCTCGGCTCCCAGGTGTGCTCCTCCCGTCCGTGGTTGGACCACAACACCTTCACGAGAGGGACCTTCTTTTTCCGCAACATTCGGACGGCGGTATCGTCGATCCGGACCGGCTCTAAACGAACTGATCGATCTGATGCTACTGGCCCGTCGGTAGTAGAAATATACTGCTCAGGGCGAAGGAGTGCTCGTCGTAGGGAGGAGACGTGAAAGACGTCGTGCAGAGTTCTCAACTCTATCGGTAGCTGCAGTCGGTAAGCCAAGGGGCCGATCCGCTCCAGGATCAAGTAAGGCCCCATATATCTCGGACTGAGCTTCTTGTGCCTCCGCACCTGGGAAACACCGTGCACTGGACGTATCTTCAAGAAAACCCTGTCTCCCACCTGGAACTCCACCTTACGATGCCGCGCATCGTAATACTTCGCCTGTCTGCTCTGGGCCTCCAACATCCGATCTCTGACCAGACGTATCTGAGCCTCCATGTCCTCGACATACTCTGAACCGTGAGCTCGTGTATCCTCATCTTGTACCCATGATAGAGGTGTCCGACACCTCCTCCCATATAGTGCCTCGTAAGGAGCCATCCCAATGCTCGCCTGGTGACTGTTGTTATAAGAAAACTCAATCAATGGCAACAGTCGCTCCCAGGGCTTCCCCGTATCCAAAATACAAAGACGCAGCAGATCCTCCACAGTCCTGTTGGTCCGCTCTGTCTGACCGTCGGTCTGTGGATGGAAGGCAGTGCTGAAAGAGAGCTGCGAACCTAAGTAAGCATGCACTGCCCTCCACTCCCTAGAAGTGAATCGACCGTCATGATCCGAGACAATCGTCCTGGGGACGCCGTGGTATCTAACGAACTGCTCCACAAACAATCTCACCAATATGGCAACTGGGGCGTCCTTCCGGATCGGTATGAATCTGGCTACCTTGGTCAATCTGTCAACGATGACCCAAATGGAATCGTGCCCAGAGTGGGAGCGAGGCAACCCATGCACAAAATCCATAGCAATATCCTCAAACTTCCACTCTGGCACCGGTAATGGCTGTAATAACCCTCCTGGGCTCTTGCATTCAGCTTTCACTAGCTGACATGCCTCGCAGTGTGTAACATAATGTATGATCTCCCTCTTCATCCCGGGCCAGTACATGCTCTTCCGCAAATCAGCCGTCATCTTGGTGATACCGGGGTGCACTGAGTACCGTGATTGGTGCGACTCCCTGAGTATGTCCTCCCGGATACCACCTCCTGCGGGTATATATATACGGCCATGGAAATGAACGAGGTCGTCGCGTAGCGTGTAATCCTCTGCCTTGCCCTCAGCTAGGGCTCCGAATATCGGTTCTAAATCTGCATCCTGCCTCTGATGCGCCCAGATGCGCTCCCGAATGTCACAATCGCTAATCAGGGAGTTCAGATACTCCCGGTATAGCTCTGGCTCAGTCTCTGACACCACAGTAATGTGCATGCCCTCCACCATCTGAGCCAACGACATAGCTCCCACCCGAGGTTCCGGACCAGTAGTGCAGGCTCTCCTGCTCAAGGCATCCACCACAGTGTTTGCCTTCCCCGGGTGGTAATGGATCTTGTACTGGTAGTCACATAGGAATTCTAGCCATCTCCTCTGGCGTAGATTCAGATCCTTCTGAGTGTCGATGTACCTGAGATTCTTGTGATCGGAGAAAATATCACAATGGATCCCGTACAGATAGTGCCTCCATATCTTTAATGCGAATACCACTGCCCCGAGTTCTAGGTCATGGACTGGGTAGTTGTGCTCGTGTTTCTTCAACTGTCTCGAAGCGTATGCTATCACATGACCGTGCTGCATTAGGACAGTACCCATCCCCTGGTATGATGCGTCGGTGTAAATCTGGAATCCTTCCTTCCCAGCTGGAAGTGCAAGGATAGGGGATGAGGTGAGCCTGCTCTTCAATTCCTGGAACGCTGCCTTGCACTTCTCAGACCAATGAAATCCTGCCTCTTTCTTCGTCAACGATGTGAGGGGGAGAGCTATCCTGGAAAACCCCTCCACAAACTTGCGGTAGTAGCCTGCTAGCCCCAAGAAGCTGCGTATCTCCGTGGCCGATTTCGGCTGCGGCCAATCTCTAACTGCCTCGATCTTAGCTGGATCCACGGCTAGTCCAGCCCCACTGATGGTGTGTCCCAAGAATGTTACCTCCTCAAGCCAGAACTGGCACTTAGAGAACTTAGCATACATGCTATGCTCCCTCAGCTTCCCCAAAACCAACGATAGATGCTGCGCATGTTCCTCCTTGGTCTTGGAATAGACCAAAATGTCGTCGATGAAGACTATGACGAACCGATCCAAGTAAGGCTCGAATACACGGTTCATCAGACTCATGAATGCTGAGGGCGCATTCGTGAGCCCGAAGGGCATCACCGTGAACTCAAACAAGCCATACCGAGAACTAAACGCCGTCTTTGGTATGTCCTCCTCTTGGATCCGCAGCTGATAGTATCCAGATCTCAAGTCCAGCTTCGAAAACCAGAATGCTCCCTGAAGCTGATCGAACAGCTCATCAATCCGTGGCAGTGGGTAAGTGTTCCGGACCGTAAGCCGGTTCAACTCCCGGTAATCAATGCACAACCGGAGCGAACCGTCTTTCTTCTTCACGAATAAAACTGGTGCTCCCCAGGGTGAAGAACTAGGCCGGACAAATCCGGACTCCACTAGCTCCTGTAACTGCGTCCTGAACTCTGCCAGCTCCCTTGGAGCCATCCGGTACGGTGCCCGGGATACGGGCTTGGCATCCGGTATCAACTGGATACGGAAGTCGGTGTCTCTGGTCGGCGGTAGTCCGGGCAATTTCTCCGGGAATACGTCGGAGAAATCCCGAACCACGGGTATATCGGAAATGGCCGTCTCCGCCACTATCATCTCGAAGCATACAAGATACACCTCCTCGCCCTGCTCGTAGGCTTTGACAGCCTGTATGGAAGATAATGAAAGAGATGGGATAGGTCGGATACCTTCGATGGTGATGTAGGAGTCGCCATGCCTGAGGGTGATCCTCTTGGACAGACAGTCTATTTGGGCGTAGTTCCAATGTAACCACACCATGCCCAGAATAATGTCGAAGTCCTGCAGCATCAGGATCGTCCCCGGTATCTGGAATATCTTGCCAACGATCTCGCCCTCCAAGTTGCAATGCTCCGTAGTCACTATCTCCGAGCCGTCGGGCAGACGCACCCTTCTCTCCGCGCCCGTGAATCTTTCCACGCCATCTAGCCCTTTGATGAAGGCTTCTGATATGAACGAGTGTGTAGCACCCGTGTCGTATAAGGTATGGGCAGGTTTGCCATTGACGATGACTATGCCTGAGGTTTTGATTATTTTAACGAGTGTTATTCTACGAGGCTTAATGAGCTTATAAGATCAAGTAATTGGAAGGAAATAAAACTTTTAAGGTTTTAAATTACCTGTAATGACCTCCTCTGGGTTTCTTGGAACGGCAAGATCCAAGGCGTACATCTGATCACGACCCCTGCCTCGGCCGTGATGTCCTCGTCCTCGGCCTCGGCCTCGTCCTCGACCTCGGCCCTGGTATGCTGGAGGGGCCACTGGAGGGGGTGGAGGAGGAGGAGGAAGCTGACGGAACTGCTGCGGACAATCAGCTCTATAGTGTCCCGGCTGGTGGCACCCAAAACAAACCACTTGTCTCTGACCTTGATCTTCCTGCCCGATCGGTCCATGAATCTGAAGAGGTGGAGGAGCATACACTGGAGGAGGCCTCTGCTCCTGCCTGTAGTTCTCCTGTCTGTAATTCTCTTGCCTGTAGTTCTCCTGCCGGTAGTTGGGACGACGACGTCCCCCGCCTCGTTTGAACCCAATGACCTTGCCCCTCTGGGGGCCTCTACTACTCTCTCTGTGCCATGGCCCATCAAGTGGCCTCTTCCCTCTACTCTGTGTCATAAGCTGGTCCGCCTCGTGCTTCTTTGCCATCTCGATGATCTCTGTCGATGATCCATGAGAAATAAATAACAGTGCCTGCCGTACTGAATCCCTAAGTCCTCGGTAGAACTTCTTTGCATACCTCCGGTCCTCTAGATCATGAAAGCCTGCAAATCTGGCCAGATGGGAGAATTCCCTCTGGTACTCAATCACTGAATGAGTCCCCTGCTTGAGGTTCAAAAACCTCTCCTCCAACTCGTCTCTGTCTGTATCTGTTACAAAATGTCCAAGGACGGACTCACTAAACTCCTCCCATGAGATCTCTGATGGGTCCCTATCAGCATATGTGGAATCCATCATGGATTTCCACCATCTCCAGGCATGTGAATCTAGAGCAGAAGTCGCCAAGGGTACTGCCTGTTGCACCGGGCAACTGATGCCTGCAAGCATCTCCTGTATGGCCTCCAGCCATTCCTCTGTCTTCACAGCATTCTCCGTCCTGTGGTACATGGGTGGGGACAAGCTCCTGAACGCACTCAACCAGTTTGACCCCGGATTTGGCAGCTGTGCCGGGGCCTGCTGGGCTCTAAATGCGTCTAGGATCGCAGTAAGGGTCTGTCCCATCTCAGTCTGCATGAACGGAGTGGCAGCCGGAGGGGGAGGGACCACGTTCTGTGGCACGGCGACCTGTAGAGGTTGCAAAAAAGGTGATTCTTAAGTCAAAATTCTTCAAAATTTGGCCTAACTCATTGTTTAATGGACTATTTAGTGTGACTTTTTACACATGGGCACACCATTGCTTCCGCTGAATAGTTTGTCCGCAAACTACTCTCGAGCGGGGTGTTCCAGTGTTGTGGACTTCTTTCTCTAATGATCGTATTTTCCTCTGATACCAGTTTGTAAGATCCGCCTTTTCCCTTTTCGAAGGCATCCCGGATCTTATGCCCAGAACCGCCGCCTTACGGTGACACTAACTCCTGAGTTAGTCGACACCGTAAGACGCCGATTTTGCCGGCTATTACGATCATTATTCACTAGAGATGCGGAAGTAAAAGTGTATAAACAAGCTAATACACATGTCCACAGAAATCACAGAGCATATCATATATATGAAAATGAAAGTGCTACTATAGTCCATAATGAGTACTAAAGAGAAAGTAGGGCTTATGCCCATATACATCAATAGAAATCAGACTCTCTCTCACAAAATAGAAAGCTGTAAACTAAGCTATCCACTACATCTCCTCCCACCTGAGGACGTGCGGTAGTAGTGTCTGGTGGTGGTGGTAGCTGCTCCTCATGCCCTACCTCCTCGTCCCGCTGGACGTGCTGGTCCACCTCCTCGAACTCCTAAAAAGGGGGAGTCAATGTATGTTAGTCAAAAAGACTAAGTCGTATCCTCAACACCTCCTCCTGTCGCTCTTAGGCACCGGATGGAAGGAGGATGCGGAGGACAACAAGGGGTAGCAAAGTGGAAGCAGGTGACATTTCTATCTAGCAGGAGTAAGTAAAATCTAGCAGTTCTATATATAATCTAGCAGTTCTATATAAAGTGCAAGTAAGTAAAGACAGTGCAGAAAGGAAAGGACTGCAGTAAGAAGATAGAACTGTAAGTAAATGCAGTACAGAAAGGAAAGTACGCTACTGCTACTCCTACTCCTATCAATATCACATAAGTACCATAACTTATATGAACGCCCATACGAACTTATAAGTTAGGGTTTCCAAAAGTAACTTATCATATAAACCGCCCATACAATTTATATGATAAGGATCTATGAAGCGTATGTCCTAATGAATGAATGTATGTTATGATGAATATGTTAA
Source organism: Platanthera zijinensis (assembly GCA_039513925.1). Classification (NCBI taxonomy): domain Eukaryota; kingdom Viridiplantae; phylum Streptophyta; class Magnoliopsida; order Asparagales; family Orchidaceae; genus Platanthera; species Platanthera zijinensis. The sequence goes on from CM077096.1 coordinate 69,432,308, forward strand.
ACATGCAAGTGCAACACACACACACGACTCCGTGATCATAGACCTTTAGTTCCCTCTTTTTGAGAGCTTGCATCACTCTCGGGTACTACCGTTGTGGCTACGGCAACAGTGGAGCGGGCTCTCCACTTCTAGGTAGGTATAAGCACTACCAGACCTAGACCCCTCTCATACGCCTCTGTACACATCCTAGGTGCACTCTAGAGTTTTGCGTACGTATTTTGCTGACTACCCGTCAGTCTTGTAGGTCGAGTGTACGTCTTCGGGGATTCCGCAGTATTATATATTTAGCATACTGGCCCCTCCACCCGTAATCCTCGCCCGAGTCATCGTACTGCCATCGGTGCATCGACTGGCCAGTCCCGCGTGACTCGCCACTAATTTTATGCACATGCAAGGTATTAATCTGAGCTTCCTGCTCGTACTGATATTGTCAACACATTCCCTCCAATCCAATTTGGGTGAGCAAGTGCTTGTAGCCCTCCAACCTTAAGAAACAGGTGAACAAGCCACTCGTATCCCTCCAACCCGGATAGGATGAGCTCATTACTTGTATCCCTCCAACCTTGTGAAACAGGTGAGCAAGTAACCCATATGATGTTTCCAACCTTATTTAACCGGCGAACCTATCGCGTAGAACTCCAAGCCTATTAGACTACTCTCGTCTAAGGTTTATTATACATAGTGATTTAGAGTGAATCCCAGGACTGCCCAAGGCATGCCCCGTGAGGGGGTCTCGAGGGCACTAGGAACCAAGACGGGCATGAAACCCGAAGTTCCCTTTCGCAAGGATAATTACTTTTTATTGATGTCTACCCAAGATACACAACCAACTCTCATTGTTACTTCAGGATTATTCTGATGACTTAAGGTATCATTATCGGAAAGGCGACGGTCTTCCGTCGGACTCCGTTATGCCTATTGTAAAGTGATTTGCACTCTATCACTCGTTGCTATACTTATGATGCTATCAACACCACCCGGGTTTATTCCCAATTTCCACGACTATCCCATTTTACATTCTATCTCCCGGTGGTCCTAGTAGAGTAAACCTACTTATTCTAAATGTAGCCCCAGACCTAATACCACCCTGCCATTTCCAAATTACACTACCATCCCCATCGTTCTGTTCATTAATCTAGGGTGGTATTATCTAGATAGGTATTTACGTACGACGCTTCTATCGAGACTGAGCGACTAGGGTAAGATGACCTAACTAATGATCACTCGAATGAACTTCCAAATGCAATGTATTGTGTTTAATCACATGAGACTATTATAGATATGACACATCGATTTATTCAATATTTTATCTCCCCCAGAATCAGTCAATTATTGTTAAGGGTAAAATTGTCATTTTCTCGTATACTTATAAATTAAATCTTCAATTTATCAAGTCGTATCTCAAGGGCTCGAATATGTCTCCCATGAGTTTAAATAATATAATTAGGGTTTTGTAAATCCTCTAAACCCTAGTTTGATTCATTTTTGAAAATGCTTAAGTGTTCACCAAATTCTCAAAATTGTCAAATTTACTAAGTGTGGGATTTTTGCTCCCTAAAAATCCCAACTAATTTAGGGTTTTAAGTTATACCCTACTGGTCTACTAAATCAGGGGGTGTGCATTCTAAATGCACCCCTTCAGGAAAATATCATAAACAAGTTTTACATTTGCTATTTGCACCCCGAGCCTAAGTAGTTCAATTCTTGCATGTGGGTCTTTCCCAACATGACTTGTTCCAATTTCAGAGAAATTTCTACCACTGGTCTATATGGTCCCTAATGGCCAGCCACCAAAATTTGGGGCCATTTGGAGTTAGCTAACTCCAAGAATCACCTAGTTAAGCCCTAGGGGTATTTTGGTAATTTCCCCATATTTTATTTTCCAATCAAGCCCATTTTTGGGAAGGGCCTGAATATGCCCTAATTATACCTCTGACCAAAATCTCAGGTCAAGGGGGCTTCTGGTTTGGCTTGGGCAGCCATTTGAAATTCTGCAAAATTGCTATTTGCAGCCCAAGTCAAATATTATTTCTCAAACATGCAAGTGAGATTCCTCATCATGCAGTGTATCAATTTAGCCCAAATTTTAACCATGGGTCTAATATACCCATGAGAGGGTGCCACCAAAATTTGGGGCCATTTGGAGTTAGGAAACTCCAAAAATCACATTTATTTACTTTTGGGTATTTTTGTAAAAACTATAGCAAAATGTTCCCCAAATATTCTGATTTTTGGGGAGGACCTAGATTTGACCAAATAAGCCACATGCCCAAAATCGCAGTCCATTTAGACTTAGGGTTTGAGCAGGGCATCAGTTTTAGTTTCTGCCCTAGTTAGGGGGCAGTCCTAGCAAAACAGCCCTACAGGGCATCCTACTGGTCCAAAACCTATGATTTCTGTGGCATTTTAAAGTTAACTCATCTACCTAAGTGTTTAATTCAGGGTCCATCCTAAGGTGGGGCCTCTAAGTACCTCATAAACAACATGCAAAGTCACAGTAAAAGTGTGACAGATTTCCTATTATTCATGAAATAATAAAATAATTGAATTATGATTAAATAAGCACAGATCTTAAAGGTAGATCGGACGGTGGCTGCTCTTCTTCTCCATGCAGGCATGCATGGCCAACCCGTGCAGGCATTTCTTGCGGGGTGGTTCCCGGCCATCGCCGGCGGCGGGGCCTCCGGCCAAGTCCTCCCCCGGCCTCACGGTGGTCGGGGCTTGAACTGGGCGGCGGCTGGGCGGCGGAGAGCGGCGGACGGCGGCGGCGCAACCAAGCTGAAAAGCTCCCAGGCCGCCATTTTTAGCCCGATTTTCGAGCTTTTGATTCCTAACGTCGAGCTCGTTTGAGCTCGACCTCTAGCCTAGTGGATCTAGGATTCTAGTACACTTGGAGGGGAGGGGATACGGACCTGTGGTGGCGGCTGAGGCCGAGGGTGGCGGCGGTTTCCCATGGCATGAAAATTCCGGCGATCTCCTCTTTGGGTAGCCATGGCAGCAGCTGGTCTCTCTTCCTCTCTCTCTCTGGGGTAGGGATGAAGTGGGAAAAGAGGGGTGAGCTCGGTTTGGGCTGAGTTAAGAGAGGGGGGGGGGGGGGGGGCGATTTCACCAATGCTTGGCGATTTCACCAAGGTGACGATTTCACCAAGGTGGGGGGGCTCGGGTTGGTGTGTGTGGCCGGCTAGGTTGCTTGGGAGTGGGCCCCACTACTCCAGCTGGGTTAAATAGACCCTAATGGGTCGGGTTCCACGGTTAGGGGCTGAGTTGGTGAGTGGAGAGAGGGGGTTTGGCTCTCATAAGTGGAATAGGCTATCTTGGGCTTGGGTTGGGTTTAGGCTTGACCCAAGGCTGCATGGTGGGGGTCCTACACCTCCTAATACCCATGCATTGTCAGCCAACCCATCATGGGTTGGTGGGATGAGCCCAAATGGTCCAAACCCATTTCTTAGCATCTTCTCTCTCCTACTCCTCCTCTTTTCTCTCTCCTAAGTGTTCTCCCAAAAGTACTATTGCAATACCCTATTTTTCTCTCCCCTAGGGTTTATAAGGTCACTTTAGGCCCACATGATGAATTTGGGTTGGTTTGGGTGGACCCAACCTAGTGAAATGGGCTAGGGCACCATTTTCACTATTTAGGTCAACATGTTGACTTGACCCAACATGGGTCAACTAGTTGACCCCATGGCCTACCCTAGGGTCCACTTAGATTGTATTTAGGGTTAGGGCAATGTGGTGGGGTCATGGTGTGGCTAGGGTTTGTATTTAGCCTAGTTTGACCTAGGTTGACTTGGGCCCCATAGTGGGCCCCACATGGTCTAAATCCTCCTCCTAGGGTCAAACCTAGCTAAACCCTAGCATCCATCACATGCCTAACCCAAATCTAAGTTATTTGAAGTTTGGGATGTTACAATGGGTATCACGGTTGACCGGTCGTTATGTTTTCCCCATTGGGTTTTCCTCCGCTGGTCGCCCAAAATGTTGAATTGCCGGATGTCGCTCACATCCAAGAGTACACGGGGTTGTATGTTAGGGCCTGGGGTTGTGCGGTACGACAACCCCCAGAAGTGGCAGGACTGGAAATGTCACCGACGACCACATTGGTGAGGCCCGCGGGGATCGCTACCCTACTTGAAAAGAAGTGGTCCATACTATGTCGACATAGGGTGTTATGCACGGCTGTGAATGCCTGCGATGTGTACGCGGCTGTGAAAGTCTGCGATGTGAACGTGGCTGTGAAAGTCTGCGATGTGTGTGTGGCTGTGATTGCCTATAATTTGTACACGACTGTGAATGCCTGCGATGTGTACGCGGCTGTGAATGCCTGCGATGTTTACGCGGCTGTGAAAGCCTGCGATGTTTGCATGGATTGTGAATACCTGTTGTGCGACTGTGCTAGTGGAGCCTAAATTATAACTGACGTATATTGGTGCTGCTAGTCCATTTATACTATGCTGCACTTCTTTTTGGTTGCTTCTAGCTTATTTATGAAATGTTGTACTAACCCTCTCATGCTTTGACTATCTACTTTTGTTGGGTGCGTGAGCTAATCCCCATGATATGGATCCGGGGAGGAGATTTGTTTCCACTTAGCTCTGTGACTAATGGTTATTTTAATAACCATTCACAGGAGATGGAGCACCGTAGTGACCAGCTACTATAGGACGATACGTCAGCTAATAAGACTACCCGTGCAGAGGCACCCCCGTCGTATCCAGAGTTTCGAGACGTAAGTACAAACGAACAGTGGAGAGAGAGTGAGTAGTTATATGTAGAACTTGTATAGCATGCAGGCTTATATAAGAACATAGGCTATGGCCCTAGTACTCATGTAGATATAAATGATGTTATATATATTGGGTAGTATTTTCCTGTTAATGCTTCCACAAATCTTTGATGTGGTGTGAATGTTGTGATTCTAGCCGAGCAAGGCGACCCACTAGTGCTTAGTGGAGTGGGTCGTTACCCCATAAGGAGCACTGGGTGGACGCCTTGGGCAGTAAGATCCCCTCCGTCCCAACCCGGGGCAAAGGTGGGTGGGGGGGGGGTCTTATAAATGGATCAGAGCGATCACGATATGTCCTTGTGGAGCAGTCTCAGGATCCCTCCGTCCCTCACTTCATTCTTTGGTTTGGGACGAACCATACAACGAAAGCCTGGTAGACCTTAGTGTAGAGGCTTAGGGATTCTAGACTGTACGATAGCATGTCCACACACTTTCTTTTCCGCTTTGTCAGTATTTTGCAAATTTGTAACACTTATTCCCTATTACTTCTCCATATAACAGAGTCTAGTAACGGGAGATCCTCCTCCAGAGGATATGTCCCCGCCACCCCACCTCCAGACCAAGTTGCCCCTGCAGCTGTACCGTTCGCTGAGATAGACTTGGGGTAAACGTTGACAGCTATTCTGGCGACGTTCCGGACAGCTATTGCACAACCACCATAGTAGTTGGTGGTACCCACTGACCTACTGATGACTTTTTGAGGGTTGAGGCCTCATACCTTCAGAGGCACGGAGACTGCCATACAAGAAGAAGAGTGGTTTGAGCGCATAGAGGAGCTGTTAGTAGGCATGATGTACCCTACAGTAGCTGCAGTGTTGCTAGTTGTGACCTTATTAGAGGGATATGCCAGAGACTAGTGGAGAGCGTCCGACTGCTCGACATTTAGAGGACAACTATCGAGCACAATCCTGTGGGGGGAGTTCTCAGAAGCATTCCTGGAGCACTTCATCTCGGATGCCGATCGAGCTGTACTACAAGTGAGGATCCTGCATATCTTTCAGGGTGACCAGACGGTGACAGAATACGAGAGAGAGTTCATTCGTCTAGTATGTTTTGCTGGGAACCTTGCAACCACCAACTTAATGTAATGCCTCCCCTATAATGCCTGTATAATATGGGTCCGGTCGTGGCCCCACAACATACAGACGTCACAGCTTTAGCGTTAAAAGATGATATTTACTACCCAGCTCAAAACTCAGAATAAACTAACAACGGAAACAGAAAACAAGACCATTAGTTATCCACATACATATGAGTATCAAAACCACCTTAAGGCCTTACAATGATGGAGAGTCAAAAACTCAAATGATAACATCAAACACCAACATGCATAAGCACTCCTAAACTACCTCAGTATGTAAGCCGGAAACCAAGAGCATCAAACACATAATGCCACAAAATAGAACTAGTACAAAACTTGTAACACTTCATGAGACTTAGGCCTTTTTGGCCGGCGAGCTAGCTCCTGCTGGCGATCCTTGCCCTGTAAAAATTTGGTGGTAACGTGGGTCAGTAAAGGCTGACCTCAATTGTGTAACCAACACATCTCCTCCCGGCCATCCCTAGCGGACCCCGGGGCACCCCATCACCCTGCAGGTCAGCACTTCGTATGCAACAAACATAAACATGTAAAGCATTAAAACAGGTTTTGATGTCTCATGCAATAAACATGTTACAACGTTGAGCACACAAAAAAGGAGGCCTACAGTACAGCATGAATGCAATCCTGGGTTTCACCCAAGGCACCCTAAGCGTATGAATATAACACATCATCACGCATCATCAATCGGGTACTTTCAATTTCCCCATCGGCGTCAAGCCACAAACAAAAAGGAGAAACGTAATTCTACTAATGACATACAAGCCGCCACACAAAACTCTTGCCAAGGCCCCACCCGCTCGTGGGTCACAAACCCGGGCTTGCTTGCAAGCTCTGACTTATCATGTCAGGATTCCGTCTCACACACAAATCGATTCCAAGAACCCTTGCTGGACCCCACCCGCTCGTGGGCTTCATTGCCCAGGCTTGTCCTATGCTTGGCGTTCTCGTCAGTCTCACAGAAGGGGACTAGTCTCGCCAGGACACTCACCCCACATGACTTGCATGTCACGAGATAGCCAGCCGACCACGGAGACAAAGCCGCATATTAGCACATTACAATCCATAGCCTTTCCCACCCTAATCCATCATTCGTACGACAACGTTCCCGCGCACTAAGGAAAACATCTACCGCCAACGCGGAGCTAACCTTGTCCGGTTCTTGTTACCCACACTCACTCGAAAAAGGGTAAAACACATACATTGCAAATGGCATCTTGCCGCAACGGATTTCTACAAAATCCTTAAGGCTCGCTATGCAACATCACCGAGTCGGACTAACGGTCGCGACTACGGATTCACCCACAATGCCTAATCCACTAACGGAGCGGATCTCTAATGCAATATCATGTCGGGGACGGACACTATCGACCCGGTGGTTCCTCTTGAACCATGACGACCCAAACCCCTCTCATTTAAGAGATTCGGTGCCCAAAAGCTTGAAATAAAGAGATGTTATACATGCATCCTAGAGACCAAGAGGAGAAATATCATTACCTTACGACCCCTCTTCCTAGCCATGGATACCTTGCTTTGAACGGCTTGACACGAGCGCCTCCATGCCCTTTCCACGGATCTGGTCTCGGAACGGCGATCGGAGCTCCGAAGCCTCGTCAATGGCGGAAGAAGCTCTCTCTTTCCTCCTCCCTCTCCACCCTACTCTCAACCTAAAAGATGAGAAAAATGAGGGGAAAACCCTCTCAACCCTAATAAAACTGATTGGGAGAAAGATACTGGGCCTTTGGATTGAATTTGGGGAAGCATCGGACGGCCACAAAACAAAATGACGGAACAACACCCTTCCGCACGATCAGTGGCGGACGACCAGTGGTCGTGCGCACTAGATACCATGATCGTGCGATCACCACTGGCTTAACTACAGAAAGAAAGGGATAAATGCGCACGAGCAGCGACGCACGGCCAGTGGTCATGCGCACTCTATCCAATGGTTGTGCATTTACCCACAAAGAACTTGGAAAAATGGAGAATAGTGTGCACGATCAGTGGCGCACGACCAGTGGTCGTGCGCACTAGATCCAGTGATCGTGAGCTCTAGATCCACAGTTGATCTCACCGACCTACTGCCACCAGCGTCTCTACCATCGAGAACTAGCTTCCAGCGACTCCAAGTCTGAAAACTAGGGTGTTACAACTCCTCCCCCCTTACAATAATTTCGTCCCCGAAATTAATCTTCATACAGGAAGACAACAAGAAAATTTATTACAATAGAATAAAAACATTGCTGCTATAATAACGGTTACCGTTTTAAACCAGCATTACACAAATAACTCGGGATAGTCCTCGCGCATTGCCTGCTCACGCTCCCAAGAGAACTCGTCACACCCGCAGTTATCCCAACGCACCTTCACGAACTTGACTTTTTTGTTCCGCAACTACCGAACTTCGGTATCCTCTATACTGACTGGACGAACTCGCGTCCTCAAGTCCTCTTCTATCGACACCGATGCCAATTCGATCACCACACTAGACTCTACTAAGGATTTCCTCAAGACGGATACATGGAAAACATCATGTAATCCACTCAGCTCTGTGGATAATGCCAACCTGTACGTTGTTTCTCCCACCCATTCTATGACCTCGAAAGGTCCCAAAAACCTTGGAATTAACTTCTTGAGTCGGCGAATCTGCGAAACGCCCTTGAATGGCTTGATCTTCAGATAGATCCAGTCGCCAACCGCAAATTCCACATTCCTATGGAGAGCATTAAAATATTTTGCTTGCCGATCTTGAGCAACATTCATGCGTTCTTGAATGGTTCACACCAACTCGCATACATCAGCTACCACTTCTTTAACCAATAGCTTGGTGTCTCCCGCCTCGGTCTTAGACATTGGCGTTCGACACCGCCTTCCATATAAAGCTTCGTATGGTGCCATCTTTATACTTGCCTGGTAACTATTTTTATAGGAAAACTCCACCATGAAGAGGTGATCTTCTCACTTCTTACCGAAGTCAAGAGTACACATTCACAACATATCCTCTATAGTACGGTTCATTCTTTCAGTTTGCCCATCAGTTTGAGGATGGAACGCCAAACTGAACTTGAACTTCGTGCCCAGACTCTTCTGGACCAGCCTCCAGTCTTTGGACGTGAATTGTCCATCTCAATCACTAACTATACACTTAGGAATCCCATGTATTCGCACAATGTTGCGAACATACAACTCAACCAGCTTTTCCATGGTGTCCTCTTTCCGATTTGGGATAAAGTGAGCTACTTTGGTCAAGCGATCCACGATCACCCAAATCGCATCATTTCCTTACTGCGATCAAGGTAAGCCATGTACAAAGTCCATGGAGATGTCATCAAATTTTCACTCAGGAATAGGAAGAGGCTTTAGAAACCCGCCCGGCTTTTGACACTCGGTCTTCACCAAGGCACAAGTTTGGCACCGACTCACGTATAAAGCTACGTCCCGCTTTAGACCAGGCCACCAAAAGGATTTCTTCATATCCAAGTACATCTTTGTACTGCCCGGGTGAATGGAGTACTTTATAAAATGAGCCTCAAACATCAACTCCTCACGGAGCTTGCCAAACTACGGTACACAAATCCTTCCTTCCTTCCACAGAATCCCATCAATAAACTCTCAGGCGCTACTCTCGCCCTTTTGAGCTTCCACCACGTATGGGTGGAACTCCACATCCAAACTATTCGCTTCCCGAACCCGATTGGTTAAGTCATTTTGCAACTCAATCTAGTTCAAACGAGCCATGCTAGACTTGCCTCTCTCTACATACTCGATGCTAAGGGACTCCCAATCCCGCACGAACCGCTAATCATTAGCATCGATCCAATTCCCTTGCCAAGAATATTTTATACTCAAGGCATCTGCCACCACATTGGCTTTGTCTGGCGTATACTAAATCGCCACCTTGTAGTCTCCAAGGAACTCGACCCACCTGCGCTACCGCATATTCAAGTCCTTCTGATCTAGTAGATACTTCAGGCTTTTGTGGTCCGTGAAGATCTCCACCTTCGCACCATAAACATAGTGCCGCCACAATTTTAACACAAAAATTATCGCCGCCAATTCCAAATCGTGGACGGGGTAATTCCTCTTATGAGGCTTCAACTGCCTAGACCCAAAGGCCATCACCCTGTCATGTTACACCAATACGCCACCCAAACTGCATCTTGATGCGTCACTAAAAATTTGAAATCCTTCAGTCCCTTTTGGCAGACTTAGGATTGGAGTTGTCATCAGCATTTCCTTCAGGGTGTCAAATACCTGATTGCACTCCTGAGTCCACACAAACTTCTGGTCCTTACGAGTTAGTGAAGTGAGGGGTAGAGCTATCCACAAAAAGTTTTCCACGAACCTTGTATAGTACCCGGCTAGTCCAAGAAAACTTCGGACTTCCGCCACGGTTCTCAAAATAGGCCAATCTCTGATTGCTTCCACTTTTGTTGGATCTATCGCCACCCCAGCCCCACTAATCACATGGCCCAAAAATGCCACCTTCTCTAGCCAGAACTCGCACTTCGAGAACTTTGCATAAAATTGGTTCTCTTTCAACACTTGCAAGACTACTCTCAAGTGAGTCTCATGCTCCACCTCCAATTTTGTGTAAACTAGAATGTCGTCAATAAAGACAACTACAAAAGAGTCCAAGTATTCCCGAAATTCTCAATTCATCAAATCCATGAATACGGATGGTGCGTTCGTCAACCCGAACGACATCACCGAGAACTCAAAGTGATCATACCTCGTATCAAACGATGTCTTAGGTATGTTCTCATCTCGAATTCGCAACTTAAAGTATCCTGACTTCAAGTCCAACTTTGAATACACCACTGACCCCACCAACTGGTCGAACAGGTCATCTATCTGAGGAATTAGATACTTATTCTTGATAGTCAGTTTATTCAACTCTCGGTAGTCTATGCACAACCGCATACTACCGTCTTTCTTCTTCACGAACAATACTGACGTGCTCCACAGTGAAGAACTGAGTCTGATATACCCCTGCTCCAACAGTTCCTGCAACTGTACTATGAGTTTGGCCAATTCTTTTGGTGCCATCCTAAAAGGAGGACGTGACACCGGCCTAGCCTCTGGCACTAACTTAATTGAGAAATCAATCTCCCATCGAGTACGTGCTCCAAGAAGCTCATCAGGAAACACATCCTCAAATTCTTCCACTACAGGCACTTTTCCAAGGAATAACCTGGAAAGACGAACCTCCAACAACGCTAACAGAGCTACCCCTCCCTGGTTAACTGCCCGCACCAACTGCATGGCTGAAATCAGGGAACAGGCCACTTTATTAAGACCCTCAAACTTAACTTCTGCCTGCCCTTCGCTCCTCAGGGTCACCATCTTGGATAGGCAGTCAATACTGGCATGCTGCTCTACTAGCCAGTCCATTCCCAATATCACATCAAACTCAACCAATGGTAGGACTGCTGCTATCAACATGAAGTCAACTCCATCTTGATTCCAACAAATGCGCCCCTTCGCCCAGGTAGTCATGGATGACCAATTTGGTATGCGCATCTTCAAGTCTGCGTCCGCTGAGAATGACTCAACTCCAATCCACCGGATAAAGCTTTCCGCAAGGAAGGAGTGCGATGCTCCCGTATTAAACAATACCCTAGCGGGGTATCTAGAAACTAACAAAAAGCCTAAATACATGCAACAAACATAAACGGGCTTGAAAGTATGAAATACAAGGTTAAATTTAAACTTTCTCATACCTATCACCACATTAGGCTGGCGGATCACTTCCTGCTGCCCAAGGTTATATGCCCTTGGCTGCACTGGTTGAAACCGAGAAGCGGTAGACTTCGCCATCTTTTCCTTCTCCGCGACACTGGGGCCGGAGCGCACAGACTGCTCCTATCTTGGCTCCTGCTCAGCACCTCCTTGAGTACAAAACCGAGTTATGTGGCCCACCTTGCCACAATTATATCACGTCGGTGGCCCCTTAAAGCGAGACCCTCCAGACGTCATGTTACTTTTCTCACCTAGTTTGAAGGGATAAGGTTTCTTATTCCACCTGTTCCCTTTAGACTTCCCTTGCGATTGAGAAGGCTTCCCTTCCCCTTGCTTGGCTACAAAACCCTTATGACGTTTGGTTTGCTCCATATCACTCTCCAACGTTCTGGCAGCCTCAACCAGCTCATTGAAACCAGCATGCTTTATAGATATGAGGGGTTGCCTCAGATTCTCCCTTAGTCCGTGGTAGAAGAGGTTGTCCCTCTCCTCATCGTCCGTCATGGTCGTTCCAGCATAATGACCCAACCGAGTGAATTCCTGAACATACTCGTCCACCATCTTGTCCCGCTGCACCAAGTGCAGAAATTGCCTCTAAAGGGCTAACCTCGTCGATGCAGGAATGTACTTCTTCAAGAAAGTATTCCTGAACTCTTCAATGGACGGGGTGCGTCCAGGAAACTGCCGTCCACTATAGCTCACCCACCACAACTTAGCGTCTCCTTCCAACATGAAGGCCGCAAACTCAGATTTCTTCTCCTCTAGCATCTCTGCCGCCCTCAGAAGTTCTTGAATCCTCGCCCACCAATCCTCTGCATCGATCGGCATGCCGACTCCCTTAAACGTTGTAGGATGGAAGTTCAGAAAATATTTCATCTACCGATCCCCATGCCCGACAACCACCCTTTCGGCCAATGGCTCTACTTGCCTTGCTTCTCCGCCCGACACGGCCGTCGCCGTATCTGGGGTAGCAGGAGTTGCTATCTGAGCAACAGGGGTTGCTATTTATGATGTCGCTATAGCTTGGGCTGCCAACATTGCTTCTGCAAGCATGCGACAAAAATCGTCCAGGGTTACTCCCATACACAATGGACCTGGAGCAGTAGCACTGCTCGTCGAAGGCTCTTCTCGGGCCTTGATGTCCCTGCATCGCTGTTTGCACCCTTAGCAAAAGCAAGGTAATCACAAATCAGTCTCTAATCACATGACTCAAACAAAAGGACACTAACGGTCCCGCGATACTCCTAGGTGGATAACTTCTATACGCAATTCGATTATGACATTCGACCACAAATTCTCTCCTTGGACACTAACCTGGCTCTGATACCAAATTATAATGCCTCTCATATAATGACCATATAATATGGGTCCGGCCGGGGCCCCACAACATACAGATGTCACATCTTTAGCGTTAAAAGATGATATTTACTACTAAGCTCAAAACTCAGAATAAACTAACAGCGGAAACAAAAAACAAGACCAGAAGTTATCCACATACATATGAGTATCAAAACAGCCTTAAGGCCTTACAACGATGGAGAGTCCAAAACTCAAATGATAACATCAAACACCAACGTGCATAAGAACTCCTAGACTACCACGACATGCAAGCCGAAAACCTAGAGCATCAAACATACAATGCCACAAAATAGAGCTAGTACAAAACTTGGAACACTTCATGAGGCTTAGGACTTTTTGGCCGGCGAGCTAGCTCCTTCTTGCGATCCTTGCCCTATAAACATTTTGTGGTAACGTGGGTCAGCAAAGGCTGACCTCAATTGTGTAACCAACACATCTCCTCCCGGCCATCCCTAGCTTACCCTGGGGCACCCCATCACCCTGCAGGTCAGCACTTCGTATGTAATATACATAAACATGTAAAGCAGTAAAACATATTTGAATGTCTCATGCAACAAACATGTTTCTACGTAGAGCACAAGAAAAAGGGTTCTTATAGTGCAGCATGAATGCAATCCTTGGTTTCACCCAAGGCACCCTAAGTATATGAATCTAACACATCATCACGCATCATCAATCGGGTACTTTCAATTTCCCCATAGACATCAAGCCGCAAAAAAAGGAGAAACGTAATTCCCCTAATGGAGTACAAGCCACCACACGAAACTCTTGACAAGGCCCCACCCGCTCGTGGGTCTCAAACCCGGGCTTGCCTGCAAGCTCTGACTTCTCATGTCAGGATTCTATCTCACACACAAACCGATTCTAAGTACCCTTGCTGGACCCCACCCGCTCGTGGGCTTCATTGCCCGGGCTTGTCCTATGCTTAGCATTCTCGTCAGTCTCACAGAAGGGGACTAGTCTCACCGGGACACTCTCCCCACATGACTTGCACGTCACGAGATAACCAGCCAACCAAGGAGACAAAGCCACACCTTAGCACATCACAATCCATAGCCTTTCCCACCCTAATCCATCATTCATACGACAACGTTCACGCGCACCAAGGAAACCATCTACCGCCAACGCGTAGCTAACCTTGTCCGGTTCCGGTTACCCGCACTCACTCGAAAAAGGGGGAAACACATACATCGCAAACGACATCTTGCCACAACGGATTTTTACAAAATCCTTAAGGCTCGCTATGCAAAATCACCGAGTCAGACTAACGGTCATGACTATGGCTTCGCCTTCAATGCCTAATCCACTAACAGAGTAGATCTCTAATGCAATATCATGCCGGGGATGGACACAATCGACCCGGTGGTTCCTATTGAACCATGGAGACCCAAACCCCTCTCAGTTGAGAGATCTGGTGCCCAAAAGCTTGAAAGAAAGAGATGTTATGAATGCATCCTAGAGACCGAGAGGATAAATGTCGTTACCTTATGACCCCTCTTCCTAGCCATGAAATCCTTGCTTTGAAAGGCTTGACACGAGCGCCTCCACGCCCACTCCACACATCTGGTCTCAGAACGGTGATCGGAGCTCCGAAGCTCTTTCAATGGCGGAAGAAGAGCTCTCCTTCCTCCTCCCTCTCCACCCTACTCTCAACCTAAAAGATGAAAAAAAATGAGGTAAAAACCCTCTCAGCCCTAATAAAACTAATTGGGTGGAAGATCCTGGGCCTTTGGATCGAATTTGGGGAAGCATCGGACCGCCACGGAACAAAATGAAAGAACCACACCCGTCCGCACGATTAGTGGCGCACGACCAGTGGTCGTGCGCACTAGATCTCATTATCGTGCGATCACCACTAGCAGAACTCTAGAAAGAAAGGGATAAACGCGCACGAGAAGTGGCGCATGACTAGTGGTCGTGCACACTCTGTCCAATGGTCGTGCGTTTCCCCAGGCAGAACTTGGAAAAATGGAGAATAGTGTGCACGATCAATGGCGCACGACCAGTGGTCGTGCGCACTAGATCCAGTGATCGTGCGCTCTAGATCCAAAGTTAATCTCACCGACCTAGCACCACCGACGTCTCTACCGCCGGGCGCTAGCTTCCAGCGAATCCAAGTCTGAATACTGGGGTGTTACACTTAAGACATGCCTTGAACATGATCTCTTAGTCCACCTTCCACACCATAGCGACTTGCGCCGCGACGTTAGAGTTAGACTAGAGGATGGTGGCCCAACAATGCGAAGGATAGGTTGAGGTCCCAGAGGTCAGGGAAGAGATAGAGGACTGCTCCCCGCCGACAGGAGAGAGAGTACAGCCAGAGACAGTGCATGCAGCCATATAGGCGCTCACTAGCACCCCCAGGACCGCAGTATGAGCCCAGGCGAGCACGAGTACCACAACCTGGGCCAGTAGCTTGACAAGACATTCCCTTTGCGGGGAACTACTTTCTATGCCAGCAGTCGGTACACATGAGAGCTTTCTGCCCGTAGGTAGTTGGAAGGCCAGGATTTGGAGCAGTTCAAGGAGGACAGACAGTGCATTGACAGGGCCAAAGAGGCTAAAGGTGTAGAGCTAACAGGAAAGGTCTGCAGGGCCGAGCAACGCCCATGAAAGCTTATGCGTTAGACCTTTAGCATGGATCGGCCCCCTATATAGTGATAAGTATATATCTTAGACGCTAAAGTTATGTCAGATATTGATACCTATGTTATATATTATAAATGTATGCCTACTTGAGATGCGTGTTTGGTTGTGTGATATGTATATACTCCTTATCTACTTCAAAATGAAGAATCAAGTTTAAGTGCTCACCAAAGTTCAGGTGGTGCAAAATTTTCCAGATGTTTTCCCTGAGTCCCTCCAAGGTTTGCGAACACAACGAGAGGTTGACCCTTAGATTGAGCTTGTGTCTGGAGCTCGACTAATGTCCCAAGCACCCTATCAAAGGACCCCTAAGGTATTGGCCGAATTGAATATTCAACTTCCGGAACTAATAGATGTTATATTTGTCCGCCCAAGTTCCTCTCCCTGGGGAGCCTCTGTAATATTTATAAAGAAGAAAGACGGGACATTGTGCTTGTACATATACTGCAGGGAACTAAACAAACTCACTATACGGAATACGTATCCACTTCCAAGGATCGATGAGTTGTTCGATCGATTTCAAGGTGCATCTGTATTCTCCAAGATGGACCTAAGATCAGGGTGCTATCAGCTTCGGATCCGGGAGGATGATATCCCCAAGACTATCATTAGCTCCCGCTTTGATCTATAGTAGTTTATGGTGATGCCTTTTGGACTCACTAACGCCCCGTTTGACTTTATGGTTCTAATAAATAAGGTGTTCGAATCCTTTTTAGATCTTTTTATGATCGTCTCTATCGATGACATCTTGATCTACTCGAAGACAAGGGCAGACCATTCTAGACACCTGTAGATGGTGTTACTTAAGCTTCGTGAGCACTCTCTCTTATCCAAGTTCAGTAAGTGTGAATTCTGGTTAGAGGAGGTCGGAATTTTAGGCCATACCGTCAACAAGAATGGAGTGCTGGTAGATCAAGCCAAAATCCAGGCAGTTCAAAGCTGGCGGCCACTTAAGACGGTGGCAGACATACGAAATTTCCTTGGTCTTGCTGGGTATTACAGGAAATTTATGAAAAAATTTCCAAGATTGCGTTACCCCTTATCGCTTTTACGAGAAAGGATGTTGCATTTCGATGGACGCCGAAATGTGAGACTGCATTC
The DNA here is from genome assembly GCA_039513925.1 of Platanthera zijinensis. Taxonomy (NCBI): domain Eukaryota; kingdom Viridiplantae; phylum Streptophyta; class Magnoliopsida; order Asparagales; family Orchidaceae; genus Platanthera; species Platanthera zijinensis. The sequence continues at coordinate 69,449,038 of CM077096.1, forward strand.
AAAGCGGCTAACTTTTGCCACAATCCTTACGATCCCCTTGAGAATCGAAAGATTCCAGATTTATGTTGATGCCTCCCTAAAAGGATTAGGAGTTGTTCTGATGAAACATGGCAAGGCATTAACATGTGCGTCATGCCAACAAAAGCCGCATGAGCTGAATTACGCAACCCATGATCTAGAGTTGGGCGCCGTTCTTTTCGCCCTCAAGATCTGGAGACATTAATTGTACAGATTAAGATGCGAGATCTTCTCCGACCAGAAGAGCCTCAAATACATCTTGACTCAAAAAGAGTTGAACCTTCAACAGTGCTGATGGTTGGAATCTCTGTGTGATTATTATTTTGCTATCCAGTACAACCCCAGGAAGGCTAATAAGATTGTTGACGCATTGAGCTGCCAACCCCTAATGGTCGGGAGCTGGATGGAGCAGATTCCAGGGGAATGGTTTCAGTCTTTGATAGACTCGGAGATTAATCTTGTTGCTCGTAGGGATCCGGAATAATACAGTCCTAGTTATACTGGATGGAAATACAGTGCAACATCCGGGATCGAATACGAGAGGCCCAGAAGGTTGATCCGAAGTGGTCCTGAAAATTAAGTCCCTACAAGATGGAGAACAAGAGGAGTTCAACTTCCACGATGGAATCTTACAATTCAGGCACCGCATATTTATTCCCTCTACTGAAGGAGTCCAAGATGAGATTCTTCGAGAAGTGCACCAGTCGAGGTATTTTATTCACCCTAGTTTGGTTGAGATGTATGCGCAGGACCATTTTCTGGCCCAGAATGAAAAGAGACGTCACAAAATTTGTGGCCCGGCGTCAGGCCTGTCAAAAAAGTTTAAGCTGAAAGCCACAATCCAGGAGGCCTGCTGCAGCCCCTGCCTATACCGGAATGGAAATTTGAGGATATTTCCATGGACTTTGTCTATGGCTTACCTCGATCATGTGTTAGAAATGACTCTATATGGGTTATCGTGGATCAACTTACTAAGGTAGTGCGGTTCATTCCAAACCGACTTGGTAATGAAGTTAACGTTCTTGCCAAATTATTCATAGAATAAGTTGTTCGGTTCCACGGAGTGTCGAAGTCCATTGTGTCGGATCGTGATGGACATTTCACATCAAAGGAGTGGAGGCGGGTGCATGCATACTTGGGGACCATGTTGGCCTTTAGCACCGTCTTCTACCCTCAGACAGATGGGCAGACGGAAGGGATGAACCGGATGATGGAGTATCTACTCCGACTATACATAGTAGAGCACAATGAGCCATGGAAGCAGTTCCTGGCTTTAGTCAGGTTTTCTTATAATAATAGCTATCAGGCCAGCATTAAGATGACACCATACGAGACTTTGTATGGAAGGCATTTCCGAAGTCCATTTACTTGAGCTCAAGATAAGGACCCTGAAGCCTTAAGAGTGGCTTATATTGATGATACTACAACAGCAATACGACTAATCCACGAGCGAATGTGGGAAGCGCAGAGCCAACAGGCCAAATATTATGATGTGTGGCACCGACCGGTGGAGTTTAGCATGGGAGAAATGGTATTTTTGAAAATTAAGCTCATGCATGGTGTCTCCCGGTTGAGGAAGCAAAATAAACTGGACCCCCGCTATTTGGGCCCCTATCAGGTGATAGAGCATGTTGGCCCTGCTACCTATCCATTAGCCCTGCCCCCAGAATTGGGAAATCTCCATGATGTGTTTCATGTCTCTTCCTTAAGGCGAGTCCTCCGGCAACCAGAACAATACCTTCCTACACTGCCACTACAGCTGCTGTCAGATAGATCCGTCCAACTTGAACTAGTCAGCATAGTAGATTATAACGTAAAGAATCTGTGCAACAAGACCATTCTGTTGGTTAAGATTTTGTGGTCGAATTACGGACGAGACGAATGTATAAGGGAACCTGAAGCACTCGTCAGAGAAGAGCACCCAAATCTCTTTCCCCAAGTATGATATTTTTTCCCTTACTTTAAGCAAATTTTTGGGGACGAAAATCCTTTTATTTTTATTGGATTGTAACATCCCGACTTTTATTGGGCCACAAAAACCCTAGTGGGCCCAATTAAAGTGACTCAAACCTCTATCTGTGACTCGGTAGGAGGCAACCCTAGGTAGGGTATCAGGCTAGGAACTCCGTTTTGAGTATTGTCAGTTCCTGTGGCCACGTATAGCCAATACGAGCGCGTCGGAACTCGTTCTGATGAAATCCGATGTCATATGATGGATATGAACGTTCCTCATATAACGTCGCGAAAATGAGATTTTTGAATATCAAGCTAGAGAACTCTGATTTGAGTTCTGTCAGTTCTTGTGGCCTCGTATAGTGAATACGAGTGCGTTGGAACTCGTTCCTTAGAATTTCAAGGTCATATGGTTAAAATGGTCGTTCCTCGTAAAACGTCGCGAAAATGAGATTTTTGAATATAAAGCTAGAAAACTCTGATTTGAGTACTGTCTGTTCCCGTGGCCTCGTATAGTCAATACGAGTGCATTGGAACTCGTTCCATTGAATTCCGAGATCATATAGTGGATATGGCCATTCCTAATAGAGCGTCACGAAAACAAGATTTTTGGATATTGACCTAGAGAACTCCAATTTGAGTTTTGTCAGTTCCTATGACTTCGTACAGTCGATACGAATGCATCGATAATCGTTGCGTCGCGATTCGAAGCCTAACAATGAGTATGAGTGTTTTGATCATTTTAGCGCGTTGCGATGCGTAGATTTTGAAAACTTAGCAAACGAACTCCGATTCGACCTCGGTCAGTGGCATTGGCTTTGTATGGTCAATACAAAGACAACAGAATTGGTCCCGGTCAGTTTCGATGACGGGTGGTCAATCTGTGGTCAAATCAAGCACATTCGTGTACCGAAAAGCATGCGCACACCAATTGTGACATGACACCCCAACTTTAACCCGACCCCCGATGACTTGGACCTATTTTGACTTTGACCCCATAGGGAGACCCATCCGTGGTTGACTTTTGCTCAAACCCTCCCTAAAAAGCCCATTTCTCTCTCCATCCCTCTCTCCTTAACAAGCTCACCATAAGCTCACAATATTTGCCATAAATGGGCCATGATGGCTGCCTTGTTAGCCAATAAGAGCATCAAAAGTCCAAAGCCTTCTCTCTCCTCCCCTCTCTCTCTGCCTCTCTTTCCATTGGATAGAACCACTTCTAATCACATGGCTATTATCATAGCCTAGGTCCTAGGTGGTACTACCCTCCATTCAGAGGATGCTAGCTTTCTCTACAGCTGGGTGAAGCTTGGCCACATCTCCTCCATGGGAATTTTGTCCCATACTGATAGAAGGAAGAAGGGGGCTCCTCCTCCCCCTATAAAATGGACCCCTTGCCTCTGAGGAATGCACTCCTCTCCTCAAGCTCAAATGAGCCACCACTACCCCTCCTAGAGCTCTGCTTCACTGGAGAAAACTCAGCCGAGCTCCACCACCACCTTCACCACCATTAATGGAGGATCTCACCGGAAGCCCACGAAATCAAGTCGAAAACTTCTCCTCTCCTTCCTCCCAATCTTCTGGATGCTTTCATTCAAGCAGCTGTCAATCTCTCCCCTCCGATTTTATATAAAAAAAATATATCCCCGACGGCGGCCGGCGGCGGAAGGCCGCTAGACCACCGCCGGAGGGAGCACCCACCCCTAGGGAGTCGGCTGGGGGCGGAGCCATGGCTGGCCGGTGGCGGGGAAGGCCCGTAAGGGAGGCTGTTCGGTACAGGCAGTGGGGGAGGAGATGATAAAAAATAATATATATATATATATATATATATATATATATTATAATTATTATAATATTTATAAATATTATGATATTATAATTAAAATTGGTGTTTTATTTTCTTGAGACTAATCTAGGCTCCTAGGAAAAAGATTTTGAACATAAAAGTTGTTTGCCTTAATGAGGGCAATCTCCAAAAAGTTTTTGAGAATTTTTGGAATTGATTTGGTATTTTTAAAAGTCTAAATGAAAATTATTTTGCCAATTTAGAGACCCAAATTTGCTCGCAAAATTTATGAAATTTACTAGGCTCTTTTTAGGTCCTCTTAAAGGTTATATTAAAATTTAGGAACCTTGAGATAAAAATTGAAGATTTTCCAATTTTTGGATAAAAATCAAAGATTTTCCAATTTTTTGAATCCAGGGTCGCGCTTGGAATATTACGCGCTCAAATTCTCCGAAAATAAAACTCGAAGCGCGCGACCACTTTATATATAATGAATATTAAGTTCAATTGCGTAATTGATGAGAGTTATCATGGCAAGATCTCAAGCGCTGAGTATTTCAAGTTTTTTGCGAAACCATCGAGCGCCTCGTTCTTAAAATAACTTCTTGGCATTTTGGGTGAACTCGGAAGATGAAAGTACGAGCTTCGAGTAATATAATCCTCATTCTCGTTTCGGGTAAAGAATTTCTCTCATGTGTTGGAAGCGATTATCGAGGTTGAAATTCTAGGAAGAATGTGCCCTCTGACGAGATTCTCAGATTCGATGCGACGCAAGCAATCAGGTTGATTCCCGGATAAATAATAAAATATAACTCATAATAAGCTTCCCCTTATCCGATTAAACCGTGATTAAAAATGGCGCAACTGAATTGTTATCAGAGCTTAATAATGAGTGTAACCTAAGGAAATCTGGAAAACTGAAAAGGGAATTAATACACCTTCTGAGAACGGAGAAGAAATTATGACTGCTCCTGAGAATGAAGAAGGAATTGAAAATACCTCCTGAGAACGGAGATGGAACTGAAGCCTTCTGAATGGAATGATTGGACTACTAATAATTTTATTTATGATTATTTCATTCTTGTACTAGTCCAGTTCCTTTATTTATTTCAGTTCAGTACTTTCAATTAGTTCTACTCCAGTCTCGTACTGGTCAAGTTCAATTCAATACTTTCATTTCAGTTCTACTCCAGTCTCATACTGATCAGGTTCAATTCAGTACTTTCATTTCAGTTCTACTCCGTCCCGTACTGGTCAGGTTCAATTCAGTACTTTCAATTCAGTTCTACTCCAGTCCCATACTGGTCAAGTTCAATTCAGTTCTACTCAAGTCCCGTACTAGTCAGGTTTAATTCAATACTTTCAATTCAGTTATACTCCTGTCCTGTACTGGTCAAGTTCAATTCTTAACTTTCAATTCAGTTCCACTCTAGTCCCGTACTAGTCAGGTTCAACTCAGTACTTTCGTTTCAGCACTACTCTAGTTTTGTACTGGTCATATTTTATTCCAGCACTCTAATTATGTAGCGTATATTATCAGCATATTTAATTACCATATTTTCATTACTGCAATTTACTATTATAAGCATGGGTCTTGCTCTGACGAGCAGCCATCTGTTAAAGTCGAGCCTTGGTTGGGGATAACCAGAGTTGAGGTATTCCTCCAGGTTTAGCCCCAAATAAAGTGCTCTCATGCTCTTTGTCGAAAGTTGAGCTGAGCATTATTGCCTGAAGGTTGAAGCATAGTAGGGCATGCCGCCACAGACCTGGTACGTGCTAGCAAAATTGACTGTTTGATTGCTTGCAAATTGTATGCGGTGAATTATTACGGGTCAGTCCCTTCCGCAGACTGTTCGTACCGGTGCTGGAAGGTTGACGACTCAAGGTGACAGGGAGATGGGTATCACGGGTGATTGGCCGTTATGTTTTCCCCGTTGGGTTTTCCTCCGCTGGTCGGCCAAAATGTTGAATCACAGGATATCACTCACATCCAAGAGTACACGGGGTTGTATGTTAGGGTCTGGGCTGTGCGGTACGACTACCCCTAGAAGTGGCAAGACTGACCACTGTCACCGACGACCACATTGATGAGGCCCGCAGGGCTCGCTACCCTGATTGAAAAGAAGCGGTCCATATTATGTCTATATAGGGTGTTATGTGCGGCTTTGAATGCCTGCGATGTGTACGCGGCTGTGAAAGTCTGTGATGTGTACGCGACTGTGAAATTATACAATATGTGCGTGTCTATGATTGCCTCTAATGTGTACATGACTGTGAATGCCTGCAATGTGTATGCGGCTATGAATGTCTGCGATGTGTACGCACCTGTGAATTCCTGCAATGTTTGCATGGGCTGTGAATACTTGTTTTGATATTGTTCTAGTTAAGCCTAAATTATAACTGACTTATATTGTTGCTGCTAGTCTAGTTATACCATGCTGCTATTCTTTTTGGTTGCTCCTAGCTTATTCATGAAATATTGTACTAACCCTCTCATGTTTCGACTATCTACTTTTGTTGGGTGCGTGAGCTCGTCCCCAGGATATGGATCTGGGGAGGAGATTTATTTTCACTTAGCTCTGTGACTAACGGTTATTTTAATAAACATTCATAGGAGATGGAGCACCGTAGTGACCAGTTGCTGCAGGACGATACGTCAGCTGATAGGACTACTTGTGTAGAGGCACCCCCAATATCTCCAGAGTTTCGAGACGCAAGTACTAGCGAGTAGTGGAGAGAGAGCGAGGAGTTATATGTAGAAATTGTACAGCCTGCAGGCTTATATAAGAACATAGGCTATGACCCTAGTACTCATGTAAATATATATGATGTTATATATTGGATAGTTTTTTCCTGTTAATGCTTCCAAAAATCTCAGATGTGTTGTGAATGTTGTGATTATATCCGAGCAAGGCCGCCAACTAGTGCTTAGTGGAGTGGGTTGTTACCCCTTAAGAAACTCTAGATGGACGCCTTGGGAAGTAAGATTTTCTCCAACCCAACCCGGGGCAAAGGATGTGGGGGGGGGGGGGGGGTCTTACACCTAATACCTTTCATGATGATATAGGAATCTCCGTGACACAAGGTGATCCTCTTCGACGGGCAATCAATCTAGGCATGGTTCTAGTGCAACCATGTCATGCCCATGATCAAGTCGAAGTTCGGCATCTTTAACATCATCGTCGGTGCCTCGAATTCCATTCCTCCAATCTCTGCCTCCATGTTGCACTTGGAAAAGGATAAGAGCTCCGATCCATCTGGTAGACGCACCCTCATAGTCATGCCGGTGAATCGTTCCATGCCTTCCATTCCCTCCAAGAAGGCTTCTGATATGAATGAGTGCGAAACAGCCGTATCGAACAAGGTATGAGTGGGCTTGCCGCTAATAAAGAATATACCTAAAGTTTTGTTTGAGTTAAGTTGTGGTTGTTATTCTATGAGGTCGTAAGTACTATAATTGAAATTTCAATTTTTAATAAAACATTAGTACCTGTGATGACCTCATCAGGGTTCCTCGGCTCGGCGAGATCCAATGCATATATATACTCATGCCTTTGGCCTCCTCCATAAGGTCCTCGGCCTCGGCCTCGACCTCAGATCTGCTGTACCGTAGGGGCTGCTGGAGGAGGAGGAGGAGGAAGTGGATGAAACTGCTGAGGGCATTCACATCTATATTGCCCCAGCTTGTGACTCCCAAAAAAAATCACCGATCAGTGGCCACGATCATCCTTCCCTCATCGGGCCATGAATCTGTTGTGGTGGAGGAGCTACTACTATAGTAGGCCTCTGCTCCTGCCTGAAATTTGGATGATAACATCCTCCACCCCTTCTGTTGCTCGTCACTCATCCTCACTATGAGCCCATGCTGCTCTCCCCGAAGGGTGGCCCATCAAGCGGTCTCTTCCCCCTACTCTGTACCATCATCTGATTCGCCTACAGCTTCTTTGCCATCTCTATAATCTGCGCTGAACTGCCATGTGATATGAATAGTAATGACTGTCTAAAAGAGTCCCTAAGTCCCTTGTATAACCTCTTTGTATACCTCCTGTCATCCAGGTCGTGTATCCCCTCAAACTTGGCCAGATGGGAGAACTCCCTCTAGTACTCTATCACTGGTTTGGTCCCCTGCCTGAGGTTCAAGAGTGTCTCCTCTAACTCGTCTCAGTCCGTAGTGGACATGAAGTGCTCCAGGAAAGCCTCGCTGAACTCATCCCATGTAATATCTGACAACTCCCTATCTTCATAGGTGGAATCCAACAAGGACTTCCACCACCTCTTTGCATTCAGATCCAATGCATAAGTCGCCAGGGCAACTACCTTGCTGAAGGTGCAACTAATGCCTACAAGCATCTCCTGTATGGCCTCAAGCAATTCATCGGTCTTCACCCCATTTTCTGTCTCGTGGTATATTGGCGGGGACAGGCTCCTGAAAGAACTCAGCCAGCTCGATCTGTGGTTTAGCTGTGAGGCTGGGACCTGCTGAGTCCTTAAGGACTCAAGAATGGTCGTCAGGGTCTACCCCAGCTCCGTCTGCTGAAAAGGAGTGGCAGCTAGAGGGGGAGGAACAACATCCTATGGTACATCGACCTGTGGGGGTTGCACAAAAGTAAGTTTAAATTAGGATTGGCCTAACTCATTGCTTAAATGGACTATTTTCTTTGACTTTTTACACATGTGCACACCATTGCTTCTGCTTCATAGTTTGTCCGCAAACTAATGCAGGAGCGGGGTGGTTCAGTGTTGTGAACTTCTTTCTTATATGATCGTTTGTTTAAGTGATACCAGTTTGTAAGAACCCTTCCCCTTACCAAGGAGTTACCCGGGTCTTATGCCAAGAACTGTCGCCTTACGGTGACACTAGTAACAGGCTATTCGTTACCACATGACGTCGATCTTGCCGGCTAGTACGATCATTCAACCTATTGGCAAATCGAGAAGAGAAGTACAACAATAAAAGAATAATAAGTCCACATCATAGAGATAACAAAATATATATATATATATATATATATATATATATATATATATATATATATATATATATATAATGAAAACACAGTCCACAATGAGAAAAATAGAGAGTAAGGGCTTATGCCTGGTACATGCCAAATAAATAAATCACTTTCTCTCACAACACTCTAAGCGGAAGCAAAACTGACACAAGCATACTCATCATCACCTGATGTTGAGCTACAGTAGTAGTAGTACGTGGTATGTGCTCCTCAAGTCCTGTCATCTCATCCTGCTGGTCGTGCCGGTGCTCCAGCTCCTCGAGCTCCTACGGTCACAATCGGCCGTTAGTTATAAAGACTAAGCCTTTTTTCCTCGCCTCACCCCCGCGACTCCTAGGTACCGAGCGGGAGGACGAAGATCGAGGACAACAAAGCAATAAAAAAATAGAAGTAGTTGACAATAATTCTACTCTATCATGATAGTATATAAACTAGCAGTTCTATATAGTACAAGTAAGAAAGTAAAGAAACGTAGTACTGGAAAGAAGTGCTGAAAGGTAAATTAAAGTAAAGTAATGTACTGAGCAGAAAAGAAAAAACTACAGCTATTCTACCATCACAGGACTACCTTAGCTTATATGAATGCTTATACAAACTTCTAAGTTAACGTTTCAGGAATTGTAACTTATCATATAAAAGAGCTGATACTAATTTATATGATAAGGGTCTGCAGTATGTATGTCCTAGTAAGAGTATGTGTGGTATGATATGCATGCTATGTGTCATAAAGTGCAACTCACTCACACGACTCTGTGATCACAGACCTTTAGTTCTTTCCTTTTGGAGTTAACTGAAATCTCTAGTACTACCGTTGTGGCTATGGTAGTAGTGGACCGGGCGTCTCCACTCTTAGGAGGGTATCAACACTACCAGGCCTAGAACTCACATATGCCTTTATACACATCCTAGGTGCACTCTAGAGTCTCTGCGTACTAATTGCTAGTACCTACCAGTCTTTTTGGTTGGGTGTGTGTTTTTGGGGATCCTCCTCCAGAATGCAGTGTAAAACAAACCACTGGCCTCTCAAACCCTCACACCTCACCAGAGTCATCGTACTGCCATCGGTGTGACGATTGGCCCAGTTCCACATGACCCGCCACTAGTTTATTTCAATGCACATGAAACTTATTTCAACCCAATCCTCTAGCTCGCAGGACCAACCCATCCTGAAATAAATCTCCCGAGCCTCTAGCTCGTAGGACTAACCTGTCCTGATATTAAAAACCCGAGCCTCCAGCTTGCAGGACCAACCCATCCCGAATCCCTCCAACCCTACACGAGTGAGATTGCTATATTATTTCCTTAACCTATTAGACTACTCTTATCTAATCATTGTTATACTTTGCTATTTAGGATTAATCCTAAACTTCTCGAGGTCAACCTAATGAAGGGCTCGCAGCGGTACTAGGCAATACGATGGGCTGAAGCCCAAATCCCCCTTTCCAAGACAATTATTATTATTAGTGCCTACCCGTTATCAATACCCCAATCTCATTGTTGCTCTTGAGTAAATCTAATGACTTAGTGTACTTTTGGGGAAAACGATGATCTTTCATTGAACACCGTTATAGCTATTCACTTTGTGACTTGCACTCTAACACTTGCCACTAAGAAGTGACATATTTATGATTCTGACCAAGGTTTCAAACTTTACAACTCATTGCTAAGTTCTGTTGGGAATTGTGCCCTTCAATGTTCCTTAGGATTTGAAGAGGCATCACCAATCATGCTAAGGGGCATAATGTATTTGATGTATGCTTGAGTTACTGCATGCAGGTTGTCCTTGATTGGACAGGTGAACAGGAAGAGGAAGCTGGAAGTCAAAAAATTTGACTAAGGCATAACCGCTTAGACAGCTGAGAAGAATGTCTCAGCAAAATCACTGAGACAGATGAGAAGCTCAACACATATCATTGAGAGAAGTGTTGGTCTCAGCTAAAGCGTTGAGACAGAAGACTATCTCAGCTGCGAAGAAGAAACCACTGAGACAGTTGATAAGAAACCGCTGAGACAGAACTGTCTCAGCTGTGAAGAAGAAACCGTTGAGACATTTGAGAAGGAACCGCTGAGACAAAGCCAGCAGAAATCTTCTAAGTCCAAAAAGTGGAATTCGTCGAGCTTAGCTCACAGATCGTTGAGCTCAGGTTTAAGGTTGAAGATTCAAAGTTCATCAACCTGAGCTCGCATTTCATCGAGCTCAAGTTGAAGGTTGAAGATTCAGAGTTCGTCGATCTCAGCTCATAGATCGTCGAGCTCAGTTTAAAGGTTGAAGATTCACCGTTCGACAAGCTCAGCTCATAGATCGTCGAGCTCAGGTTAAAGGTTGAATATTCAGAGTTCATCGACCTGAGCCCGCCTTTCGTCGGGCTAAAGTTAAAGTTGAAGATTCTGAAGTTCGTCAAGCTCAGCACAAAGTTCGTCGATCTCATATTGATGATTGTCGAGCCCAGTCAAAATACTTCATGTCGTTGCGGGAAATCTACAGTAATGTCGGAAGGTACTGTTGTCTTCTTCTGAGGGAGGTGACGCTCACCATACTTGACTGTCCCATATTCAAATTGTGTTGTTTATTTAAATCAACAGATATAAAAGGAAGAAGAGAAAAGTAGATTAGGATTAATGAAAAACAAGAATGAAAGAAGAAAACAAAAAAGGGGCGACTGGACTTCATAGTCTTCTACAAGCTTGAAAGCAAAGTCAGCAGTGAAAGCCAGAAGGCAAAGATAGCTGAAGCTTCTTCCAGTTTAGTAGGATTGTTCCTTGAAGAACAAGTTGGCTGATTCAATCTATTAGCAAGAGAAGATAGCTGTATGAAGGGGTGTAAGCCTTCAACAGTTGATAGCTGCTCACCTGTGCAGCAAAGAAGAAGTTGGTTGTAGAAGAAGACTCATCCCTTCTACAGCAAGTGGGCTGGACTGATATCTAATCAGTCCAGCAAGTTAGACTCAGAGATTTTTCTCTGAGTCAGTATTTTATTTTACTTAATTATATCCTGTAGGATTCAGTTTATCTGAATCTGAGTGTAGGGAACTTTGTTCCTGAGTGGTAGGTGAAAAATTAGTCACTGAGGTAGGTGCCCTGCTGGGGTACTGAGGTAGGATCCAAGTGTGAATCTGAGCTGTAGGGCTTAATTGCCTGAGGTAGGAGAGTGCTGCTCTCTGTGGTAGGATCCAAGTATGGATTTGAGGTAGGGGTGTCCTCCCAGCCTGAGTGTAGGGCCTAGTGCCTGAGGTAGGTTACTTGTGAATCACTGAGCTATAGGTGACAAGTGTATCACTGAGTTGTTGGCCTTGGAGGAGGCTGAGCTGTAGGTGTCTGGAAGGGAACTGAGGTAGGTACCTGGAAAGGTACTGAGTTGTAGGAGTGCTGCAGCACTCTGAGAGTAGGGCTGTATTCTTGAAGTTGTAGGGCTGAGAAGCCTGAGCTGTATGCCTTAGAAATAAGCCTGAGGTAGGTGGTCAGTAGACTACTGAGCTATAGGAGCACTGCATGGCTCTGAGGTAGGAACCCTTGTGGTTCTGAGTTTGGATTATGAAAAGAATCTGTGTGTAAGTCTGAGGGCCTGAGGTGTAAGCTCTGAGGAGCATATTGGTGGAGTTTGTACCTAGTCCAACAAATCAGTTGGATAGGTGGGAGGGAAAGTGGATGTACCCAGTTGGGGAACCACTATAAATACTTGTGTGCTTGTTGTGTTGCTTGTTTATTTCTTATATTTCAGGTAATTAAGACAAGCTCTAGATCACCAATATTATAAACAATAAAAAGGCTTAAGTAATCTCAAAGACCTATTCACCCCCCCCCCTCTAGGTGACTAGTTAACCTTTAAGTAATAAATTTCCAATGGTATCAGAGGGAGGTTACTCAAAAAGGATTTAACAATCTGAGCATACCTCCAAGGTTAGCTAGAAGATATAATCATGGGGTCAGGGATGAACTATGAGGAGCTAGGGGCCATGAAACTGCCAATCTGCAGGAAGGAAGGATTTGGCTTCTGGAAGCAAAGGGTCAGACTATTCATGGAAGCTTCTGACCCTAGGATCTATATAACAATAATGGAAGGTCCTTTTGTCCCCACAAAGGCTTCCACCATTGATCCAACTATGAGAGTGCCTAAGGCATATACAGAGATGGATAGAGATGAGGTGATTCTATCCACCTTGGATAAAAGGGCACAAAATATCATAGCCAATGTCATTGATGACTCAACCTTCTAGAATCTAGTACACTGCAAGACCTCTAAGGAAATATGGGACACACTTGTCGTCTACATGGAAGGCTCTAATAAAGTTAGAGATGATAGGAATTCCATGCTCAACCAAGAGTATGAGGCTTTCAGACAAAGCAAATCTGAAAAGGTGGCTGACTTCTTTGAGAGATTCTTTAGGATAGTCAATGAACTAAGAACATATGGTAGGGCCATCAGCAACTATGAGATGAATGATAAGTTCCTCAGATCTCTCACTAGAGACTGGGATACCAAGATTTGTGTCATTAGGTAAATGGCTAAGTTGGCAAACACTCCTCCACCAACACTCTTTGGAAAGTTGTTGTCCTATGAAATGCAGCTGGTTGCTAGACAAGAAGAGGAGAAGGAAATTCAATCCAAGACCAAGGATAAGACAGTGTCCCTCAAGTCAGAAGCCCCAAGAAGAAGCAGAAGAAATATTCCTTCTCCACCAAGGAGAGAAGCTGAGACCAGCTCAGAATTGTCTGAGAATAATTCCTCAGACAACCACATGTCTGATAAAGAGTTTGCAGTCTTATCCAAGAAGCATCAGAAGTTCATGAAGAGTAAGCATTTGGAGAACATACCATCATCATCATACCATCACAGGAGGTCCTCCAAAAAGGACAGGTATGTCACTAAATCCAATAAATAGATTTCATCTAAAGTCATCTATTATTTTTGCAGCAAGGCTAGACATGTCATTACTAACTTCCCAGTTAGGAATAAGGAAGAGGATGAGAAGAAGAAGAAGAATCACCATCACCACAAGGAAAATAAGAAGGACATGTCCTTTATGGATAAGAAGGAGAGAAGCTGGACAGATTCTTCCTCCTCAGAATCTAAAGATGAAGAGGAAGAAGCATATGTAGGGCTGATATCTGTTGTTGCAGATCCAGAAGAAAAGGAATATCTTACTACCAGGATAGGGATCAGAGCCCCTCTATCACACTCAGATAGTGACAATGAGGAGGATGAAGAAGACTGTGGATGCAAGGGCTGATGGTAATATCTAAAGAGGAGAGAAGTCAGGCATATTCAGAATCAATCAAGGTATAACCTCTCTCCATTCCTTCATCTTCCTCTGAGTATGAAACCAGTCCAAACACTGATGCATCTTCATCCTATGACAAAGATTGCTCAAACTCTGAGACTGATGTCAATCAATTGATTGACAAGTATAGACTACTCCTAGATGCTCTAAGGAAGAGCAGAAATCTTGCCAAAAGGCAAGAAAAGGAAATTGAAGTCCTGAAGCCTTATAAAACACTATATTACAATAAATCTATTGAGTTTTATAAGAAGATTCATGAGGTGTCTGAACTCAAAAAAAGTCTTGAGTGTTAGACAAAGCTTCTAGAAGAGAAGAATAAGCATATCAGATATCCGGAAAAAAAGTTCATAGAGAAATTGGGGATTGTGATTAACCCTTCTCAGTCACAGGGTCAGTTGCCAAAAGCTACAACTTGCCAAGTCCCTGGGAAGCTGGGTATTAATCACATTAATCATCAATACAAATCTGAATTCCCTAATAAGTTGACAGTATTTCAAAAGGTTAATTTACCTTCTAAAACTGTCAAGCTTGCACCTCCCCATGAGGATCAATCAAATGTGTGCTCTACCAGTGGGGTGAAGACAAATTATCTCAGAAGGAGGGTCTCTATCCACTCAAGCCATAAAGCTCAAGAGAAGCTCTTTAGATTTGGATCCAAATATCCTGTATCTAAAGAGATGAGAGACCACTAGATGTCATGCTCCAAAAATACAATTGGCCCATCCAGGACCAGCTGTATTTAGTTCCTCAGCACCTTCATTCAGGAAGAAGGAAGCAGCATCATGCAATGCTTTTCCAGCAAAATCTTGAGCTGCTCACATCTCTCATGGACAACAATTCTATACTGTCCTGAAGAGAAGATACAACATTCATAAATGTTGGTGTTGTGAGAAGGTTGGCCACTTTGTCATTGATTGTTGGCATAACCTGAATGTGGCTAGTGGATAGAAAGGTGCTCAGTCAAGGTAGAGAGTTGGACTAAAATTTTATACTGCTAACAAGAACCTAGGACCCAACTATTGTTGGGTGCCTAAGGGTAAATGAATTATGTTTTGCAGGATAATTCAAGTACCTGTCTAAATAAGACTTAGTACATGGACAATGGATGTTCCAGGAAAATGTCTGGGATAGGATGATTGCTCAAGGAACATGCTCCATATAAGGCAATAAACAAAGATTGAGGTTGTTAAGAGTACAATCCTCAAAAGCTAGAGGCAGTAAGCCTCAAGGTAAGTCTCTCTCTTCTGTTAAGAGACCAAGTCTGTATATTCATGAAGTAAGTTAGATGTGCTTAGGTTAAAACTAATCAAGCACACCAGTTAGATAACAATGATTCAATTATTCTTCATAAATACCAATGTTGTTAACTTATGTAACATTTTCTCTCAAGCCCAAATAACATATAAATCAGTGAATTATAAGGTTAGCAATAAAATTGACTTACTAGCATGTTAGGTCTCCATCATACTTAGAATTGATAAAATATTTGTATAATGGTGTGACAAATAAATTGAACATCCAGACAGTAAGGGAAGCTATAAATTAATCAGGCACTATGTGCCCTGTATCATAACAAAAATCGTAGAGCAAGCCGTAAAGTCTAGAAAAATGTTTAATTGGCTAGTCAAATGAAAAAGGTAATTAAACTTTTTATTACATGTATAAAGGAGACAAGAAATAAAAAGCAACATCGCTCTCAAAAGCATTAACCCTAGCCGTCGAGACTGAAACCTTCTCAGCATCTTGCCGCACTGACTATATGGCGCCAAAGATCTCAAAGGAGCTTCAGGAGGGCTATGAAATTGTGTGGAATGGATTTAATCATGCCTCACCAGAGATTAAGGAAGTGCTGAGGATGATTGATATCACGGCTTTGGAGTACGCCCTTTCTGAACCCACAACCATTCTTAGAGAAGAGGTAGTTGAATTCTTCTCCAACGTCAAGGTGTCGTGAAAGGAGGGGTTAGATCTGACTTACTGTAGAGGGGGGGGGGGGTGAATAAAGTATTTAAAAATTCTTGGCAGTTTTTATATTTATATATAAGAGTGAAAAAAAGTGATACAAAATATAATAATAAAAGAAAAAACAAGCTAAGCTATTCTAACTATCATAGCCACAGCAAGAACAAACATAGAAATTGAGCAACCAGACAACACAAGAAGATTTTATAGTGGTTCCCCTAAACTTGGGTACATCCACTCTTCTACCACCCTGGTAGGAATCCACTAGCAGGTTTTGATCAGGTGACTGCCATCACAATATCTATTTGCAACTTTTATGCTTTTGATCAGGTGCCCAAAAACAAAACCAAGTCTTCTGATCAGGAGACTTGACAACCAAAAGCTAACTTTTGAAGGGAGTTAAAACCCTTTTACAAGAGGTGAGAGGAGGTTATGGTGTCTTCTCTTTCTCTAATCAATAAAGAAGACTAGTGGATATTTGATGTTGACAAAGCTCCCCCTGAGATGTTGATGATTCAGGAAGACTGGGGCTTTGCTTCAGGGTGTAGGTCTTCAGCCTTGTCTGAAAGCAGTCCTGGAACTTTTCTAACTGAATAGATCTTCGTTGTCCTGAATGTTCCTGGAAGTGAAGCTTGAAGAAGACTCTTGATTGTGATGATTGTTCTTCTTCTATGTTCAGACTTGACAAGGTGAAACACAGAGAATTTTCTACACTGTGTGAGAGAGAGTTCTGAAAGATTAGTCTATCTCAGTACTGTATCTTTTTTCTGTAAGTTCTGGTGGTTCCTTCTATGTATTGTCTGAAAGACAAAAATCACCTTTTATATTCTCAGTCAATAATTTCTCCTTTGAAATTTGAATTACTACCTTAATTACTGGCTGATCTGGAGAATACAAGCGGCTAGAATATATCATAAATGATTTTCCCCAACTATCCCTTAATAAAATAAGCAAGTAAATATCTCGATGAATATCATAATTAATGCTGCCAATAACGGCTATATTTAGAGGTATATAAGAATTAATTACTCAGGAATAATACTGCTATTAATATAGAAATAAAGGAACAGAAGGAAGAAAACTTCTCATTCTATAACTGGACAGATATCGTCGATCATTGAACAGAATTCATCGACCTGAGATCCAAGATTGTCTACCTAAGAATTCCAGTTCGTCGACCTGAGCTCTGCGAACTGCGTACTGAGAATGGCTTGCCAAAATTGCACTCTGAGATCGTGGAGCTGAGAACCTATCTGAATAAAAACTGATCGTCGACCTGAGCTCAAATATCGTCGAGCACAGCTCAGAGAAATAACTCTGAGTTCGTCGATCTGAGATCGACGATCGTCGAGCTGAGTTCAAAGAACTTCAAACGTATCGAGTTGTTCTCTGAAAACTTCTAAGTCTGAGTCTTCAGAGGTCCTCTACTAGCTGGCCCAAGAAGGTTGAGCTTAATGACTTAGCCTATACTCTAGGACTACTAGACTTGACCCTGGCTATACAAGGTGGGTCAGACTCAACCTAAATTAGTGAACCTGGACCAAATCCAACTCGGGATCCAACAATCTCCCCCTATTTGGGTGAGGTCACTAAGTAAAATGCATAAGAAAGGAAATACAAACATACAACATGAAAGAAAATATCTGACAGAAAGAAAAACAATTCAGTAGATAAAAAGAATATCCACAGAGAATTTAAATAGTTTTAGAGCCTGTATGGAGGAGGAGCAGAAGAATATTTAGTGAACAATATTGTTCTAAGAGGATCTTCTGCTTCTTGCTTAGACATCTTCAGGTCTTGAGCACCCAGAAGAGTTACAGTAGAAGCTCTAGGAATAACAGCTTCTGGGTGAACCTGCATATAAGCATTTGGATCAAATAATTCTTTGTCTACCTCAAACTTTTCAAGCTCTTTTGGTCTGAAAGAAGACATAGTTGTAAATTTTGATGGATCAGTTCCTTCTGTCTTTGCCTTATTTATCTGAGATAAGCCTATTAGTTCATGGAATCTAGCCATCCTGAAATTTGGATCAAGCTCTGGTTTATATCTTAGATCAGCTGAAACATCCTGAGCAGTCCTTTGAAGCTTTCTAAAAATAATAGACTGTTGTTGATAATTTGTTGAAGGATAATTCTTTACAGATTTTTCAGCATAATAGGAATTTGGTGGTCTGCATTCACTGTATTTTCCAACAGGAATGGAGGATTGTCTTTGAGCTAGTATGGAAGATTGTCTTGAGTAAGAAGGAGTTGGTTTAGAAGATTGTCTTGAATACTGATAATGAGCTGTATTGGGAGGTTGAGAAGCACTAGAAGTAGACCTTGTAAGATTGCCTGAAGCTCCTACAGGAGGAGGAGGAGGTGGATCTTTCCTGAATTTCTTCACTGGAGAAGATCCAGACCTCTTCTTCTTCTTCTATGCTTTATCCTGGTTCCTAGACAGTCCCATCCAATGAGGAGTTGTTGGAGTAAGAGGAATATTGTGCAGAATATAATATGGAACATCATTATCTGGATTGAGCTTGGGAACAACCTTTCCTGGAGCTTTCCTCTTCTTTGAATTGGATCTATTGGAAGTATCAGAATCAGAATCATCTCTTGAATTCTCATCATCATCAGATGATCTAGGAGGATTATCATATAAATAATCTATTTCTTCTAATGTTTGCTTTGAAATCTATTTATCTGCTTGAGGAGGAGCTGGAGGTAGAACAACTGCAGGAGGAATAATAATCTCTGTAATCAACTGAGAGTCTTCTAAGTCTTTATCAGTCAGAAGAAAATCATTCAGCTTGGGATCATTCTGCATCTGTTCAGTCTCTAGTGCAACATCCTATGCAATCAGATCATCTAAACTAGGGATAGGGCTATTATTCATTGCATAGGTTGGGCCTACAGATTCCACAACCATGTTAGTAGCAAAATATGCCTGAATAGCCTGAAGAGTTTCTGTACTAACTGGAGCTGTATAGCAAATAATATCTGTGCAAAACTTAAGAGAAACAAATAAAAGAATGTTTCTATATAGGAGGTCAAAGGAATATAGAACTTAATTCAGTTCAACTGCTAGAGAAATAGAACAGTCTTCAGAAAGAATAACCAAGGATTCAACTGCATCTGCATCTGGTATATTAGTATCAACAATCTCTACTGCTGCTATTGTTGCTATTTCTGTTGCTACTGGAGCTGCTTCTTAATTGAGCATTTCCCCCTGCCTGGTTTCAGTAAGTACTGGAACCAGGCCCCTAACTGAAGGAGGGACAGAGGAGGCAGAAAGTTGGGCAGCTAGAGAGGAAATGGAAGCAGAAAGAGGTGAAATAGCCTCTACTATGAGTTATTTTAAAAGAGGTGTGATGGATTGCAGAATAGATGAAATGGAGGGTGAATCTATGTTTATGAATTCGGGAGGGGTTTGAGTGGATACAGATGGATTGAGGGAGGATGATGATGTATGTGAGAGTGAAGTGTTTAGAATTGGTTCATCTGTTGATAAAGGGGAATGAATGGGTGATGATAGCAAATTGAATATTGGTATGGATGATAGGTTGTGAAGGGGGATGTCAGTAAGTTGTGAAGGAGGAGGAGATAGAGGAAGAGTAACATGCTCTGGTGTATTAGCATGTATTAGAGATTTAATAGGTGAATGTTGATGTTGAGGGGATTGATGTGGTGAAGGTTGATGTACTGGAGAATGAATAAGTGAATGAACTGGTGAGTGAACTGGTGAATGAATATGGATTGGGGAAGCAGGAGGTGTTGGTTGATGTTCTTGAGATATAGAAGAAAGCTGGAGGGTTGTTGAGGGTGTTTGAATAAGAGGAGGTGGAGGGGGAATGGAAACATCCTCAGTAGGGTGGGGAGTGGCTGGTGTAGCCCTTGTACCCTCAGAAG
Organism: Platanthera zijinensis; assembly: GCA_039513925.1. Lineage (NCBI taxonomy): Eukaryota > Viridiplantae > Streptophyta > Magnoliopsida > Asparagales > Orchidaceae > Platanthera > Platanthera zijinensis. The sequence goes on from CM077096.1 coordinate 69,468,938, forward strand.
GTCTGGAATAGGAAGCCTTGGATGGCTTAGGGATATTCCTCTCCCACCTGCTAAATAAGGCGCAGGTAAGCCTCTTGGAGGAATTAATGAATATGGTCGGGGAGACCAGTGATTCAGCAGCCTTGGCCTAAAGGAAGATTCCAAGAATTCTTCCAAAAGACACCTCTTTCTTGGTGTTTTCTTCTTAATAAACTCAAACATGGTTTTGGCCCAGTTCATGGCCTTCTTGTGCACCACTGCGTACATCACTAGAAAATGTTGTCTAGTAATGTAATCATAAGCAGTGTGCTTGCCCAGCAGTACTTTCCCTACAACATCTGCCAGAAACTTATAGTCTGCAAATAGATATTTCTTTAGCAGTTTGTTAGGGTTGTCTCCAGAATAACCCATTCGAATCAACATCTCATCAAATTCAGCAATGTCGATTTCTAATTCCTCTTCTCCATTCAGTAAACCAAAAATTTCAGTTAGAACATCAGGGGTAAGTGAAACGGCGTTACCCGATAATGTTCCGATCAATGTATCAACATCTGGAGTCGATAGAGTGAAGACCCATTCTCTGATTTATGTCGCTGCAATCTTCACCCTGGTAGTCATCAGATTCTTCAACTGTAAATCTTCAAACAATTTTAGGATGTCAAGGAAGATCTGGTCCGAGTGTTGGAATGACTCGAAATCTATGTTGAAACCCATGTCGAATTTCATAGCCGTAAGAGCGCTTGCTGGAATCGCCATGATCATCTACAACAAAGAAATAGAGAGACCGAGTGCAAGGGAACTGAAAGTGCGGGATGGAGCTCGAAGAAAACCTAGTTATAAGGTTTTTATCAGAATATGAAACGACAAACTCCGTCCTGTGAAAAAGAAAAAAAATTCTTCGATATGAGGTCGACGAAATATTTTATTGACCAAAAGAGTTTGTCGATCTCAGTCTAAAGAAGGGAAATCTTTTCGTCATCCTTAGGTCGACGAAAATTTTCTGAAGCCAGATCGTCGATCTCCGGTCGATGAAAAATGACTTACACAGAGAGTTCGTCGATCTAAGGTCAACGAATTTTCTCAAGAACTTTTCTCAGTTCGTCGATCTCAGGTCGACGAACGGTGGCAAATTCTTCAACCACAGACAGAAAGTTAAATTAAAGCTTCTCTATTAATCATACCAAGCTGATTTAGAAAGAACAGATGGTTTCTTTCGTCCAAGGGATTGGTGAAGATGTCTGCCCTTTGCAAATCAGTGTAGATATAGACAAGATTAATTTTCTTTTTGTCCACACACACTCTAATGAAGTGATGCCTTATCTCTATATGCATAGTTCTACTATGATGAACTGGATTCTAAGCAATAGAAATTGCACTAGTATTATTACAGAGTAAGGTTGAATTATTTAAGTTATATCCATAATCTAGGAGTTGGTTTTGAATCCATAGTATCTGCGAACAACAACTTCCAGCTGCTATGTACTCAGCTTCTGCTATTGATGTTGACACAGATGTTTGCTTTTTGCAAAACCAGGAGACAAGTCTAGCACCAAGGAACTGGCATGTTCCATATGTGCTCTTCCTGTCCACTCTACATCCAGCAAAGTCAGCATCTGAGTATCCAGTCAACTCAAATTCTGACTCTGTTGGATACCAGAGTCCTAGATTTGGGCAACCCTTTATATATCTTAAAATTCTTTTAAGGAAAATAAGATGAGATTCTTTAGGGTTTACTTGGAACCTAACACAAAGGCATGTAGCAAACATTATGTCTGGCCTACTTACTGTGAGATACAATAGGGACCCAATAATGCCCCTATATAATTTATGATCAACATGCTTTCCATGTTCATCAGAGTCAACCACAGCATTGGTAGACATGGGTATTTTCTTTGCCGAGACATCTGACATCCCGAACCTTTGGATTAGCTCCTTAGCATACTTGGATTGGGATATGAAGATGCCATCAAGCAATTTCTTCACTTGGAGGCCAAGGAAGTATGAAAGTTCACCCATACTACTCATCTCAAACTTTGAATGCATAAGTTCAGAAAACCTTTTGCATAGTTTGGAATCAGTTGAGCCAAATATAATATCATCTGCATAAATTTGTACTAACAAGATTTTATCTTTATGATGCTTAATAAAAAGAGTCCTATCTACAATGCCTCTAGAAAATTTATGCTCTAACAAGAATCTAGCTAAGGTCTCATACCAAGCTCTTGGAGCTTGCTTTAAACCATAAGGAGCTTTATGCAACCTAAAAACATAAGAGGGATTAATTTGAGAGATAAAACCTGGTGGTTGCTCCACATATACTTCCTCTTTGAGTTCTCCATTCAGAAATGTACTTTTGACATCCATTTGATAGACTTTGAACTTTTTGAATGCAGCATATGCAAGGAAGATTCTTATAGCCTCAAGCCTTGCAATAGGGGCAAATGTCTGATCATAGTCAATGCCTTCCTCTTGCCTATAGCCTTGAGCTACTCGTCTTGCCTTGTTCCTTATGATAGTTCCCTGGGCATCAAGTTTATTTCTGAATACCCACTTGGTTCCAATGACTGGGTAGTCTTTAGGTCTTGGAACTTAGTCCCAAACTCTACATCTCTCAAATTGGTTGAGCTCCTCTTGCATTGCCATAATCCAGAGTGGATCTTGCTCTGCAACTTTTATAGATTGGGGCTCAATTTGAGATATGAAACAAGCATGCATCAAGTCTTGGTTGAGTTGATGCCTTGTCTGCACACCTACTAATATGTCTCGTATTACTTAAGATACAGGATGATCTCTAAGTATGACAAGATCAGTTGGTGGAGTTTGTTCAGCAACAGCCTGGGGAGTAAATTCCTCTTATGGAATTATGTGGGTTGTTGTTGGTTTATCAGCTGTTTCAGTGAAATCATCTTCACTGTCTTCAGAATTTTGTGGAGAAGTATGGGCATTAGCCTTATTTGTGAGGTTCATTTCTTTCAACTGCTCACACAGATATGGTACCTAAAAAGATTCACTGGTAAAAGAGTTCTTCTCCTTGTAAAACATGTTAGTCTCATCAAAGAAAATGTGTACAGACTCTTCTATTTTCATTGTAGATTGATTATAAACCATATATGCCTTGCTGACTTGGGAATATCCTAGAAAAATTCTCATCTCATCCTTGGCTTCAAACTTTCTAATGTATTTCTTGTCATTATTGTGAATGTAACACATACAACCAAAAATCTTAAAGAAATCTACTTTAGGTTTCTTTTCTTTAAGTAATTCATAGGGAGTCTTGCCCTTAAACTTATGTATCAAACTCCTGTTTAGGACATAGTTTGCTGTGCTTACAGTCTCTGCCCAAAAGGATAGTGGCAAGTAAGCATCTGCAAGCAATATACCTGCAGCTTTAATTAGAGTTCTATTTTTCCTTCCAGCTACCCTATTTTGTTGAGGAGTTCAAGGAGCAGATAAACAATGTTCGATACCTTCCTCCTCACAAAATCTTTGCATGGGAAGAGACTCAAACTCAGTACCATGATCACTTCTTATCAATGCAATTGGAGTAGAGTACTCAATCCTTATGCTCTTAAGAAAATCTATAAGAACCTTAAAGTTATCTAACTTGTTCCTCAAGAAGAACACCCAAGTGAACCTTGAGAAGTCATCTATAATCACTAAGGTATAAGATTTCCCTCCTAGGATTTGTATAGTAATGGGTCTAAAAAGATCCATGTGGAGCAAATCCAAAATCCTAGGTGAATCACTTTTATTAATAGCTTTGAAACTAATTTGAGTTTTCTTGCATAAATGACAAGCCCTGCAGAAGTCTTCCTTCTTGTAGGGACCAGAAGACAATCCTCTAACAAAGTTGTCTTTAGATAACCTAGCAATGTTTTTCAGATTAAAATGACCTAATCTTTTTTGTCAAAGTTCATTATTATTATTAATTTAGTTGAAAAGACATATTTCAGACCTAGCAGACTTAAAATTTACTATGTAAATATTTACTACTCTAGATCCAGTTAAGATAATCTTGTTATCAATAGAAGAGATAATGCAAGATGATTTATTAAAAGATACCTGAAACCCTTCATCACAGAGTTGACTAATGGAAATCAGGTTGTGCTTTAATCCACTTACATAAGCTACTTTCTTGAATGTAACCACTCCAATCTTTATATCTCCATAGCCTTTAGTCTGGCCACAATTGAAGTCACCAAAAATAACTTTAGGACCTAGCTTGGACTTATAGTTGGATAGATTGTCCTTACTGTCAATCATATGTTTTGAACAACCACTATCCAGATACCACTGTTCCTCTATGGTAGGATAGTCTTTCACCTACACAAAACAGATTAGATATTCTTGACCCAGGTTACCTTGGGTCCTTGTTAATTTACATAACTAAAGCAAGTAATATATGAATATTCAGGTTGACTTTTGTAACCTAAGAGATGGTATTTTCTTGGTGGAATTATCCATTGGTTAAAAGGATTAATGTTCTGTCTAGGTTGATTAAAAATCTTGTTGGAATTAAAATTTCTGTTATTATAAACTGGGGTCGACGAATTCTGGTACATTCGTCGATCTGAGGTCGACGAATGGGGATGAGTTCGTCGAACTCCACTCAGAGAATGAAGGTATTCATTTTCTGGGCCCCAATTTCATCGATCTCTTGTCGATGAACCATACTGATTTCGTCGATCGCAGTTCAGAGAATAGTTATAGTAGAAGTTTGTGTTCGGAGTTCGTCAACTTGAGCTCGACAAACTGGAAACATTTCGTCGATCTGAGTTCGACGAAATCTGCTGAAATTTGTTATTGTTCAGATTTTTCTTATTCTTTCTTCTTTTCTTATTCTTTTGTTTTAATACTATTTGTTTAACATGATTATCTTCTATTTTCTCTTTACCCTTTTCAGAAACAAATTTTATGGGGGTGGATAAAAATTTTTTCTGAATAAGTTCGGGTTGGCTTGATGAAGAACCTAAGCCCAGCTTGCCATTAAGTCTGGCATTCACTGTGCTTGTGATGTTCATCAACTCGATGCATCTCCCATTCAGGGATTCTTCAAGTTTCCTAGCCTCAAATAATTCAATCTTTAATTTAATGATTTGTTCATTAGCTAAGGTGATTTCATCATTTAATTTGTTATTTTCTGATAGTAGGTTTTCTTGTTCATTTACTTTCTCTCTAAGTTGTTTAATTACTTTTTCAGAGTTAATTAAATCAAGACAGAAAGATTTAAATTCAATTTTAAATTCTTCTGAATCAAAATCAAAAGAAGACAATACCTGATCCTCTTCAGATAGAGGTTCTTTAGTGTCTGATTTGTCAGCTTTAGAATGGGTTCTTGATGCATCAATAGACATCAAGCATATTTCGTTGGCTTTTGCTTCCTCTTCATCTTCACTGGAGCTGGAAGATGAAGATTCTTCTTCAGTGTCACTCCAGGTTTTAGCAGAGAAATTTTTCTCCTTCCATTTATGCTTGCTGGAGGAGGGCTTGTTATAACACTGTTTACTGGTCTCCTTTTCTCTTCTCTTATCTTTATTTTGAGTCTCTGGACACTCTGAAATGAAGTGTCCAGGCTTCCTGCAGCCAAAACAAACTACTTCTTTAGTTAGTGTTTTGTCATACCTGGGTTTCTCATCTTGCCTTGATGACTTTCTTCTGAAGTCACTCTTTCCAATTTTGTAAAATCTCTTGGCTAAGAGACTTAGGAATTCTTCATTGACAGTTGGGGCTTCTTAATCTTCATTAGCTTTGAATGCTATATTTTGCTCCTTTCTTCGAGATGAAGGAGTATTCTGTTCTGCAACTTCTCTTGTCTTAATCAGTTGCTCATAAGATTTGAGCTTTCCTAATAGAGATTCAGTGGAAATCTCATTAAGGCTTCAGGCTTCCTTGATAGGACAGATTCTAGAATCCCATGAGCTAGAAAAGCACATGAGAATTTTGTCATTCACTTCTGTAAGAGTGATCTCCTTGTCGAATGTCTTCAACTCATTGATTATTGAGCTTAATCTGTTGTACATATCACCAACAGTCTCTGACTCATACTTCTTGAAGTTCTCATAATGAGAGATGAGGTTAGATCTCCTATCCTTTTTCTCATCAATAGAACCAGCTACCATATGGTTATGAGAATCCCAAATAGCCTTAGCTGATGTGCATTCAGCCACCTTCTAGAAGATATCATCAGACATAGTCCGAGCTAGAATATTCATGGCCTTTGCATCAGCAATCTTGGCCTTTTTATGAGCATCTGTCCACTCAGGTGGTGGAATAGCATGTGTGCTTGATGTTGAGGTAGATGTAGTCACTGGAGAAGGAGGTCCTGTCAAAATGGAATTAAAAATGTCCTCATCAATAGAGTTTATATAAAGTTTGATTCTTGCCTTCTAGATGGCAAACTTATTTAAGTTACACACTGGAGGTCTGGTGTTTGCATAATACTTGTTCTGTGCCATACTATAAGAAATAAGCTAGATAAATTTAGATCTAAGAAGGATCTGTTGGTTCAAGTGTTACCTTTTTCAACAAAGAGAACAGCCCTCTGATACCAATTGAAAGGAGTGGTTAGATCAGACTTACTCTAGAGGGGGGGGGGGTGAAAAGAGTATTTAAAAATTCTTGGTAGTTTTTATATTTATATATCAGAGTGAAAATAAGTGATACCAAATATAATAATAAAAGGAAAAAACAAGCTAAGCTATTCTAACTATCACAGCCACAGCAAGAACAAAAACAGAAAATGAGCAACCAGACAACACAAGAAGATTTTATAGTGGTTCCCCTAAACTTGGGTACATCCACTCTTCTACCACCCTGGTAGGAATCCACTAGCAGGTTTTGATCAGGTGACTGCCATCAAAATATCTATTTGCAGGGAGATATTGCAACTTTTAGGCTTTTGATCAGGTGCCCAAAAACCAAACCAAGTCTTTTGATCAGGAGACTTGACAACCAAAATCTAACTTTTGAAGGGAGTTAAAACCTACAAGAGGTGAAAGGAGGTGATGGTGTCTTCTCTTTCTCTAATCAACAGATAAGACTAGTGGATCTTTGATGTTGACAAATCTCCCCCTGAGATGTTGATAATTTAGGAAGACTGGGGCTTTGCTTCAGGGTTTAGGTCTTCAGCCTTGTCTGAAAGCAGTCCTGGAACTTTTCTAACTGAATAGATCTTCGTTGTCCTGAATGTTCCTGGAAGTGAAGCTTGAAGAAGACTCTTGATTGTGATGATTGTTCTTCTTCTATCTTCAGACTTAATAAGGTGAAACACAGAGAATTTTCTACACTGTGAGAGAGAGAGTTCTAAAAGATTAGTCTATCTTAGTGCTGTATCTTTTTTCTGTAAGTTCTGGTGGTTCCTTCTATGTATTGTCTGAAAGACAAAAATCACTTTTTATAGTCTCAGTCAATAATTTATCCTTTGAAATTTGAATTACTGCCTTAATTGCTGGCTGATCTGGAGAATACAAATGGCTGTAATATATCATAAATGAGTTTCCCCAACTGTTCCTTAATAAAATAAGCAAGTAAATATCCTGATGAATATCATAATTAATGCTGCCAATAACGGCTATATTCAGAGGAATATAAGCATTAATTACTCAGGAATAATTATGTTATTAATATAGAAATAAAGGAACAGAAGGAAGAAAACTTCTCATTCTGGAACTAGACAGATATCGTCGATCACTGAATAGAATTCGTCGACCTGAGATCCAAGATCGTCTACCTAAGAATTCCAATTCGTCGACCTGAGCTCTGCGAACTGCGTACCGAGAATGGCTTGCCAAAACTGCACTCTGAGTTCGTCGAGCTGAGAACCTATCTAAAGAAAAAATGATCGTCGACCTGAGCTCAAATATCGTCGAGCGCAGCTCAGAGAAATAACTCTGAGTTCGTCGATCTTAGATCGACGATCGTCAAGTTAAGTTCGAAAAACTTAAAACGTATCAAACTGTTCTCAAAAAACTTCTAAGTCTGAGCCTTCAGAGGTCCTCTACTAGCTGGCCCAAGAAGGTTGAGCTTAATTATTTAGCCTATACTCTAGGACTACTAGACTTGACCCTGGCTATACAAGGTGGGTCAGACTCAGCCTAAATTAGTGAACATAGCCCAAATCCAACTAGGGATCCAACATGTCGTCCTCTAGAAACTCACTGAAATCTAAGATTGGGAACATTAAGATTAAGATAAATACAAAGAGATTAGGCAAAGCCCTTCATCTTCCCTCTATCAACCCTAGCGAGGAAGAAGAACCCACCATCATGGATAGAGACAATTCTCTAAAGTTGTGTGAATACAGTAAGGCCAAATCCGGATCTCTTAAGAGGAAATTCTTCAATCAGAGAGGCAAACTGCTGGCAGATATAGTAGGGTTAGCCCCATCTACAAACCTGGATCACATGACACAATCTCCAGGTCAACGTTTGATGTCATGACCAAGATAATCTTCAGTAAGCAGACTTCTTGGTCATCAATCATCTACCAGAGAATAGTAGACTGCCTACACACTCCAAATATGGGCAGAATTCTTTCCTTATACATATTAAATACCTACCCAGATACATTCAAGCAGGAGCAAGGAGTGAAGATTCACTACCTAAAAAGAATGGACATAAAAAATTTGGACAGATTCACTAGGGTCCTACCAATGAGCCAACCTTCAGCAACAAAGAACTCCTCTAAGGATACAAGGAAGAGACTCGCTGAGGAGGAAAGAACTGCCAGCTTTGAACCAAAACATGGAACCTCCTCTCCAGCTGATGTTGGTCTGCAAGTTGACTTATCACTCAGTCAAACCTTTGCAAACTTTCAACTTCAAGTTAGTGATATACATGTTGACAAAATCCGTGCAAGTCCTAAGTCAGTACAAGTGTCAAAGAATGCCACTGAAGATGAGGTTGTTGCAGAAGATGAGGCAGACATAGATGATACTGATGATGCAACAGCAGTTGAAGTCATCTCTGCTGTAAAAGATAACTGCAAGGAGCCTCCTGAGACATTAGATACTTATCTTGATAAGTCAAGCCCATAAAAGAATGCCCAGTCTGAGGAGGAGCATGATCAGATGGATCTGACAATTTTTGATCAAGTGGTCAACAGAGTGGTTGAGTCTATACCTACTATAGGTAATACACATACCCTCTTTATTAGTAGTGTTAATAGAGCTTTAACTAAGGATATGTTTCCTTCTATAGGTGCTATAGTTGAGGGGGAGCCTTCTCAAGTCCCTTCTCAGGATGTTGTCCCTCCTCCTATGAGTCATACATCATTTAACCCTATATCAAATGAGGAATTAGTAAACCAAATCAAAGCACTCATAGATGCTCAGACCACAACCCTCAAGGAGTATGTTGACCAATCAGTTGCCAAGCTGAGGGATGAATTGTCAACCAAAGTCAAGGAAAATAAAAAAGAAATCTCTCACTTAAATAAACAGGTCACCACCTGGTTTGATAAGGCTGGAATTACTGGCATCAAACTGACCACCCTCATGAAATCCCTGGACACAAGCGAAAAACTCTATTTTGCTGACATAGGATATGTCAAGAATTATGTGAGTGAAATTGATGAGGTGATCAAGGGTGCAGCAAATCATGTAAATCTGCATGTCACAAATGTTATCTTCTACTCTATGAAGGAGGTACTACTCCTGAAAAATGAGCTGCTTGTTAACAATGAGAGAATACTCCATTCCATATCAAGCAAAAATATGAAGCAAACACCACCACCCTGCAAAATACCATCTGTGAAGAAGGCAGAAAGGGGGGAGAGCAGCCATGCTAAGACAACAACACTCATTAAAGAACAAGCCTTCAATATAATTCAAGGAACCAGGGTGGCACTACACCTACCCCTCTTAGATAGAAAGAGGCCAGAGGACCTAAACTTCCCAGCACAAGCCTTCAATGCTAAGACAGTAGCACTTATTGAAGAACAAGCCTTCAATGTAATTCAAGGCACCAGGGTGGCACTACACCTGCCCCTCCTAGATAGAAAGAGGCAAGAGGATGTAGACTTCCCAGAACAAGCTAGAGTTGCACAGGATGCACAACTTGCTGGTACAAGAAAGAGGGAAGGAAATCAAATGGCTGAAGAGTTCATGGCAAAGAGGAGAGCTGAAAATAGAGATAATCCTGATTATGAACTGCTAAGTGATGCCTCTGAATCCATCATTATAAATGCTTGGGTAAGACATAGACAAATTCTAAAGAATATTGATAGTGTATATCCTTCTGAGGAATGGATAAAGCATTTGGAAAGAAATTCTCTAAGGGAAAGAGTATTCAAAGAAAATCAGGTAAGGAGGAGCAATCCTAAGAAAATGCCTTCCAGATATATTCCAAAACCTTTCCTTTACTTCAAGAGGCAGGAGAACAAAGCTAAAAACTTGAAGAAGACAACTGTCACCAAGGATGCTGCTTCAAGTTCATCAAAGAAGAGCTGAGATGGGACTGCAAGACTTAGTATGCTTTAAAACATGTAATAAATGTCTTGTAATGAATATCAAAAGTATTACAATGCCAAATCCTTATCAATAAAATTACTATGAGCTGTCCATGACTATATTGATGTGATAAATGTGTAATGCAACTCTCATTTATGTATCTGTGAAAAATGAATGTGCTATTCTTTCATAGATATCTTGTAATCACAAGTTTACTATTATTGCTTGACTAAGTTAATGATTTTATAGATCTTTATCAAAATATTTACCTTATAAATGATTAATAAAGCTGTTGCTACTAATCATACAGTTACACTAAAAGTAATTGATAATTCACTAATACTTTTGATTTGTCAAACATAGTGTTATGCCATCCCACCTAGGGTGAGTTATCCTATATTGGGATTGCCAGTTGTCATGGTAATGTCTCTTTAGGCTCATCATGATATGTCTTTGTGTAGATTCACCTTAGCATGGATGAGTGTTCTTCCTTCTTCAAATAGGGGGAGATTGTTGGGAATTGTGCCCTTCAATATTCCTTAGGATTTGAGGAGGCATCGCCAATCATGCAAAGGGGCATAATGAATTTGATGTATGCTTGAGTTATTTTATGCAGGTTGTCCTTGATTGGACAGGTGAACAAGAAGAGGAAGCTAGAAGTCAGAAAATTTGACTAAGTCATAACCGCTGAGACAATTGAGATAGTTGAGAAGAATTTCTCAGCAGAACCGCTGAGACAGCTGAGAATCTCAACACATATCGTTGCGAGAAGTGTTGGTCTCAACTAAACAACTGAGACAGAAGGTTGTCTCAGCTGTGAAGAAGAAACCGCTGAGATAGTTGATAAGGAACCGCTGAGACAGAACTGTCTCAACTATGAAGAAGAAACCGCTGAGACAGTTGAGAAGGAACCGCTGAGACAAAGCCAGCAGAAATCTTCTAAGTCCAGAAAGTGGAATTCGTCGAGCTCAGCTTAAAGATCGTCGAGTTCAGGTTAAAAGTTGAAGATTTAAATTTCATCAACCTGGGCCCGCCTTTCGTGGAGCTCAAGTTGAAGGTTGAAAATTCAAAGTTCGTCGAGCTCAACTCACAGTTCGTCGAGCTCAGGTTAAAGGTTGAAGATTCAGCATTCGTCAAGCTCAGCTCACAGATAGTCGAGTTAAGGTTAAAGGTTAAAGATTCAGAGTTCATCGACCCGAGCCCGGCTTTCGTCGAGCTCAAATTAAAGTTGAAGATTCTGAAGTTCGTCGAGCTCACCACAGAGTTTGTCGATCTCGGATCGACGATCATCGAGCTCAATCAAAATACTTCATGCCATTGCGGGAAAGCTACAGTAGCGCCGGAAGCTACTGTTTGTCTTCTTCTGAGGGAAGTGGCGCTCACCATACTTGACTTGGACCACATTCAAATTGTGACGTTGATTCAAATCAACAGATATAAAAGGAAGAGGAAAAAAGAAGATAAGGGTTAACAAAAAACAAGAATGAAAGTAGAAAACAAAAAAGGGTCTGCCTGACTTCATCTTCTTCGACAAGCTTGAAAGCAAAGTCCAGCAGTGAAAGCCAGAAGGCAAAGATAGCTTAAGCATATTCTAGTTTAGTAGGATTGTACCTTGAAGAACAAGTTGGCTGATTCAATCTATCAGCAAGAGAAGATAGTAGTGTGAAGGGGTATAATCCTTCAACAATAGATAGCTGCTCACCTGTGCAGCAAAGAAGAAGTTGTCTGTAGAAGAAGACTCATCCCTTCTACAACAAGTTGGCTGGACTGATGTCTGCTCAGTACAGCAAGTTAGACTCAGAGATTTTTCTCTGAGTCAGTATTTTATTTTACTTGATTATTTCCTGTAGGATTTAGTGTATCTGAATCTGAGTGTATGGCACTGTGTGCCTGAGTAGTAGGATACTAATTAATCACTTAGGTAGGTGCCCTGCTAGGGTACTGAGGTAGGATCCAAGAATGGATCTGAGCTGTAGGGCTTAATTGCCTGAGGTAGGAGAGTGTTGCTCTCTGTGGTAGGATCCAAGTATGGATTTGAGGTAGGGGTGTCCTCCCAGACTGAGTGTAGGGCATAGTGCCTGAGGTAGGTGACTTGTAAATCACTGAGTTGTAGGTGACAAGTGTGTCACTAAGTTGTTGGCCTTGGAGGAGGCTGAGCTGTAGGTGCCTAAAAGGGCACTGAGGTAGGTTCCTGGAAAGGTACTGAGTTGTAGGAGTGCAACAACACTCTGAGAGTAGGGCTGTGTTCCTGAATTTGTAGGGCTTAGAAGCCTGAGTTGTAGGCCTTATAAATAAGGCTAAGGTAGGTGGTAAGTGGACCACTGAGCTGTAGGAGCACTACAGGGCCCTGAGGTAGGAACCCTTGTGGTTCTGAGTTTGGATTCTGAAAAGAATCTGTGTGTAAGGCTGAAAGCCTGAGGTGTAAGCTCTGAGGAGCATAATTGTGGAGTTTGATCCTTGTCCAACAAATCAGTTGGATAGGTGGGAGGGAAACTGGATGTACCCAATTGATGAACCACTATAAATATTTGTGTGCTTGCTGTGTTGCTTGTTTCTTTCTTGTATTGCAGGTAATTAGGATAAGTTCTAGATCACCAATCTTATAAACAACAAAAAGGCTTAAGTAATATAAAAGACCTATTCACCCCCTCTAGGTGACTAGCTAACCTTTAAGTAATTACTTTCAAGTTCAACTATATCCCTTTACCATTGATGCCCTAAAGCTACATGTCACTTTTTTTAAATGCAGTCCATGACGTGATTCTAACCCATATGAGATGACTTCCAACTCCATAGGCCAATGGCCTCCAAATTTTTATCATGAGATTATCATGTGATTATTATAGGTAATTCAGATTTCCATAATTTTCTTAATCATTTTGGACTATCATTAAAATTATTTAATAAAGTGACCTAGGTCACAATGAACATGAACTACTCTAACCATTGGTCCATTAAGTATAAATAAATTATCTGAGGTTCATCTAGGTTAAAAATATTTGTTCAACAAATATCCTAATTTTCCAACTTGATTTGACCCTTAATTTTTATTTATGATTAAAATTACCATATCTTCCTTTTTCAAATGAAGTACAAAAAATAATCATGTAAAAATTCATGGAAAATTTCTACTCGCTAATATTGACAGGATAATGCTCAAAACAAATTTGTATACATCTATCTAGTGATTTGACCTAAGATATCCACACTTTAAAATAACTACGAAAATGCCACTATTAAAGTAATCACCATAAAATGACCCCTTTATGGCAAAATTGTAATTACCCTATTTACACAAGGAATAATTCTCAAAGATACTCATCAATTTTTCCAGAGAAATAAAATGACCCCTTTATGGCTTGGGTCAATAATTTGGACTTACCTAAAGTCAATAGCCCTAATGTTCATTTTAACACCTAAGTGTGCTATTTTTGAAATAATTCTAACTTAGGGGATTTTTTATTCCAAAAATCCCAAATTTCACATGAAAGGAGTATTCCACCTCCATAGGCTCCTGTCCAAAATTTCATGGACATGAATTGGGCCAAATGGGCTAAATTTCCATTTTTTTCTCATTTTTTACTATTTGAACACCATTCACTATTCTACCTTCACCATGTATGTTGGATCCTCTAACATGCAGAGGTCCAAATGGCTCAAATTTTTTACCAAGGTCTTAGGATGACCATAATCATGCCACCCAAATTTGGGGGCATTTGGAATTGGGAATCTCATAAAATTCTATTTATTTAATAAATTAAATATTCACTAAAACTATAGAAAAATAACCTCCAAAAATTCTGATTTTTGGGCAGGGTCGAAGTCTAGTATAGCATGACCTAAACTTCACTGCATGTGGACTTGTAGTTTTACCTAGGCACTCTTTTGAAATTCTTCCCTAGCCTCGGAGCAGTCCTAGAAAAATGGCCAAACAAGGATCTACAGTGCTCCAAATTGAATGTTTAGGGTGTCAAAATAAATTTCAGACCTAAGGCTACATTTCTTATGTCGAACACTTTCTCTGAATTTTCTTTTACAAGCCTAAAATCAACATGCAAGCAGGATGTATAAATGTCACAGAAATATGAATTAATTGAAATTAATACTATAGTTTATATGGAATAAACCGACGACATCGAGTCATCTTCCTCGATGGCCAACATCTGAGATGAAGTTGTGTTGTAGCAACTTGATTGCTTATTTCCCAGCCAATAGGTCGTCGCCGCCGCCAGCGATAATCACCACCACCTCCGTTGAGGTGGTGGCTAGCGTTTTCCGGCAACATGGATGCCAGAGGCGGCTCCTCCGGCAAACCCGATCAAGTAGAAAAGCTCGATATTTTCCCTCTTTTCTAACATGGCATAGGGATCAATTGAGCCCTATATCTCTCCTAGTGGATCTAGAAGACTAGCACCGAGGGAGGGGAGGAGAAACGAACCTGGATGCGAGCTTGGCGGTGGGTGGGGTGGTGGTGTGCCATGGCCGATCCTAGCTCCAGTGATCTAGCTCAATTCCTCATTTCTCTAGCTAAAGCTCTGCTCCAGTAGTCGAATTCCACTCCTCTGGATACTTTGAAGCTAATGGTGAAGTCAAATGAGGGTGGGGTTGGCTGGTTGTGGGGTTTGGCATATGTGAGATTTCGGCTAAGGCATTGGTTGCTCCTCCTTGCTGCCAAGTGTCCACCATCCCTCAAAACATGTTGGAAATGGGCTGGGGAGCTCATGAGTTAGCTTGGGCAAAGTGGAGGAGGGACATAGGGCCTTAACTCCCCAATTTCATCTCTTTCTCTCTTCTTCACTTAGCCAAATTCCTAAACTACCCCCATACATGCCACTACCATCCATAACCAGAGGGTAGGGGATGTAATTAAACCCTTGGGCTGCTAATGGGCCAAGGCTCATGGGCTTAGCCCATTAGGAATGAGCTTGGCTCTCATTTTATTCTTTAGGCTTTATGTTGACCAAGTTGACTTTTAGGGTTGGCTTGGTCAACTTGATGAGTGGGTTGGCCCCACTTAATGGCCATGGACCCTATGACACAACCCAATATGGGTTGGGCCATGGTGATGCCCCACCTTGGCTAATTGGGCCTATGTTTGTGGATTTGACCAAATTAAGGTTAGGGTTGACTTTGGTCAAATATGGTCAATGGGTGACCCTATGATAGGGCTTTTGGGTCACTTATGTTGGATCGTGCGGTGCCCTTAGAGGGGAGGGGGGTGAATAAGGTTTTTTTAAAATTTTCTTAAATTCAAACAAATTTTACTTGATGAATAAAAGCAATATAACTAAATAATGAAAATGTATACTAGCAAAAACAACAATGATATATTTGAAATGTGATAAATTTGAATACAAGGTATCTCTATAGAGCTAGAGACAAAGGCTCATGAAACAAATAATTTACTTATGTTTTCGCTGGTCCTTCTACCAAGAACCGAAAGGCTAAAGCGTATCTCTCCACAGATCTTGATACTAGCCTCTCCCTAGATCTAACCACGATCTAGACGCTGCACACAAGGCAACGATTTATCCCTAAGCCGCACATATACTCGGACGCCACTCATAAGGCGGTGATTTTCCCTAAGTCACACAAGGACTTAGACGCCACGCACAAGGAGACAATTTCCCCTCTCGATTACAAGAGGAAATAATAGAAACAAGAACAAAACAGATTGAAAACTTTAGGCTAGACACTCCCTTAAAACAATGCGCTGAAGATGCTAACGAATCCTTGCCAGAGTTGCTTCTAATACTGCGAACGTGCCGTCAATCTTTCGCGCTTTGACCCTCTTGAGAGTATGGAGTAAATCTGAGTTCTGGAGCTCTCTTAATCGTCTAAATAGGAAGGTAAACTCCAGGTAATGAAACTCGTGTTCCCCACAAGAAATTGAATGGCTTTTATACTTTGGAGATATCGCCTGGCGACACTAGGTATCGCCACCTGGCGATATTGGTAACTACTGCCACGTGTCCCACGATCTCCTCATTTTCGCATCGCAGAGTCGTCAAACGTCGAATGTGCATTATCGCCTGACGATACTGGATATCGCCACCTGGCGATAGTGATGTAATTGATGCCACGTCGCCCACGAGCTTTGTCGAGTGCCGAATGAAGATGTGTCGAGAGGCGCTATCGCCTTTCGACGATACTCAGTATCGCCTGGCGATATCTCCCGAGCTCAGTTTTGACCTTTTATATCTACACACCTAAAACACCCAAAAATCAAATACAAACAAGATTTGTTATTAACAAAACAAGAAGCGTGGAATGCATGCTCCAATAATCTCCCCCCTTTTGATAATAACAAATCCTATAAGAAGGAAATCATGAATTTTATAGGATCCACCTGATTTGAGTATCAAGATGAAGCATGTGTATGTGCACAAATTTCTCTTTGATAAAACACTCCCCCTACATGTGTACTTCCCTTCAATCAAAGCACAGTGAACTTTTGGTTTTGGTTTTGGTTAGTATAAGGATTAGGAGTATATAAATGATTTCCTTTGAAATTCTCCCCCTTTGGTATTGTCAAAAGATAGATTAAAGTGGTGCGGAAGCTAAAGAAGGAAAAAAAAAGGAGAAATCCTAGATAGGACACGTGAGCAATGTATAGTAAAGAAAGAAATGTGTAAATACTAACATTGGCAATGTTCATCCAGTTATATCACAAATACATACACTAGTGAATAATATTTTGGGAAAAGTTTCAGTCCAATTCTCATAAGATGAACTTTTAGAGAAGATAATGTTCTGTACAAGTGATATGGTATCGGAAAACACTTATGCAAGACCTTACAAAGACATGAACACGAGGAATGTTAAAAAACAACATAACACAGAGGTGGACATGCAGAGCTATACTTTTACCCAAGGAGCAGAGCACAAAAAAATTATTATCCATGTAAAGATTTGCACAAGACACTTTACAATTCTTTCCAAGGTGCTCAACCTCACAAAGATTATTAAGACTTATTAGGAGGTTAAGTAGTGCTTGGTGGAGGTTCCTTGTCAGCCCTAGTTTTTTTTTGTTTTGTAAGAAACACATCACCAAAGGTGTGCACTCTTTGGGACCATATAATTTTTTATTTAACCTCTTTTTGGTTTTTTTTGGGTTGGACAAAAGAGTCTGAATTCACTTGTGAAGGCATACATGATAATTAAATATTAGTGGTGCAATGTAGAATCTTAGATAAAACATTAGCAGGAACATGCAATTCTAGCGGTTATCGTAGAACATTCTCAATTCATGTATAGAGTAAGGTGAATGCATACGAAGATTTCAACAATCGTGAGTGAAAGAACATTATATTAACTAAAAGATTTCTCAAACTTAGAGGCATGCGAAAAAAATTTCACGAATGTAAAGGCACTAGTACGTAAGTATGTAGAAAGGATATATGAAGGCTGAACTATAGAACAAAGTTATTGGGAACCCAAATTTAACCAATATACATTAAACCATGCCTAATCCTGATTATGGAAGAAAAAATGGTGGAATAGTGAATTTTCACTATCGTCGGGCGATACTGGGTATCGCCGATCGGCGATAGTGCAAAAAGTATAAAAAAAATAGGCAAACAGGTCAAAGGCATCAGATCTATCACTTTTCCTGAAGGCTGGTCACGGAACTCGAAGTGGATGACGGAGAAAACCTAGGACTAAGGTAAGGACTTTAGATTTTTTGCTTTAATGTTTTAGATTTTGGGATCTAAGTCTTTGTATAGTTGATCCATGGAATCAGTGATGAGAAAGGTCATAGTTTTGAAGGAATATATCCATGAAATCATGGATGAGGAGTTTCCTTGGTGTTGGGGAAAAATGTGTATTTTTTGAGTGAAAGGCTAGAGATCTAAGCCATATGTTTTGGTAAAAGAAATTTTAAACTTAGATCTAAGGCATAGTGTGAGGAATGGTTAGGAAGGAAGATGATGAAAAGTGGAGATAAGAAATTTGTGTGTGAAGGTTGTTTGTGTTTTTTTGTTTAAGTAAATATGATAACAATATATTGTCGAAAATTTCAGATCTGGTAATTTAGATGAAGTAATGCCCAGATCTGGAGTCGAAAAGGATGGAGATGAATTTTTGCTTTCGCCCGGTGACAATGGGTGTCGCTGATGACGATAGCAAAAAAAAATCGAGATTTCGTTTGTTAAAAAAATCTTTTTTATTTCAGGAATGGCTTCCAGTTCCAAAGCCCGTAGAAGCATAGGCCATTCATATTCTTCATACCAAACATTTCCTGGAATTGAAAATGCTACCATGGGGATCAAATGGGTGATCGAGTTCTATCTTTCCCATCATGCACACATCCACGACCTATTAGCAATGACGGGAATAATGTCTATTATTATTCCAGATGTATTTTCCTCCGTACTTATTAGAGAGTTCTATAATTATCTTAAAGATCCACGGTTCACGGAACTGAATGGTGGAGTACGTTCTAAAATACAAGGACGGACTATGGAGATAACCCACTATGACCTTAGGGAAGAGTTTGGGTTAATAGAGCATGAAAATACCTTAGATGTAGTAGAGAATTATCGGAAGGATAGAGATTGGAAATGATTGAACTTGGTTTTGCATGGAAATTCCACCAAAACACTTATTCAATCTATGACCACACTAACTGAGGATGCACGACTAGTGCAATACATATTGAGGCACACTGTCTTACTCAAGTCCGGTGATACACGGAAGATAATGGCTCAACTGAGTTATGTTGCATACATGATTTTGGAGAGGGAGCCATTTGACATGGTGTACTTTGTCCTTTCAATAATACGCTATGCATTTAGGTTAAAGAGTCCTAATTGGAAGAAGCTAAATACACTACCACTTGGAGCCGTCATCCAATGTATTTTATATAAGAAGTACACTTGGATTGACCCGGATTTGTACTTGAACAATTGTATTCCAACCATATTTTCGACGAGTGGAACACCTTCCATCGGCCGATCAACACGAGGAGGGTCATCAAGGAGTAGTTAACATGCGTCCACTATTTGTAACCCTCCAATTCCAAGAGGTGGATCATTGCGAGAGGGGTTGGACGACTTGCGAGAGTCGTTCGAAGAACATAGGAGGGAAGTGAAGAAGAACTTTTTGGGAGTTCAAAATTTTTTTAAATTTCTAACTAATAGCCTCAAGTTGAAGCCCACTCCATCAGAGACGGTAGAATGGGCGAATCCGGTCATGGAGCCTCCCAGTACATCTACTCGCCGAGCACGCCGGACACAAAGCAGTGAGCACGGTTCAGCAGATGATCAACGGGAGACTAGTGCTGGCGATAGCCGAAATTTCTGAAGTTTTCAAGATGACTGGACAAGTTAACGCTATCGCCCGGCGACAGTCACTGTCGCCAGCGAAAGTGAAGTTTCTTAATTTCCAAAAAAACTTGGCGTTGTAATATTATGTGGGACTTAGTATGTGATGTTGTGCTGTAATAATATGACTTATTATGTGATGTTCACATTTATGGTTTATGTATTTTATTTTAGTTTAATTAATTTTTTTTCTTAGCAATTTAAGTGTTTTTCTTGTTTGTTTACTATGGAAATTCATGAGTTTGAAATGTCTAGGATTCCTAGTTCTAATCTTAACAATGAAAAACGGAAATCTGGAAGTGGTTTTGTGAAAATATCCGCAAGTTGTGAATCAGTGCTTATAAAATTGACTTTGATCGTATTTTGTTTTATGTGGTCTCTTATGAAATGATGACGTACGTCAATGTGTTTGGACCTAGAATGATGAACTGGATTATATGTTAAGTTAATTGAACTTTTATTATCACACTTTAACTCAATTATTTCATGAACAATACCAAAGTCTTCTAAAATTTGCTTCATCCAAAGAGCTTGTGCACAACAATTGCCTAGTGCAATGTACTCAGCCTCAGTGATGGATAAGGCAATAGAATTCTACTTCCTACTCGACCATGTACGTCAATGTGCCACTGGTGCTTTTTCGAACTAATGAACAGCTAGCATAATCAGAATCAGAAAAACCATGTAATATATAGGTATCTAAAAATAAACCTAATTTAGATTTGTCAATTAGATATCTAAAAATATGTTTAACTGCTTTTAAATGAGACTCCTTGGGATTAGCTTGAAATCTAGCACATAAACATACAACGAACATAATGTCAGGTCTAGAAGCAGTCAAGTACAACAGTGATCCTATCATTCCTCTATCTAGTGTTTGATCTATGGATATTCAACTTTCATCATTTCCTAACTTTAATGAGACACTCATGGGGGTATTTGCTTGTTTTAGATTTTCAAACCCAAATCTTTTTAAAACATCATGAATATATTTAGATTGACAAATAAAAATTCCATCATGCTTTTGAGTAATTTGAAAACCAAGAAAATAAGTGAGTTCGCCTACCATGCTCATTTTAAATTCATTCTTCAAAATCTCTATAACCCTATCAAAAAAATTTTAATTTTTGGATTCGAAAATAATATCATCAACATATATTTGTAAAACTATAAGATCATCATGAATATGTTTAATAAATAGAGCACAATAAGCACTACCCATTTTATAATCATTCTTTAATAAATAAACGGTCAATCTATCATACCATGCTCGGGGTGCTTGTTTTAAACCATAAAGGGCTTTTTCTAATTTAAAAACATGATCAGGAAATTTAACATCAACAAAGTCTGGAGGTTGTTCTACATAAACCTCGTCCTTAATATACTTGTTAAGAAAAGCAGTTTTAACATCCATTTGAAACAGTTTAAACCTTTAAAAGTTAGCAAATGCAAGAAATATTCTAACTGCTTCTGAACTGCGACGGGTGCAAAAGTTTCATCAAAATCTATTCCTTCTTATTTGTGAATATCCTTTTGATACAAGTATAGCTTTGTTCCTAGTGACCTTAGATTCACTATCTAGTTTATTTTTAAAAATCCACTTAACCCCTACAATAGGAAGATTTGACGGTCTTTTTACTAACTTCCAAACCTTATTGCGTTCAAATTGATTAAGCTCATCATTCATAGCTAAAACTAAGAATTATCATTTAAAGCAGCTTCAACACTTTTAGGTTCTATACCAGAAATAAAGTACATATTAGAGAATAACTCACGTACGGATGAACGAGTACTTACCCCTCTTGACGGTTCTCTAATAACCAAATCTTGGGGATGATCTTTTGAGAATCTTAGTTCGCTTGGAGGCACATATTCTTGCACTTCTTCTTGTTATTTGGCTCCTTTTTCTTTATCTTTGTCTCCAAGGATTTAATCATCATCCAACCTTTGTAAAGGGGAGAACTCTTCATCTTGACCTATATTATTAGCTTCTACACAAGGGAAAAACTCATCGAGTTTACGTGGTTGGGTCGTTATGATGGCTCTACGTTTGTCGATGAGGAGAGTAAGACCAACCGGTTCTACGAGGGTCTGCGTGATGACCTGAGGCTACTACTTTCTGGGCCTATGACGCAAAGCTTCCTAACACTGGTCAATACGGCACGGTCTTTTGAAAAGATCTGAAGAGAGTCCAAGATAAGAAGGACTCTAGTGCGAAGAAGATGGAGTTCAAGGTGCCGACCTCCTCAAAGTCTGGGTTCCATAAGTGTAATAAGAAGGCTAGGAATTTGGGTCCATCCCCTTCTTCTGGTGCATCTGGGGCAACTACAGGCCGAACCTCGGGCGCATGTTATAACTATGGGAAGTTGGGACACTTTGCCCGAGATTGTTGGAGTGGACATCCGAAGTCCGAGAAGAAGCCTGGAGCAACTTATGAGGAGAAGGGCAAGGCATTGGAGTCAACAACATCACATTATGCCCCAGCCCAGCCTAGAGTGTACAACATTGGCCAGCATGAGGCCATGAAGCAGGCTGACGTGGAGATAAGTATAGTTTATTTTATTACAGTTTAGCTTTAAATACTTGCTTCCTTATGCATGTTAGCTTATGACTGGTTGTGCAAGGATTTGTATTAATCCAAGATTGTCCGGCGAGAGCACTGTTTGATACTAGAGCTTCACATTCCTTCTTGTTCGAAGAATTTGTATCACGCATCAGAGTACCTTCTTCGATGGCAAGGGACAAGTTGGATGTGCTTCTACTTAACGAGTGCTCTATGCACGCGGATAGAGTTTGTTACGTGAAGATAGGGATTGGGAGTCATGAATATGATTTGCAAGCGTCACTACTGCCAATAGTGGAGTTCGACGTGATCTTTTGTATGGACTGGCTCTCAGAGCAGCGTGCGTACATTGATTGCAATCGTAAGGTAGTTAGATTGGGACTGGATACAGATCGTGAGACTAGGCACGAAAGGGTCGAGAAAGACGTTGATGTCTGCTCTCCAGGTGATTAAGGCAGTTCGGAGTGGTGCAGAGCTATTTTTCACTTTAGTGGAGGCTTCGAAGCCCAAGCTTGGTCTGGACAGCATCTCAGTTGTATCTGAGTTTCCTGACATATTCCATGAAGATCTCCTTGGAGCTCCACCTCAGTGAGAGATCGACTTCACAATTGAGCTAATGTCAGGTGCCACGCTCTCCGTATCAGTTAGCGCCTAAGGAGATGGCGAAATTGAAAGTACAACTTCAAGAACTATTGGAATAAGGTTATGTGCGTCCAAGTTCGTCGCCTTGGAGCGCGCAGGTACTCTTTGTTAAGAAGAAGGACGGAAGCTTACGACTCTGTATTGATCACCGGGAGTTGAATAAGCTAACGAAGAAAAATAAGTATCTGATCCCAAGGATTGATGATCTGTTCGATCAGCTGGTCAGGTCAACTGTGTACTCGAAGTTGGATCTAAAATTCGGATACTATCAGTTACGGATAAGGGAAAGTGACATTCCCAAGACGGCTTTTAGCACTCATTATGGGAATTATGAGTTCACCGTCATGCCGTTTGGGCTTACGAATGAGCCATCCGTGTTTATGGATTGAATGAATAGAACGTTCAGAGAATACATGGACCAGTTCATGATAGTCTTTATCAATGATATACTGTTAAACTTGCAGTACGAGGAGGATCATTTAAAGCATTTTCATATGGTGTTGGAGACAAGTAGGAGGAACCAACTATATGCGAAGTTCTCCAAATGCGAGTTTTGATTGTCCTCAATAGCGTTCCTTGGTCATATAATTAGTGGAGAAGGAATTGCGGTATATCAGCAAAGATTTTTGCTATACGCGAGTGGCATGTGTTGTCTACGGTGGCGGAAGTCCGGAGTTTTCTGGGGCTTGCCGGCTATTACAGATGCTTCGTGGAGAACTTCTCACGGATAGCATTGCCCCTCACTACTCTGACAAGAAAGGATCAGAAGTTTGTTTGGTCGCCTGAGTGCGCACAATATTTCGAAGAACTAAAGTATTGTTTGACCACGACACCTGTGTTATGTTCGCCTTGTGGTTCTGAAGGCTTTGAGGTTTACAGTGACGCCACTAGGAGTGGTTTAGGATGTGTTCTGCTTCAGCACGGGTCGGTGATAGCCTATGGATAACATCAATTAAAGGTGCATGAGAGGAACTACCTGGTCTATAACTTGGAATTGGCGGCCGTGGTTTTCGCTCTCAAGCTTTGGAGGCATTACCTGTATGGGGTAATGGTCGACATTTATTCAGATCACAAGAGCCTGAAGTATCTGATTGATCAGAAGGACCTGAACATGCGCTAGCGTAGGTGGATGGAGTTCCTTGGGGACTACACCTACAAGATTCATTATATTCCCTGGAAGGGGAATGTTGTGGCAGATGCTCTGAGTCGTAGAACTCCTACACAGGCCAACTGGTTGCATATGCATGATGAGTGGCTCATCTGATATTTGGAGGCTTTGGAGATCTCGTGTGTTAACAAGGGATCTAGTGCTAATGCATGTTTGAGTTGGATAGAGGTTCAATACGACCTTGCGGACAAGATTCGATAGGCCTTGGAGTTGGATGTAAGCTTGAAACGTCGCTTGGCAGAGTCCGTGGATGGGTCGAATGACTAGTTATTTATTGGTGATGGCCTTGTATGGAAAGGTGGTCGGTTGTGCATCCCTAATGTTCGGAAATTACAATAAAAATTGATGTACGAGGCGCATTTTATCAAGTACTCAATTAACCCTAGGAGAACAAAGATGTTCAAAGAGTTGAAGAGGCTGTTCTGGTGGCCAGGTATGAAGAAAGACATAGCGATATACGTGGCGAAGTATCAGACTTGTGCCTTGGTGAAGGCCGAATGCTAGAAGCTATGTGGATTTCTAAAGTCCTTGCCTATACCAGAGTGGAACTTTGATGACATCTCTATAGATTTCGTGCACGGTTTGCCGAAGTCGCACAAGGGGAACGACGCCATTTTGGTGGTCGTGGATCGGTTAACGAAGGTATCACATTTCATACCCAATGGAAAGGATGATTCCGTGGAGAAGCTGGCAAAGCTTTATGTGGATAATATAGTCTGTTTGCATGGGATAACCCGGAGCATCGTTAGTGACCGTGATGGTCGGTTCATGTCTAAAGATTGAAGGCTCATTCATCAGTTGTTGGGCACCATGTTGAACTTCAGCATTGCTTTTCACCCACAAACAGATGGGCAAACCTAATGGGTGAACAGGATGATGGAAGACATGCTTCGTATGTGTGCATTGAATTTTGGTAAAAGGTGGGAGAACCATCTTTACATTATTGAGTTCGCATACAATAACAGCTACCAAGCTAGCATTCAGATAGCGCCTTTTGAGGCTCTATACGGAAGGAGGTGTCATACACCTTTGGCTTGAGTAGAAACGGGTGAATCGAAGCTTTATAAGCAAGGAGAGTTTGATGATGCTATGTCAACGATACAGTTGATTCGGGAATGACTACTGATTTCTCAAGATAGACAGGCCAAGTACTACAACGTCAAGCATCGGAACGTGGAGTTTGCGGTGGGAGACTGGGTATACCTCAAGATAAAGACGTTTAAAGGCGTATCAAAAATTCGACGCTTAAAGAAGCTTAGTCTGAGGTATGTTGGGCCTTTTGAGATCTTGGAGTGGGTTGGTGAAGCCGCCTATCGGTTGGCTCTTTCAGTAGAGCTGAGTGGTTTATATGATGTATTTCACATCTTGGTCCTATGTAATGCCATGAAAGAACCAGCGCAAGTGGTTATTGCGGATCAAGTGTCGGTCGATAGCGGGCTAAAAACGAAAGTTAGACTCATTTGGATAGAGGATACATAGGTCAAATAATTGCGGAACAAAGCTATCAGGAGGGTCAAAGTTCGATGGGACAATTGCGATCGTGAGGAGCTTTCATAGGAGCGAGAGCAGATCATGCTTGAGGAATATCCTGAATTTTCTACTCAAGTACCATTTAATTTTGTGTACCTTTCCATTCTCTAATTTCGGGACGAAATTCATTTAAGGAGAGGAGAATTGTAACGCCCCAAAACTCGAATATGAATGGGTAGTGTTTTTAAGGACTTTTGGAGCCCTTAAAGAATCACGGCCTTTGATACGGACGTGTCCAGGGTTGATACGGGCGTGTCTAGGGTTGACACTGGCGTGTCCAAAGACATGTCCTGCTCTATGTTTGCCGGGATATGCCGACTGAGCAACACGGCCTAGGAAACGGGCATGTCCGAAGCCGTGTAGAGCACACAGCCTGTGATATGGGTGTGTTATAGGGTTGTGTCCTGTTCGGGCTTGACGGTTTTAGCATTGATTGAGGCACACAGCCTGCGACACAGGCATGTCTAGGGTTGACACGGGTGTGTCCAGGGTTGACACCGACGTGTTAGAGGTCATGCCCTTTTCTGAGATCGATGATTTCTCTTACGATTGTGAGACACGGCCTGTGACATGGGCCCCCGTGTCACAAGCCGTGTACGGACCCAAGAAGACGATTTTAAAGGCAAATCAGGGCCTTTCGTTTCATTTAAGTGGGATCCGACGGCCCGAAATCCTCCCTGGTGTTATAAGGTCGGGAAATGAGGGTTTAAACCTCATTTGCTTTGTCCCTTTCTCTTTCTAAGAGGTAGAAAGAGGGGAGAGCAAAGGGAGAAGAAGGAGGAGGAATCCCTCCATTGTTGGAGCTTCCGTGCTTCAAATCGCGAGCCGACACAAATCCGCGGAGGCGAGTCTGTTGCGGTGGTTTTCATCCGGCTAGTTTTCCATGGCGCTGAAGCAAACCTCTAGGGTAAAGATTCTCTACTTAGACATATGAAGTCCTTTTCCTTTTTGTATAGGAAACTCTCTCCCACGAGTGGGCGGTGAGTGTGAGGTATTCCTTCGGGTAGATATGGTTTATCCCCGTAGTTTTGCATTTAGAGTCGAGAATCGAAGTACGAACGTAGGCATGATGTGTGAATCCTATCCGTACATGTTAGTCTTGATCGATGATGTTTTCATTATGCATGTATTGCCGGAGAAGACTCTGTGCCATTTGTTTTTCGGGTTTTCTACGTGGTAGATTGCAACAGGGAGACTTGGGGACTAACTCCAAGGTGCACCCGGAAAACTTGGCAGAAGCGTATTTTTGCCATCTTGGTGGCCTGGGAGCCAACCTTATACATAACTGGGCTATGTAATTTTGTGTGATCCATACTTCGGGAATCGGGAAAGCTTGACCCGCGCCGATGACTTAAATTGACATGACGACGTGAGCAACGGGTTGAGTAGAACCGTACCCGCTCTATGTTGTTCGGTTAAAGAGACCTAAGGTACGTGGCACTTATCGATGACATAGAGGGCAGGTCTTAGGCTTCGGCCAAAAAGACTTATTTGCTCACGATGGTTGTCGTCCTGAGGGCGGTGGTGGACCGGGTTCACCGTGAATGTGCCCTGAGAGCATGGGGTGTGTGGTCGTGCGTGCCTACGCCTGTGGTGAAGTGTGCTTAAATTATACATTCACTATCATGTTTGGTTATACTAATGAAATAGAGGGTAGAAGCACCGCCGCCCCGATTAAGGGGCATGGTCGTTATAATTTGGTCAGCTTTAGCTGATCGTTGCCATGTTTTACCACAATTCGATGGATTGTTCGTCTGCAGGAACATATGAGCCTAGTGGAAAGTAGCGGGCTGAAACACATGATGTTGTGCTAGCCCTTGAAGGCCAAAGTGAAATGTTAACTTTTTATGCTCATGTGTGGTCGGCCTGCGTGTCGAAGTATGGAAAACATGTATTGTTTAAATAAACACTTGTAAGGCCCTAAGGCCGAGACTTTGGTGTATTTAGCTGTCATTCCAACCTTTGGTTATTGTGGACATTCATGCGTTTGTATTTGGGTTCTTATAACTGTTTTAAAATCTTCCGCTAGAATGCTCTGAGTTAGGATGCGTGTTCCTATGCTGTGAATTTTGTATTCTTATGTAATTCCACTAACTGTCCGTGTAATATGGCGTGGGGCTCTGGTCGGACCTTCTGTTATATTCCATGTGACGGATGGGGGTGTTACAATAAGTTTGGAAAATTTTTTGCAAAGGTTGTCTTCTGTAGAGCCAAATATGATGTCGTCGACATATATTTGCACTAGCAGATTCTTGCCTTTAACTTCCCTAAGAAATAATGTTTTGTCTAACTTTCCCCTTGTGAACTTGTTCTCAAGAAGAAGGCTAGACAATGTCTCATACCAAGCTCGAGGAGCTTGCTTTAAGCCATATAGGGCTTTATTTAAGAAATAAACATAGTCAGGGAATTTAGAATTGACAAAACCTGGGGGTTATGCTATGTATACTTCCTCTTTCAGATCCCCGTTGAGGAATGCTGACTTCACGTCCATTTGGTAGATGGTGAAGCCTTTGAGGGCAATATACGCAAGAAACAACATGATCGCCTCGAGCCGTGCCACTGGAGCAAAGGTCTAGTTGTAGTTAATTCCCTCTTCTTGTCTATAACCTTGCACTACAAGCCTAACTTTGTTCTTGATAATCACTCCATGTACGTCCAGCTTGTTTCTGAATATCCACTTGGTTCTGATCACGTTCTGTCCCTTTGGCCTGGGCACTAGCTCCCAGACTTTGCATCGTTCAAACTGGTTGAGCTCCTCTTACATTTCCATTATCTAAGAGGCATCTTTGTTCGCTTCCTCGAAATTCTTCGGTTCAACCTAAGACAGAAAGCTGAGATGCAAAATTTCATTAGTTGTACCTCTTCTGGTTCTAACATCGTCGCCTGGCTCTCCAATGATCTGATCAGCTGGGTGATCCCTTTGGTGTCGAAACCCTAGATTCCTTGTCCTTCCTCCAGCAGGCTCTGTAGCATCTTGTGCGGCCTCTATGGGTTGAGGCAATTCTTCCTCTAGAGGTTCTTCATCCACCAAGCCTGGATCGATGATCTTGACTAAGCTTGGAGCTTCTTCCTTAACAGCTTCATACAAGCTTAGCTCCTTGAACCTAGTATCGGCATCTGCACCAATAATACTAGACAAACTGCTATGAAGCATGCTAGTCTCATCAAATACAATATTTATAGACTCTTCTACCACCAGCATTTTCTTATTGAAAATCCTATATGCCTTACTATGCCTACTATATCTTACAAAAATACCTTTGAAATACTTTTCACTAAACTTTGTGCGGTAATACTTCTCATTATTAAGTACGAAGCATTTACTTCCAAAGATTCTAAAGTAGGACACAGTCAGTTTTCTTCCCTTCAATAGCTCATAGGGGGTCTTACGATAGTTTTTGTTGATGTGTGCTCTGTTTTGCACGTGATAAGTCGTGTTGACTGCTTCAGCCCAGAAGTACTCCGAAAGTGAAGCATCGTTCAATATGGTTGTACATGCTCCAATTAGGGTTCTATTCCTTCTCTCAGCAACTCCATTTTACTATGGAGTGCATGGGGAGGAAAACTCATGAAAGATACCTTAGCTTTCACAAAACTTTGTCATAGCACTAGACTCAAACTCTATTCTGTGGTCACTTTTGATTTTGACCACTGAGCAGTCCAATTCATTATGAATTTGTCAGACAAAATTAGTGAAAGAATCGAAGGTGTCTAGCTTGTATTTCAGAAAGAAGACCCAAGTGAAACACAAGTAGTCATTAACAATCACTAACGTATAGACCTTACCTCCTAAGCTGTGAATAGGCATAGGACCAAATAAGTCCATATGAAGGATGTGTAATGCCCCGAAACTCAATAGGGTGACGGGTGACGTTTTGAGCCAAATCTGTGTTTTGGCAGGGGTGACACGGCCTAGGACACGGGCGTGTCCCAGGGAGTGTCGCGCTCGGGTTCAGTGTTGGTCGCTCAGTCAACGGTTTTGGAGTTGACGATCGTCGAGAGGCTGAACACGGCCTGGGACACGGGCGTGTCCCAGGGCGTGTCAGTCACTCAAAGCCTCGCACTCAATGATCGTTAAGTGAGGTGCACATGAGGCGTGACACGGGGCCATACATGGACGTGTCACTTATGACACGGGCGTGTCGGGTGTCGTGGCGCAGGCCGTGTCCTTTTCGAACGGTTTGCAGGATTTTATGCTAGGCGTGACACGGGTCATGACACGGCCGTGTCGGGCCTGAAATGGGTGTGTCGGAGGTCGTGTCAAATTCCATGTGCTGGTTGGAAAGTCGGGTGAGACGGCGAATGGGTGACACGGCCATGCACACGGCCGTGTTGCAACCCGTGTTCGGCCCAGATTTTGTAATATTGGGCTGAATCGCAGCCGTTCGATTTCTTGATTTGGGATCCGACAGCTCAGGGTTGTTGCTGGTATGTTATATCCGGGGAATAGGGTTTGAAACCCTTATTTTCATCCAAGCCTTCTCTTTCTAAAACCTAGAGAGAAGGGAGAGCAAGGAGGAGGAAGAAGGCCAAGATCCGGTCACCGGCGGAGCTTCGCAGCTCCAAATCGCGATCCGAGTCCAGATCTGCGAAGGCGACGCCGATACGGTGCTCTCCATCCGACTAGATCGTCATGACGCCGAGGAGAAATGCTAGGGTAATGATTCTCATCTTGAGCATGTTAAGCTCTTCTTCCTTTGCATGGGAAAACCCTTCTCCCGCGAGTGTGCGACGAGATTGCAGTATTCCTTGGGGTAGATATGTAAAGTCCCCCTTGTTAGAGTCCGGAATCGTAGTACGGACATAGGCATGATGTGTGAAGCCTACCCGGACGTGTTGGTCTATATCGGTGATGATTTGCTGTGCATTTTTTTAGCCGGAGAAGACTCCGAGCTTTTTGATTGTTTTCGGGTTGCTATGCGGTAGAATGCATCAGGGAATCTTGGGGATTAACCCCGAGGTGCACCCGGAAATCTGGATGGAAACGCATTTCTGTCATATCGGTGTCCTGAGAGCCAACAGGGTACATAGTGGGGCTATGTACCGTGTTTGAACGATATTTGGGACTGGGGAAGCTTAGCCCACGTCAAAGGCCAAATGGCGATGGCGGGGTGAGCAACGGGCTGGTGGACCCCTACCCGCTCCATCTGCTCGGTTAAAGCGACCTAAAGTTTTACGTGGGACTTACCGAGGTTTGGAGATTGAGTCTAGGCTACGGCTGAGAAGACTAAATGCTCACAAAGGTTGCCACCCTGGGTGTGGTGGTGGAGTCAAGGACTGGACGGGGTTCGGACTGGCTTTGCCGAGTAAGTGCCCTAAGAGCACGGGGTGTACGACCGTGTGAGCATGCACCTGTGATGTGATGCTTATTTCGCTACGTTGCTTGTTTTGCTAACAAGTGCAGGGTAGAAGCTTTGCCGCCCCAGTTTGGGGGCGGAATCGTTATAATTTGGTCAGCATAGCTGACCGTTGCCTTTGTTTACAACCGTGCGGTGGATGGTTGCTTGCAGTTGCTGCGGAGCCGAGCGATAAATAGCGGGCTAAAGCCTAAGTTGATGTGCCGGCCCTCGAAGGCCAATTGTTGAGTGTTTTCCTTTTTGTACTCATGTGTGACCAGCCTGCGTGCCGAGGTTTGGAAGACACTTTTGTTAAGCAAACTCTTGTAAGGCTATAAGGCCAATATTCGTGTATTAAGCATTCTTTTTTTTGTTTGAGTAGTGGACATTCATGCTTGGCAGGGTTCTTTATTCTTTGCAACCTTAATAAATTGCTTCCGCTAGATGCTCTGTGTAGGACGTTGTGATTGGTTGAATGGTCTCAATAAGTAACCAACCAGTCTGTCCGTAGTATATGACGTCGGGCCCCGGTCGGACCCACTGTTATATGCCATGTGACGGATAAGGGTGTTACAAATTGGTATCAGACTACTGGTTTCGGTCAAGCTTAAATGAATTCGTTGGCGAATTCACTTTAAGGGGTCGTGAGCACATGTGTGTGCGTCATCATTATAACATGAAAAGAACCCATGAATGTCCACTTAGGAATGAAAATACATATGTTTGAGGAACCTGTGTGTTCCTATAATTGCTTTTTGCAATTTTGTTCAGTCACTTATGGTGTTTTGAACGGCTATAGGTGTCCTGAAGTGGAGCGTGGCCGTCTGAACACACATTTGCTTAGCAAAGTACTGCACCAAGCGACGCGCCTGAGACCCCTACTTCTTTGGAAACTATAATAATAGTGGTTGAAGCGGTGTTCGCTGTGACCAATGCACAACATGGAAGTAATGTGCAACCCTTTGTCCCTGAGAATGCCCCAACATCGGGCGATATGTTGGAGCAAAGGGCATTTGGAGGCCAATTAGGGCAGCAGATGAACATGAATGTGGTGTAGGGAGCGCATTCAGTTGACGCATATTTGCAGACGTTCCTTATGATAAGGCGCTACCCAGGCTTTGAATGGGAAAGCGAGCAATCTATAGTTGATAGATTTTATAACGGTCTGTGCAGCGAGTTGCGTATTATACTGCTATGACCAAAGTTATTGGGATTCCAAGCTTTGGTGGAGTCGGCCAGAGCTTTGGAGGTGGAGTTGGGGAAAACTCACCAAGTACGAGTGAATAGGGTACCAAACCATACAGATCCTATAAGGACGGCCTATCGAAAGACGCCGAGAAAAGAGGCTGGGTCATCTACTACCCAAACTACCCTCAATTGTTATTCTTGTGGCAAGAAAGGGCACCTCGCCAGAGATTGTTGGGAGAGTGCTCAGAATACTAGGAAGGTTTTGGTAGGAGCAGTTGAAGATGCTATGACAAAGGATTCGGTAGTCAAGTTGACAACCTCAAAATCTGGGTACCGTAGGTGGTACAAGAAGGCTAGGAGGTTGGGTCTAGTCCCTTCCTCTAGCACATCCGGAGCGACTACAGTCCAAACCCCGGATGCATGCTTTTCCTGTGGAAAGCCGGGGCACTATGCCCGGGATTGTTGGAGTGGACGCCCAATGTCCAAAAAGAAGTTGGGGGCAATATCTGAGGAGAAGGGAAAGGCGGTGGCGTCCACTGCATCGCCGTTTACCCCGACCCAACTGGGCATGTACATCCTTGGCCAGCAGGAGGCCATGTTGCCTACCGTCGGGAAGACAGGTATGGGTTAATTGTTAGCAATTAAGTTTCTTATACCTGATACCTTATGCGTATTTTCTTAGGACTGGAGGTTCTAGGCTTTGGTGGGATTGTTGGTAATCCGACGAGAGCATTGTTCGATACCGGAGCTCCGCACTCCTTTAGTCTGAAGGATTTATATCGCGCATTGGAGTACCTCCTTCGATGGTAAAGGACAAATTGGACGTGTAGTTTCCTAGTGGTCGTTCAATGCGCGCGAAGAGAGAGTCTGTGTCGTAAAGGTGCGGGTTGGGGGTTTGGAGTTCGACTTACAAGCATCGTTACTGCCACCGTGGGAGGCTGTGAAGCCTAAGCCTACATTGGATAGTTAATCGGGTGTATCCGAATATCCTTATGTCTTTCCCTGATGTTTCCCTGGATCCCCACCGTAGCGTGAGATCGATTTTACGATTGAGTTGTGCAAGGTGCCAAACATATGTCACGCTCTACTTATAGGTTGATGCCTAAGATGATAGCGGAGTTAAAGGTTCAACTAGAAAAGTTGATGGAGCAAGGGTATGTGCATCCAAGCTCGTTGCCTTGGAGCGCACCGGTCCTTTTTTCCAAGAAGAAGGACGGGAGCTTGCAATTTTGTATCTGTTGCAGAGAGCTGTATAAGTTTGCAGAAATAGGACAAGTACTCAATCCAAATGATCGATGATCTTTTGATCAGTTAGTCGGGTCTTCGGTGGACTCAGTAGTGGATCGTAAGTCCGGTTACTCTCATTTGAGAATAAGGGTAAGTGTTATCGCAAAGACGGTGTTAAGCATGAGTGATGAGCAATCCGAGTGTACGATCGTGTTATCTTGGCAGTCAAGTGTGGCATCAGTGTTCATAGACTGGATGAACGGAACGTTCATGGAGTACCTAGTCCATTTTGTGATCGTCTTCATCGACGACACATGGGGGTAATTGAAGTGCGAAGGGTATCACTTCTGAATATCTACTTTTGGTTTTGTGGACGCTAAGGAGGAACCATGTATACACAAAGTTCTCCGAACGC
The DNA here is from genome assembly GCA_039513925.1 of Platanthera zijinensis. Taxonomy (NCBI): domain Eukaryota; kingdom Viridiplantae; phylum Streptophyta; class Magnoliopsida; order Asparagales; family Orchidaceae; genus Platanthera; species Platanthera zijinensis. The sequence goes on from CM077096.1 coordinate 69,502,759, forward strand.
GAGTCTTGGGTTGCCCCCGGTAGTGCTCCTCGGTCCTATAGTTGGTAGAGTGGGTGAGCGTGGATCCAGCGTTGTTAGTCACAATACGAGGGTGGCCTGTGTTGTTTCGGTAGCGGAAGTCCAGAGTTTCTGGTGTGGTCGGCTACCACAGGCGTCTCGTACAGGACTTCTCGCGGATAGATTTACCCCTCACAACGTTGTCAAGGAAAAGCTTAAAAGGTTGTTTAGATGCGCGAGTGCACCCAATCTTTGAAGGGTTAAAGAGTTGGTCAACCACGGCGCTAGTGTTAAGTTCGTCTAGTGGAACCAAAAGCTGTGAGATCTACGGCACTGCCTTGGGCAATGGATTGGGCTGCGTGCTGCTGCAGCGTGGTAATGTTATGGCTTATGGCTCGCATTAGTTGAAAGAGTACGAGGGGAATTGCCCAGTCTGCCATTTGGAGTTAGCGGACGTGTGTTTTGCGCTTAAGCTGTGGAGGCATTATTTGTACGGCGCATAAGTCGATGTTTGTACCGATCATAGGAGTCTGATATATCGGTTGGATCAAAAGGGTCGGAAATTGAGGCAGAAAAAATGGATGGAGTTCCTGGGGGACTATACGTTCGAAAGTTATTTTGTGCCCGTTGTAAGGCAGTGTAGTTGCGGATGCGTTGAGACGCGGGGCTCCCGCCCAAGCCAACTAGTTGTAGGTTCATGTTGAGAGTTTGACCCGGGAGTTGGAGATGCTAGCTATCTCTTGCGTTGACAAGCAGACTAGCGTCGAAGCATAATTGAACTGGTCGGAAGTCCAGTATGACCTGGCTGATCGTATTTGGTAGACTATGGTTTGGGAAGCAGCTTGAAGAAAATCATGGGTGCGGCTCGGTGGGTCAAAATCCCAAATCGACGGTTGAAGGTGGGCTACCAAGGAAAGACAATCGTTTGTGCGGCCCAAGCATGGGTAATCTATGGGTGGAGTTGTGATACGTTATACCAAGTACTCGATTAACTTAGGAAGCACGAAGTTGTGCCGATATATGAAGAAGTTGCTCTGGTGGCTAGGACTCTAGAAGGTTGTGGCACTATATGTGACAAAATGCAAGCCTTGCGCCTTAGTAAAGGCAGAGTGCCAAGTGCCGGGGGATTCTTGAATCCTTGCCTAGTTCGGAATAGAAGTTCGACTAGACTGTGTTCATGGTTTGCCAAAGTCACAGTGGGGAAAACGACGCCGTTTGAGTGATCGTAGTTGTGTTGAAATTAGTGTCGCACTTCATTCCGCAAAGGAAGGATAATTCGGTGGAGTAATTGGCAAATGTTTTTTGATAACATAGTTAGACCGCACGGTGTGCCTCGCAACATCGTGAGCGATCGAGATAGGCGTTTCATGTCCAATGGTTGGAGGTGGTTACAGAAAGTGCTGGAGACTAAGTTATAGTTTAGTCCAGTCTTACATCCGCAGACGGATGAGCAGACCGAGAGGGTCAACAGGACGTTGGAGGACATGCTTCGCATGTGCTTTTTGGACTTCAGGAAGCTGTGGGAAGGCCATCTGTTTTTGGTAAAGTTTGCGTACAACATTAACTACCAAGCGAGCATACAAATGGCGCCCTTCGAGGCCCTATATGGTCGAAGCTGTCGCATGCCTTTGTCATGGTTGTAAACAGATGACATGAAGTTGTACTTAAGCAAGAGGTGGTAAACGCTACCTCTTTGGTGCGAACCATACGAGAACTTTTGCCAATCGCTCTGAAGAGGCAAGCTAAGTGCTTTAATGCCACGCATCGGATTGTGGAGATTGCGGTTGGCATAGTGGGATCTATAACTGTGCAAGAATGTTTCACGGGTGAGACTTTTGGAGAAGCTGAGTCTAAGATACCTTGGAGCACTTGAGATTCCTGGAGCGAGTCGGTGAAGCGGCTTAACGCCTAAGGCTATCGGCGGAGTGAGTAGTATACTCGATGTAATCCGCTTAGCAGTAATTAGAAGGCGGCGCAAGAGCCTTCGAACTTGATCGTGAGTTATCAAGTAGTGGTGGACGAAAGGTTGACGTCTAGGGTCAAGCCCATTCGTTTTGGAGACCGTGAAGTCGAGCGACTTCGTCTCAAGGAGATCAGGTTAGTCTTTGTCCGGTGGGACAACTACAGTCGGGAGGAGCTCTCTTGGGAATGAGAGCAATCTATGCCGGAGGAGTACCCGGAGTTATTCCGCTTAGGTACTGCTTAAAGTTTTCCGTTTTCTTTCCTTTGGTAATTTTGTGGGAGAAATTCTTTTAAGAGGGAGAGAGTTGTAATGCCCCGAAACTCAATAGGGTGACGGGTGATGTTTTGAGCCAAATCTGTGTTTTGGCAGGGGTGACACGGCCTGGGACACAGGCGTGTCCCAGGGCGTGTCGTGCTCGGGTTAAGTGTTGGTCGCGCGGTCAACGGTTTTGGAGTCGACGATCGTCGAGAGGTTGAACACGGCCTGGGACACGGGTGTGTCCCAGGGCATGTCAGTCACTCAAAGCCTCGCACTCAACGATCGTTGTGTGAGGTGCACACGGGGCATGACACGGGGCCAGACACGGGCGTGTCACTTATGACACGAGCGTGTCGGGTGCCGTGTCGCAGGCCGTATCCTTTTCGGGAGGTTTGTAGGATTTTCTACTAGGCGTGTCACGGGTCATGACATGGCCATGTCGGGCCTGACATGGGCGTGTCGGGGGCTGTGTCAAATGCCGTGTGTTGTTTGGAACGTCGGGTGAGACGGCGAATGGGTGACACGGCCATGCACACGGCCGTGTTGCAACCCGTGTTCGGCCCAGATTTTGTAATGTTTGGCTGAATCGCAGCCGTTCGATTTCTTGATTTGGGATCCGACGGCTCAGGGCTGTTGCTGGTATGTTATATCCAGGGAATAGGGTTTTAAACCCTTATTTTTATCCAAGCCTTCTCTTTCCAACACCTAGAGAGAAGGGAGAGCGAGGAGGAGGAAGAAGGCCAAGATCCGGTCACCGGCGGAGCTTCGTAGCTTCAAATCGCGATCCGAGGCAAGATCCGTGAAGGCGACGCCGATACAGTGCTCTCCATCCGGCTAGATTGTCATGACGCCGAGAAGAAATGCTAGGGTAACGATTCTCATCTTGAGCATGTGAAGATCTTCTTCCTTTGCATGGGAAAACCCTTCTCCCACGAGTGTGCGGCGAGATTGCGGTATTCCTTGGGGTAGATATGTAAAGTCCCCCTTGTTAGAGTTCGGAATCGTAGTACGGACATAGGCATGATGTGTGAAGCCTACCCGGACGTGTTTGTCTGGATCGGTGATGATTTGTTGTGCATTTTTTTTTGCCGGAGAAGACTCCGAGCGTTTTAATTGTTTTCGGGTTGCTATGCGGTAGAATGCATCAGGGAATCTTGGGAATTAACCACGAGGTACACCCAGAAATCTGGACGGAAACGCATTACTGTCATATCGGTGGCCTGGGAGCCAGCCGGGTACATAGCGGGGCTATGTACCGTGTTTGAACGATATTTGGGACTAGGGAAGCTTAGCCCGCGTCAAAGGCCAAATGGCGATGGCGGGGTGAGCAACAGGCTGGTGGACCCCTACCCGCTCCATCTGCTCGGTTAAAGCGACCTAAAGTTTTACGTGGGACTTACCGAGGTTTGGAGATCGAGTCTAGGCTACGGCTGAGAAGACTAAATGCTCACAAAGGTTGCCACCTGGGGGTGGTGGTGGAGTAAGGGACCGGATGAGGTTCAGACTGGCTTCGCCGAGTAAGTGCCCTGAGAGCACGGGATGTACGGCCGTGTGAGCGTGCACCTATGATGTGATTCTTATTTCGCTATGTTGCTTGCTTTGCTAACAAGTGCAGGGAAGAAGCTTTGTCACCCCAGTTTGGGGGCGGAATCGTTATAATTTGGTCAGCATAGCTGACCGTTGCCTTTGTTTACCACCGTGCGGTGGATTGTTGCTTGCAGGTGCTGCGGAGCGGAGCGGTAAATAGCGAGCTAAAGCCCAAGTTGTTGTGCCGGACCTCGAAGGCCAATTGTTGAGTGTTTTCCTTTTTGTACTCATGTGTGACCGGCCTGCGTGCTGAGGTTTGGAAGACACTTTTGTTAAGCAAACTCTTGTAAGGCTATAAGGAAAATATTCATGTATTAAACATTCTTTTTTTTGTTTGAGTAGTGGACATTCATGCTTGGCAGGGTTCTTTATTCTTTGCAACCTTAATAAATTGCTTCCGCTAGATGCTCTGTGTAGGACGTTGTGATTGGTTAAATGGTCTCAATAAGTAACCAACCAGTCTGTCCGTAGTATATGGCATCGGGCCCCGACCGGACTTACTGCTATATGCCATGTGACGGATAGGGGTGTTACGGCATGTATAAGATTCATGAAGAATCCTTTTCAGCAATACTCTTGAAGGTAGCCCGTGTCTACTTACCAATTTGACAGGAGTGACATGGACTCTCTTTAAGGCACTTAATGCTTGGGGCATCGCGTACTAAGTTGTGAGAAAATAGCATGTTTAAGGTTTTGAAATTAATATGTGCTAATCTCTTATGTCATTGGTCACACATAGACGCACTATCTTTTGCAATAAAACATACTGGGGTAGAATTTTCTAAGCAAAGGAAATTTAAACAAAAAATATTTCTGCTCCGAGTGCCTGTTAAAACCATCTCCAAATTTACAGACGACTTTATCAAACACTTGTCCTCTCAGAACTCAACGATGTAGCCTTTTTCACATAGTTGACTTATGCTTATGAGATTATGGTGTAATCCTTCAACATAAGCCACGTCTGTGAAAGAGACTACACCGTTGTAAATCATACCAAAACCTTTTGTTTTCCCCTGTCTGAACCTCCAAAGATGACTTTTGGTCCATCTTTGACTGGGGTGTAACCACGCAAAAGGCTTCTTGTCCTGATCATGTGTCGAGAGAATCCACTATCCAAATACCAGATTGGAGTTTTATTGGCCTTTGGACATACCTATAGAAACAGATCATTTTACCTTAGGAACCCAAACGTATTCTAGTCCTTGGTTCCTGGTCAGCTGAACACCACTATGAACATTAACCTTTTGAGTGGTCAGTCTCGCATAGCTAACTCGTGGGATTACAAAATTTGCGGGGTTGTACCAGCAATCTACGCCAAAGTGACCAACTTTGCCACAACACCAACAGTCAAACCTATTGTACCTTCTTGGGTACTCCTACTTTACCTTTTGAGACTTAGGTCTGGCAGGGGCACCGTACTTTGAGGTGGAGGCCTCATGATTGCAGTATAGACAAGGTTTCTTCATCTCCTTTTCCTTTCGTACAACGGGCTTGGCTTTAGGTGCCTTTTTAATGTTATGATCATGAACATATGGACCATAATTTTTAACATGAACTTCTTCGTAAGGTGCTTTGAACACACTCTCACCATAGTTCCAGGGACTGGTCCATCCTTGATAGCGCGACTTAGGCTCTACATGAGTAGGCCGAGTATAGTGCTCATAGGACGACTCAAAATAAAACTTGTTCGTTGGGAAGATTTCCTTCTTAAATGAGGTTTGACCAAGATGGGCCTTCCCTTTCTCTTTGGCAGAGGCTTTCATAGCAGCCTTACCTTTTTAAACCTTGTGGCCAAGACCACTACCCTTCTTCTGATAGAAAACTCATAAATGAAAGGGAGGATAGTCTTTGGCTTGTAGTAGATCTCAACGAGTTTCCTCTCTACAAAGAGCTTTTCTTCCATCTCATCTAGATATTTATCTTTTAGACTTAACGTCTGATGTGATACTATCGCCGGCACTCTAGTGCCGGCTTGTTTTTATTTGCATATTTACTGTCGCAGATATGCTGTTTTGTGTTGTCGCTTATTTATCTTCCGTCATGAACATATATGTTTTAAATTTCTTGTATTGTGACTTGACACGTGAGATTGACCACCTCACGTGACCCCGAGTGGAATTGTTCGATTTGGAATGGCCGGGCGGGTCGTCGTCGCTATTTGATTTTTTGAACATCCTTACTGAAAATTGCAAAATAAAAATCATAATAATTTTCTTTATTGCATGGGGGGAAGGGGCTTATATAAAGCCACATGTGTGGATTCCCTAATCAGCGTGGAGAAAGAAATCGAGATTGAGTTTCACTCTCTCGGTATAAACTTTTCGTAAGACCCGTCCATCCTTCGTCGAACCCACGCCTAGCTTTGCCGCCGCTGCTCCTCCTCAGCAGCTCCGCCCTCCGCCTATTTCTCCACCCCACTCTTCACCGAACCCCAGCTTCACCGCTGAACCCCACATGGATGGCCGAGGCAGAGCACGCATTCCTCCTTATGAAGGAGTAAATGTCTAGTGCTCCTGTTCTTGCCCTGCCTGATTTTGAGAAGGTTTTCGAAGTAGATTGCGACGCTTCACATGTAGGTATCAGGGCAGTATTGAGTTAGGAGGGCCGACCTGTAGCATTTTATAGTGAGAAGCTGAACGACGCAAAAATGAGATATTCAACCTACGATCCTGAGTTTTTCGCCATCGTACAGGCTCTCCGTCATTGGCGACATTACTTCATACAACGCGAATTCGTGCTGAATATAAATCATGTGGCGTTGCATTACTTGAACTCCAAGAAGGAGGTCGACGCCATGCCAAATGGGCCGCCTTTCTGCAAGAGTACACCTTTCACATCTGACCTAAGCCTGGAGTCACCAACAGAGTCGCTGATGCCCTCAAACGACGAGCGCATCTTTTAGGATCTCTACACCCTCGTTTGACTGACTTGGACTCTCCGAAGGAGCTGTATGCCACTGATCCCGATTTTAGTGATGTGTGGGCGGAGTTTCAGCCGCATGGGGCGGACCCGATGGGACATTTCTATGTAAGTGAGGGGTACCTATTTAGAGGCACCAGATTATGCATCTGCCATGGTCCATTACGTGAGGCCATGCACGCTGAGTTGCACTCATCCGGTCTAAGTGGACATGTCGGACAAGCCAAGATGCTAGATCTAGCGACCTTGTGTTATTATTGGCCTCGCATGAGACAGGATGTTATCAGTGTTGGGTTTTCTATGGAGGTTGGCACAACACTTGTGCGCGCAGCGGAAGGAATAAAATAAGAACAACCCAAAGAGAAAAGGATCGGGCCATGAATGTTGAATCAAGAAGTTATCAAAATAACAAGGCAAAATTACCTCTTCGGTGTTGAGTCACAACTCAACAAAGATGCTCCAAGATCTGAGCCCTGTCGGTGGGGAGTTTCACGTAGAATAATGTCTACGTTTCTGTAGAAATCCACACGAGCAGGAGAACACCTAGCTTCGTCGCACGAAGGGTCGGGAAGGAGATCGACCGCACCTTGCGATTCCACAGACTGTTAGGTCCGTGCCAGGAAAGGCAATACCGACGACGATCGTCGGAGAGGAGGAGGTCGGCGGAGCAAACATGGCGGCGGAACACTTCCGTCCGGCGGGGTTTGAGAAACGGCGGATCGGTAGAACGGCGGAACGCTTCCGTCGAGTTCTATTCGGCCGCAGGAAAAATCGCCTCTCCTTCCCAAAACCCTAAATCCCTATTTATACTAAAAGTATAAACAGACATAAAAGTATCGCTATCCGCAGACCACACAGTGTAGGGTCATCGAATCGTTCGGCGAGAAATAACGGATGGATTCGACGAGAAACACCCGCAGAATCGTCGAGAATCAGGGACGACTCTCGACGAATGGCCTCAGTCGTCGAGTCATACTCGACGACACTCGACGATTCTCATCGATCGGCGGTCGACGACAATCGTCGAACCCCGGTCGACGATATTCGTCGACCCGCGTTCGACGACAATCGTCGAACGGCGGTCGACGATATTCGTCGACCCGCGTTCGACGACAATCGTCGAACGGTGGTCGACGATATTCATCGACCCTGCTTCAGTCGTCGAGTCATACTCGACGACTCTCATCGACTCAGCCTCAGTCGTCGAGTCATACTCGACGACTCTCGTCGAAACAGCCTTAGTCGTCGACTATCCATTCTCAATGAACTTTCTTGGCTACGATTGTCTGACCCCCATACACTATGGTGATTGGTAACCATTACCAACACATTCAATCTTCCAACTTATCCACATCTCTTATGTGCGACCCTGTAGGCTCATAATGCGTTGGCAGTGAGATCACATGTTTGACCACTTCTAGATCACCATGGTAACTCCAACAGTCTCCCACTTGATCTTGAAAGTATCAAATCAAAAAACCTCACAAAAAGTGAGCGGCATCTAGCAATACATCACTGCTCCCCAAGCAATAAGAGTTTACAACTCACAAGCCTTTATGACCAATATTCCAGCGTTGTCTTTGTCCCTTTGTCCCTTACATCCGGAAAGAACTAGAGGCATGGACCGTGTCACCCTCATAATAGCTCAATCCAAGTTTCCTGATCTAGAACGGACTTCCAGAGAATGGTGAGTCCAATATCACATATTGACTCATCCAAGCATGTCCATGCATTTCTCAGTCCAGTTCCATCAAGGGGCCCATGAATGCAACTCCTGTCATATAGGTGGACAAATCCCATATCTGCTCACACACAAACACCCAAATGATTCATAACGTGCCCAATAACCACCCTTATCATCAACCTTTCTCAAGGAAGACTTTAGATGGCATCAAAGTACGCTCTTCCTCACCCAATGAATGTTGCGACATCAGGTCAAAGGACCACAACACCATTGCCAATAGAGACCTACTTGTGACACAATTAGATAACAATCCACAAAGTAGTCTCAGGATGGGTCTGTCCAGTACAACTTGTTCATTAACAAGTACCCATGTGATGACTTGATATCACAATATCATGACCTGTGAGAACTGGTCATCAGTCAACGCACATGCTAGTCTTAAGGTATCATCATCACCCTTAGCTTCTATGATGATACAACGACTAGGGACCTTTTAAGAATGAAGCTTCAAATAAATCATAGGCTCTCACATTCAAGTCACGTACTTGATGTCCTATGGAAGCAAACACTCTAAGGGTATTTATTATGTTACAATTTAACTATCACATAGGAAAATCATAATAAAAGAACTTGCCATTAATTGTAAAAAAAAGAAACATTTGGTACACAATTCATCATATGAATAAACAATAAACAGCCAACAGAATATATGATTACATGCAACCCACAAGACTCCCACTAGAGTTGATCACTTAGGTATCGCATTCCCATTGATCTAGTATGACCATCATGCTTTCTCTGCGCGAGAGGCTTTGTCAGTGGATCCGCAATATTCTCCTCAGTCGACATTCTGCAAATGTTCACATCTCCTCGTTCGACAATCTCACGAATAAGATGGAACTGCTGAAGTATGTGCTTGGAGCGCTGATGGGATCTAGGTTCCTTAGATTGTGCAATTGCACCATTATTATCACAGTAGAGAACTACGGGACCAACAATGCTAGGAACTACATCAAGCTCGCTGATAAATTTCCTAATCCGTACAGCCTCCTTCGCTGCGTTAGCTGCAGCGATATACTCGGCCTCTGTTGTAGAATCAGCAACTGTCTCTTGCTTGGAACTCTTCTAGCTCACAGCTCCTCCATTAAGGAAAAACACAAACCCTGACTGAGACTTTGAATCGTCCTTATCAGTTTGGAAGCTTGCATCCGTGTAACCACTTACAACGAGCTCTTCCTCTCCACCATACACCAAGAACACATCCTTAGTCCTTCTCAAGTACTTCAGGATATTCTTGACGGCAATCCAGTGACACTCACCGGGGTCTGACTGATACCTACTAGTCATGCTCAAAGCAAAGGAGACATCAGGTCGAGTACACAACATTGCATACATGATTGATCCAATTGCCGAAGCATATGGAATAACCTTCATGCGGTCCTTATCTTCACAAGATTTTGGACACTGGTCCTTAGAGAGATTCACACTATGAGACATGGGTAAAAATCCTTTCTTGGACTCAAGCATGTTGAACCGCTTCAACAACTTCTCAATGTATGTACTCTAGGTCAAACCCAACAACTTCTTAGATCTATCTCTATAGATCTTAATACCGAGTATATAAGTCGCTTCACCCAAGTCCTTCATAGAAAAGCAGTTCCCTAGGTTGTTCTTAACAACTTTCAGGGTAGGAATGTAATTTCCAATCAACAGTATGTAATCTACATACAATATCAGGAAGACAACAATTCTCCCACTGATTCGCTTGTAAACACAAGGCTCATCTTTATTCTTAATGAAACCAAACTCTTTGATTTTCTCATCAAAACGAAGATTCCAACTTCGAGAGGCATGTTTCAGTCCATAGATGGACTTATTCAGCTTGCATATTTTAGTGGCTTCATTTGGGGATATAAAACCCTCGGGTTGTGTCATGTACACTTCCTCAAGGAGGTTTCCATTAAGGAAAGCCGTTTTGACATCCATCTGCCAGATCTCGTAGTAATAATACGTAGCAATAGCAAGCAATATCCTTATGGACTTTACCATGGCAATAGGGGATAAGGTATCATCATAGTCAATACCATGAATTTGCTTGAAACCCTTAGCCACCAGTCGCCCTTTGAATGTCTGTACATTCCCATCCATGTCGGTCTTCTTCTTGAAGACCCATTTGCACCCTATGGGTCGTACCCTTTCAGGTGGTTCCACCAAGTTCCAAACTTGGTTTGCATACATGGAGTCCATTTCGGATTTCATAGCCTCAAGCCATTTGTCGGAGTCCAGTCCATTCATAGCCTCTTGGTAGGTTGTTGGTTCATCATCATGATCCATAAGCAACATATTACCTATTTGAGACATGAGAAATCCATATCTCTCAGGCTCAAACCTCGGTCTACTAGGACTTGTGTTTCTTGAGCAGGTTCTCTAGCTAAAACATCTTGTAGTCCTATCTCAGAATCCAATTCTGGTTTATTCACTACTTGTGGTTCTTGAACTTCTTCAAGTTCTACCTTTTTCAATCTTTCTTGATAAGAACTCTTTCTCCAAGAAGACGCTAGTCCTTGCGACAAACACTTTGCCCTCGGACGGTAGGTAAAAGTAATACCCTTTAATTTACTTAGGATATCCCACCAGATAACATTTATCCGATATGGGTTCCAGCTTGTCAGGCATATGACGTCGCACGTATGCCTCACAGCCACAAATTTTTATGAACGACATACTAGGACGCTTCCCATTTCATATCTCATATAGTGTCTTCAGAACCGTTTTCGTTGGAGCGCGATTCAGTGTCATTGCAGCAGTCTCTAAAGCAAAACCCCAAAAGGAAACAGGCAAGTCTGCATGACTCATCATCGAACGTACCATGTCTAATAAAGTACGATTTCTCCTCTCAGACACACCATTATGCTGTGGTGTTCTAGGTGGAGTGAGCTGTGATACAATACCACACTCTTTTAGATGATCACGGAACTCATGACTCAGGTATTCGCCACCTCGATCAGATCGGAGTGCTTTAACCCTTTTTCCCAACTATTTTTCTACTTCATTTTTGAACTCTTTGAACTTTTCAAAGGTCTCAGATTTGCACTTCATAAGATACACATATCCGTATCTACTGAAATCATCAGTAAATGTAACGAAGTAGAAATACCCACCTCTAGCCATGGAGCTCATGGGTCCACATACATCACTATGTACAACACCCAAGAGATCCTCAGCCCTCTCAGTATAACCAGTGAAAGGGGCTTTAGTCATTTTGCCTAACAAACAAGATTCACATCGCTCAAATGATTCATAATCAAATGAGTCCAAAAGTCCATCTTTATGGAGCTTGGATATGCGCTTCTCGTTTATATGGCCCAAACGACAATGCCAGAGATATGTAGGGTTTGAGTCATTTGTTCTTAGTCTTTTATTATTTTCTACATTATAGATCTGATGGTCCAAGTTCAAAACGTAAAGACCTTTAAACAATTGGGTTATAGCATAACAAACATCATTCTTAAATATATAAAACCAGTTGTTCTTAATTATAAAAGAAAATCCAATCATGTCCAAGCATGAAATAGATATAATGTTTCTAGTTATTGCCGGAACAAAATAACAGTTATCTAGTTCTATTACAAGCCCACTGGGCAAATAAAGAAGGTAAACCCCTATGGCTACAGCAGCAACTCTTGCTCCATTACGGACGTGCAGGTCCACCTCCCCTTTACTCAGCAATCTTCTCCTTCCTAGTTCCTGCACATTTGTACAAATGTTAGAACCACATCCGGTATCCAATACCCAAGATGAAGGAGCAGAAAGGTTTATCTCTATAACCTAAATATTTGAAGCGGAAGTCATACCTCCCTTCATTTTCTGCAGACCCTCAATGTACGAAGGACAGTTCCTCCTCCAATGACCAGCCTTGCCACAGTGGTGGCATTTCCCCTCCTTCACCGTGCTCTTCTTTTTCATCAGTGAAGAAGACTTGGGCTCGAGATGTGACTTGGGTCCCACCTTCGTCTTCTTAGAGCCCTTGGCCTTGCCCTTGCCCTTATGCACCATCAGTATGGGGATGGCAGGCTTGGCCTTCTTCATATTGATCTCGGCAGTTCTCAACATGCCTAGGAGCTCGGGCAGTGTCTTGTCTATTTCATTCATGTTGTAGTTCAAGACAAACTGCTCGTAACTATCCGGCAACGATTGCAGGATCAGATCTGTAGCCAACTCTTGACCCAGTGGAAAACCCAGTCTTTCAAGGTTCTCTATATATCCAATCATCTTGAGTACGTGAGTCCCTACTTAGTCTTGAACTCCCATCTTGCACTGAAACAACGCTTTGGTGACGTCAAACCTCTCTTGACGAGCTTGCCCTTGAAACATTTTCTTGAGATGCTCGTCAATCTCCTTGCACCCCATGTTCTCATGTTGCTTCTGAAGCTCAGAGTTCATGGTGGCAAGCATAAGGCATTCGACGTCCAAGGCATCATCAGTATACTTCTTATAAGTATCTTTATCAGCACGGGAAGAATTCCCGGTCGGCACCTCGGGGGCTTCTTCTTCCAAGACATAGAGCTTTCGCTCTTGCCTGAGAACAATTCTCAGGTTCCTGTACCATTCCATGTAGTTAGTCCCACTGAGCTTATCCTTCTCAAGGATTGCTCTGAGAGACAGTGTGGAGTGTGAACCACTTGCCATGGAATTCTATGAGAATTCATGCAGAATAAATCAGTACCAAAATTTCAAAATACAATTATTTTCTTAATTTGGACTTCAATTAAAAAAACTCCCACTATTTTATTCGAAATAATAGCCCTCACTATCAATTCAGAGAGTTCATGCGAGCTACTCTCTTAGTGGACAAGATCCGTATTTCACCAAAACTATGAGTCAGCTTTGGCTTTCCTCTCATAATGCGGTTATTTAGGTAGGCAACGCTTGTCAATTGCATCCTCATGCAATTCTTGTATGGTTGGTGAATAACTCCTTATTCGCATCCATCATATGGTGCATGCCAACCCTATGCCTCTAGGCACTCAACTTTTGAGGTCACCTAGTTAAGATGGAACCGATGTCGACAGTGGGATATCACAATTATACGCTCACACCCTTACCAAGATAGATTAATGCACCTTGCTTTGGCAAGCCCACACTTCATCGATCGAGGCAGGAAGAGTGTCATCCATCGGAAGGCATACGAACACTTAATATTAGAGGAAGGGATTTTAATTATAGGTTAACAATTAACCACGATCAATATTTGATCAATGTGCACATCCACAGAAGAACAATTCTAAAATCCACATGCATCCCTTATGTGCACAACCTGACATTATCAACATTTGATAGAAAGGAAGGGTTAAATCTGAACATCTGGACTCTTCCCAATCTTCAGATTTGCATGCATTGGACAAAAACAAAGACAACTCAACTTAAATCAGTAGACAAGCTCGTCTCTCATTATTTGATACAAAAATACAAAACAATACATTGGTTCATTAACCATTCGAGGGACGGTTACTGCTAAAGAGACAACAATTTCTAACAATTAGAAATAACCACGAAATTCCAGACGTTCCTGGCAGGGTTCCAAGGGGCAGAGCCCCTAACCTGTGGGTTATGGGCCCACCGATCTCCCTTGAAAAAACCATCAACAATTGATGTACCAGGAATAAATCTAGACATTTAGAACACTTCTAAATCCCTAGGTTTACACGCACTGGAATAACCTAACTTCCAAAACAACAATCATTGCCGAAACCATCCGTTGTTTCTCGCCGAACGATTCGATGACCCTACACTGTGTGGTCTGCGGATAGCGATGCTTTTAGGTCTGTTTATACTTTTAGTATAAATAGGGACTTAGGGTTTTGGGAAGGAGAGGCGATTTTTCCTGCGGCCGAATAGAACCCGACGGAAGCGTTCCGCCGTTCTACCGATCCGCCGAATCCCGAACCCCGTCGGACGGAAGTGTTTCACCGTCGTATTTGCTCCGCCGACCTCCTCCTCTCCGACGATTGTCGTCAGTATTGCCTTTCCTTGCGCGGACCTAACAGTCCGTAGAATCACAAGGTGCGGTCGATCTCCTTCCCGACCGCACGAAGCTAGGTGTTCTCCCGCTCGTGTGGATTTCTGCAGAAACGTAGACATTATTCTACGTGAAACTCACCACCGACAGGACTCAGATCTTGGAGCATCTTTGTTGAGTTGTGACTCAACACCGAAGAGGTAATTTTGCCTTATTATTTTGATAACTTCTTGATTCAACATTCATGGCCCGATCCATTTCTCTTTGGGTTGTTCTTGTTTTATTCCTTCTGCTGCGCGCACAAGTGTTGTGCCAACCTCAATAGAAAACCCAACAATCAGCCATGTTTGTACCTGCCACATGTGCTAGTTGTTTAAGGGACAGTCCCATAACATTGGGTTGTACACGACGTTACCCATTCCTGAGTGGCCATGGGACGAAATCTCAATGGACTTTGTGAGCGATTTTCCTACTACAGCGCGAGGAATTGACTCTGTGTTCGTAGTTGTTGATAGATTCTAAAAATGGCGCACTTTATACCTTGCCGGAAAACCTCTGATGCCGCATATGTGTCCCATCTCTTCTTTCGAGAGGTGGTTCGACTCATGGGGTTCCACACACTTTCACTTCCGATAGGGACACTCGATTCATGGGCTATTTTTGGAAAACTTTATGGAGAAAATTGGGCACGAAATTAAATTTTAGTAGCGCCTACCACCCTTAGACTAATGGGCAAACTGAAGTGTTCAACCAAAGTTTAGGTAATTTATTGAGATGTCTAGCCGGAGAGCACCCCAAGCAGTGGGACTTAGCGTTAGCTCAAGCCGAATTTGCATACAATAGCGCTATAAATCGCTCCACCGAAAAGTCTCCTTTCGAGATTGTATATGGCTTCCCTATTCCCCATTACCTTGATCGCCATTCTTTACCTTCCTACGAGCGCATTTCTTTTGATGCTCTACTTGGATTGAAAACTTAAAATCTTAGCATGAATCTATTCATAATAAGCTGCATGTGACATCTGAAAAATACAAGGTTAGTGTTGATAGCCATAGGCGCGATGTGTCTTTTTCGTAAGGAGATTGGGTGCTGGTACACTTTAGAAAGGAAAGATTTCCCAGTGGGACTTACCATAAGCTTTGATAGCATCGTTTAAGTCCTTTTCCGGTAAGGAAGCGGTTGGGAGAGAATGCTTACCTTGTTGATCTGCCCTTGGAATTTGGGACATCACCGATCTTCAATGTAGCAGACCTATACCCTTTCCATGGTTCCCCACCTACCGAACCTGTGCCACCACCTACCTTGGAGCTCGGGGCGATCACGGGATTTCAGCCGGCCTTCATGCCTACCACGGAGGAAATTGATCAGGTGCTTGATGTTTGGGAGTTCTAGACTCGTGCAGGTGCTTACCAAAGAGCTCCAACATTGACGTACAGATCTCTCCATTGTTGCCATCAGCTCAGTCTCGCCAGAGTCGAGTTCTCTTAACCCCGGGGGAACTGATGTGATCCTATTTTCGACACTCTAGTGTCGTATCATTTTTATTTTCTTATTTACTGTCACAGATATATTGTTTTGTGTTGTCGCTTATTTATCTTCCGTCATGGACATGTATGTTTTAAATTTCTTGTATTGTGGCCCGGCACGTGAGACTGACCATCGCGGGTGACCCTGAGTGGATTGGTCCAGTTTGGAATGGGCGGACGGGCCGTCATCGCAATTTGTTTTTTGTTTGAACATCCTTGCTGAAAATTGCAAAATCATAATAATTTTCTTTATTACACTGGGGGAAGGGGCTTTATAAAAATTAGGTTTTCTATAAAACCTAATTTTTTTGTTAACAAGTTTATTAACCACTAACGAATTCTAACAAAAAAACATAACTACTATTTTAACGTATTTTATATCAAACTTTTCTTCTTAAAAAACTAGTTTATAATAAAAACTACTTTTTATTATAAAACCTGTTTTATAGAAAACCTGTTTTATATAAAAAACCTGTTTTTAGTTATTTTTTGTTTTACGTCTTTTTTGTGTGTTTGTATTTGTGTTTGTTTAACTTAGTTTTTTTTTTACTTATTTTTTGTGTTTTTATACAACAGTTTTGTTTAGTGTATGACCCGCAGAACTCCATCTGATTTACCTCTTGAACTTGATCCTGAAATCGATCGCACCTTTCGCAGGCGCCTCCGATCTCTGAATCAAAAGCTTGTATTAAATCTGGAAGAGTCTGTAGGCACCGCACACATTCAAGAAATGGCAGCAGAGCAACAACAATTGCCAGAGGTGGTCCCCCAAAGGACCATGTCTTATTATGCACGACCTAATTTAGATGACACCGGGTCTAGTATCGTTCGCCCACCAATTGCTAATAATAACTTCGAGATTAAATCGAGTATAATCCAAATGATTCAAAATTCTGTTCAATTCGATGGATTGCCCGACGAAGATCCAAACATGCACTTGTCAAACTTCTTAGAAATATGCGACACATTTATGATAAATGGCGTCACTGATGATGTCATTCGTCTTCGCTTATTTCCTTTTTCGTTACGAATGAAAGCCAAATAGTGGATAGGTTCTCTCCCCAGAGGATCTATTACCACTTGGGCTGAAATGACCGAAAAATTCCTTACAAAGTATTTTCCACCTGCAAAAACCGCACGTCTGCGTGCAGATATTTCTTCCTTTGTGCAAGGCGAGTCTGAGTCTCTTAATGAGACTTGGGAACGTTTTAAGGAATATCTACGTCAGTGTCCACATCATGCACTGCCAACTTGGCTCCAGGTACAAATATTTTATAATGGTTTGAATATTCAAACCAGACAAGCCATTGATGCTGCCGCTGGGGGCACGCTCAATAACAAAACCCCCGAGGCCGCTCAAACCCTCTTTGAGGAAATGGCCATGAACGCGTACCAGTGGAACGTGCCAAGGTCATGCCCTAAACAAGCTGGAATTTATGAGCTCGACACTTCTTCTACTTTAGCACTCCAAGTAGAAAATTTAACTAACCAATTGGCAGGAATATCTGCTTCCTCCGCCACAACTACTTGGAATCCGAATAATAATGTAATTGAAGAAATCGATTATATGGGGAACTCTTATAGACCTTCCTATAATCATAATATTAACTTAAATAATAATTCTTATAATCCAGGATATAGGAACCATCCTAATTTTTCATGGAGCAACCCCAATAATGCTCAACGCCCTCCGACTGCAAATCCAAGTGGATTTGCACCGCAACCCCCACAACCACAAACACCACCACCACAACCGCACTAATTTAGGCCAACCCCGATAGAAGACATATTCACGAAATATGTCAGTATTAATGAGTCCAATATCCGGAACCTGACCGGATCAATTAAAAACTTAGAAACACAAATTGGACAAATTTCAAAAATGCTATCGGAACGCCGACCTGGTAATTTGCCAGGAAATACGGAACCAAATCCGCGGGATACTGGCCATTCCAGTAACCCAAGTTGACAAGCCGTCCAACTATGAAGTGGCAGGGAGCTACCACCACCCGTTAGGGTAGAAAAAGAAGCTAAGGATAGCCCTCCTACACCACTTCCCGTTACGACTCTACCTCCTCAACCCCCACGAATTTCTTCCCCACATGTTGTTTTACCTTATCCATCTAAATTAAAAGATGAGCGAGAAGATGAATAATATAAAATTTTTTTAAAAATGCGAAAACAAATTCAAATCAATATACCTTTCTGCGAGGCAATTGCATAGATGCCTAAATACGCAAAATATTTAAAAGCGTTATTTTCAAATAAAAAGAAACTCGAAGATATTTCGAGAGTTTTTCTTAACACCGAATGTTCAGCCGTTTTATTACATAAATTACCCCCAAAATTAAACGATCCGGGATGATTTTCCATCCCGTGTCTCTTCGGTAATCTATTAATAAAAGATGTGTTAGCAGATTTATGTGCTAGCATAAATTTGATATAAAATACATTAAAATAGTAGGTTATGTTTTTTTGTTAGAATTCGTTAGTGGTTAATAAACTTGTTAACAAAAAAATTAGGTTTTATAAAAACAACGTTTTAAATTCAGAAAATTTTATGTTTGTTTTATTTTTATAAAAACTAAGGTTTTTAAATAACAAGAAAAAGAAAAGATAAAATTAATAGCGTTCTTTTATTTTCAAATATTAACACATATAAACGAGTCCCCGACAACGGCGCCAAAAAGCTTGATAAGTAAAGTTTGTTTTAAAGAAGATAGATTTGGTTTTATATAATCTTTTACGTATATAAGTCTATCTCTTTGTTTACTTACTTATATCCTGTGGATTAAGGCAAGAGTACCTATCGCATATGAGTATATTATTTTGTAAAAAATATCAAGGTCGTATTTTTCCTGGGATCGGTGTTAATTATTCTACTTTTTAGAACGGACTATTATTTTATCGAACGAACGGAGTGGAGTTTATATTTAAAAATTAAAGATAGAAAAATATATATACGTGATTTTATTAAGATAGGGACTTAGAAACTAGTCCTCGATTTCAGAATTACTTTGAGAGAATATTAATTCAGCTATTAAAGAACAACTTTAATTCTTAATTATCTAACTTCACGAGAGGATCCCTTTGGTAGCATCACTGACTCAAAAGTACGACCGGGAAGGCTTGCGTTTAAACGGGTTAACGTAAACATAGTGTCTCGTCACCTGGTATATGATCAATTAACAGAAAACCCTAGTTAGAATAACTAGAAAGTAGAGTTGAAATAGTTGAAAATAGTATCCAGCCCAGAGCTCATCTTGACCAAGTGCTAAGGGTTCTTAGCCTCTTCTCAGGATGGGGGCGGTATAAAGTACAGAAAATAATATCTACCTATCTATCTCAATCCGGGATTTAAGCTTTCGCTTCACCTTTGTTTTTGGGATAGGGTAGTAAAATTTTGCAGAGCTTCCGCACTATCTTAATCCAGGTCATAGGCTTTCGCCTCGCCTTTCATTCGGGATAGTACGAAATAATAAGGTTTTGAGAATAGTTTTGAAAGCAGTTTCACGCTATCTTAATCCAGGACATAAGCAGAGCTTCGCCTTTCATTCGGGATAGTATGAAAAAAAAGGAAAGTAAAAACTAAAAATAAAGCAGTAAAGTATTCAGAATAAAAATTGAAAGAGTCTATTTTATAAAGTCCAAAATTATTACAACTTTCTAAAAAGCTGAAAATAAAGCTGAAAATATTACAATTTACAGAACTTTAGAATACTTGAAAGCTACTACCAGTTCCTTGTCAGAGAGCTGGGGAGTCCTAACAGTTCTTAAGGAACTGTTGGTGTTCGAATGATTTTACAAATCCCTGCCAGCCTATTTATAGAAAAAAATTTCAGGTGACACGCCCCCTGACACGGGCGTCTCGGGTAGGGCGTGACAGGGTCACGGGCGTGACTGATGACATGTTTGGACAGGTGTCGAGCTGGTTGAAACTTCGGATAAAATTTGGGCATGTCACGGGCGTGACTGATGACGTCATGGGCGTGTTAGGCAGCTGATTCATCCGGCTGGCAGCGGTCATTGCGACAGCGTGACATTTGGATAGAACTTCACAAGGTCACGGGCATGTTGGCTTGGTCACGGGTATGACTATGGGCGTGTCCATCAATTTTCTCCGGTTTTTCTGTCCAGCAAAACAGCAAATAAAAGGGAATTAAAAAGAGCTGACACGCCCTAGGTCACGGGCATGACATAGGGGCGTGACCTAAGAAAAAATTGCAAAAATTCAGAAAAACTTAGAAAAACATAAATATTGAAATATTACAAAAATAATAAGTTATATATATATAAACTAAGGTTTTATTTATAAATATGTACAATTAATACTATACCAAATTATATATTTTTATACTCATCAAATACCCTCATACTTAGATTTTGATATTCCAGAGCAAATATAGAGTTGAGTATATTTACAAGTTTATGAAATTTTCTACTTACTATCAATTTGATTCGTCAAGATAAAATAGGTATAAACATCCAGTGAATAAAGAGTTGAATGCCATCGTATATATATATCTTTGATACCAGAGTTAGAATTTATAGGCATAAAAGTTTTTGAAAACAAATCGTAAGCATATATTAAAATCAGATATAACAAGGATAGATTGGCTTTATGACTACTATGTCTTGCATGAGATATGTTGAAACATTACAACCTATTAAGTATGCTCTCTCAAAATTTTACGCAAAGTTAATTCAAATTTGTAGTGGTTTTAGGGGATATCAACTTGGTGGTTTTTGCCCATACAGAGGCTTTGAATATACGAGGTGATGAATTTTATCCTCTCACCTTTTTTTGTCATATTCATGCATTGTTATAACTATTTTAGGAAAATATTTTCCACAATAGTAAAAAAAACTTTGCAGAATTGAACTTTGATTTAATCCAATGCATATGTTTAGGAGCACATACTCCATTTCATATGGTCTTTTAATAATTATTGGATGCCTATGTTTACGGAATTTTTTTTATTCCCATGGACATAAGATCTTTTCTTTTCTAGGAGCACATACTCCTAGATGCTTGCGTGCGTAAAGAAACATGCCAAGCGAAATAGTAGGTAGGGGGTTGTAAACATAATTTTGATAAAAGATTTTGAGAGCAATGGTAATAGCTTGATATTTTCTATATTTTAACAAGATTGGAGTAATGATAATTACAGTCTAAAATTGTTTGGTGAACATAATATGTTTTGCTTCTATTGTATATATATGTATTTTTGATATGTTAAAGCAGGCTTGCTAAAATAATAACTCTGATTGTAATGAAATTTTACAAGGTAGTGTTTACAAGTTTATTCCGGATATTTATATCTATCTAGTTATGAGAAGGAGTAGTAAATTTGAAAATTGAATAATTTGCATTTTTGATCAACTCAGATTTTTGGAATATATATACATAGTATGGTTTTGAAAGTTTTGACTTGTTTTGGATGAGTACTAAAATAAACAATGCTTTTATTTAAAACATAAGATATATCATAAAAGTGAAAATAACTTATAGCTAAAAATACCCCCATACTTATGTTAGGCATATGTATGAAGTGAAAAATATCTACAGAATATACAAAAGCATAAAAGATGGAAATATACAACGGAATTTATATTTCGAGATTATGGAGTAGTGTTAGGGTTTCAGGTTCTTTTTTAAAAGGGTCCCCAGTAAAATATAGTTTTAAACGGTGCCCGTTTACTTTGAAAGTTCCTAGTTCAGGGTGAGAAATAAGAACGGTCCATATGGTCAGGTTTGTTTAACAGTATAGGGTCCGATCCATCGGGATTTTAATTTTCCTGGAAATAATCTAAGACGTGAGTTATATAGTAGGACAAGATCGCCTGGTGAAAACGGTTTTGGAAATTTAATTTTCCTATCATGATAAAACTTAGATCGCTCTTTATAAAATTTATTATTTTCATAGGCGTTTGCACGCCATTCCTCAAGTTCATTGAGTTGAAATTTACGTTGTTCGGCGGCTAAGTTTGTATCTAAGTTAAGAAATTTTAGCGCCCAGTATGCGCGATGTTCTAATTCTACGGGTAGGTGACATGCCTTTCCATATACTAAACGATAAGGTGTACAACCGATCGCAGTTTTGAATGCTGTACGGTAGGCCCAAAGTGCATCATATAATTTGAGGGACCAATCTTTTCGATTGGTATCTACAGTTTTTTCTAATATGCGCTTTAGTTCTCTATTGACTACCTCCACTTGGCCGCTTGTTTGGGGGTGATAAGCGGTAGCGAGTTTATGAGTAACTCCATATTTGGCTAACACTTTAGCCATCTGAGTGTTACAAAAATGAGTACCTCGATCGTTAACTATAGCCCTAGGCGTGCCAAAACATGAAAATAAGGTTTTTAGAAATTTAACGATGACTCTCGAGTCAGCGGTGGGTAAAGCTTGCGCATCAGCCCACCGTGAAACGTAATCGACCGCTACTAAGATATAACGATTTTTAAAAGAAGGAAGTAAAGGGCCTATAAAATCTATGCCCCACAAATCAAAAATTTCACATTCTAAGTAAAAGTTTTGGGGCATTTCGTCCCGACGGGAAATGTTACCTGACCGTTGGCAGCGGTTGCAAACGCTTACCAATTTTTGAGCATCCATGAATAAAGTAGGCCAAAAGAATCCTGCTTCAAGGGCTTTACGTGCAGTCCGGTTGGATTGATAATGTCCGCCGGTTGGTCCTTCGTGGCAGTGCCGTAGTATTTTTAGTCCTTCCTCGTTCGAAATACATCTTCGAATTACTTGGTCGGCACAGACTCGGAATAAATACGGGTCTTCCCAAAAGTAGTTTTTCAAGTCAGAAAAGAATTTCTTTTTTTATTGAAATGAAAAAGCTTTTGGAAGGACTCGGGCTACTAAATAGTTAGCCAAGTCTGCGAACCAAGGAGTAGAAGAGTTTGTTACCTTTTCGAGAGCGAGAAGACTTTCTTCAGGGAATTTATCTTCGATGCCGGCTTCCACGAGTGTATCTATTGCAGCATTCTCTGGTCGAGAAAGATGATCGGCTGCCAAATTCTCTGCGCCTTTCTTATCTCGGATCTCTAAATCAAATTCTTGTAATAAGAGAATCCAACATAATAAACGGGGTTTTGCGTCTGCCTTAGATAGTAAATATTTTAAAGCAGAATGATCCGTAAAAACTATAACTTTCGATAGTGTAATATAAGATCTAAACTTATCAAATGCAAATACAATCGCCAGTAGTTCCTTTTCCGTGGTCGTGTAATTGGTTTGTGTAGATGTGAGAGTTTTACTTGCATAATAGATAGGATGAAAATATTTGTCTATTCGTTGTCCTAAGACAGCTCCTACCGCATAATCACTCGCATCACACATGATCTCAAAAGGAAAGGACCAGTCTGGGGATACTAAAATAGGAGAGTTGATAAGTTTATCATTAATAATATTGAATGCTACTAAGCATTCCCTATTGAATATAAATGGGGCTTCTTTTTCTAATAAATGAGTTAACGGTTTTGTTATTTTAGAGAAATTTTGAATGAACCGTCTATAGAAACCTACATGGCCTAAGAAACTTCGAATAGATTTTACATTTATTGGAGGAGGAAGTTTTTCAATTATTTCTATTTTGGCCTTATCGACCTCGATTCCCTGGGAAGAAATTTTATGACCGAGAACTAAACCTTCGCGAACCATAAAGTGGCATTTCTCCCAATTCAACACTAAATTCGTGTCTTCACAGCATTGAAGAACACGAGCGAGATTATCTAAACACGTATGGAATGAGTCTCCAAATACGGAGAAATCATCCATAAATACTTCCATAACGTCCTCTACTAACTTGCCAAAAATAGCTAGCATACATCTTTGAAATGTAGCTGGCGCATTACAAAGTCCAAACGGCATTCGCCTATAGGCGAAAGTACCAAAGGGGCAAGTGAATGTAGTTTTCTCTTGATCTTCAGGGGCTATAGGAATTTGTAAATACCCTGAATAACCATCGAGAAAACAATAATATGAGTGACCCGAGAGTCGCTCTAATATTTGATCTATAAACGGTAGTGGAAAGTGATCTTTACAGGTGGCATCATTTAATTTTCGATAGTCGATGCACATCCTCCAACCTATAACAGTACGTGTTGGAATTAGTTCATTATTAGCGTTTGGCACTACCGTTATACCGCCCTTCTTAGGGACGACTTGTACGGGACTAACCCATGTGCTATCTGAGATTGGATAGATAATTCTTGCGTCTAATAATTTCATTACTTCAGCTTTTACGACATCCTTCATATTAGGATTTAAACGTCGTTGGGGCTGGATAGATTTACGAGGGTTCTCTTCCAAAAATATTTTATGCGTACAAAAAGATGGGTTGAGTCCTTGGATATCAGAAATTTGCCATGCTAATGCATGGCGATGTTGTTTTAACACTTCTATTAATTCAGACGTTTTCTTATCATTTAATTCGGCAGAAATGATAACAGGGAGTTTTGATTCGGCTTCAAGGAAAACGTATTTTAAATGTGCAGGAAGTGTTTTCAGCTCGAGGGTTGGTGGTTTTTCATACGAAGTTGGAGTTTTTAGAGTTGTAGAAGTTAAAGATATAAAAGGTTCTAAAGGGTCATCGGTAGGCATTTCTTGTGAAAGTGGTAAGTCTGCCAAGTCTGATTCTTCTACAGTTATTGAAAGCAAATCAGAATAGGGAAAAACCATTTTCCTCAAAAGAGGCTTCCGCAAGATAGCAGGAATCGTCATTTATTAAAGAATTTTTCATAGAGGGATCTATATCGATAGTAACTTCGTCATCTCCTACTCGTAAGAGAAATCTACCGTTACTTACGTCTATTATCGCGCGAGAGGTTGCGAGAAAAGGACGACCGAGAATTATTGGAACATCGGCGTCTTCCTCTATGTCAAGTATAACAAAGTCTACCGGGAAGATAAACTTGTCTATTTTGACCAAAACATCCTCTACTATCCCTACTGGATATTTAATAGAACGATCTGCTAATTGGATGCTCATTTTAGTTGGGCTGAGGTTACCTAATCCTAGTTTTAGAAAGAGCGACTAGGGCATTAAATTTATGCTAGCACCTAAATCTGCTAACGCAACTTTTATTAATAGATTACCGAAGAGACACGGGATGGAAAATCATCCCGGATCGTTTAATTTTGGGGGTAATTTATGTAGTAAAACGGCTGAAAATTCAACGTTAAGAAAAACTCTCGAAATATCTTCGAGTATCTTTTTATTTGAAAATAACGCTTTTAAATATTTTACGTATTTAGGCATCTGTGCAATTGCCTCGCAGAAAGGTATATTGATTTGAATTTGCTTTAGCATTTTTAGAAAAATTTTATATTGTTCATCTTCTCGCACATCTTTTAATTTAGATGGATAAGGTAAAACAACATGTGGGGAAGAAATTTGCGGGGGTTGAGGAGGTAGAGTCGTAACGAGAAGTGGTGTAGGAGGGCTAACCTTAGCTTCTTTTTCTACACTAACGGGTGGTGGTAGCTCCCTGCCACTTCGTAGTTGGACGGCTTGTCAACTTGGGTTACTAGAATGGCCAGTATCCCGCGGATTTGGTTCCGTATTTCCTGGCAAATTACCAGGTTGGCGTTCGGATAACATTTTTGATATTTGTCCAATTTGTGTTTCTAAGTTTTTAATTGATCCGGTCAGGTTCCGGATATTGGACTCATTAATACTGACATATTTCGTGAATATGTCTTCTATCGGGTTTGGCCTAAATTGGTGCGGTTGTGGTGGTGGTGTTTGTGGTTGTGGGGGTTGCGGTGCAAATCCACTTGGATTTGCAGTCGGAGGGCGTTGAGCATTATTGGGGTTGCTCCATGAAAAATTAGGATGGTTCCTATATCCTGGATTATAAGAATTATTATTTAAGTTAATATTAGGATTATAGGAAGGTCTATAAGAGTTCCCCATATAATCGATTTCTTCAATTACATTATTATTCGGATTCCAAGTAGTTATGGCGAAGGAAGCAGATATTCCTGCCAATTGTTTAGTTAAATTTTCTACTTGGAGTGCTAAAGTAGAAGAAGTGTCGAGCTCATAAATTCCAGCTTGTTTAGGGCGTGACCTTGGCACATTATACTGGTACGCGTTCATGGCCATTTCCTCAAAGAGGGTTTGAACGGCCTCGGGGGTTTTGTTATTGAGCGTTCCCCTAGCGGCAGCATCAATGGCTTGTCTGGTTTGAATATTCAAACCATTATAAAATATTTGTACTTGGAGCCAAGTTGGCAGTGCATGATGTGGACACCGACGTAGATATTCCTTAAAATGTTCCCAAGTCTCATAAAGAGACTCAGACTCGCCTTGCACAAAGGAAGAAATATCCGCACGCAGACGTGCGGTTTTTTGCAGGTGGAAAATACTTTGTAAGGAATTTTTCGGTCATTTCAGCCCAAGTGGTAATAGATCCTCTGGGGAGAGAACCTAGCCACTGTTTGGCTTTCATTCGTAATGAAAAAGGAAATAAGCGAAGACGAATGGCATCATTAGTGACGCCATTTATCTTAAATGTGTCGCATATTTCTAAGAAGTTTGACAAGTGCGTGTTTGGATCTTCGTCGGGCAATCCATGGAATTGAACAGAATTTTGAATCATTTGGATTATACTCGATTTAATCTCGAAGTTATTATTAGCAATTAGTGGGCGAACGATACTAGACCCGGTGTCATCTAAATTAGGTCGTGCATAATAAGACATGGTCCTTTGGGGGACCACCTCTGTCAATTGTTGTTGCTCTACTGCCATTTCTTGAATGTGTGCGGTGCCTACAGACTCTTTCAGATTTAATACAAGCTCTTGATTCAGAGATGGGAGGTGCCTGCGAAAGGTGCGATCAATTTCAGGATCAAGTTCAAGAGGTAAATCAGATGGAGTTCTGCGGGTCATACACTCAACAAAACTGTTGTATAAAAACACAAAAAATAAGTAAAAAAAACTAAGTTAAACAAACACAAATACAAACACACGAAAAAGACGTAAAACAGAAAATAATTAAAAACAGGTTTTTTATATAAAACAGGTTTTCTATAAAACAGGTTTTAAAATAAAAAGTAGTTTTTATTATAAACAAGTTTTTTAAGAAGAAAAGTTTGTTTTAAACCCGAGAAAATTGATGGACACGCCCATAGTCACGCCCGTGACCAAGCCAACATGCCCGTGACCTTTTGAAGTTCTATCCAAATGTCGTGCTGTCGCCATGACCGCTGCCAGCCGGATGAATCAGCTGCCTAACACGCCCATGACGTCATCAGTCACGCCCGTGACATGCCCAAATTCTATTCGAAGTTTCAACCAGCTCGACACCTATCCAGACACGTCATCAGTCACGCCCGTGACCCTGTCACGCCCTACCCGACACGCCTGTGTCAGGGGGCGTGTCACCTGAAAATTTTTTCTATAAATAGGCTGGCAGGGATTTGTAAAATCATTCGAACACCAGCAGTTCCTTAAGAACTGTTAGGACTCCCCAGCTCTCTGACAAGGAACTGGTAGTAGCTTTCAAGTATTCTAAAGTTCTGTAAGTTGTAATATTTTCAGCTTTATTTTCAGCTTTTTAGAAAGTTGTAATAATTTTGGACTTTATAAAATAGACTCTTTCAATTTTAATTCTGAGTACTTTACTACTTTATTTTTAGTTTTTACTTTCCTTTTTTTCATACTATCCTGAATGAAAGGAGAAGCTCTGCTTATGTCCTGGATTAAGATAGCGTGAAACTGCTTTCAAAACAATTCTCAAAACCTTATTATTTCGTACTATCCCGAATGAAAGGCGAGGCGAAAGCCTATGACCTGGATTAAGATAGTGCGGAAGCTCTACAAAATTTTACTACCCTATTCCAAAAACAAAGGTGAAGCGAAAGCTTAAATCCTGGATTGAGATAGATAGGTAGATATTATTTTCTATACTTTATACCGCCCCCATCCTGAGAAGAGGCTAAGAACCCTTAGCACTTGGTCAAGATGAGCTCTGGGCTGGATACTATTTTCAACTATTTCAACTCTACTTTCTAGTTATTCTAACTAGGGTTTTCTATTAATTGATCATATACCAGGTGACTAGACACTACGTTTACGTTAACCCGTTTAAACGCAAGCCTTCCCGGTCGTACTTTCGAGTCAGTGATGCTATCAAAGGGACCCTCTCGTGAAGTTAGATAATTAAGAAATAAAGTTGTTCTTTAATAGCTGAATTAATATTCTCTCAAAGTAATTCTGAAATCGAGGACTAGTTTCTAAGTCCCTATCTTAATAAAATCACGTATATATATTTTTCTATCTTTAGTTTTTAAATATAAACTCCACTCTGTTCGTTCGATAAAATAATAGTCCGTTCTAAAAAGTAGAATAATTAACACTGATCCTAGGAAAAATACCACGTTGATATTTTCTACAAAATACTATACTCCTATGCGATAGGTACTCTTGCCTTAATCCACAGGATATAAGTAAACAATGAGATAGACTTATATACGTAAAAGATTATATAAAACCAAATCTATCTTCTTTAAAACAAACTTTACTTATCAAGATTTTTGGCGCCGTTGCCGGGGACTCATTTATATGTGTTAATATTTGAAAATAAAAGAACGCTATTAATTTTATCTTTTCTTTTTCTTGTTATTTAAAAACCTTAGTTTTTATAAAAATAAAATAAACATAAAATTCTCTGAATTTAAAACTTTGTTTTTATAAAGCCTAAATTTTTTGTTAACAAGTTTATTAACCACTAACGAATTCTAACAAAAAAACATAACCTACTATTTTAACGTATTTTATATCAAACTTTTCTTCTTAAAAAACTAGTTTATAATAAAACCAACTTTTTATTATAAAACCTGTTTTATAGAAAACCTGTTTTATATAAAAAACCTGTTTTTAGTTATTTTCTGTTTTACGTCTTTTTCGTGTGTTTGTATTTGTGTTTGTTTAACTTAGTTTTTTTTTTTGCTTATTTTTTGTGTTTTTATACAACAGTTTTGTTTAGTGTATGACCCGCAAAACTCCATCTGATTTACCTCTTGAACTTGATCCTGAAATCGATCGCACCTTTCGCAGGCGCCTCCGATCTCTGAATCAAGAGCTTGTATTAAATCTGGAAGAGTCCATACACATTCAAGAAATGGCAGCAGAGCAACAACAATTGCCAGAGGTGGTCCCCCAAAGGACCATGTCTTATTATGCACGACCTAATTTAGATGACACCGGGTCTAGTATCGTTCGCCCACCAATTGCTAATAATAACTTCGAGATTAAATCGAGTATAATCCAAATGATTCAAAATTCGGTTCAATTCGATGGATTGCCCGACGAAGATCCAAACACGCACTTGTCAAACTTCTTAGAAATATGCGACACATTTAAGATAAATGGCGTCACTGATGATGCCATCCGTCTTCGCTTATTTCCTTTTTCATTACGAACGAAAGCCAAACAGTGGCTAGGTTCTCTCCCCAGAGGATCTATTACCACTTGGGCTGAAATGACCGAAAAATTCCTTACAAAGTATTTTCCACCTGCAAAAATCGCACGTCTACGTGCGGATATTTCTTCCTTTGTGCAAGGCGAGTCTGAGTCTCTTTATGAGACTTGGGAACGTTTTAAGGAATATCTACGTCGGTGTCCACATCATGCACTGCCAACTTGGCTCCAGGTACAAATATTTTATAATGGTTTGAATATTCAAACCAGACAAGCCATTAATGCTGCCGCTGGGGGCACGCTCAATAACAAAACCCCCGAGGCCGCTCAAACCCTCTTTGAGGAAATGGCCATGAATGCTTACCAGTGGAACGTGCCAAGGTCATGCCCTAAACAAGCTAGAATTTATGAGCCCGACACTTCTTCTACTTTAGCATTCCAAGTAGAAAATTTAACTAAATAATTGGCAGGAATATCTGCTTCCTCCGCCACAACTACTTGGAATCCGAATAATAATGTAATTGAAGAAATCGATTATATGGGGAACTCTTATAGACCTTCCTATAATCCTAATATTAACTTAAATAATAATTCTTATAATCCAGGATATAGGAACCATCCTAATTTTTCATGGAGCAACCCCAATAATGCTCAACGCCCTCCGACTGTAAATCCAAGTGGATTTGCACCGCAACCCCCACAACCACAAACACCACCACCACAACCGCACCAATTTAGGCCAACCTCGATATAAGACATATTCACGAAATATGTCAGTATTAATGAGTCCAATATCCAGAACCTGACCGGATCAATTACAAACTTAGAAACACAAATTGGACAAATATCAAAAATGCTATCGGAACGCCAACCTGGTAATTTGCCAGGAAATACGGAACCAAATCCGCGGGATACTGGCCATTCCAGTAACCCAAGTT
The DNA here is from genome assembly GCA_039513925.1 of Platanthera zijinensis. Lineage (NCBI taxonomy): Eukaryota > Viridiplantae > Streptophyta > Magnoliopsida > Asparagales > Orchidaceae > Platanthera > Platanthera zijinensis. The sequence continues at coordinate 69,533,093 of CM077096.1, forward strand.
GATAAGCCGTCTAACTACGAAGTGGCAGGGAGCTACCACCACCCGTTAGGGTAGAAAAAGAAGCTAAGGTTAGCCCTCCTACACCACTTCCCGTTACGACTCTACCTCCTCAACCCCCGCGAATTTCGTCCCCACATGTTGTTTTACCTTATCCATCTAAATTAATAGATGAGCGAGAAGATGAACAATATAAAAATTTACTAAAAATGCTAAAACAAATTCAAATCAATATACCTTTCTGCGAGGCAATTGCACAGATGCCTAAATACGCAAAATATTTAAAAGCGTTATTTTCAAATAAAAAGAAACTCGAAGATATTTCGAGAGTTTTTCTTAACGCCGAATGTTCAGCCGTTTTATTACATAAATTACCCCCAAAATTAAACGATCTGGGACGATTTTCCATCCCGTGTCTCTTCGATAATCTATTAATAAAAGATGCGTTAGCAGATTTAGGTGCTAGCATAAATTTGATATAAAATACGTTAAAATAGTAGGTTATGTTTTTTTGTTAGAATTCGTTAGTGGTTAATAAACTTGTTAACAAAAAAATTAGGTTTTATAAATACAATGTTTTAAATTCAAAAATTTTTATGTTTGTTTTATTTTTATAAAAACTAAGATTTTTAAATAACAAGAAAAAGAAAAGATAAAATTAATAGCGTTCTTTTATTTTCAAATATTAACACATATAAACGAGTCCCCGACAACGGCGCCAAAAAGCTTGATAAGTAAAGTTTGTTTTAAAGAAGATAGATTTGGTTTTATATAATCTTTTACGTATATAAGTCTATCTCTTTGTTTACTTACTTATATTTTGTGGATTAAGGCAAGAGTACCTATCGCATAGGAGTATAGTATTTTGTAGAAAATATCAAGGTCATATTTTTCCTAGGATCGGTGTTAATTATTCTACTTTTTAGAACGGACTATTATTTTATCGAACGAACGGAGTGGAGTTTATATTTAAAAACTAAAGATAGAAAAATATATATACGTGATTTTATTAAGATAGGGACTTAGAAACTAGTCCTCGATTTCAGAATTACTTTGAGAGAATATTAATTCAGCTATTAAAGAATAACTTTATTTCTAAATTATCTAACTTCACGAGAGGGTCCCTTTGGTAGCATCACTGACTCGAAAGTACGACCGGGAAGGCTTGCATTTAAACGGGTTAACGTAAACGCAGTGTCTCGTCACCTGGTATATGATCAATTAACAGAAAACCCAAGTTAGAATAACTAGAAAGTAGAGTTGAAATAGTTGAAAATAGTATCCAGCCCGGAGCTCATCTTGACCAAGTGCTAAGGGTTCTTAGCCTCTTCTCAGGATGGGGGCGGTATAAAGTATAGAAAATAATATCTACCTATCTATCTCAATCTAGGATTTAAGCTTTCGCTTCACCTTTGTTTTTGAGATAGGGTAGTAAAATTTTGCAGAGCTTCCGCACTATCTTAATCCAGGTCATAGGCTTTCGCCTCGCCTTTCATTCGGGATAGTACGAAATAATAAGGTTTTGAGAATAGTTTTGAAAGCAGTTTCACGCTATCTTAATCCAGGACATAAGCAGAGCTTCGCCTTTCATTCGGGATAGTATGAAAAAAAAGGAAAGTAAAAACTAAAAATAAAGCAGTAAAGTACTCAGAATTAAAATTGAAAGAGTCTATTTTATAAAGTCCAAAATTATTACAACTTTCTAAAAAGCTGAAAATAAAGCTGAAAATATTACAACTTACAGAACTTTAGAATACTTGAAAGCTACTACCAGTTCCTTGTCAGAGAGCTGGGGAGTCCTAACAGTTCTTAAGGAACTGCTGGTGTTTGAATAATTTTACAAATCCCTGCCGGCTTATTTATAGAAAAAAATTTCAGGTGACACGCCCCCTAACACGGGCGTCTCGGGTAGGGCGTGACAGGGTCACGGGCGTGACTGATGACGTGTCTGGACAGGTGTCGAGCTGGTTGAAACTTCGGATAGAATTTGGGCATGTCACGGGCGTGACTAATGACGTCATGGGCGTGTTAGGCAGCTGATTCATCCGGCTGGCAGCGGTCATGGCGATAGGGCGATATTTGGATAGAACTTCAAAAGGTCACGGGCGTGTTGGCTTGGTCACGGGCGTGGCTATGGGCGTGTCCATCAATTTTCTCGGGTTTTTCTGTCCAGCAAAACAGCAAATAAAAGGGAATTAAAAAGAGCTGTCACGCCCTAGGTCACGGGCGTGACATAGGGGCGTGACCTAAGAAAAAATTGCAAAATTTCAGAAAAACTTAGAAAAACATAAATATTGAAATATAACAAAAATAATAAGTTATATATATAAAAACTAAGGTTTTATTTATAAATATGTACAATTAATACTATACCAAATTGTATATTTTTATACTCATCATTGACGATCTTGAAGAACTTCTCGAAACTGTTAGCAATGGAGTCATTGGAACCTTGCTTAAAGGCTTCGTACTCCTGGTTAACCAATGATTTGTGATCGTCTCTCACTTGTTATGTACCTTCTATCAGGACAACAAGACAGTCCCACATCTCCTTGGTAGATTTGCAGTGGAATAAGTTCTAGAGCATTGAATCGTCCACTACACTTGCTATAATATTCTTTGCCTTCTTGTCTAGGGAGACTAAGGAAATCTCATCCTTAGTGAGATCCATCATCTTCTTAGGAATCATAATTGCTAGATTTATCATTGAAGCCTATGTAGGGATTTGTGGTCCTTCATCCACAATTTGAAAAACCCTCGGATCAGCAGCTTCCATGTAGAACCGTACTCGTTCTTTCCACATGGGAAAATTTTTCCTTGGTGCATACCGGTAGCTTCATGGATGACATGTCTTTGCTTCGATCCATGGTGAATATGCGGAATCTCTGAACGCTAGATCAGGGATCTTGTTCAAGGTGTTAGCCTTATCGAAAAAATACCTCTCTGATATTGAAAGTATCTAGCGTCTACCTAAATCACCTAGAGGGGGGGGGGGTGAATAGGTGATGTTTGTGTCTTTTTGCAGAATAAAAATTATCTTAAAGAACAAGCACACAAACGCAGAGATTTATAGTGGTTCCCCGTATTGGGCACGTCCACAGTCCCGTCTCGCCTATCTACCACGAAGGGATAGATTTAGCTACTTCACCTTTCTCAGATTATCACAATCTTACAACTCGGAGCAACGCTCCTATACCTTGATCCACAACCGGATCTACACCTCGATTCACAAACTGGATCTACAAACTCGATCCACACACGGATCTACAATATCGATCGACTAACAAATCTACCCTCGGAAGAACAAACTTCCTACGAACTCGGAGATAAAGCTCCTACAAATGTTAAAACACTTTTTACAACAATAATAAAAGATTTTAATCTTCCAGATCTGAAATCTCCAAGGATCTTCCTTCTTTAAAACTGAAAAGCTCTGTGAAGAAAGTTGAGGAAGAAATCTGAGAAAACTTGATTTGAAAACCTTGGATCCGACACGATCAAATGGATATCTAAGAATCTTGGAATATTGGATCTATCGAATCGTTTCTCCTCTTGAATCGCTAGATCGACATAGAGTGGCAGAGAAGAATAAAGATGGAGTCAGCGGCTTCTCTCGATTTTTGGAAAGTGTGAAAATGCGATTCTGATTCTGAAATTATGATTATTAGGGTTTTCGATTCCAATGAGAAGACTATTTATAGATCATTGATAAATGGACATAAGTCATTAAGGAAAGATCCACTAATGGATCAATCATCATTAACTTAGATTAAATTTTAAATCCCGTCAAGAATTTTGAAAATAAAAATCTGACAGTCCATTTCTTGAGAAGAATTAGGTTTCTCGAGAAATGACTAGCTTTCTTGAGAAAGAGGCATGGCTTCTCGAGAAAAGACTTGTCAAAAATTCTCTGAAGAAAAATACTTGATTTCTCAAGAAGGATAGGATTTCTCGAGAAAAATACTTAGCTCAAATTTTGAACTGAAGACAGATTTCTCGAGAAGAATATGATTTCTCGAAAAAAGAATTTCTTTCTCGAGAAATGGTCTGACCTTCTCGAGAAATTCACTTAGCAAAAATTCTGTGAACTGAAAGATTTGATTTCTCGAGAAAGAATTGATTTCTCGAGAAAAAGACTTAGCTTTCTCGAGAAATGATTTGTCCTTCTCGAGAACTACTTTGTTTTTCTCGAGAACTAGCTTGGCTTCTCGAGAAATCTACGAGGCATTTCTCGAGAAAAGGATTTAGAATATTTTCAGACAATTTCCCGAGAAGTCCTATGGTTTCTCGAGAACAGAAATGCTTTCTTGAGAAATTTACTTAGACTTCTCGAGAAATACATGTCATTTCTCGAGAAAAAGACTTAGAAATTTTCCTAAATTTTTTTTTCTTCTTGTTGAAACCAGCAACCCTTCCTTTTTTCAATTGCTCTAGAACTTGAAAATAAAGTGCATCCCAATAGAGAGGTTACACATTGAAAGTCCACATAGTGCCAACTAGCTTCACCTATGGGGGGGGGATAGGTGTCTTGCAACGTATTTGCGGAATTAAAATTGTACCTGCACAAGAAAATAAAACAACACAACATAGACCGGACACAAGCAATTTATAGTGGTTCCCCGATTTGGGTACGTCCACTTTTCCCCTTCGACCTATCTCCCAACCAGGGATGACTCGGTCACTTCACCAACAGGATTGAAATCCAATCCTTGCACTAACGGAAGGAACCCTTCCACACGTAGGAGTCACCACTCCCACAACACGGGTTGCACTCAACCCTTACAACTAGAGACCAATCGGTCCTTTACAAAGAATTGAAAATAGCTTGTAAGAAATACAAACAACGTATGGAGACTAAGGTGTCCCTCTTCGTTCGACGACGTGTTCTTGAAGTCAACGAAGAGTCCACAACCCTAGATCTCACTTGGATTGAACCTTCCCGAAACCGTCGGCGGCTTGGAGCGACGGCTGGGTTCACGGAATAAGCGGCGGCAACGGAGAGCTGCTGCCGTGCAATCGAGATTCAAACTTCGTAGCAAATGAAGCAAGGTCTTCCAACGGTCACACTAGGATCGGTCGTCTCGATCGATTCGGAAGGGGAAGGTTTTTCCCGATCAACGAATCAAGAGACAAGGGATCTCTGGTTAGACGCGTGAGACGCTATGCTAGCCTAAGCTTCTGTCGCCGGAGATCTGGAAGAGCTTGAGATCAACAGCGGCGACAATGGTGCGAACGGCGGAGACGATCGGCAGAGCAAGATCGAGAGTTAGGGCTCGACGGCGGCTCGTCTTTTTTAATTCGCGTATCTTGTTGTGCTACTATTCATACATACGGAGGTATATATATATTAGGTTAAGTATATGACCGTTGTGGGTCCCACCCGCGATAAGACCTAAGTCCGGTTCGAAATACCACAGGTAACGTGGACCGGTCCAGAAAGAATCGGAAAATTGCCCATGTCAAATTCGGCGAGAATCGTAGGTGATTCTCGACGAATCGGCGAGAATCACCAACGATTCTCGCCGAATTCTACTTAGTCGAATTCTGGCTGCGCTGATATAGAAGCCGGGGAGAAACGTCGGGAATCACACTTGATTCTCGCCGAATCGTCGAGAATGCAAAGTCATTCTCGACGAATCGGCGAGAATCACTTAGTGATTCTCGACGATTCTGCCTTAGAGAAATTTCTGGCGGTGTCGAGACTGCCGGCTCCAACCGGCGAGAATCAGCTAGTGATTCTTGGGGACTCGGCGAGAATCATAAGTGATTCTCGCCGATTCGGCGAGAATCACATAGTGATTCTCGTCGATTTTTACTTAGGCGATTTCTTCTCTTTCTTTCCGTGAGCTGGTCTTTGGCCCAACCTTGCTCCTTGTCTGCTCTTGCTTTATCATAGCACTGTACTTGAAATTAAGTACACCCCAATAGAGAGAGTACACGTAGGCCAACACACTGATCTGCTCAACGAGGGATTACGTCGCGTAGACCCGTGTATATTGACCCACTGCACCCTGACATTGGTGTGTACTTAGCGTGGAATAACTGCCAGCACAACTTAAAAGATTTCATCAAACACATTGTCTATTTACCTTAGCTTGTTCAGGGGCTTCTTCAAATCAGGTACATTGTGGATACAATACCCAACAATCTCCCCCTATTTGAAGAAGCCTAAACCCTACAAGCTAAGGTGAATAGAGCGTATGGGAATGAAAATCATAAACTTAAAATTGAGTTGAGAGAGATATTCATTACCAATTTCTTGAGAGCAAACTTGGAGCCACCTTAGCCTTAGCCGAGAGGGTAATCTCCCCCTTTTCGGCTTCTGCAAATCTGGGTCTGGTGCATTTGACACCATGCTCCCCCTCAGTTCTTGCACCTATGCTTACACTTGAGTTCCTGGCAGATGCTCCCCCTAGATGCACGAGCCAGGAGCTTCTGTAGTCTTCATTCCTCATAGTTGAGCATCCCCAATTCAGTTTTGAAGAGACTGAACTTGGCCTCGTCTAAGGGCTTTGTGAAAATATCTGCAATCTGCTTGTCCGTGGGGACGTAGCAGAGAGAGATGTCCTTGTTCTCCACGTGCTCCCGAATGAAGTGGTAGCGCACTTCAATATGCTTCGTTCTGATGTGCGATACCGGATTGTTGGCAATAATAATTGCACTGGAGGAGTCACAGTATATTGGTACTTCCTTGAACTAAAGGTCATAGTCTGCTAACTGATTTCTGATCCATAGGAGTTGTGCGCAACAGCTGCCAGCCGAGATGTACTCAGACTCTGCTGTGGAGGTTGCTACACAATTTTGCTTCTTGCTATTCCATGAGATGTGCCTTCTTCCGAGGAATTGACACGTCCCGGAAGTGCTTTTCCGATCATCCCTGCTTCGTGACGAAGCTCTAGCAGTCTGGCCTCTGGAGCTCTGACATCTTCTTGGGCTTCTCCTTCTTCCGGAAGATTTTCTCCATCCTGCTCGTCAACTTCTCCAACTGACGTCGAGGTGGAAACCTTGACGTACTTGGGAGTTGCACCATTAGCAGTCTCAACTGAACTTAGCTGTTCAAGCCTTGCACAATAGTTAGCGTTATCTCTTTTCCCTTAATTTTATTCCATGGCAAGCCTGGAACATCTCTTGTCTAGGTCCCATCATGTACATGGGTACCTAGACTATCCTGCAAAAAAAGAATTACCTTTCGTTAGGAACCCAATATGTATTGGGTCCTAGGTTCTTGTCAGCATAAAATTTTGAATGCCTTCCCACAGGAATCCTGTCAGGAAGGCTAACTCCGCCCAGAGGAGGTGGATATGCCCTTGCCCTTGACATAGAGGGGTTGTGCCAACAATCTATGGCAAAGTGACCCACCTTGCCACAGCACCAACACTCGTGAATGTTGTATCGCCTTTTCAGACCTGACCTACTGACTGATGAAGTCATGATCTCAGGTTTAAACGGGATAGAGCCGGTTCTGCTCACAACTTTGCCTTTTCCACCTTGACACACAGGAGGGAGGAAAGAATGCATGTGGTGCGAGTCATGAGGCTTGGGAGGTGGTGTCTTCCTTTCAGTCAGCACGCTCCCAAAGTCCCCACGGGAGCTTACCACATTTTTCCAGACCCCCTTTTCCTGTGTCCTAGGGTGGACAGTACTGCCGTGAGAGCTGGTTCCGGCAAATTCATGACGAGTTGGGGCAGAGGCCGAGAATACAAATGGTTTAGGATGAGCCTTAGGTATTCTCTCATGGGTGGTCATGACAGCCCTTGCACTGTGGGTGTTTCCACATGAGGGCTGGTCATCCTTGCAGTGACCACGGTTGTTCTTGTGGTCATACCTGAAGGCATGATGAGTGCCTTCCCTGCCTGGGGTGGGGGGTCTGAATACCGTTTCCCCATTTCTCCATGATTTGATAATTCGGGGGATCCACCCATTTTCTCCCTTTCTCTTGATAGCATCTACCTTGGAAAAGTTAGATACTATCCTCTTCTCATTCTCTAGACGACTCTCTAGATCTGAGATTTTAGAGTCCTTTACCTTGATGGATTCCAATTGGAGATCCATCAAGGTCTTCAGTCGAGCAATCTCCTGAGCTTGCTCCACAACAAGTAAGTTGCTCTTCTTAAGGGCACTCTCAAGGGAATCAGGATTTTCAATCTTTTGATTGAAGCTATCCATATCCCTTGCATCTCTGGAAGGACTACCCTCTAAATTGTTCCTGTCTTCAGGAACTTCAAGAGGAGGGGGGCATGAGGAAGAAGTTACCTGCTCCTGGCTTTGCTGTTCAGGGTTACCGTTAATATCGGCAGCTGTTGAGTCAGCTTCATTAGAACTGCTTTCCTCAACTTCTTCTTCAGTCTCTGACAAGGACACAGGAGCCCTGATACTGACAGATTGGTCATTACCTTCGTCTTCAGAGACGAGGACCCCCACATAGGCTTCATCCTGTTGTTGACAACTTGTCCCTGCTTTCTCTGATCCCTCCATGAGGTCCGATACGGTTTGCCACAAGGACTTGGCCATCCTACATTTTTCCAGTCTTGACCGGGAAGGTCCAGACCAGACATCAATGATAATTTTACGAATCACTTCATCCAATTGGAACAGAGAGAGTTCAATCTCAGACATCTCAGTAATATCCTTGGGGATTAGGAGATCCTTCCCAGTGTTGGAGGTCTTCATGGGAATGAATGGACCCTCTTCCAAGATGAGTGATGCCCGAGGATCGATAGCCTCCAAGTGAAAAGACACTCTCATCTTCCAGATGGGATAATACTCCTTTGTGCACGTGGGAAGTCTTAACGGAGAGACATCATACTCCAGCTCCATTCTTGTTGACACTGGTGGCAGGATTCTACTCAAAGTGTGAACCTTTTTGATGAGTAACCTCCCTCTGATACCACTTGAAAGTCCACCTAGTGCCAACTAGCTTCACCTATGGCGGGGGAATAGGTGTCTTGCAGCGTATTTGTGGAATTAAAATTGTACCTGCACAAGAAAACAAAACAACACAACACAGACAGGACACAAGCAATTTATAGTGGGTACATCCACTTTCCCCCTTCGACCTATCTCCCAACCAGGGACGACTCGGTCACTTCACCAACAGGATTGAAATCCAATCCTTGCACTAACGGAAGGAACCCTTCCACACGCAGGAGTCACCACTCCCACAACACGGGTTGCACTCAACCCTTACAACTAGAGACCAATCGGTCCTTTACAAAGAATTGAAAATAGCTTGTAAGAAATACAAACAACGTATGGAGACTAAGGTGTCCCTCTTCGTTCGACGACGTGTTCTTGAAGTCAACGAAGAGTCCACAACCCTAGATCTCACTTGGATTGAACCTTCCCGAAACTGGCGGCAGCTTGGAGCGACGGCTGGGTTCACGGAATAAGCGGCGGCGACGGAGAGCTGCTGTCGTGCAATCGAGATTCAAACTTCGTAGCAAAGGAAGCAAGGTCTTCCAACGGTCACACTAGGATCGGTCGTCTCGATCGATTCGGAAGGGGAAGGTTTTTCCCGACCAACAAATCAAGAGACAAGGGATCTTTGGTTAGACGTGTGAGACGCTATGCTAGCCTAAGCTTCTGTCGTCGGAGATCTGGAAGAGCTTGAGATCAACAGCGGCGACAACGGTGCGAACGGCGGAGACGATCGGCGGAGCAAGATCGAGAGTTAGGGCTCGACGGCGGCTCGTCTTTTTTAATTCGCGTATCTTGTTGTGCTACTGTTCATACATACGGAGGTATATATATATTAGGTTAAGTATATGACCGTTGTGGGTCCCACCCGCGATAAGACCTAAGTCCGGTTCGAAATACCGCAGGTAACGTGGACCGGTCCAGAAAGAATCGGAAAATTGCCCAAGTCAAATTCGGCGAGAATCGTAGGTGATTCTCGACGAATCGGCGAGAATCACCAACGATTCTCGCCGAATTCTACTTAGCCGAATTCTGGTTGCGCTGATATAGAAGCCGGGGAGAAATGTCGGGAATCACACTTGATTCTCGCCGAATCGTCGAGAATGCAAAGTCATTCTCGACGAATCGGCGAGAATCACTTAGTGATTCTCGACGATTCTGCCTTAGAGAAATTTCTGGCGGTGTCGAGACTGTCGGCTCCAATCGGTGAGAATCAGCTAGTGATTCTTGGCGACTCGGCGAGAATCATAAGTGATTCTCGCCGATTCGGCGAGAATCACATAGTGATTCTCGTCGATTTTTACTTAGGCGATTTCTTCTCTTTCTTTCCGTGAGCTGGTCTTTGGCCCAACCTTGCTCCTTGTCTGCTCTTGCTTTATCATAGCCCTGTACTTGAAATTAAGTACACCCCAATAGAGAGAGTACACGTAGGCCAACACACTGATCTGCTCAACGAGGGATTACGTCGCACAGACCCATGTATATTAACCCACTGCACCCTGACATTGGTGTGTACTTAGCGTGGAATAACTGCAAGCACAACTTAAAAGATTTCATCAAACACATTGTCTATTTACCTTAGCTTGTTCAGGGGCTTCTTCAAATCAGGTACATTGTGGATACAATACCCAACACACATGACTCAACACCATGGATCACACAATGAGGGATTACATTGCATGGTCATGTGTTTAGTGACTCACTGTAAACTGGCATTGGTCTACACTTAGTAATAATAACCTGCAAGCACTCAACTATAGAATAGCATCAAATACAAACTTAATTCATCTTAGTTCAAGAATGACTTCATTCAAATCTGGGGTTTTGTGGATACAATACCCAACACACGCTAAATTGATTTGGATGCAGTTATTGGAGGACGAAGGAGGCACTTATACCAATTTCTTAGGGTCCGATTGAGAGCGGGTTTGCATTCTAGAGAGGGGGAAGTCTTGGAGAGGATCTTCTCGACACTTCCTTGACCTAGCCTTCCCAATGATAGAGGATATAACGAGAGCTGAGTCAACTGCAAGGAGATGAGTAATTTAAAATGCGCAAAAATAGAAAAAAGTGGAAAAGTGAAGGTACAATTCAAAAAAAAATACCATATCTCGATAAATAAAATTACTCTATCATTGGGAAATAAAATTGGAAACGCAGGTATTTACAATTTCTTTACCATTCCTAAGTATTAACAGAACATACCTCTCTATTACTATTTGTTTCGATACAACCAAGATATGAAGGGTTTTCATATTGGCTTCAAGATTGTCAAATTCAACTCAAATGAAATAGCAACAATAACTGGACTGCCCTATCGTGAAGCAGAACTTTTATGAGAAACTATATGGCTTGCTACTGTTAAAATATCTCATTTTAAAGATCAAGTTATAAAGCTTTCTCGAACAAAAGATTCTGATAAACTCATGAGCCGTCGGGTGATATGTTTTCTTCTATTATTGTTCAGTGGTTTTAATGGAGATCGAGCGTGCCATCTTTGAGAGATTTACGAGATCGGTGACTTTTGGATCATCGGATGGACAATCAGAGACCGTCATTGCTCATTGAGATTTTTTTTATGTATTTTTTATTATTTTATCAACTTGTATTTTGAGATTTACATTCAGTTATCCAATCGCGTGTTTAGGACCGTCAGATGACATAACCTAAATCTCCCACCTTCATATTCCAACCAATTAGGGTATTTGGGTATCGAGAGTTGCGACCCTTTATTCCGCCGCTCAATCAGCATGTAGGTGTGAAACCCGCAGCGTGTGGTGCCAACTCCTCCCTCTCCAAGTGCCGACATCGGGATCCGCCACCATCAATGCTTCATCTCCACCCAATTAGTGATGCAGTGAAGATGATCTCACCCACGGGTACTCTCAATGCTAGAACAATACTCTCTCACTTGATCTAACAGCCTAAGCTTCACAAATATAATGTGACGCTCTCCGAATAGCTCAATGCAATCTAAATAATATGACATCCATGAGCCAATAGCTAAAGGCCTCGGGACTCAACAAACCATAAAATGGTGAGGCGGTTCTACAAAACCTATACTCGAGACTCTCCTCAAAATGATGATCATTGTAGCAGTCGCTCCTACCATAATCAAGTCGTGTCGAAGGGTCCACACAATCTCTATAGGTGATGGGTCGAGGAAGACGATGATCATCATAATATTATGACAATCTCTCTGAAGAAGCTCTATTCGGTCGGGTATAGATGGACTTGGGATCCTCAAATAGAGGAAAGTGATGATCACGACAACTAGACATTAATGAATCTATAAATTCTACCATTGTATATCAAAATAAAGCTCAAACATGAGGCTAAGATACCAAGTTGACGATGTACGAATCTATAGGTAATAGACACGCAGTGCCCTAACCCTAAATAAATGCAAAAAAATCACAAGCAAATACTATGAATCTAAGACCAACCCTAAAATGAAAGTGCAAGGACAAGCACATAAGTAACACACGATGAATGCAATAGACCAACGATAAATCCTATTATGACGATGCAGATGAATGTATCATATATAGTGTACATTATATATGGTAGAGACAGCTTAGGCTCACCTTGGGTGTTGCGAGCACCAACTCTTGTACATGTATATATAACATTAAGGTTACTGTGAATAGTACAATTTGATCTTTTTCTATCATGATATGAGAGAGCTAGGGTTCCGCGCGCCTTCGTTCTTCTCGTTCCCGCATGTTACGCACTTGCACTCTTCATTTCTGCTCTCGTCGATCCTGTCTGCGTTAGTCTACGTAATAGCCTTAGGTCCCACTCTCGCTAGCATCCGCAGCCCACCGATTTATTTTGTATTTGTCTCCTTCCCGCAAGTCGATCGCAAGTCCAGCTAACATTCGTCGTCCGCCGATCTCCTTTGTGTTTTACGAGTAGGATGCGACGACTTAGCCCCTTTTATGTCAAACAACGGAAGATCTCGTGCCTCCTCGGGATATTTTCATAGCCCAATCTTACTCCTCTATCCTATTCGCAACTCGTCAATCTCTGTTTCCTTCTATAGCTCGAAGACAGCTGATCTATGTTGCTCTCTACAGTCTGACTCCCTCTAATCTCTGCTACCTCCAGCAGCCCGCCGAACTTCACAGGTCTCCTCCATCCTCTTTCAAGCGCACTTTTGCCTTAGGCTAACAACTTCGTCCTCCATTGATTCGATGACATCATCTCACTCCTCATCTGCCTTTCTTCAGAAAGTTGATTTCATCCTCGATGGGTGGAACAACAAGGCATGGTCCATCATCGTCGGCATGATGCTTCGTGGTCTCAATTTATGGGGCCACATTCACAGCACTGAACCTGCTCCGTCCCCACCGACTGCCAATTCTACGGACACCCCATCGGCTGTCAATCCTACGGACTCCCTCTCTTCTATTGTAAGCACAAACACTTCCTCTCAGCGCTTCGACTAGGCAAGTTGGCGCTTTGACGAATCTTGCGTGATAGTCATCATCTGCCATTCCTGCGAGCTCCCTAGTTGCATGACCGTTTACGAGATACCTGCTGCCAAGGCAATATTGGATCACTTGTGTCGCCTCTACCTATGATCTAGCCAGTATAACTACTCCATATTTCAGACCCTTGGTGTTTGCTACCAGCGTGATTGATCTATACAAGCTTGCTTTGCTGAGCTCATGGACCTCTGGCATCAGTGTAATGAGATGGCACCTTCCCCATGCATTACTTGAACTCAGTGTGTTACTACATCCCGGGATCGTGAATTTCAACATATGTATGAGTTTCTTATGCTCCTACGCCCCGAGTTCGAGCCTTTCTAAGCACAACATCTGCACCGGGATCCTCCGTCATCTCTCAGCAATACTCCATCATCTCTCACATCTCACGGTTGTCTTGTTATTTTTATGAGTTTGTTTGTCGTGCGCAGGATTGTCTGACAGGGACACTCCATAGAGCTGGTCATCGCCGTAGCGTAGTGTACGCCCTTGATCACCTCCATCTTCCATCTACTCCATCACCACCAGTGGCTTCTATGTTATGACTTACTTTAGTGGGATTCTCTCAATGGCATCATTGTCTCAGTCATCCTAGTGGTTTGTGTCTAGCTTATCTCATCAGGCTGGTTTTCTTAGTCGTATTTCTATTGATCGATCTCACTCTTGTACGAGTTGTAAACTTGGTAAGCAGCTAGAACTCCCCTATCAATCTAGTGAGTCTAGGCCTCAACATCCTTTTGATTTAGTTAATTTTTATGTATGAGGCCTGACACCTTTTGTATCAAAGAGTGGACATCGGTATTATATTTATTTGATGATGACTATTCTCATTATCATTGGGTCTACTTTATGCATTATCATTCTGAATTTTCTCAAATTTATGTTACTTTTTCTACCATAGTGTGCACCCGGTTTTCTGCTTTCATGCGTATTTTTCATTCCTACTCAAGGGGGAGTACCTCTCTGATGCCTTTTGTGATCTGCTACGTACCCCCAACACTCTCCCTCAGCTTGTCTGCCCTAGTGCTCGTGCTCAGAATGGCATCGTTGAAAGGAAGCATCGCTACACTATTGAGAGAGCCCATACCATCCTCATTTCCTCCCACATTCCTCCTCATTTTGGGGCTGAGGTTTTTTCAACAGTTGTCTATTGGCGCAAAAATTATCACCTAACTTTCCACACTCAGCGACTGTCTAGGGAGTTTAGAGGAGAGCACCCTTGGACCCTTATTTATACTTGAGGGTAGGTTGCCAGAATGGTTGAGGGCATTTAATGCAACATTAAATGAGCAGTCACCCGAGGTACATGAAGAGTCAGGTTCTGAGAGGGTGAGAGAAGAGACTGCGTGGTAACCGTGCGTACTGCTGCCGAGGAGAAGAGTCTGTGAGGTCCCTTGGCGAGTGTCGTCCGCTGCTTTATTGGCAAACTGTTGAAGGGGCCTCTAGGGAGAACCCGCAACCTCTATCGAGCTCAGTGGCATGAGTGCGGCTACTTGGAGGGCGCCTGCGAGTACCCGTGATTTGTGGTTGACATTTTATGATGTTGTCCCTTATTGCGGGATTTAGGACAACATAATCCTGTTCTTTTTTTAGTTTTTACGGGCGCCAAAAAAGTACACAAGTAACCGCAAAAATTGTGACTCAATTCTCAAGCCGCATGAAATTTATATGTAGTGTAGGACATCCTCTAACTGGGGTATCTCTCTGAATCTATCAAACGATTTACGCGAACTCTTTGTAAAATTTAGAGCTTGAACTCTGAACTTCTTGCCAAGCTAGACGTCCAGAAGAAGAACCCGAAGAAGATGCCTGACCCCAATAGATCTGGGAAACCTCTAAAGAGAATGAATGACAACTCTTCCCAAAATTCGTTGGTGCTGACAACTCCGAAAAAGCCTGCAATGCCTGTCAAAGTGAGCGGAAATGCCCCCACTCTTTCCGAGCTTGATACGCATATGGAAACCTTCCACCAAGTGGGGGTTGTTGTAATCCGATAGTCGCGGAAAATAGGAAACCAGGCGCAGGAACACTAAACCTATCCGAGCCCAAATAAACCAGATGCAAATAGAAGAGAAGGTATCTTGTATTATAACAATCTTTACAAGGTGAGGCATACATGGCGAGACATGATTTGCCGATGTACCCAAAAGAAACAGAAACAATACAAGGCAAGAACCTAACCGCATAGACTCAAAGAGTAACCCCCGACACTACTGAAGCACTACGCTGTACAACCCCGTACCCAGCCGAGTGGGATCCTCCCCAAGTGTGGGCTCGGGGCTCGGGGCTCAGGGCATGCTCTGAGCGACGATGTAATGCAGCCTCGTTCGTGCGTGCGGAGGTTTTATGTGCACAGGCTTTTTAATATATATATATATATTATAATATATATATATATATATATTATATAATATATATTATATATATATGTATATATTTAAAGAAGGAGAGAGGCAGGGAGGGGGGCAGCAACATTAAAAAAGAAAAAGGGGGGAGGATTTCCTTGCCCCCCCCCCCCCCCGACCTAGGGATTGGCCAGAGGAGGACAGCCAGCCCCGCCCCCCTTCCCCTCTTCCTCCCGACGCCGCCCCTCTCCCTCTCTCCCGGCCACCTGGAGCAACCTGATGCCGCCCCTCTCCCTCTCTCTCGGCTCTCTCTCCCTCTCCCGTCGCTCCCGTCGCCGGCCCAAGCAAGGAACATGTCAAGCTCCACCTCCCCTCTCAGTCCAGGCCACCGCAAGGGGAATCCAGACCGAGCCGTCCCTTCCTTCTCCGATGCAGGCCGTCCGGGAGTGCTGCCCGAGCTCCTCCTGTAACACCCCTATCCGTCACATAGCATATAGCAGTAGGTCCGGCCGGGGCCCGACGCCATATACTACGGACAGACCGGTTGGTTACGCGTTGAAACCACACAACCAATCAGAGCGTTCTACATAACACCTAGCGGAAGCAATTTAATTAAGTTGCAAAAAGATAAGAACCCTGCCACAAAGCATGAATGTCCACTACAACCCAGGAATGAGTACATACACAAAAGAGAACTGGCCTTAAGGCCTTACATTGTTCACTTAACAAAAATAGTGTTTTCAGACCTCGGCTCGCAGGCCGGCCATACATGAATGAAGGGAAAAAACATAACAAATTAGGCCTTCAAGGGCCGGCACAGCAACAAGGGCTTTAGCCCGCTATTTCCCGCTCAGCTCCGCAGCACCTGCAAGCAACAAACCACCGCCCGGTGGCAAACAATAGCAACGGTCAGCAATGCTGACCAAATTATAACGATCCCGCCCCCACAATCGGGGCGGGGATGCTCTTTCCCTGCACTTTATTAGTATAGGCATTTATAAAAGGTAATTGCACATCACCACAGGCGTAGGCTCGCACGGCCACACACCCCGTGCACTCAGGGCACATTCTCGGCGAACCGGCCAACGTCGCGTCAATTCAAGCCATAGACGTTCCCGCTCCACCACCGCCTCTAGGACGGTCATCCATATGAGCAATTTGTCTCCTTAGCCTTGGTCACGACAATTTAAGCCATAGACCGCCGAAGACCCTCGTCCATGCCAACGGTCCTACCGAACGACATAGACCGGGTACGGTTCCGCTCGACCCGTGCTCATACCGCAACGGCAATTTAAGCCATATGCGCAGGTCAAGACTCACCGAGTCCCGTTTCCGCTACAAAATCACATAACCCAGTTATGTTCACGTTGGCTCCCCGGCCTCCGTGTTGGCAAAACCCGCTTTTGCCCAGTTTTCCGGGTGCACCTTAGAGTTAATCTCTAAGATTCCCTGACGCAATCTACCACGTAGAAAAACCCGAAAACACCCAAACATCCGGAGTCTTGCCCGGTTCAAATGCAATGCAACATCACTGATTCGGACCAACACGTCCGAATAGGCTTCACACACAATGCCTATGTCCGTTTACGCATATGGACTCTACACAAGGGGGACTTCACATATCTACCCCAAGGAGCGCTCCAACTCTTCGCTCACTCGCGAGAGCGGGCTCCCTATGCAAGGAAAAGAGGGCTTCACATGCCCAAGATAAAGAATCGTTACCCTTGCGTTTTTCCGCGGCGCCATCGCAAACTACGCGGCTAGAAAGCTTCGCAACGTCGTCGCCTCCGCGGATCTGGGCTCGGATCGCGATTTGGAGCTTCGAACCTCCTCCGGCGGCCGGATTTTGGCCTCACACCACCAATGGAGCTCTCCCCTCTCTCTAGGATGTAGAAAGAGAACTCAAGATGAAAATGAGGGTTTCTCCCCCCATTTCCCGGCTAATAACCCCCCAGGAGCAGCCCCCACCGTCGGATCTAGATCCAAGGGAATGAACGGCCGAGATTAGATCCAAAATAACAAAATCTGGGCCGAACACGGGTTGGCACACGGCCGTGTGCCTGGCCGTGTAGTTCATTCGCCGATCGACACGGGTCCTGACACGGCCGTGTGCCACGGGCCGTGTTACCTGGAGCTTCAGGACGATCGTCGGGCTTCCAGAACACGGCTTCGAACACGGCCGTGTTCGAGGCCGTGTGCCCCACACACGGCTTGAGACACGGCCGTGTGTCTCAGGCCGTGTACTTCTCTGACTCGAGACTGCACAAAACCACTGAACACGGGTAGGCACACGGCCGTGTGCCTGGCCGTGTGCCCCTGTTCAGACCTCCAAAAGCGTTGATTGATCGCCTCGCGATCAACTCCGAGGTTGGGGTCTTACAACTCCCTCCCCCTTAAGAGAATTTCGTCCCGAAATTAAGAACAGAGACTACACAAAAACATAAACATAACGAGTACCTGAGGGGAACAACTCGGGGTACTCCTCGCGCATTGTCTGCTCTCGCTCCCAAGAGAGCTCCTCGCGTCCGCAGTTATCCCAACGGACCTTCACCATTCTGATTTCCTTGTTCCGAAGCCGCTTGACTTCGAAATCCTCAATAGATATGGGCTTGACTTTCGTTGTTAACCCTTCCTCAACCGATACTTGATCAGCCGCGATCACCTGCGAAGGCTCTTGCACCGCCTTCCGCAACACAGAAATGTGGAACACATCATGTAATCCACTCAACTCCACTGATAGCTTCAAACGGTATGCAGCTTCGCCGACTCGCTCCAGGACCTCAAAAGGTCCAAGGTATCTTGGGCTCAGCTTCTTCAAGCGTCTCACCCGCGAAACCCCCTTGAACGGCTTCACTTTCAGGTATACCCAATCGCCTACCGCGAACTCCATGTTCCGGTGCTTGGCATTGTAATACTTCGCTTGCCGGTCCTGAGCGATCAACAAGCGCTCCCGAATGATCCGCACTAACGAGGTAGCACTCTCCACCTCCTGCTTCTTGTACAACCTTGCCTCACCCGCTTCAAGCCACGATAACGGCGTGCGACACTTCCTACCATACAGGGCCTCGAAGGGCGCCATTTGTATACTCGCTTGGTAGCTGTTGTTGTACGCGAACTCCACCAAATAAAGGTGGTCTTCCCAATGCTTCCCGAAGTCTAGAACACACATGCGGAGCATGTCCTCCATCGTTCTATTGACCCTCTCGGTCTGCCCATCCGTCTGCGGATGGAAAGCTGTGCTGAACTTTAACTTTGTTCCCAACATCTGCTGCACCAACCTCCAATCATTTGACGTGAACCGCCCATCGCGATCACTCACAATGCTACGGGGCACACCATGCAGCCTAACAATATTGTCGACATACAATTTTGCCAATCTCTCCACAGGATCATCCTTCCTATGCGGAATGAAATGCGACACTTTGGTTAGTCGATCTACGATCACCCAGATGGCGTCGTTCCCCTTCTGCGACCTTGGCAACCCGTGCACAAAGTCCATAGATATATCATCAAATTTCCACTCCGGTATAGGCAAGGATTTCAGAAATCCTCCTGGCTTTTGGCACTCCTCCTTCACCAAGGCGCACGTTTGGCATTTGGCCACATACAACGCCACATCTTTCTTAAGTCCCGGCCACCAAAACAACTTTTTAAGATCACGATACATCTTCGTGCTCCCTGGGTGGATTGAGTACTTGGTATGATGAGCCTCGTACATCAACTCCGCCCGGAGGTTGCCCCCACTTGGGACGCACAAACGACGATCCTTCCTTAATAACCCATCTTCTACCGAGAACTGGGAATTTGACCCATCCAGAGCGGCCTCCAAAAGCTCCTTCATGGAGTCATCCAACTCCAATGCCTGCCGAACCCGGTCAGCCAGGTCATACTGCACCTCTGTCCAGTTTAACATCGCCTTGGCGCTCGACTGCTTGTCAACGCAACAGATCTCAAGCTTCTCCAACTCCCGTACTAGCCGCTCATCATGCACCGACAACCAGTTTGCTTGGGCGGGAGCCCTGCGGCTCAGCGCATCCGCAACTGCGTTGCCCTTCCCGGGTACATAATGTATTTTGAAGGTGTAGTCTCCCAGGAACTCCATCCACCTCCTCTGCCTCATATTAAGGTCTTTCTGATCCAACAGGTATTTTAGGCTCTTGTGATCGGTGTATATGTCGACCCTTACGCCGTAAAGGTAGTGCCTCCACAACTTGAGTGCAAATATCACGGCCGCCAACTCCAAGTCGTGCACCGGATAATTTCTTTCATGCACCTTTAGCTGACGCGATCCATACGCTATCACGCTACCATGCTGCAACAACACGCAGCCCAAACCGCTACCCGAAGCGTCGCTATACACCTCAAAGCCCTCGGTCCCACTCGGCGAACTAAGCACTGGCGCCGTGGTCAACCGCCTCTTCAGCTCCTCAAAATCTTGCACGCACTCTTGCGTCCACAAGAATTTCTGATCCTTCCTTGTCAACTTCGTGAGAGGTAAGGCTACCCGCGAGAAGTTCTCTACGAAGCGCCTGTAATATCCGGCAAGCCCGAGAAAACTACGGACTTCCGCGACAGAAGATAACGCAGGCCACTCCCGTATCGCAACAATCTTCGTCGGATCCACCGCTATACCTTCCCCACTCACTATATGACCAAGGAACGCTACCGAGGGTAGCCAGAACTCGCACTTGGAGAACTTTGCGTAAAGCTCATTCCTCCTCAAAGTCTCCAACACCAAATGCAAATGCTTGAAGTGGTCTTCCTCGCACTGCGAGTATACCAAAATATCGTCAATAAAGACGATCACAAAGCGATCCAGGAAATCTCTGAACGTCCTGTTCATCAGATCCATAAACACCGACGGCGCATTCGTCAGTCCAAACGGCATGACCGTGAACTCGAAATGCCCGTACCTCGTACTGAACGCCATCTTTGGGATATCACATTCCCTGATCCTCAGCTGATAGTACCCCGACTTCAAGTCCAACTTGGAGTATACAGACGATCCGACTAACTGATCAAAGAGATCATCAATCCTCGGGATCGGGTACTTGTTCTTCTCCGTCAACTTGTTCAATTCTCTGTAGTCGATGCACAGCCGCATACTACCGTCCTTCTTTTTAACGAAGAGGACCGGTGCGCTCCAAGGTGACGAACTTGGACGCACATAACCTTGCTCCATCAGTTCCTCCAGCTGAACCTTCAACTCCGCCATCTCCTTTGGCGCCAACCTATAAGGAGTACGTGACACGGGTTTGGCACCCGGCACGAGCTCGATCGTAAAATCAATCTCTCGCTGCGGTGGGGCTCCAGGAAGGCTATCTGGAAACACATCTGGGTACTCGCATACCACGGGGATCTCATCCAAAGTGGACTTCGGCTTTGCGGCCTCCACTAATGCAAAGAGCAGCTCTGCACCAGCACGAACCGCCTTCACCACCTGAAGAGCAGACATCAGGGTCTTGCTCGACCCCTTAAGCCCCTCGAAAGTAGTCTCCCGCCCTACACCCAGCTTGACCTCCTTACGGTCGCAATCGATCCAAGCCTTCTGCTCTGACAGCCAATCCATTCCAAAGATAACATCGAACTCTACTAACGGCAATAATGACGCTAGCAAGTCGAACTCTTGGCTCCCTATGTGAACCTTCACGGCGCACACTCTGTCCGCACGCATCGAGCACCCATTCGGTAGCAACACATCTAGCTTGTCCTTCGCCATCGAAGAAGGGACTCCGATGCGCGATATAAACTGTTCGGACAAGAAAGAATGTGAAGCACCAGTGTCGAACAGTGCTCGTGCCGGACTATCGCTAATCACCACAAAGCCTAAGCAAAAGACATTAGCTTAACAAGCAATAGGTAATAGTATTCTCAAGTCAACTTGCATAAATTAACTCATACCTGTCACCACATTCGCTTGCTTGATGGCCTCCTGCTGGCCCAAGTTGTAGACTCTAGGCTGAGTCGGAGCATAGTGGGACGCGGTCGACTCCACTGCTTTGCCCTTTTCCTCGTAGGTAGCTCCTTGTTTCCTTTCGGACTTTGAGCGTCCACTCCAGCAGTCACGGGCAAAGTGCCCCGGCTTTCCACACGTGAAACAAGCGCCCGGGGTTCGATTGGTAGTTGTCCCCGAGGCACCTGCAGAAGGAGCTGGACCCGATGTCTTAGCCTTCTTGAAGAATCTACGGTAGCCCGACTTCGATGTAGTCGGCGCCTTGAACTCTGATTTCTTGCCACCGGATTCCCTTTCTTTCTTCGCTTGCACGTTTCTCATATCCTTCTCCAAGGACCGGGCCGAACTGACCAGGGTCATGAAACCCTGCGCCTTGGGCCCCGATAGCAGCAACCTCAAATCATCCCATAGCCCTTCATAAAAGCGGCTCGTCTTGCGCTCCTCGTCTGCGAAGGTAGCGCCGGCATATCTCCCCAACCGAGTAAACTCGTGGAGGTATTCATCAACGGTGCTATCACCCTGCACCAACTTCTGGAATTCGCTCTCTAGCGCAATCCTCTGCGCTGAGGGGAGGTATCGAGCCATAAATAGTCTCGCAAACTCCTCCATCGGGACTTCGGCCAATGGCCTTCCCCTCAACTGATGCAGCTCTAGGCCCTCCCACCACAGTCTTGCGTCCCCATCCAAAAGGAACGTCGCTATAGTGGTCTTCTGCCACTCTTCAGTTTCCGTCGCAGTCATCACCCTGTTGACCCTTGAGAGCCAATCCTCTGCTTGGGTCGGGGTTTCTGCCCCCGTGAATACCAGTGGGTGAAAGCCCATCACGTGCTTCAGTTGTCTTTCAGTTGCTCTCCTAGGCAACTCTGGCTCCAAAACTACTTGCTCAACCCTCCTTTGCTCTGCCGCCTGAAGCGGTACCTGTTCCACAGCAGGAGCAGGCTGTTGCACCTGCCTTGCAGGCTGCGCATTGATCATTGCCATGACCGCTTCTGCCACCAACCTAATGGTCTCAGCAGACAAAGGTGTTGCAGGTGCATCGCTTGGCGCACTGCAAACAGCAATTATAGGAACACGCACGTTCCTCAAACATGTGTATTTTCATTCCTAAGTGGACATTCATGGGTTCTTTTTCATGTTATAACGATGACGCACGTGACCGTGCTCACCACCCCTTAAAAGAATTCGTCCACGAATTCATTTAAGCTTGACCGAAACCGGTAGTCTGATACCAATTTATAACACCCCTATCCGTCACATAGCATATAGCAGTAGGTCCGGCTGGGGCCCGACGCCATATACTACGGACAGACCGGTTGGTTACGCGTTGAAACCACACAACCAATCAGAGCGTCCTACACAACACCTAGCGGAAGCAATTTAATTAAGTTGCAAAAAGATAAGAACCCTGCCACAAAGCATGAATGTCCACTACAACCCAGGAATGAGTACATACACAAAAGAGAACTGGCCTTAAGGCCTTACATTGTTCACTTAACAAAAATAGTATTTTCAGACCTCGGCTCGCAGGCCGGCCATACATGAATGAACGGGAAAAACATAACAAATTAGGCCTTCAAGGGCCGGCACAGCAACAAGGGCTTTAGCCCGCTATTTCCCGCTCGGCTCCGCAGCACCTGCAAGAAACAAACCACCGCCCGATGGCAAACAATAGCAACGGTCAGCAATGCTGACCAAATTATAACGATCCCGCCCCCACAATCGGGGCGGGGATGCTCTTTCCCTGCACTTTATTAGTATAGGCATTTATAAAAGGTAATTGCACATCACCACAGGCGTAGGCTCGCACGGCAACACACCCCGTGCACTCAGGGCACATTCTCGGCAAACCGGCCAACGTCACGTCAATTCAAGCCATAGACGTTCCCGCTCCACCACCGCCTCTAGGACGGTCATCCATATGAGCAATTTGTCTCCTTAGCCTTGGTCACGACAATTTAAGCCATAGACCGCCGAAGACCCTCGTCCATGCCAACGGTCCTACCGAACGACATAGACCGGGTACGGTTCCGCTCGACCCGTGCTCATACCGCAACGGCAATTTAAGCCATATGCGCAGGTCAAGACTCACCGAGTCCCGTTTCCGCTACAAAATCACATAACCCAGTTATGTTCACGTTGGCTCCCCGGCCTCCGTGTTGGCAAAACCCGCTTTTGCCCAGTTTTCCGGGTGCACCTTAGAGTTAATCTCTAAGATTCCCTGACGCAATCTACCACGTAGAAAAACCCGAAAACACCCAAACATCCGGAGTCTTGCCCGGTTCAAATGCAATGCAACATCACCGATTCGGACCAACACGTCCGAATAGGCTTCACACACAATGCCTATGTCCGTTTACGCATACGGACTCTACACAAGGGGGACTTCACATATCTACCCCAAGGAGCGCTCCAACTCTTCGCTCACTCGCGAGAGCGGGCTCCCTATGCAAGGAAAAGAGGGCTTCACATGCCCAAGATAAAGAATCGTTACCCTTGCGTTTTTCCGCGGCGCCATCGCAAACTACGCGGCTAGAAAGCTTCGCAACGTCGTCGCCTCCGCGGATCTGGGCTCGGATCGCGATTTGGAGCTTCGAACCTCCTCCGGCGGCCGGATTTTGGCCTCACACCACCAATGGAGCTCTCCCCTCTCTCTAGGATGTAGAAAGAGAACTCAAGATGAAAATGAGGGTTTCTCCCCCCATTTCCCGGCTAATAACCCCCCAGGAGCAGCCCCCACCGTCGGATCTAGATCCAAGGGAATGAACGGCCGAGATTAGATCCAAAATAACAAAATCTGGGCCGAACACGGGTTGGCACACGGCCGTGTGCCTGGCCGTGTAGTTCATTCGCCGATCGACACGGGTCCTGACACGGCCGTGTGCCACAGGCCGTGTTACCTGGAGCTTCAGGACGATCGTCGGGCTTCCAGAACACGGCTTCGAACACGGCCGTGTTCGAGGCCGTGTGCCCCACACACGGCTTGAGACACGGCCGTGTGTCTCAGGCCGTGTACTTCTCTGACTCGAGACTACACAAAACCACTGAACACGGGTAGGCACACGGCCGTGTGCCTGGCCGTGTGCCCCTGTTCAGACCTCCAAAAGCGTTGATTGATCGCCCCGCGATCAACTCCGAGGTTGGGGTCTTACACCTCCCCTCCTTCTCTGTCCAGACCGTCAGCTAGGAAGAGCAAGTCGAGTCCCCTTCAACCTCACTCCTCCTGTCAAGGCCACCGGAAAGCAGCAGGTGGCTGCTCCTCTCAGCTGTTCTCTATTCTCTGTATAGGCCGCCATCGCCGTAAGGAGGAGAACCGCTCGGCCCCTCCACTCTTTTATCTATCCAAGCCAGCCACCAGAGGCTGCCCGATCCCGAGGTCAGCAATCTTCCCATCGCCATCGGCAGCAAGCGTCTTGGAGTGGAGATGGGCCACCGCCACCTGGAGCAAGGCTCGACCTGGAGTAAGGCTTGCATTGGAGTGGAGATTGGCCACCGACACGGCCGCATGCGGTAAGATCGACCCGGAGCTTCTCTCCCAGCCCTGCCGCCAAGCACGCGATAAGGGTAACGATGTTTCTACTTGGGCAGGTGAAGCCTTCAGTTTACATAATGTCATGGAAGCCCCTCTCCACCAACGGGTGGGGGAAGGGAGCTCTCCGATGGGTTGACATATTCGTCCCCACTATTAATTGCATTTAGTATCCGGAAGTGTGAGTACGGATTTAGGCATGCTGTGTGAAGCCCATCCGGACGTGTGAGCCGGATGGGTGATGTTCTGGGGTTCCCAGAGAAGACTCTGTGGAAGTTGTGTATTATATATTTGCAGGGAATGCGCACCTTAATCCCGGGGAAGGGGAGTGTGCAGTATATTGGTCCGCTCATGTTAGCCGACTGACGTTTAGCTAGCCGCCGCTTTCCGAGACGTTGGCGTATAGGTGCTGCAGTACCAAGCGAGAAATAGCGGGCTAAAGCCCAAGCTTGCGCCGACCCTCGAAGGCCTTTTTTGTTTATATTGTCGTCCTGCGTGCTGAGTATGGAATTTATATTCCTGTAATTACAAATGCCTGTGATGCTCTATGCCGGCCCTAGAAGGCCTATATTATGATCTTAGCGGCCCAATTGGGGCTACGTAGAGTAGGGCTGCTGGGCGGTTTTACGTCATTATAAAGGCGGGCGGGGAACATTTTACTTAGACCCGAGGCGGCACCTCTAGTTCATAAGGAGTGGATCTTGAGATCCACCTTAGATGTTCCGGTCAGCACAGAGAGCCCTCCGAAGGTGCCTTGGCTCAGCCCATGGATTGGGAGGGGAAGTGTTTGTTAGTCTTCCGGGTATGCGGCGGGACCTCCACGCTGAGACCTTGGGTCTGTCCCTTGTGTTCCTAGTTTTGTGCCTAGATCGTCGCTTGAGGGCAGTAGGTGCGCGGTCACCCCTTGCCCAAGGGTCGAACTCCACAGAGACTGATTTTCGGTTTCAACATTTTGGTGCGTTGAGCGTGGAGAGTGACCAGCACAGAAGAACTCTGGCGAACGTTATGGCTATAGAAGAGAAACCAAGTGGCGACCAGGGTCATGTGTTGATACTTTGTATGTAAGATCCTCATACTCAGAGTTGTCCCCTCCCATAACTGTTGTTGGAGTCCCATAGCATTTGGAGTAGGATTTGCACCTATTTGAAGCGCTTCTACCTACGAAAAAACATGAAGCACCACATATTACATCAACGAGAAACCTGGAGGTTATTATCTTCAAGATCAAGTAAGAGAGTGGCTGAGAGGTATTTGGAGCCGGGGTGACCTAAAAGGGTTCCCTCCCTAACGGTAATATGTTATCTCTCCCTTACAATACAGTAGAAGTCAAGTTTTTCTTTTTATTTTTATTTCTCCTCGAGCTTCTGAGGGCTTCAAGGGTTAGCCTCGCGATCGACTCCGGAAGCCAAACGTCCAACCCGTTCCTTTTAAATAGCCTAGTTCGGACGATGGGACGGTGCCGCGAGACTTTAAGCGCTATTGTAAGACCGAGCCTATGCACTGACGGCTGAGATCAGCTACCCCCTTGCATGTCGGCCTATGTCCCCCCGATCGCACCTCTCCTTTGACTAGAGGAATTATCAGGAACGGGCCTAGACGCTAACCTCCCAGATTTAATAAAGGGCCGATCTCTCCAAGCAATCGCAAGTGAAGGCCTTTTTTATTGTGAAAGCAGGATAACCTGTGAAGGGGCAGGTTTTGGCACAAGGGAAAATGTTGGCCTCAAGTGCATCCTAGAGGACCCTCGCAGGAACATTACCCATCGCCCATGCACTAGCTCTCATCATTAAGTGACATGGTGGAAAGTGATCTTTGTCATTAGATCAGGATACGAGCCGTCGAACTGTTCCTCCTAAATAGCCTGGTTCGGACGATGGGACGATGCCTCGGGAATCTAAGCGGTCTTGTAATACTGAGCCTCTACACTAACGGCCAAGATCAGCTCCCCCCTTGCATGTCGGCCTATGTCCCCACGATTGCATCACTCTTCCGATTTGAGGAATTATTAGGAACAGGCTCAGACGCCAGCTTCCCGATTTGATGACTTCCAGATCGTCTCTCTTATGAAAAGAATGTGTCCTCCATTTGTAAAGGCATCGGTGCAATTAACTCTCCAACACCTCTTAAGTAAATAGGATGTCTCCACCTCGAGCAAAGTCAAGTCCTCGAGTAGTAGTGCATTTCCCTATCACCAACAACCAGGCTGAGTATGAGGCAGTTATAGCGAGGCTGTGCCTGGCCTGAGAACTTGGGGTACGATGTGGAGGTTCTTACGGACTCCTTGGTGGTGGCCTCCAAGATTAACGTGGAGTTCGAAGTGTGGAA
This sequence comes from Platanthera zijinensis, assembly GCA_039513925.1. Taxonomy (NCBI): domain Eukaryota; kingdom Viridiplantae; phylum Streptophyta; class Magnoliopsida; order Asparagales; family Orchidaceae; genus Platanthera; species Platanthera zijinensis. The sequence goes on from CM077096.1 coordinate 69,560,648, forward strand.
GCCTACCCTCCAGCTATACATGGCAAAAGTTTCTCAAGTCTCCTCACTCTGAGGTTGCTCTCGACGCACCCGCCATCAAGCCTTCACCTAGCTGACTGAACCGACGGTATCACCCGGGAGCCCGGACGATTCCCTGTGGACTTCGTTATGACCCTGGACATCATTATAAAATTTGGAGTGACAATGCTCCCGTCACAATCTATGTGGACGATCGAAGTATTCGTTTAACAGACCCCGAGCAGATACCGCTGTCAGCCTCTCACCTAGCTGGAAGGGCTGGATGTCACTCGAGGGAGTCTATCCCAGACCCCGAGCATATCCCGCTGTCAGGCTCTCACCTAACTGGCAGGTTGGATGTCACTCGGTGGATGGAGAGAGTTTAGAGTTTGAAAAGAGTTTGGATACTTTGTAGGAACCCGAGTGATGCTCGGCCCCGGGTAGACCCACTGCCTGGCTCCTACTCACTAGTAGGTCCGTAGGCTCGCCTGGGGGGTAAGGGACCCTGAGTGTTGCTCGGCCCCGGGTAGACTCACTGCTTAGACTCTCATTAGCTGGGCAGGGCGGTAGGCGCACCTGTGGGGAAAGGGTTGGTTCTTTGAGACTTTTTGAAGGACCCCGAGTGATGCTCGGCCCCGAGTAGACCTGCTGCCTTGCTCCTACTAGCTGGCAGGTCCGTAGGCTCGCCTGGGGGGTAAGGGACCCCGAGTGCTGCTTGGCCCCGGGAAGACTCGCTTCTCAAGCTGTCATTAGTTGGGCAGGGCTGTAGGCACACCTGGGGGGAAAGGGTTTGTTCTTGGAGACTTTTTGTAGGACCCTGAGTCATGCTCGGCCCAGGGTAGACCCGCTGCCTTGCTCCTACTCGCTGGCAGGTCTGTAGGCTCTCCTGGGGGGTAAGGGACCCTGAGTGCTGCTCGGCCCCGGGTAGACTCGCTGCTCAGACTCTCATTAGATGGGCAGGGTTGTAGGCACACCTGGGGGGAAAGAGTTGGTTATTGGAGACTTTTTGCAGGACCCTGAGTGATGCTCATCCCCGGGTAGACCCGCTGCCTAGCTCCTACTCGCCGGCAGGTCCGTAGGCTCGCCTGAGCGGTAAGGGACCCCGAGTGCTGCTCGGCCCCGGGTAGACTTGCTTCTCAGACTCTCATTAGCTGGGCAGGATTGTAGGCACACCTGGGGGAAAAGGGTTGGTTCTTGGAGACTTTTTGCAGGACCTTGAGTGATGCTCAGCCCCGGGTAGACCCGCTGCGTGGCTCCTACTAGATGTCAGGTCCGTAGGCTTGTCTGGGGGTAAGGGACCCCGAGTGCTGCTCGGCCCCGGGTAGACTCGCTGTCAGGCTCTCACTAGCTGGCAGGGTTGTAGGCACACCTGGGGGGTAAGGGCAGGGCAGTAGGCATTGTAGATATCGAACGGTTTAAAAAACTCAAAAAGGGCATGGAAAGATTGATGTTCAAAGTGCAAATTTCAGTTTCTCTCAAAAAAATTTTGGGTCGGCCCCCACTCGCCGGATACGTAGGGTTGGATGATTCTTTTCGAGCTTGTACCAACCTCGAAAAATGCTGGGATTGTGTACAACCCCGTACCCGGCTGAGTGGGATCCTCCCTAAGTGGCGGGCTCGAGGCTCGGGGCTCGGGGCGTGCTCGGAGCAACGATGTGATGCAGCCCCGTTCGTGCATGCGTGTGGAGGTTTTATGTGCACAGGATTTTTAATATATATTATAATATATATATATATTATATATATATTTATATATATATATATATATGGAGAGAGGCAGGGAGGGGGCAGCAACATTAAAAAAGAAAAAGGGGGGAGGATTTCCTTGCCCCCCCCCGACCTAGGGTTCGGTCAGAGGAGGACAGCCACCCCGCCCCCTTCCCCTCTTCCTCCCGACGTCGCCCCTCTCCCTCTCTCCCGGCCGCCTGGAACAACCCGACGCTGCCCCTCTCCCTCTCTCTCGGCTCTCTCTCCCTCTCCCGTCGCTCCCGTCGCCGTCCCAAGCAAGGAGCAGGTCGAGCTCCTCCTCCCCTCTCAGTCCGGGCCACTGCAAGGGGAATCCAGCCCGAGCCGTCCCTTCCTTCTCCAATCCAGGCCGCCCGGAAGTGTTGACCGATCTCCTCCCCACCTTCTTTGTCCAGGCCGTCGGCTAGGAAGAGAGGGTTGAGCCCCCTTCCACCTCACTCCTCCTGTCCAGGCCACCGGAGAGCAGCAACCGGCTGCTCCTCTCAGCCTTTCTCTATTCTCTATACAGGATGCCATCGCCGCAAGGAGGAGAACCGCTCGGCCCCTCCACTCTTTTTTCTGTCCAGGCCGGCCACCAGAGGCTGCCCATTCCCGAGGTCGGCCATCTTCCCGTCGCCACCGGCAGCAAGCGGCTTGGAGTGGAGATGGTCCACCTCCACCTGGAGCAAGGCTCGGCCTAGAGTAAGGCTCGCCTTGGACTTGAGATCGGCAACCGATGCGACCGCATGTGGTAAGATTGACCCGAAGCTCCTCTCCCGGCCCCGCCGCTAAGAACGCGACAAGGGTAACGATGTTTCTACTTGGGCAGGTGAAGCCTTCAATTTATATATTGGCATAGAAGCCCCTCTCCACCAACGGGTGGGGGAAGGGATCTCTCCGACCGGTTGACATATGCGTCCCTGCTATTAATTGTATTTAGTATCCGGAAGTGTGAGTACGGATTTAGGCATGCTGTGTGAAGCCCATCCGGACGTGTGAGCCGGATGGGTGATGTTCTGCAGTTCCCGGAGAAGACTCCGTGGAAGTTGTGTATTATATATTTGCAGGGAATGCACACCTTAACCCCGGGGAAGGGGAGTGTGCAGTATATTGGTCCGCTCATGTTAGCCGACTGACGTTTAGCTGGCCGCCACTTGCCGAGATGTTGGCGTACAGGTGCTGCAGTACCAAGCAGGGAATAGCGGGCTTAAGCCCAAGCTTGCGCCGGCCCTTGAAGGCCTTTTTTGTTTATATTGCCAGCCTGCGTGCTGAGTATGGAATTTATATTCCTGTAATTATAAATGCATGTGATGCTCTGTGCTGGCCCTAGAAAGCCTATGTTATGATGTTAGCGGCCCAATTGGGGCTGCGTAGAGTAGGGCTGCTAGGCAGTTTTACGCTATTAAAAAGGCGGGCGGGGAACATTTTACCTAGACCCGAGGCTGCACCTCTAGTTAAGAAGGAGTGGATCTTGAGATCCTCCTTAGATGTTCCGGTCGGCAAAGAGGGCCCTCCGAAGGTGCCTTAGCTCAGCCCTTGGATTGGGAGGGGAAGAGTTTGTTAGTCTTCCGGGTTTGCGGCGGGACCTCCATGCAGAGACCTTGGGTCTGTCCCTTGTGTTCCTAGTTTTGTGCCTAGATCGTTCGCTTGAGGGAAGTAGGTGCGCGGTCACCCCTTCCCCAAGGGTCGAACTCCACAGAGACCGATTTTCGGTTTCAACATACGGAGTCCGTTAAAACAAGCAGGCCGCCAAACCGCAACCTAGCCACGTGGACAACCCGCTATTCCAATGCAAGAATAAACTCTACCCGTCGATCTGCAATCCGCCTAACCGCGAGGTCGCCTAGCTTCTTGATCGCATGAGCTGTTACTGCCGAACTAGACTATGCCGCCAGAAGCAGATAGCTTATTGAACTGGGAAACTAGTTACTGAAGAGAAGACCGTCTGGCCGCAAACTGTGACCTGCTGCTAACCGCCTGTTGCTAACCGCAGAGTTCGCATTGTCCCTGACCAAAGTCAGAACCAAGTCCCTTGATTTCCAGCGCTATTCGCATAACCTGCACAGCACAACCCGATCAACTCCCCAAACCGCGTGAAAAGAAAAACTTGCCTGCACCAACTATCCATAAGTTCACTTACTATTCATACAGATTCTTTTTGATGTGATAGGGGGTCCTATTTATAGGAATGATGAGAAGTGTGATCACCATCCTAGCAGATAGGATTACCGCCCATCTCGCGGCGAGCATCAAGTGTATCTACATGCCGCGGATATACAACCAGACCGCCGTGACCTGTGAGATAGCCATACTGCCAACATAGCATCACTAAGGCCAGATAGAAATCCTATCCGCCTTATCGTCAAAGGCCAAGCCAGGACTTCAACGACCACCAGCAGATTCTGCGGAACACCACCTATCTGCATACCAGCGGATACAGCTCCAGTCTGCATGCCCTGGGGACACCACTCTAGTCCGCGCTCCCCAAGCTCGTAACCAAGGCATAAGGTTGATCGCTGCCGAGATTGGAGAACTGAGAAGTAGTCCGCGCTAACCATGCAATCTCCCGGACTGAGAAAACCAAGTCTTAGTTAAGATCCAAACCAAGTCCATACCACCGGCCATCCCTGGTGCGAACACAGTACCAGCGGACACAAGGGCCAGTCAGCACTTACTTGTGAACATCGGCACGAGTCCGCTCAACCCGACAAACTCCGCGGTTATCACCAATTGCACCATCAGAGCTAGACCAAGGCACATGCCATGCCGGTCTCCCGAGCTCCAGTCAAGTAAGCATCTTGTCGGACTCCGCGAATAGAGAAGCTAACCGCTCAGTTATCTTCTGGCAATAAAATGCCTGCTGAGCATAAGACGGCCTGGTTGGCCACCATCTCTGTCCGCACAGACCGCGCGAACAGACCGCCCAGGCCGCCAAAGAACAAGTCAACTGTAGTAGCTCTGCAGATCTGGCTAACCGCCAGTCCTGTCCGCACAGGTCGCGCGAACAGGTCTCCCAGGCAGCTCAATCCCCCACTTTCACTTCATCATTTTCAACACTCCCCTTGAAGTGAGAAGTGGTAAACAACCCCAACAGTTCCTGTAACCATGCACTTGGTCTCTTTGATAGCATCGTCGAGAAAATGTCTGAGACATAGTCCTCGCTCTGCATACCCTGGACCATAAGGGATCCCTCCAGTATCTCCCGAAAGGATCCATGATTCCCATTGCCCTCTTCTTTAGCTTCGATCTCCACTTGTACACCACAGGAGTAGCACTAATGACCTTGGGCACAAGGTACCAAGCCTTGTTTCCTCTGAGATCAGTCACCTCCTCAACCTTTGCGTCATCCACCTCCTTAACTCTAGTGGTGTCATCACAACTAGAAGACGCTCGCTCGATCTGAGGGCTTGCGAGAAAACGTGATATTAAGCTCACTGCGTTTCCTTCGTTATATCGAGCTGGTGGTTTGGTGATCCTCTTCAATCTCCGAAGAGCCAGCTCACAGCTAACCACCTCCGCTGTATCTCCTGAACCAGCTCCGATCCCGGGTAAAATTGGAGCACCGCTCCCCTTGCTTTCTGAACAAGAAGCCACCACTCTGGAACTAGAAGCACCTAGAGCATCGCTCCTCTTGCTTCCTGAACTAGAAGCACCTGGAGAATCGCTCTCCTTGATTCTTAAACCAGAAGCCACCATCTTCAAACTAGAATAACTTGGAGTGTCGCTATACCTACTTACTGAACCAGACGCCTCTGCCCCGGAGCTAGAACATCCTGGAGCTCTTGGTGGCACAGGTAGCTCTAACCGAACTGTAACAGCAGTCTACTCCTGCCCACCATCTGACCTGCTCTCCTTTAGCTCCACATATGAGTTACCTCCAAATGATATCAGTTAATCGAAGACCACGTCCCTATAAATGATTAACTTCTTCGTCGCAGGATCCATACACCTCCATCTCTTCTTCTGATCATCATACCCAATGAAGACTAGCTTCATCTTAAGAGCATCTAGGACGTATACATAGCAAGTAGACCCAAACACTGGAAGGTACTTCATGTTGGGCTTCACCTTGAACATAGCCTTATGAGGAGACTTCATGTTGATCAGACTCAGAGGCATCTGATTGATGACATGTGTCGCGCAGTACATCCCTTCCGCCCAAAAGGCCTTAGGAATGCCTTTGCAATGAAGCCAACACTTGCAGGTATCCGTCAAATGACGGATCTTCCAATCTGCCACTCCACTTTGTTGTGGAGTATGTACATAAGAGAGCTCCCTTTGGATTCCATGCTTCATGCAAAAGCTAGAGAACACAGTTGAACAGAATTCACCACCGTAGCCCGTTCTTAACTTTTTGATCTGCGTGCCAAGCTGGCCCTCCACAAGCTTCTTGAACTCCACAAACAACTGAAACGTGTTCGACTTCTCCTTCATAAAGCACACCCAAGTATACCTCGAGTGGTCATCAATCAATATCAGCATATACATGCTGCCTCCAAGAATGGCGGTGATGGTCGACTCCAGCAGATCACCATGGATACACTCCAATGGTGAATTGCACCTCGTCTGCAACTTATCAACCGTAAAGCGATAAGCGTCTCTATGTTGACATCTCGCATAAACACGACCGTTATCGAAGGATGACAACTTAGGCAAGCCTCTCACAAGTCTCATCACCGTCATTGCTTTCATCTTGTCCATCCCCACATGCCCCAGTCTTTCATGCCAGATAGTTGCACTATCATTGACCTTCATCCGATCAACATCAGAACTTGTTGATATCCCAACCAAGTCCTTACCCATACTCCCAACATGAGCAACGTTCGATGACTGAAGGATAACCTTACATTCCTTCCTGAAGTGGCCAAGCTAGTTTTATTTATAGCACCTTGGTACTTCCTTCCTCTTCCAATCACGCCTAGGAGAAACACTCCTCTCTTGCTGATCTGAAGTAGAGGGACCATCCTCAGCAGCCGACTTCATATCCTTATTGAACAACCCATCGAGGGAAGTCCAAATCTCCACAGCCGACCAACATCCGCCGATGTGGTCCAAGAGTTTCATTGAGATAACCTGCTTGAGAGTAAACTCTGTATTTGTATTGGTCTTCCTCCAAGCAATCACGACTTCAGCATTGCCAGTAATATCAGTAACCACTTGCCTTTTGTCTCCGCAAACAATCTCCTAAAGGTCCTCGCTTATAAGATAGCTTTCCATACATGACTTCCACTTGTTAAAGTTTGTCAATGTAAGAAGCTCCATTCCAAGATCACTTGCAAATCATCTTCCATTGCACTAACCCTGATTCACTTAGACCCCCAGAAGTAATGAAGCAAACTGTCGGTTGAACCGCTACTCAGGCCTCTGTTCCCTATCATACCATGTTGAAATCTGATATTCGCGGAAAATAGGAAACCAGGCGCAGGAACACTCAACATATCAGAGCCCAAATAAACCATATGCAAATAGAAGAGCAAGTATCTTATACTATAACAATCTTTACAAGGTGAGGCATACATGACGAGAAATGATTCGCCGATGTACTCAAAGTAAGAAGAAACAATACAAGGCAAGAACCTAACAGTGCGGACTCAAACATTAACCGTCGGCACTACTTCTGCACTGCGAAGTCCGCTGAAATCGGCAGGTCACCAAACCACAACATAGTCGTGTGGACAACTCGTTATTCCAATACAAGAAGAAACTCTACCAGCCGATCTGCAAGCAGCCTAACTGTGAGGTCGCCTAGCCGCTTGATCTAACAAGCTGTTGCTGCCGAACTGAACTAAGCCGCAAGAAGCGGACAACTTATTGAACTGGGAAACTAGTAGCTCAAGAGAAGACTGCATGGCCGCAAAACTGCGACCTGCTGCTAATCGCCAGTTGTTAATCACAGAGTCTGCACTGTCCCTGACTGAAGTCAGAACCAAGTCCCTGGCTTTCCAGCGCTATCCGCACAACCTGCACAGCACAACCCAGTCAACTCCCCAAACCGCACAACAAGAAAAACTTTTCCGCACCAACTATCCATGAGTTCACTTACTGTTCATTCAGATTTTGATTGATGTAACAGGGGGTCCTATTTATAGACATGATGAGGAGTGTGATCATCATCCTAGCCGATAGGATTACCGCCCCATCTCGTGGCGAGCATCAAGTGTATCTACATGCCACAGATAGACAATAAGACCGTCGTGACCTGCGAGATAACCAGACCGCCAACATAGCATCATCAAGGATGGATAGAAATCCTATCTGCCTTGTCGTAAAAGGCCAAGCCAGGACTTCGACATCCACCAGAAGATTCTGTGGAACACCACCTGTCTGTATACCAGTGGACACAGCTCCAATCCGTATGCCATGCGAACAGTAATCTAGTCCGTACTCCCAAAGCTCGCAACCAAGGCACAAGGCTGACCGCTGCCGAGCTCGGCGGATAGAGAAGCAGTCCGCAGTAACCGCGCGATCTCCCGGACTGAGCAAATCAAGAATTGGTTCAGATCCAAACCAAGTCCACACCACTGGCCATCCCTGGTGCGAACATAGCACCAGGGGATACTAGGGCCAATCTGCGCTTACCGGCGAACACCGGCACGAGTCCGCTCAACCCGGCAAACTCCGCGGTTATCGCCAACTGCGCTACCAGAGCTAGACCAAGGCAAATTCCATGTCGGTCTCCCAAACTCCAGTCCAGTCCGCATCTTGCCAGACTCTGCGGATAGAGAAGCTACCCTCCCAGTTACCTTCTGGGAACGAACTGTCTGGTGAGCATAAGCCGGTCTGGCTGGCCGCCACCTCTGTCCGCACAGACTGCGCGAACAGACCACCCAGGCTGCCAAAGAACAAGCCTACTGCAGCACCTCTGTCGATCTGGCTAACCACTAGTCCTGTCCGCACAGGTCGCGTGAATAGATCTCCCAGGCAGTCTAATCCCCCCACTTCATCATTTTCAACAGGGGTGATCTCCTCGGCCAAGGAGGCGAAGGAAAGCCTTTTGGAGACCTCTTGGATTCCGCCTGCCCCCTTATAGGCACTTCTCTGAAGAAAAGTGAGAAGCCCAAGATGATAAAAATCCTTAGCGTGAGTATGCCAAAGAGTAAGACGGACACCCTCGCGAGCACTGGGACTCCTGCGGATACTGTCCTGAACTTGGAGTAGACTACACCGAGAGATTCTGAGAAACAGTCCGCCTAGACGGACCCGAACCCATTCCGATAGCAAATTCTGGAAGACGCCAAACGGTAGTAGGACCCACTGGAAGATCCTCCAGAGAAAGTTATGGCGGAGCAGGTCGCTGAAAAAGAGAAACCGAAAAGGGAGGAAAGATGGGAGAGGATGTTGACATCGATGCCAAGGATGACAGAAAGGATGGTGAGAGGACAATGATGAGGATGAGGATTGGGGCGAGAAAGACAAGGACGGCTAGGACGGCAAGGATGGAGAGGATGACGAATTCGAGAGACAACTCTAAACGAGCCTCCTTCCCAAAAATTACAACGGAAAAACAGTCGTAACCGACTCCCCGCCACTTCTCGATGTTAACGCGCCCTCGGAACCCACCCCATGAGATAATAAGAAGAGGAAAAAGAGAAAAATAAAATTCAAGCTCAGGGGGGAGCACCTTGCAGACATCGAGGAAGAGCTTTGCTACAAAGGCGGGGACTTCTCGGGCAGCGGGATCGCTTATGGGAAATACTTCTCCTTTCCTGCCAACTGCTCATTAATTATACAAACATCTAATCTGCATATTTTGTTTGCAGTGGACTCTCTGGAAGGATCCCCAGTCTTCATCTCCTTCAAGGTTCAGGAGGAGATGACGACAATGCAAAAGGAGTTATGGGCACCGCGTGTGCAGATAGTCTGATTAGAGCGAGAGCAGGAGACGATGAAGCAAGCCTTCGCGCGGCTTGTTGAAGTTGGACACCTACTCACTCCGCGGTTAGGCGCGCCACCAACACCACAGAACCCCCCCCCCCCCCCCCCAGATGACATTCTCCAAAGATAAACGAAAAAAGTGAGAGAGTATGTTCGCGCCATACACAATACGGGTGTAAGCTGAACAAGCTTCTTTTGGGCGAACAGGGTGCGCTCGTCGAGATGATAGACAACTTATCGTTCATGGGTGTGGAGCAGACTTCCGGCAAGGAATCTTAGGGTGTGGGGGCGGTAATCGCGGGCGTACACTATGAAAAATGACTGCCTCTGACGTTTCATATTTCGAGGCAATGGACCCCACACTTCCTATAAATAGGCATATGCCCCTTCATTTGTGGCAGTATAACTATGAGTGACTTAGAGAGTGAACGAGCTACTACAGAGGGTGCAATACAGACTGACAGTGTCATTGCCTTCTTCCAGTATGTGTCACGCGTGTTCATGATTTCTTACAAGGAGTTCGCAATGCTCCTTACAGAAATCCGACTTGACCCCATAGTTTACAACGCGCGTCTTCCTGATCTCGACAAACGCTTCCACAGTGTATTCGCCTAAGAACTCATCCTCCCGTTTGAACACTTCTACTCGAGGTGGACCTTCCCCATCCTCCCATAGATGGAGGAAGTTTTGAGCATCTTTGGGGTCATCTCAGCATAGCTTTCCCCCAATTCTATTGTGGTAGCGGTCACCTTCTTAACCTAACTACGGTTGCAGGCCATCCGGTTCAGTCTCCAAGTATTCTGGAACCTATTTCACGTGCGCGCGCATTAGCGCGGGCACATGTATATAGGATCCAGTGCACTGCCGGTTCTGAACCTGGCCAATTAGATCCATGGGTAGAGAATGTGGTTCACTGTCTTTAGGGAGAACTTCGGGAGACCTCCGCACGACCCCTGACCCGCGAGAGGAGGTGGTTTTTCGAAAACCGCCAGTGGAGGGGCTGGAGAAAAAAAATCATGAAGTTCCTTAACAAAGCCTCCCTCGACATGGAGCACTACAACCCCCTCTTGGAGGAGGTGGTGGGCATGGACACCGCCAGCTGTAAATAAATATAGTTACACCAATACCTCATACCTGCAAACACTAACCTTTTCTGCATGCAGTCGTCTTATAGGTTCTTGCGGAGAAGCAATATGAGCCTCCTGGGGAAGTGATGACCGCGACTTAGAGGAGGTGTGTGCTCGGCCAAAGGGGGACTGCGCCCCCGTGTTCAACTGTGACAATTCTGAGGACCAGGTGGAGCACTTCTGCTTCCCCAAGTCGAAGGTCTGCGCCGTCTGTATCGGGCACAGAAGATGAAAAAGCCACGCTTTCTGACACTTGGGACATGAATGATGAGGATGGTGGTCTTTTGATGGTTCGGGACGCGCGCCTGGTTTTCCTCTGTGTCAACCTTCCTTCTTAGAAGGAGACGCGGGGGGAGACATGTTATGATCACGGATAAATTCTAGGAGTAATCTGGCCAGGGGAAGGGCCCGTGGACGTGAGGGAGAGACAAAACTAGAGAAGGCGGGAGGGGAGAGTAAGAGAGAGGAAGTTAGAGAGATAAAAAGAAACTTGATTCTATTTCTTGCATACCGATTACATGACCCCAAGGGGCCTATATATAGGCGCTGATGGGATGGGTGTAAATACCCGATATAATACAAAATATTAAAAATATTTAAAAAGATTATAAATACATAAAATACTAATTAACTCGATAACTAACGGAGGACCATAACAAATAACTGGACCCTAACACTTGGAGCCATAACACTCCATCCGTCCTTCAAAACGATCATGCCCTCAAACTCGTATGCCAAGAGTGTGGCTGGATTATTTGAAACCTTGACATCCCGCCAGAACAAGGCCAAGTAGCGCGTAGCAGTGGCGGCGGTGTTGGCGAGTAGTAGCGACGCCATTAGAAAGACGAGCGGCTGATGTAATGACTTCTGCAAGGTCGGTGGAGCGGAGATGAGCCGAAACCACAAGGATATCGGAGACGCGGTGACTGGTAGTAGGAATGGGTCCTCCGGAGTTAGCGTAGCACGGGGCGGCAGAAGAGGCGACGATGCAACCATTGGAAGTGGAAAAGCAGGGGCCGACGGAGCAAGAGCCGGTAGATGAGGTGGTGAGGTTACCAGATGCGGCACAGCGGGTGACTGGAGACTTGCTCATCCTTTGAATGTGAGGAGACGATCTACATTGGCATAGAGGGGGAGGAGGGGGCATGCATGGAGACGACGAGTTGCTCTTATGCCTCCATATGACATCTCAAGGCTTTGATGGCGGCATTAGAAGGGGGATTGCCGATGGAGTGGTGTTTGGGGGATATGGGTTTGACGACGCCGAACAGCAGTGGAAATGGGCGGCGCCCGCTGAAAATCGCGGTGTAAATGGGCATGAGGGATTTCAGCTAGAGATCAGCGGGACCGCTCATTCGTCGAATAGGGATGCAGCGTGTCCTTTATGGAGAGGGAACACGAACACGCGCGGAATCAACGGAGCATCGTACAAGGTGTGAAAAGGGCAGTCAGCCACTAGGAGGGAATAGATCGTGGCAGAGGTTAGCCCGGTGAAGCAACAGTCCTGTAGCGGGCGGTCTTGGAGTGGCATATTGAGTGTAGAAATCGCGATCTAGGAGCGACGAGGGCTCGACGGATAAATGTGTCGGGCGGATCGGGAAAAAGGCGAGCATAGAACAACGAGTTGGTAATAGCAGACGCAGCACAAAAGTGAGGCATTTCTCCACATGGAGCGGATGTCGGAGATGGCGTGTCTTGTAGGTGGCACCAAATCGGCGTGGAAACTGGCAGAATCGGAGAAAAAACAGCTGTGGCGAGCGATCGTGGTGGACAATCACGAACACCGGCGGTAATAAGCGGGCGGTGCAGCAAGTCGGACCAATTGTTACGATTACAGATAAATTCTAGGAGGAATCCGACAAGGGGAAGGGCCGCCGGAGGTGAGGGAGAGACGAACCCTAGAAAGGAAGAGGGGGGATCTAGAGAGAGAAAGTTAAAGAGATAAAAAGAAACTTGATTTATTTCTTGCATACCGATTACATGACCCCATGAGCCCTATATATAAGCGCTTATGGCACGAGTGTAAATACCCGATACAATACGAAATATTAAACATATATAAAAAGATTACAAATACATAAAATACTAATAAACTAGATAACTGACGGAGGACCATAACACATAACAAGACCCTAAAACTTGGACCTGTAACACGACGCCACATACCCTGGCGGTCTCTAGCACGGTCATTGGCCGTGAGGATCTCAGGGAGATGAAGAACATGTTGACCTAGTCATTAAAGGCTCAAGATGCACTAAGGTGCAAAGGAGTCTTGTAGCCTAAGCAAACGGCTCAAGGCGTAGGCACGCGCCCAACGAAGGCAAGTAGGACCACATTTATTTTAATTAATTAGAATCAAATATCACTTATCTTCTTGATTAGATTCTTCATCTATTCTACTCATTAATAATTTATTACTGTCATTCAATGTCTCTTAAACATAGAATTAATGTGGTCACAAGAATCATACCTAAGTCTCAACACTCGATTATGTTTCACAAACACTAAATCATGCAAAAATTATTAAGTACATACACCGTTTCTTTCTTTATTTCGAAAAAAACAAATTATTATAGAAATCACACCCGGGCACACATTTTACGCTCCATAGGCGCAAGAAATGTGCATGAAGGTGCAAACATATGATCCTGGTGAACCTTGAGCCTTAGGCGTGCCTGAGGCGTGTAACACCCCTATCCGTCACATAGCATATAACAGTAGGTCAGGCCGGGGCCCGACGCCATATACCACGGACAGACCGGTGGGTTACTCATTGAAACAAATCAACCATTCACAAAGTCCTACACAGAGCATCTAGCGAAAGCAATTTATTAAGTTGCAAAGAAAAAAGAACTCAGCCAAACATGAATGTCCACTACTCAAACCAACAGAAATTTACAATACACAAGTACTGGCCTTATGGCCTTATAATAGTTTGCTCAAATATAAGTGTCTTCCAAACTTCGGCACGCAGCCCGGACATACATGAGAATACAAGAAAACACTCAAAATTAGGCCTTCGAGGGCCGGCTCAGTAACTTGGGCTTTAGCCCGCTATTTACCGCTCGGCTCCGCAGCACCTGCAAGCAACAATCCACCGCATTGTGGCAAACAAAAGCAACGGTCAGCCATGCTGACCAAATTATAACGACCCTGCCCCCAACTCGGGGCGGCGATGCTCTTTCCCTGCACTTTGTTAGCATAACCAAGCATTATAGTGTAAACGCACTTCATCACAGGAGTAGGCACGCACGACCACACACCCCGTGCACTCAGGGCTCATTCACGGCGATCCGGCCAACGTCGCGTCAATTTAAGTCATAGACGTTTCCATCTCACCACCGCCCCTTAGACGGCCAACCTTATGAGCATTTTGTCTTCCTGGCATGGGTCACGTCAATTTAAGCCATAGACCGTCGAAGAACCTCATCTATGCCAACGATTCCGCCGAACGACATAGAGAAGGTACGGTTCCGCCTGACCTGTGCTCATACAGCAACGTCAATTTAAGACATATGCGCGGGTCAAGACTCCCCGAGTTCTATTTCCAACACACAGTTAACATAACCTGGTTATGTTCAAGTTGGCTCCCCGACCACCATGTTGGCAAAACCACGCGTTTGCCCAGTTTTCCGGGTGCACCTTGGAGTTAGTCCCCAAGGCTCCCTATTGCAATCTACCTCGTAGAAAACACGAAAAACAAACATTCGCACGGAGTCTTCTCTGGCCATTTATGCAATGCAACATCACCGATCCAGACCAACTTGTCCGGGTAGGCTTCACACATCATGCCTATGTCCGTTCTCGTATGCGGACTCTACACAAGGGAGAATTTACATATCTACCCCAAGGAATAGCACAAACTCACCGCACACTCGCGAGAGTGGGTCTCCTATGCAAAGGAAAAGAGGACTTCACATTTCCTAGGATGAGAATCGTTACCCTAGCGTTCTTCCTTGGCGCCATGGAAATCTATGCGGATGAAAAGCACCACAATCTCCTTGCCTTCGTAGATCCGAAGTCAGCTCGCGATTTGGAGCTCCGAAACTCCGCTGGTGACCGGATCTTGCCCTCCTTCTTCTCCTTGCTCTCTCCTCTCTCTAGATCTTAGAAAGAGAGTGAACCTAAGCAAATGAGGTTTTCTAAACCCTAAACTCGGGTATATCCCTGAGGAAACAACCCCCAGCCGTCGGATCTCAAAACAAGGAATCGAACGACTACGATTTAGCCCGAAAATCCAAAACCTGGGCGAACACGAGTTGCGACACGGTCATGTCCAAGGCCGTGTCACCCATTCGCCGTCAAAACCATCACGCCCCAAAAAGAACACGGGGACTCGACACGCCCGTGTCAGGCTTGATACGCCTGTGTCATCTAGTACATGCCCGTATAGCTGGGTGTGTTCCTCCAATTACACAGGTCCAAAACAACCAAAGCACGACACGGCCATGTGATACGCTCGTGTCACATGCCGTGTGCTAGATACGCCCTGGGACATGCCCGTATCATAGGCCGTATAGCTGCCTTAGCACAAAAAGACAAACAACACGAGCATGACATGGGCATTCGACACGCCCGTGTCGGACCCGAACACGCCTGGGCTCAGGCCATGCGCCCTCACTCAATGATCGTTGAGTGGAAAGCTTTGAGTGGCTGACACGCCCTGGTATACGCCCGTGTCCCAGGCCGTGTTCACCCCCCCCCCCCCCCCCGACGACCGTTGACTCCAAAATCATCTACCACGCGACCAACGCCGAACCCGAGCACGACACACCCTAGGACACGCCCGTGTCCCAGGCCGTGTCACCTCTACCAAATCCCAGATTTGGCTCAAAACGCCACCCATCACCCTTTTGAGTTTCGGGGTGTTACAACTCTCTCCCTCTTAAAAGAATTTCGTCCACGAAATTACCCAAGGAAAAGAAAATAGAAAACCAAAAGAGGTACTTGAGCGGAAAAACTCCGGGTACTCCTCCAGCATGGTTTGTTCCCGTTCCCAAGAGAGCTCCTCGCGACCGCAATTGTCCCACCGGACCTTGACCATCCTGATCTCCTTGTTACGGAGTCGCTTAACTTCAATGTCTTCAATACGAACGGTCTTGACCCTAATCGTCAACCCTTCGTCCACCGGCACTTAATCAACTGCGATCACCTGCGAAGGCTCTTGCACTGCCTTCTGCAATACTGAAATGTGGAATACATCGTGTAGACCACTCAACATTACTGATAGCCTAAGACGATAAGCCGCTTCGCCAATCCGCTCCAGAATCTCAAATGGTCTAAGGTACCTCGGGCTCAGCTTCTTCAAGCGTCGTACCCGTGAAACACCCTTGAACTGCTTTATCTTCAAGTACACCCAATCGCCAATTGCGAGCTCCACTTTCAGATGCTTGGCATTGTAGTACTTAGCTTGTCTATCCTAAGCGATCAGCAAACACACTCGAATGATCCGCACCAAAGAAGTAGCGTTTTCCACCTCTTGCTTTTTGTACAACCTTGCCTCACCCATTTCTAGCCACGACAACAGCGTGCGACACTTTCTACCATATAGAGCCTCGAAGGGCGCCATTTGAATACTCTCCTGGTAGCTATTGTTGTACGCAAACTCCACCAAATACAGGTGGTCTTCCCAATGCTTTCTGAAGTCTAGAACACACATGCAAAGCATATCCTCCATAGTTCTGTTGACCCTCTCTGTCTGCCCATCCGTCTGTGGATGGAAGGTTGTGCTGAACTTCAACTTAGTTCCGAGCATCTGTTGCACCAACCTCCAATCATTTGACGTGAACCGCCCATCTCGGTCACTCACGATGCTGCGGGGCACACCGTGAAGTCGCACAATATTATCCACATAAAACTTCGCCAGTTTCTCCACAGAATCATCCTTCCTATGCGAAATGAAGTGCGATACTTTTGTTAACCGGTCTACGATCACCCAGATGGCATCGTTTCCCTTCTGCGACCTTGGCAAGCCATGCACAAAGTCCATCAAAATATCGTCGAACTTCCACTCCGGAATAGGCAAGGATTCCAAGAATCCCCCTGGCTTTTGTCACTCCACCTTTACTAAGGCGCAAGTTTGACATTTAGCCACAAACAGTGTCACATCCTTCTTGAGCCCTGGCCACCAAAACAACTTCTTTAGGTCCCAATACATCTTCGTTCTCCCCAGATGGATTGAGTACTTGGTATGATGAGCCTCATACATCAACTCCGCCCGTAGATTTCCCCCGTTTGGGACGCACAAACGATTGCCCTTCCTTAGAAGCCCATCCTCAACTAAAATCTGGGAATTTGACCCATCCAATGTTGCATCCATGAGCTCCTACATGGTGACCTCCAACTCCATAGCCTGCCAAATGCGATCAGCCAGGTCATACTGAACTTCCGTCCAGTTCAACATTGCTTTGACGCTAGTCTTCTTGTCCACACAACAGATCACTAATGCCTCCAACTCCCGAATTAACCTCTCATCATGAACCGACAACCAGTTGGCTTGGGCGGGAGCCCTGCGACTCAACTCATCCGCAACTGCATTGCCTTTCCCGGTTACATAATGAATCTTGAACGTATAGTCCCCCAGGAACTCCATCCATCTTCGCTGCCTCATGTTCAGATCCTTCTGATCCAACAGGTACTTCAGGCTCTTATGGTCGGTATAAATCGACCTTTACGCCGTAAAAATAATGTCTCCACAGCTTAAGCATAAAAATCACGGCCGCCAACACCAAGTCATGGACCGGATAATTCCTTTCGTGCACTTTCAGCTGACGCGGTCCATACGCAATAACACTTCCATGCTGTAACAGCACACAGCCCAAACCATTGCCTGAGGTATCACTATAAATCTCGAAGCCCTCGGTCCCACTTGGCGAACTTAGCACTAGCTTCGTGGTCAACCGACTCAAATATAAGTACTTCTGATCCTTCCTTATCAACTTCGTGAGAGGTAGCGCTATCCGCGAGAAGTTCTCTACGAAGCGCCTATAATAGCCGGCAAGACAAAGAAAACTCTGGACTTACGCTACCGAAGACAACACAGGCCACTCTTGTATCGCAACAATCTTCTCCGGATCTACCGCCATCCCATCTCCACTGACTATATGCCCAAAGAACGCCACTGAGGATAACCAAAACTCACACTTGGAGAACTTTGCGTATAGTTCGTTCCTCCTCAGCGTCTCCAACACCAGATGCAGATGCTTGAAGTGATCTTCCTCGCACTGCAAGTACACTAATATGTCGTCAATGAAAACGATCACAAAATGGTCTAGGTACTCTCTAAACGTCCTATTAATCAGATCCATGAACACCGATGGCACATTAGTCAGCCTAAATGGCATGATCGTGAACTCGAAATGCCCATACCTTGTGCTGAACATTGTCTTCAGGATATCACTCTCCCTTATCCTTAGCTGATAATAACCGGACTTCAGATCCAATTTTGAATATACCGATGACCCGACTAACTGATCAAAAAGATCATCAATCCTTGGGATCGGGTATTTGTTCTTTTCCGTTATCTTGTTCAACTCTCTGTAGTCTATACACAGCCGCAAGCTCTCATCCTTCTTCTTAACAAAGAGGACCGGTGCGCTCCAAGGCAACGATCTTGGATGCACATACCCTTACTCCATCAACTCTTCTAGTTGAACCTTTAACTCTGCCATTTCCTTAGGCGCCAACCTATAAGGAGAGCGTGACACAGGTTTGGCACCCGACACTAGCTCGATGGTGAAATCGATCTCTCGCTGCGGTGGGGCACCGGGAAGATAGTCTGGGAACACATCGGGGTACTCGCATACCACTGGGATACCATCCAAAGTGTTCTTAGGCTTTACAGCCTCCACTAACGTAGAATAGCTCTGCTACAGCACGAACCGCCTTCACCACCTGAAGAGCAGACATCAACATCTTGCTCGACCCCTTTAATCCCGCAAACATTGTCTCCTGCCCAACACCCAGCTTGATATCTTTACAGTTGCAATCAATAAAAACCTTCTGCTCCGAAAGCCAGTCCATATCGAAGATGACGTCGAACTCTACTAGCGGCAGCAACGATGCTAGCAAGTCGAACTCTTGGCTTCCAATATGAACCTTTACGGCACATACTCTGTCCACATGCATCGAACACCCATTCGGTAGCAGTACATCCAATTTGTCCTTCGCAATCTAATAAGGGACTCTGATGCGTGTTATGAAACTTTCGGGCAAAAAGGAGTGTGAAGCTCCTGTATCGAATAGTGCTCGTGCCAGACTATCTCCAATCAGAATAAAGCCTATACAAACAGTATTAAGCTAATAAGCACTAGGTAACAGTATTTAAAGCTAACTTGCTATAAATTAAACCATACCTGTCACCACATCTGCCTTCTTGATGTCCTCCTACTGGCCCAGATTATAGACTCTCGGTTGAGTCTGAGCATAGTGGGACGTAGTTGACTCCGCCGTCTTGCCCTTTTCTTCATAAAATGCTCCTTGCTTTCTCTCGGACTTTGGACGTCCGCTCCAACAATCACGGGCAAAATGCCCTGTCTTCCCACAAGGAAAACAAGTGCCTGGGGTTTGGTTGGTAGTTGCCCCCGAGGCACCTGAAGAAGGGGCTGGACCCGACGCCCTAGACTTCTTGTAGAACCTGCGATATCCAGACTTCGAAGTAGTCGGCACTTTGAACTCCGATTTCCTGCCACTTGAGTCATTCTTTGCCTGAACATTCTTCATGTCCTTTTCCAAGGACCGGGCCGAGTTGACCAAGGTCATGAAACCTTGCGCCATAGGCCCCGAAAGTAACGATCTCAAGTAATCTCTCAAGCCTTCATAGGTTCGTCTTGCGCTCCTCATCAGCAAAGGTAGCGCTTACGTATCATCCTAAATGAGTAAACTCGTGGAGATACTCGTCCATGGTACTGTCTCCTTGAACCAACTTTTGGAATTCATTCTCCAAAGCAATCCTTTGAGCTGAGGGGAGGTATCAAGCAAAGAATAACCTTAAAAACTCTTCCATTGAGACATCAGCACACTGCCTGCCCCTCAGATGGTGTAGCTCCAAGCCTTCCCACCATAGCCTTGCGTCCCCGTCCAGCAAGAACGTCGCAATCGTGGTCTTCTGCCACTCTTCAGTCTCATTAGCTTTCATCACTCTATTAACTCTAGAGAGCCAATCCTCTACTTGAGTTTGTGTTCCCGTCCCCGAGAACATAGGAGGATTGAAGCCCATCACACGCTTCAGCTGCTTCTCCGTTGCTCTCCTCGGCAACACCGGCTTCAAAACCACATGTTCCACCCTCCTTGGCTCTGCCGCTTGGAGCAGTACTTGCTCCATAGTAGGAGCGGGATGTTGTACCTTCCTCGCAGGCTGCCCATTGATCATCGCAAACACAGCCTCCGCTACCAATCGAATGGTATCGGCTGAAGGAGGTGTTGCAGGCGCATCATTTGGTGTGTTGCTCGCCTCAAAAACTGGTCGTTCCGACGGCCCAGCACCACTCCTGGTCACCTATAATCATGCAAAACACCGATAAGCGACCAAACAACATTGCAAAAAGAAATTATAGGAACACGCAGGTTCCTCAAACATGTGTATTTTAATTCCTAAGTGGACATTCATGGGTTCTTTTCATGTTATAACGATGACGCACACACATGTGCTCACCACCCCTTAAAGTGAATTCGTCCATGAATTCATTTAAGCTTGACCGAAACCGGTTGTCTGATACCAAATTATAACACCCATATCCGTCTTATAACATATAGCAGTAGGTCCGGCCGGGGCCCGACGCCATATACCACGGACAGACCGGTGGGTTACTCATTGAAACCAATCAACTATTCACTATGTCCTACGCAGAGTATCTAGCGGAAGCAATTTATTAAGTTGCAAAGAAAAAAGAACCCAGCCAAGCATGAATGTCCACTACTCAAACCAACAGGAATGTATAATACACAAGTACTGGCCTTATGGCCTTACAATAGTTTGCTCAAATATAAGTATCTTCCAAACTTCGGCACGCAGGCCGGACATACATGAGAATACAAGAAAACACTTCAAATTAGGCCTTCGAGGTCTGGCTCAGCAACTTGGGCTTTAGCCCGCTATTTACCGCTCGGCTCTGCAGCACCTGCAAGCAACAATCCACCGCATGGTGGCAAACAAAAGCAACGGTCAGCCATGCTGACCAAATTATAACGACCCCGTCCCCAACTCGGGGCGACGATGCTCTTTCCCTGCACTTTGTTAGCATAACCAAGCAGTATAGTGTAAACGCACTTCATCACAGGCGTAGGCACGCACGACCACACACCCCGTACACTCGGGGCTCATTCACGGCGATCCGACCAACGTCACGTATATTTAAGCCATAGACGTTTCCATCTCACCACCGCCCCTTGGATTGCCAACCTTATGAGCATTTTGTCTTCCTGACATGGGTCACGTCAATTTAAGCCATAGACCGTTGAAGACCCTCATCTATGCCAACGATTCCGCCGAATGACATAGAGTAGGTACGGTTCCGCCTGACCCGTGCTCATACCGCAACGTCAATTTAAGACATATGCGCGGGTCAAGACTCCCCGAGTCCTGTTTCCAACACACAGTTCATATAACTCGGTTATGTTCAAGTTGGCTCCCCGGCCACCATGTTGGCAAAACCACGCGTTTGCCATGTTTTCCGGGTGCACCTTGTAGTTAGTCCCCATGGCTCCCTATTGCAATCTACCTCGTAGAAAACCCGAAAAACAAACATTCGCACGGAGTCTTCTCCGGCCATTTATGCAATGCAACATCACCGATCCAGACCAACTTGTCCGGGTAGGCTTCACACATCATGCCTATGTCCGTTCTCATATGCGGACTCTACACAAGGGGGACTTTAAATATCTACCCTAAGGAATGCCACAAACTCACCGCACACTCGCGAGAGAGGCCTCCTATGCAAAGGAAAAGAGGACTTCACATGTCCTAGGATGAGAATTGTTACCCTAGCGTTTTTCCTTGGCGCCATGGAAATCTATGCGGATGAAAAGCACCGCAATCTCCTTTCCTCCGTAGATCTGAATTCGGCTCGTGATTTGGAGCTTCGAAACTCCGTCGGTGACCGGATCTATCCCTCCTTCTTCCTCCTTGCTCTCTCCTCTCTCTAGATCTTAGAAAGAGAGTGAACCCAAGCAAATGAGGTTTTCTAAACCCTAAACTCGGGTATATCCCTGAGGAAACAACCCCCAGCCGTCGGATCTCAAAACAAGGAAACAAACGACAGTGATTTATCCCGAAAATCCAAAACTTACGCTGAACACGGGTTGCGACACGGTCGTGTCCAAGGCCGTGTCACCCATTCGCCGTCAAAACCGTCGCGCCCCAAAAAGAACACGGGCACTCGACACGCCCGTGTCAGGCTTGACACGACTGTGTCATCCAGTACACGTCCGTGTAGCTGGGCGTATTCCTCCAACGACACAGGTCCAAAACAACCAGAGCACGACACAACCATGTGACACGCCCGTGTCATATGTCGTGTGCTAGACACGCCCTGGTACACGCCCGTATCCCAAGACGTATAGCTGCCTTAGCACAAAAAGCCAAACGACCCGAGCAGGACACGGGCATTCGACACACCCGTGTCGAATTTGACACGCCCGTGTCGAACCCGAACACGCCTGGGCTCAGGCCGTGCGCCCTCACTCAATGATCATTGAGTGGAAATCTTTGAGTGGCTGACACTCCATGGGAAACGCCCATGTCCCAGGCTGTGTTCACCCCCCCCCCCCGACGACCGTTGACTCCAAAATTGTGGACCGCGCAACCAACGCTGAACCCAAGCACGACATGGCCTTGTACATGCCCGTGTCCCAGGCCGTGTCACCTCTACCAAATCCCAGATTTGGCTCAAAACGCCACCCATCACCCTTTTGAGTTTCGGGGCGTTACAAGGCGTGCATTTAACAACATAGCATGTCGGTGAAGCAGGTCGTGTAGAGGATGATCGAGACAAATCTGAGGTCGTTGGCGTTCAGCAACACCTCATGGAACTCTTTGGAGAAGTCCCAGACGGAGATTATTCGCCTGCAAAAAGAGTTGAGGGTAACTTTAGATCATAGAACTTTTTATTTAAGCATACCTTAGCATAGTCACAGATAATCCTCATGTATCCGTCAGGCGAGCAAGACTTTGACCAACCCCGAATTCGTGAGGGCGGCCCTCCGGATCGCGAAGCAACCACGGAGATCACCCTGGAACACCTGTGGGAACTCATCGCACTCAAGGACGAGTTCGCGAATGCCAGTTACGACGGCCTATTTCCTGAATATGCGAGAATAGATTTCCCAGGCTCTAGGGACGGGGAAGAAGCGGAGCGCATGGTTCTCCCTAGCTAGGTGGGTGATAGGTTCTGAAAGTAATAAACATGGGAAGGTGAGGAAATACCAGATTATATAATGGATTATAGAGTCGCATGAACAAAAAGTACCACCACGATCACCCCTGATACAACCACCATAAGGACCGAGTCCAGAACAGGTGAATGATCAACAGGGAGGCTCTCCTCTTCCTGCCGCCACACACAACAAAGACACTAAAAACATAAAAACAAACCCTACTACTCTGCCTTATATCATGGCAGTGCATGACCAAAATACCCCTCCCTAATTAAAATATTACAACCCCTAACCCTCCCAGGCCTCTCTCCAACAATTCAACATGCATCAACCACCTTCCCCTTAACGACATCCTTGTCCTCAAGGATGGAAATGCGGGAAGCACTGTTGTAGTGTCCATAGATCCTCCCAAGTAGGTTCTTCCTCTGAGCCTTCTGACCATTGCACTAACAACTGAGTGATCACCCTTCCTTCCCGGGGTACAATACGATGCTTCAATATCGCAATTTGTTCAATCATTAAATTACCTTCGCTATTCACCGCTGTCAGAAACGAGGTGGTATGTGCGGGCGGCTCTCCATTGTGCTCTCGTAGCTGCGAAATGTGAAATGTAAGATGTATTTTTGCCTCCTTCGAAAGATCTAACTAGTAGGCCACCGGTCCCACTTGCTCCACCACTTGGAACAGAACGAAATCTTTAGGTGCTAGCGTCTGACATCCTCTAGGGCGGATGGACGTTTGCTGATAAGGCAGCAATCGAACATAAGCCTGTGATCCTAGCTCCAATGTTCGCTCTATCCGCTTCTTGTCTACCATAACTCGCATGCGTTTTTGGGCCTCTATAAGATTAGTTTTCAAAAGGGTGATGATCTGCTCCCTCACCGCTAGGGAACAATCCACTTCTTTGACTTCCGCCAGCCCGAGACTATATGTTGTATGTGTCGGAGGAGCTTGCCCGTAAAAAACCTCATATGGAAACATCTTGATCGCACTTTGGTACAAAGTGTTATACCACCACTCAGCTAGGGGAAACCAATACACCCATTTTTTCGGTCTCTCAAAGCACATACACCTTAGGTAACTATCCAAACAACGGTTCACTACCTCCATTTGGCCATCAAATTGGGGATGGTAAGCGGTGGATAGGTTCAACTTGACTTGAAAAATTCGAAATAGCTCTTGCCATACTTGGCTCACAAAGATGGTGTCTCGACACTGACAATGGACTCCGACATGCCATGTAGGCGGACCACGGATTCTAAGAAGACTTGTGCCACACTCTCCGTCGTGTATGGATGGGCTATAGCCATGAAGTGGGATTGTTTGCTAAGCCGATCCACGACTACCAATATTGTTGTCTTACCTTCACTCTTCGGGAGTCCCTCCATGAAATCAAGGGAAATATCTTGCAAAATTCGAGACGGTATTGGGAGGGGTTGGATAGCCCCATTGCTTTTCTGTTATCTGGTTTGC
Organism: Platanthera zijinensis; assembly: GCA_039513925.1. Lineage (NCBI taxonomy): Eukaryota > Viridiplantae > Streptophyta > Magnoliopsida > Asparagales > Orchidaceae > Platanthera > Platanthera zijinensis. Next base: position 69,585,217 of record CM077096.1, read on the forward strand.
ATTGTCGGCATACTACACACCTCTGTACATACTCATAAACATCTACCTTCATTTTTTTACAAAAGAACATCTTTCGTAGCCAATGGTAGGTCAATGTGATACCTTAATACTCTCACCATGCACTGTCGTGGTACATTTGCAACAACTTAGATTTGATCACGATGTCATTTCCGACCACCAACCTCCCCTTCTGCTTCAACGGCCCTCTTTCCCATTGGTATTTTGATTTATTATTGGTGTCCACTGTTTTTTGTTGTATTATCTCCTGGATGGTGGGATCCTTAAGCCACGATTCTTTGAGTTGCTTCAAGAAATCCGAAGTAATGGTGATTAAGGCACTCAGCTTCGCCTCCTCTTGTCCATCTCGCAGGATAATGCGCCAATGCATGTATTTTCCTTCCCCTCTTTGTATTGGAGGGTGTAGTCATAACCCAATAATTTGGCCAAATATTTTTGTTGTGCCGGTGTTGGTAACTTCTGATTCAAAAGGAACTTCAAACTTTGTTGATCCGTCTATATGGTGAACGGTCCCGTGACCAAGTAATGTCACCATTGCTACACGGCCAGTGCCACCGCCAAAAACTCATTTTCATAGGTTGAGAGCATGGAGTTTTTCTTGTCCAGTGCCTTGGTGAAATAGGTGATCGACCGCCCATTTTGCATTTGAACGGCCCCCACTCCGCTCTCAGATGCGTCCGACTCAACCACAAATGGTTTTGTGAAGTCGAGCAGGCACAATACCGGTGGTTGAGATACCACCCGCTTGAGGCGACGAAAGGCTTGATCCGCTTCATCGGTCCATTGCAGGCAGGCTGTTTTGAGCAGTGTCGTTAGCGGTTTGACGATGCCTCCGTATCCTTGAATGAACCTCCGATAGTAACCGGTGAGGCCTAAGAATCCCCGAACATGCTACACGGTCTTGGGCATTGGACACTCCAACATGGCACGCATCTTCTTTGGATCGGTCGCTACACCCTCTTGTGAGATGATGTGGCCCAAGTAGTGCACTTTGCGACATCCAAAACAACATTTGCTTCTTTTTAAGAACATACTTCGTTGTCGTAAGGTCTCAAAGGTGAAGGTTAGGTGCTCAAAGTGTTCCTGCCACGATATACTGAAGATCATTATATCATCAAAAAAGACTAATATAAACCTTCGAAGTTGCTCGTGGAAGATTTTGTTCATCAGGCTTTGAAACGGTGATGGCGCATTGGTCAAGCCGAAAGGCATGACCAGAAATTCATAGTGGTCATGGTGTGTTTGAAACATTGCTTTGTAAATATCCTCATCCGCTATCCGGACCTAATTGTAACCAGCTCGCATGTCTAATTTGGAGAAAAAGTTGCCCAATGGAGTTCGTCGATGAGCTCCTCAAAGATCGGAATCGGGAATTTGCCCTTGATGGTTTTCAAATTTAGTTGGAAGTAGTCAATGCACATTCGCCATGTTCCGTCACGCTTCTTCACAAGCACAATCGGGGAAGCATAGGTGCTAAAACTCGGCCGAACTATTCCGGTTTCCAACATCTCTTTGACCAATTTCTCAATTGCATCTTTTTGTAGCGACGGGTAGCGATAAGGCCACAAATTAATTTTGTCGTGTCTGTCTTTGAGAGGGATACAATGTTCATGTTCGCGGTGAGGTGGTAGGCCCACGGGTTCCTTGAATAAATCTTGGTACATGGCGAGTAACTCTCGTAGGTGGGTCTCCTCTTGCGGTGACAAGTTTTCGAACACTTATTGGCAATTAAATCCACATTGCAAGCTGTCGTAACTGTTTTCACAGCCCTCCTGCATATCAGCTGTCAAGGGGGATATATTTCCCACTTGACAAATAGAATGCATGTTTAAATGTCCTCCTCCCTTGGCCCCAATCTTCTCTAAAATTTGATGTTTCATCCAAGTGCCAGTCGTAGTTTTGGATCCTCGCAACGAAATCTTTCGACATTGGCTAGTGAAGTCCATGCGGAGATTGCCAAAATCTCATTGGATTATGCCCAGTGTACTCAACCATTGGATCCCAAGCATTACTTCGCATCCGCCTAACGGAAGCACCAGCATATCCGTTGTGAAAAACACCCCTTACATCTGCCACTTAAACCCCACTACTTTGTTGGAGCTGGACACTCGTCTCCCATCCGTAATTACCACTGTAAAAGGAGGTATCAATGTCATTTCACATTGCAATCGGTGGGCTGCTTCCGCGTTGATGAAGTTGTGGGTACTTCCCGAGTCAATCAACAATTGAATGGATTGCCCGTGATAGGAGGTCGTCACCTTCATGGTATGGTATTATGTAATGCCCATCAATGCATGAACAGATAAGTGCGGCATTGTTTTCCCTTCCTCGGTGTCCTGGCCATCGACCCCTTCTGCCTCCATAAATTCAAGTGGTGGTTTCTCATCATCATCAATCATTTCGAGCGCAAATGATTTCCCTTTTGCTACGCAATTGTTGTTTGGCGTGTACTTGCTATCGCACCAGAAGCAAAGTCCCTTGGCGCGTTTCTCCTCAAGCTTCTTGGATGTCAGGCGACAATTTCCGCGATAATTTTGTGTAGGTATATATGTTGGAGGTGTATATGTGGTTGCCCAGTGTGGAAAGGATTTGGGAGTTGAGGTACATCGGTCAACTGTCACGCTCGACTCTACCACGCTGGAGTAATTTCGGCGAGTTGAGGATGTCGTCTGGCATTCTTCCATGAGCTCTAATGCAAATACATCTTGTAAGGTCTTGAATTGAAACATACAAACTGCATATCCAATTTCATCTTTAAGTCCGACCAAGAAAAAATTGATGGCGTATTCCTCTGAGATGTTCACCCGGTGTAATAGGACATCAAACTCATCCAGGAATGCTTGAACCGTGCCCTTTTGTCTCAGGTTTTTTAGTTCCGCCATTGGATCGTCAAAGAGGACGGATCTAAAACGCTTTGCCAACGCTTGTGTGTAATCCTACCATGTAGGCCAGTGGCGTGTGAGGCGCGACTTCATGTAGGCCTTGTGCCAGTATAAGGCATTACCTTCCACATGTGGGAAGCGAGCTTGACCTTCAAATCCTCGGGTATGCCATCCAGCTCGAAAAACTATTCCGCCTTGTAGATCCATTCTTGCAAATCATCACCATAGAAGTGGGGAAACTCAAACCGAGCAAACCTCGTTGTAAGGTGAGCTTCGCCGGCGGTGTATTGGAAGGGTCGCCCCTCCAAGGTGGAGCCGCGAGCCCCGAAATCTCCCGCCTTGTCTTGTCGATTGCTGGACATACCGGCCAGCATCTTGCGCATCACCTCCAATTTCTTGCCCTGCTAGTCAGAATATTCCTTGAGAGATTTGATTGCCTGTGCCAACATCGCTTGGTATTGTCGGAGTAGATCGATCTCGGTGAAAGGTTCCTTGTCCCTTGAACGGGTAGTGTTAGAAATCGGCATCGTCTCCTACCCGTCCCTGGCTCTGATACCAGATGATAGGTTCCAAAAGTAATAGAGATGGGAAGATGAGGAAATACCAGATTATATAACGGATTATAGAGTTGCAGGAACAAACAGTACCACCATGATCACACATTATATAACAACCTTAAGGACCAAGTCCTGAGCAGGTGAACAATCAACAGGGAGGCTCTCCTCTTTATGCCGCCGCACACAACAAAGACACCAAAAACATAAAAACAAACCCTACTGCTCTGCCTTATATCCTGACAGTACATGACCAAAATACCCCTCCCTAATTAAAATATTACAACCCCTAACCTGCCAAGGCCCCCCCCCCCCCCCCCCCCCCGCCAACAATTCGGCACGCATCAAAGGGCAAGCTTAGTTCTTCTTTACCTTGAGTCATGTCGCCCGAGTATACTCCATTTGAAGATTCCCAAAGAAAAAGGACAGTTGGCACTAAGCACCCTCCAATTAGGGGGGTTTGGCACTTTGCACCATAAATATTTCGTTTTGGCACATTGCACCCCTTAAACCCATTAATATGGCACTTTGCACCCTAAAACCTTTTTCTCATATTTTTCATTCATTTTAATCCGAAATTAGAAGGGTATTTTGGTGACACTTATTAAATGAACAATTTTTCTTATTAGCAGATCATTATCACCACATTGTTGCTTTCTTTTTAGCGGATCTGGATCCCCTGGAGTTCCTGCAGGAACTCCAGGGGGTGGAGTTCATATTTTGCAAAGTAATGGAACGGAATCAAAAAAATGGTTAACATGAAAGTTGTAGGTATCCCCGAGACGAATAACTTTCATGTTGAACATTTTTTTGATTTGAAGTCGTTTAGACCCCAGATTTGAGACCCGAAAAAACTCAGTCCGAAAATAATTTAATTATTTTTAGCAGACCAATTTAAATGCTTTGGGATGAAGAGTGATGAGACCGTCATAATTTTTTATAGGGAATTGGGGTGCAGTTAGCTCACTCCTCATGATCCCCGCTAACGTAGTTGAATCATGGGGTTAACGTCGCACGCGCAATCCCCTGCACATTGTTTCCACTACGTTCACCACGAGTCACCAATGCGACCGGCCGTCGGCGCCGCCATCGCGGCGCTGGGCAGTCCCGACCGGCCACGCAGAAGCAGTGCCTCCCCGTGGCCGCCTCTCGTCATTACAACAACGTCTCTCCATTACAAGTAGCAGAAATAAAGTCATGAAACATGAAAAATACAATTCAAATTGTAGTCACAACATTTAACCAGTAGTAAAGAACAAAAATTCAAAAGCGCCTTCAAAATTCTGCAATCATCCTTTATAACCCGCATGATTACACAACAAAACTATTGGTTGGGACACAAGCATATATAAAATTATTGTTGCAGGTCATAAGCATAAAACGATAGAAGCAAAATTGTTTGGGACAATGATAATGATTGAAGCTTGGAACAATGATAACGATTGAAGCAGCAATTAGCTACAAACATAAAACGGTAGAAATAAAATTGTGATCATATCAAAGACTTAGACTCCATTTGGGAGCACTTATTTCCACCGGTCAAGCGGTTACGGCGATGGCGGCGCCGACGGCCGGTCGCGATGGTGACTCGTGGTGCACATAGTGGAAACAACGTGCAGGAGATCTCGTGTGCGACGTCAACCCCATGATCCCGCTACGTTAGTGGGGATCATGAGGAGTGGGCTAACTGCACCCCAATTCCCTATAAAAATTATGACGACATCATCACTCATTTAAATTGGTATATTAAAAAGAAAGTAACAATGTGGTGAAAATGATCTACTAATAAGAAAAATTGCTCATTTAATTAGTATCACCAAAATACCTTCCTATTTTCGGATTAAAATGAATGAAAAATATGAGAAAAAGATTTTAGGGTGCAAAGCGTGGATTTAAGGGGTGCAATGTGCCAAAATGAAATATTTAAAATGTAAAATGTCAAACCTCCTAATTGAAGGATACTTAGTACCAAAAGTCCCAAAGAAAAATATTCAGGTAGGTGGAGGGATTGTCCGCGGAAGACTCCAATGAATACAATGGACAATGAAATTTTGCTCCATTATTTATTATTATTATTTTGATGGTTGGATGGCGCGCTGCTTTTTGTATCCTTTTAAAAATGAACATTGTGTACAAATATACAGTTTTTTGATCCCACGGGCACTTGCAGTAATAGCTTTTATCTTTCCCTTGTATTCTGCCTGTTTTTCCTTTTCTGGCTTGCGCAGATTTCTTTTGGTGATTGCGTTGTGTAACACTTGGCGAGAATCCACCTGCAATAGGCGGGACGGTCGCCTATCTCATCTAAGTCGGCGTGTGCGGGCGCGTACCGGCATTAAGTCCAAAGTGGATGAACGAATTATTGAAGTGTGGTTTCTTCTGACGATCGTTACAGTGTCGTTGTCTTCCGCGCTAAGTGGGGGAGTGTATCCACTGAGTTGTTCGCCTTGTTATCGGCTTGTCATGCCCCGGGCGCAAGGGTGCACGCGATGGGTACATTATTTATGAGTAACTGCTTGACGTGTGACCGAAACCTTAAGAAAAATCCCTTTGGTGCCTCACCAGCCTGGGATGTTTAGTAGGCTTGTGGGTATCTGAGGGCAGAGGGCTCCTACGAAAAGACATCCAGGGTGAATATAGCGACCGTCATCAAAGCGATCGGGCCCATTTCAAGAGGTTAGAGTTGTCAATCAGGCATAAGGCATCTGCAGGGTTCTCGTCCGCAAGCAGCGTTGAAGAACACTCTCGGGGTCTTAATCACCAGTTGTTCGGAGCTTGTCCTTAGAAAGGGAACCGATAACAATAGCAACGCCTCTGTCAATGTGCGGCTGGCTATCATATTTCGAGATGCCTCGTATGCCAATTGGGAGTGTCTCCACAAGGGCAATTATTGTGGTCTTAGGTTGGAGGAAGTAGCCTACACTTGCAGGAGGGTTGGAAGCTTGATGAACTTCGCACTAGACGTCCAGATACGTTCAAGGGGGTCAAGCAAGCTTTGGTGTCTCTTCGGGATGGAAAAAAGGCTTAATTGGGTTGATCGTCGCCGAGGGGCTCAAATCATCTTTCAGTATTTATGGGGGCATCCCACGCGTTCTTCACTAGTAAAATGTTAGTGTCGTACATATATAACCCTGCCGCATGCATTATTTAAACCTGCGTATTGAACTTGAATAATCAGAATAGGAATGAAAATGAAAGGAGGGGTAATACCTCGACCTAAGAGTACTATCTCTTCAAATTGTCCCCAATCCAGGTGTTAGACACTTGCTCGCATTCATAGGATTGCAACCGGTAAGCCCCGTTCTTGAGTACCTCCTTGACAATGAAGGGCCCCTCCTAGTTGGGGTTGATCTTTCATACCGAGGTCACTCTTCTGACCGCATCAACCTTTTTCATCACGAGGTCTCCCTCGACGAACTGCATTATCCAGACATGTTTGTCGAAATACTTAACCAATCTACCCTTTGATTTTGCTTGGCTAATAGCGGACTGATCTCTAAGCTCCTCTATTAGGTCAAGGTTGTACTTCATCTCTTTGTCATTATCCAGCCTCCAACAAGTATTGTCTTTCTTGGAGAGCTGCACTCTAGGGCTCACCACATCAAACTTCGCCGGGATGAGGGCCTCAGAACCGTGTGATAGTTTGAAATGCATCTCTCTGGTGGCTGAAGAGGGGGTGGTTCAGAGAGTCCACAGTACCACGGGAAACTGCTCTGCTTAATTGCCACGAGTGTTCCTTACCTTCTTTTTGAGCAAGTTCAAGATTTCCTTGTTGGTTGCCTCTACTTGACCATTGTTGCGCGGATGATGAACTGATGAAAATCATAGCTTTATCTCAGCATGTTCATAGAAACTTACTAGCTCCTCACTCGCGAACTAAAGGCTATTATCCGTGACTATGGCCACTGGGATCCCGTGTCGACAGATAATTTCTCCTCAGTTGAAATTCTTGACTACCTGGGTTGTCGTCTTGGCCAAATACTTAGCCTCTATCCACTTGCAGAAATAGTCGATCATCACAAGGATGATTCATCGCCGCCCACTGTCTGTTGGGTAAGGGTTGACCAAGTTCATCCCCTAGACAATGAATATCCAAGGAACGGAGATGGACCTTAGCTGCTGCGCTGGCTGGACCTGGAGGGGAGCAAATTTCTGAAATTGTATTCATCTCTTGGAGAATTCCCTACAATCTTTCCTGAGCGTTGGACAAAAATATCCCTGACAAAGGATCCTCTTCTCGAGGGTTTGGGCCCCTGAATGACTACTGCATTCCCCCGAATGTATTTATTGCAAAATTCGGGGGATCTCTTCCTCTATCACACATCTTACCAAGGGTGAAAGGGAGGTTCTCTGATTGAGAACCCCGAAGATTAAGGCGTAGTGAGTTGCTTTCAACTTGAACCTTCTCTTGTCGCTTACCGAGGGATGGGATTCCCCAATCGCGGGGTAATGACCCCGCTGGGAGCCCATACTTTGCTAAATTGTCAGCCTCTGCATTTTCTTTGCTTGGAATATGTTTTATGCTAAAGGTGCGAAAACGTCCAACACACTGCTTGACGAGGGCCAAATACTTCTAAAAAAGGGGCTCCCTGGTCTCGAAAGTGTCATTGATTTACGATGCCATGACTAGTGAATCTGTCTTCACGTCTATATCGTCAACACCGATCTCCCCAGCCATACTTAGCCCAGCTATCAACGCTTCATACTCTTACTGATTGTTTGTAATGGAAAAATGGAATCTGTCTGCTTGTTTGATCCAGATGTCGTTGGGGCTAATTAAGACGATTCCTGCCTCGACGGAGCTAAGTCCACAGGATTCGTCCACAAACATATTCCAACATGGTGGGACCGAAATATCCTGCTTGGAGGTGCCTTCATCTACAAAGTCGGTGAGGAAGTCTGTCAGGACTTGGACCTTGATGGTATTCTTTGGAACATACAATATATCAAACTCGTTGAGTTATATAACCCACTTTTCCATTCGTCTCGAATCGTCCGGCTTGTCTAGGATAGCTCTGAGAGGATGACCAGTGACCAACCTTGATGGAATGAGCTTGAAAATAAGGATGAAGCCCTTATGCTGAAACTATTATGGCCAATGCTAACTATTCCTAGATCAGGTAGTGCGCCTCGGTGTTTTTCAATATGGCTGATGTACTGAATGAGAAATTGTCTCCTGCCTTCTTCACAAACCATGATAGAGTTGATGACATTCTTTCTAACCCCGAGGTATAGAAACAGATCCTCTGACTGGTGGGGACTCTAAATAAGTGGAGTTATTGTCAACTGGCACTTTAGTTCCTCGAACGTCTGGGTGCACTCATCGGTTCATTCAAATTTCTTCCCTCCCTAGAGCCTTCTGAAGAAAGGAGCACACTTATCTACAGTACATGAAATGAAGAGGCTAAGTACTGCTACTCTTCCCGCTAGCTTCTGAACCTCCTTCGTACTTCTTGGGGGATGCATTTTCAACACGACATTTACCTTATCAGGATCGTGCTACAGACCTTGAGGGGTGAGTAAGTAGCCAAGGAACCTTCCCTTACTAGCTCTGAAGACAAATTTGGTCGGTTTGAGCCTCATGTTGTATTTACGAAGAGTGGCAAATGTTTCTATCATATCCTTGAGGTGATCCACCATTTCACGGCTCTTGATGAGAAGGTCACCAACATAGACCTATACGTTACGCCTTTCTAATGCTTGAACAAGAAATCCATCATCCTTTGATATGTGGTGTTGACGTTATTCAACCCAAATAGCATGATACGGTAATAATAGCATCCTTAATTTGTGATGTCAATGTGTGAGGTATCTCTGGATCATGCATCCATATCTAATGATACTCCGAGAAAGCATCCAAAAAACTCATCACTAAGAAGCTCACTGTGGAGTCGATTAAGAAGTCTATCCGAGGCAGCGGATAGAAGTCCTTAGGGAATGCCTTGTTGAGCAGGGTAAAGTTGACACACATTCTCCATTTTTCGTTGGCCTTACGCACCATGACCACGTTGGAGATCCATTCTAGATACAAAACTTCTCAGATGAACCTTGCTTTGAGTAACTTAGAAACTTCTTATCGGATAAGGCCAGCGTAAGTGGAAGCCACGCCTTGCTTCTTCTGTTTCATATGCTTGAAGTCAGGGCTAATGTTGAAGCAGTGGTAGGTGACTTTTGTGCTGATTCCTAGAATGTTTGAGGTTGTCCACACAAAGATGTCAATATTGTCTAACAAGATAAAATTAGTAATGTTTTACTCTCCTCGTCCAATTCCACATTGATGTAGATGGTCCTGCCTCTATCTCCTCTTGGTAATGGTTCTTCTTGCACTTCTTGGGTGGGTTTTAAATGGGTCCCACTTCTCCGAGCTGTAAACTGCTCCTGAGCATCTACTTGCGGTAGGAAATGTTATTGCTCTTGAGAAAAGGATACACGTGGGTATATGCGAGTACAACAGAGAAATGGAGAAAAAGAAAGCAATCGAGAGACGAACTTAGTGACCATACCTACAACGGGGTATATTCTAGGCCTAGTTCACCCTCTCATTCGAGCACCCCTAGCCCCATATTTATATATGAGGGTTGACTGCCCGAACGGTTGAGGGAATTTAATGCAACATGAAATACGCAGCCACCCGAGGTACACGAAGAGTCGGGTGGCGGGGGGGGGGGGGGGGGTAAGAGAAGAGACCACGTAGTAACTATGTGTGCTGCTTCCGAGGAGAAGAGTCCATGAGGACCCTTGGCGAGTGCTCATTATTGCTTCTTTGGAGAACTGTTGAAGGGGATTCTTGGGAGAACCCACGACCTATGTCGAGCTCGGCTGCGTGCGCACGACTTCTTGGAGAGCGTCTGCAAATATCTCAGAGTACCCGCCCGAGTGATTTGTGGCCGGCGTTGTTTGTTGTTGTCCCCAGTTGCAGGATTTAAGGTAACACTATCTACCTTATTAACATGCATCCTTACACTTTCCTTCGGGGTCAAAATCCTGATGCGACTCTGTACTCTCAACCCCCTGTTACACCCATCTTCATGTTTTTGGCGGCCAGTGTTATGTTTTAATCCCTCCACATGAGCGTACCAAGCTCTACACTCATTTTTTTACCTATGTATTTCTTTGATACATTCCTGAGCATAAGGGTTATCATTGTTATAACCTTGTTGCACGTCGATTTTGCATCTCACGTGATGTCACTTTTAACGATTCTCATCCTTTCTTTGTGTCTTTTGTCCACTCGACCTCACACGTATCTGTTAATTCCTCTGATGTACAGTTTCTCACCCTTCTCATCTCACTGCCCCATGTATCCTCTCCTCTCCCCTTGCCGCAGTCTACACCACCTCCGACCTCTCCAGCCTCACATCCTCAGTAATCCCCTTCACTACCCACTTCTCCCTCTGGCAAGCTCAACGCCCCCTTTTATATCACTACACTCGTCATCCCCCTTTTTCCCCTTATATCCAGTTCCCTCAGACTCAGTGTCTGTCTCCTCCAGTAAGTGTTAAATGGACTATCCTCTTGTGCGCCACTACCAACTTCGTGGGAGACATCCCTCTGACCATCTTAGATTAGCATCACTATTGCTAGACCTGCCTGCCCATCTACTACTGTTTGTGGTACTCTAGAGCCGACTTCCTACCGTGAGGCTTCCCAAATACCTAAGTGGCAGTCTGTCATGTCCACTGAGTTGGAGATACCCGAGTACACTCATACCTGGGAGTTTGTTCCTCTCCCATACAGTGTTGTTCCTATTACTTGCAAGTGGGTCTTCAAGGTTAATATTTGCTCTGATGGTTCTGTGCAGAAGTACAAGGCTCGACTTATGGCTTGTGGTTTTCAGCAGGAGCATAGACACGACTATGACAAGACTTTTGCTCTGATCACTCACATGACTACGGTTTGTAATCTTAATGGAGTTACAATTATTCGCTACTGGTCTCTGCCTCTGCTCGACGTGAAGATTTCCATCTTCACAATGATCTTCAGCATGAGGTGTACATGCTTCCTCCTCCTGGTCTTTTCTCTCCTCCAGGCCTTGTCTGATGCTTGAGCCAGCATCTTTATGGGCTCAAGCAGGAGCCCCGTGCGTGGTTTGCACGTTTCAGCTCAACCATTACAGTCGTCGGTTTTCAGCCAAGCCAACATGATCCAACTCTATTTTTGTGCTCTTTATCTCATGGTCAGACTCTTCTATTACTTTATATGGATGATATGATTATTACTGGTGATAATTCTTCTCATATAGCCTTTGCCAAGCATCATCTTCAATAGCAGTTTTAGATGAAATATCTTGGATAGCTGAGCTAATTTTTGGGCCTTGAGGTCAACTCTATAAATAACGGTTTGCAGCTCTTTTAGTAGCATTACAAATCAGATCTCTTAGCTCGGGTTGCTCTCTCTACTCTCGCCTAATGGACACCCCTATGGAGCTTCACCTTCAGCTATGTATAGATGATAGGGTTCCACTCTCTGATCCTACTCGCTACCGCCACATTGTTAGGTGTCTTGTCTACCTCACCATTACACGGACAGACATTGCCCATGTTGTTAATGTATTGAGCAAATTTGTTAGTACACCTACCTCTGTGTATTATGGACACTTGTTGTGACTCTCGAGCTATCTCCGGGAGACGACTTCTCATGGTCTCTTATTCCTCAATGGTAGTTCTCTGTAGCTCTGTGCTTACTCAGATGCAACCTGGGCTAGTGATCCTGTTGACCGTCGCTCTTTCACTGGTCCCAATCTATTCTTGGGTTCTTCACTTATTGCATGGAAGTCTAAGAAACATACTAGAGTTTCTCATTATAGCACTGAGGCTTAGCTTCGGGTCATAGCAACCACCGCTGAGAATATAATTTGGCTATGTTGGCTTCTTAAAGTCCTTTGTGTGAGACTCCTCCCCCTTACAAAGGATGTTACCCAATCTTATGCCAGAACCGCCGCCTTATGATGACACTAACATACGGGTTAGTCGAAACCGCAATACGTTGATCCTGCTGGCTAGTACGATCATTCAACCTGTTGATCAATCGAGAAAAGAATTATAACAAGTAATAAATAAAACTAACAAGTCCACAATATCATAATACAAGAACATAATATATGAAAATTTAAAAGGTACAATTGTCCACAATGAGTACAAATGAGAGAAGGGCTTATGCCCTGTACATATCAAATGAAATCTTTCTCTCTCTCTCGCAACAACAAAAATAAGCGGAAGCAAACTCTAACATAAGTTACTCGTCGTCACCTGACGCTGAGCTGCAGTAGTGGTAGCAAGTGGTATTAGCTCCTCATGTCCTACCACCTCGCCCTGCTGGTTGTGCTGGTGCTCCAGCTCCTCGAGCTCCTACAGTCACAACCGACCGTTAGACATAAAGACTAAGCCATTTTGTTCTCTCCTCTCCCCCACGACTCCTAGGTACCGAGCGAGAGGGCGAAGTAGAGGATAAAAAAGGGTATAAAAAGGAAAGCAGGTGACAGTGGATCTATTCTAACATGGTTATATTCTAACAGTTATATTTCTACTCTAGCAGTTCTATATAGTACATTTAAGCTATGTAAAATAGTACTGAAAGAAAGCGTTGTAAGTAAAGTAAAGAATGGAGCAGAAAGTAAACTAGCTATCACTAAGTTATCATTACAGAAGTACCTTAACTTATATGAATGCTTATACAAACTTATAAGTTAAGGTTTCACAAATATAACTTATCATATAAAAGAGCCCATACTAATTTATATGATAAGGATCTATGGTGCACATGTCCTAAGTAGGTATATATGTTATGATGAGTTATGCAGGTTATGATTTATACAAGTGTAACTCACACACACGACTCTGTGATAACATACCTTTAGTTCCCTCTTTTTGGAGTTAGCTAAACTCGCTAGTACTACCATTGTGGCTATGGCAGTAGTGGAGCGGGCGTCTCCACTCCTTGGAAGGTATGCACACTACCAGGTCTAGACCTCTCATACGCCTATGTACATGTCCTAGGTACACTTTAGAGTCTTTGCGTACTAAATGTTGGCTGCATGCCTATCTTTTTTGGTCGAGTGTGTGTTTTTGGGGATTGTACTCCAAACCGAAGAATAAAACAACCTACTACCCCCACAAACCCTCACACCTCTCTAGAGTCAGCGTACTGTCATTGGTGTGATGACTGGTCGAGTACTGCATGACTCGCCACTAGTTTGTTCCTATGCACATGCAAGATATCTCAACCCGAGCCTCCAACTCGCAGGACCAACCCGTCCTGAAATAAACCTCCCGAGCCTCCAGCTCACAGGACTAAACCTGTCCTGATATCAAACACCTGAACCTCTAGCTCGTAGGACAACCTATCCTAAATCCCTCCAACCCTATACGGGTGAGTTTGTCACATCGTTCTCTTAACCTATTAGAATACTCTTGACTAGTTCTTGTTATACATAGCAACTTAGGGTTAGTCCTTAGACTGCCTAGGGCATGCCCAATGAAGGGCTCTCTGGGGCACTATGAACTATGATGGGCATGACGCCCAAAGCTCCCTTTCTCAAGGACACTTACTCTTATTAGTGTTTACCCATTATTAATACCCAAATCTTGATGTTGCTCTGGGGTGAACCTAATGACTTAAGGTATTATTGTGAGAGCGACGGTCTTCCGCCAGTCTCCATTCTAGTTATTCTCCATTGGATTTGCACTCTGACACTCGTTACTATGTAGCGACCTACTTGACACCAACCAGGATTTCAACTTCCCAGTACGCTTCTCAATCCAATCACCTGTCATATCCCCTATGGGTCCTAGTGTTATACATTACTTTTGTTAAGCGCAACCCATGACCTAATACAAACCCGCATGAGATGACTTCTAATTCCTTGGGTCAAAGGCTCCTAACTATTTATCATGGGTTTGTTATGTTCATAATGTTGACCATTCAGAATTTCATCAATTTTCTAATTATTTTGGACCATAAATTAAATCATCTAGTTAAGTGATTTAGGTCACTTTGAATATGAGCTATTATATCCAGTGGTCTATTATGTCTAAGTAAATTATCTGGAGTTCATTTAGGTTAAAAATGATTGTTCACTAAAAATCCGAATTTTTTCCACTTGATTTTCCATTCATTTTCTATTTATGATGAATGACCAAGGAGAATAATTTTTTATAATCTATGGGAGGTGTACTTCATCCCTATGAGCTTCTGTACAAAATATCATGGACATGCATTGGGCCAAACGGACTAATTTCCCATTTTCTCATTTTTGATATTGGCACACCATTTACAAATCTGCCTCCATTGTGCATGTTGGATTCTTCAACATGCAGAGGTTCAAATGGTCCCAAACTTTTACCAAGGTCATATGATGACCTTATGGCCATGCCACCCAAATTTGGGGGCATTTGGAATAGAGAATCTCCCTAAATTCAGTTTATTTAATTAATGAAATTTCTATAAAAACTATAGAATAATACCTCCCAAAAATTCTGATTTTTGGGCAGGGTCTAAGTCTAGTATATATACATGCATGACCTAAAATTCATTGCATATGGACTTAGGGTTTGACCTAGGTGTACAACCCCATATCCGGCGAGTAGAGCGGGTCGACAGGGGCTAGATCGGCCAAGGACCAGTGGCCTGGCTCGCCCAAATGGGGGTGGACCGTTGGAGGGGGAGTGGAGTGGGTTGGCTCACACTCACCCTAGAGGCCTCGCGAGCAGCGGGCAAGTGGAGCGGGTCAGATCGCACTCGCCCCGGGTGTTCGGCGTGCAGCGGACGAGTGGGGCAGGTCGGGCCCACACTCGCCTAAGGCTGGACAAGGCGGTGAGTGCCAGCTCCACCGAGCACTCGCCGCCCCCGACGAGCGGAGGCTTCATAGGGCCACGTGAACATTCTCCTGTAGTGTATTTTTACTATTTACCCCCCCCCCCCACTGGCATATCTATAGCCAGTTGGAATATCGGAGTTACGCTGTTCGCAGACCCAGTTGGGCTGCATGTAGCTGTTCAGAACCGTGGAGGTCGGCTATTTGTATGGCCGTTTTCAGAAATCTATAAATAGACCCAATGGGGTACCTCCGAAGGAATTCTTACTAGTGCACAGGTCTTCTTGCGCTTACTGAGATACCCTTAGCTTGACAATTGGCTAGGGAGGGGAAGCACTCTAAGATCTTCTGGGTGTATGGTGGGACCTCCATGTCGAGCCCTTGGGTCTGTTCCCTGTTATTTTTCCTTAGTTGTTTGGACTGTGAGAGAGAAGTAAGTGTGCGATCACCCCTTCCCCAAGGGTGAACTCCACCGAGACTGAGTTTTCGGTTTCAACATTTTAGTGTGGTGAGCGTGGATCGTGGTTAGCACAAAAAATCTTTAGCAGGCCTGATGACTGGAGGAGAAGGGCAGGGTTCGGACAGGGCCGACTCGCCACCCCCTCCCCCTCTTACCACGGTGGCGATATTCGAAGAGTTCGGGCAGGAGTTGCTTGGGCTCGTCAGGTTTGCTCTTAGCACGCGTGCCGAGAGCTCGACGCCAGCAGTTCCAGTAGTCTCCCCTGACCCTAGGCGAGGATGCACCTGGTAGGCAAGCCAGGAAGGAGGTAGCAGACTGAGGAGGCGAGCGCGAGGTACAGGGCCGAGTGCTCTTCCCCAGGTTGCCAAGCGGAGGTCGGTTTGGCGAGATGGGGGTGTGAGACCCCCCGACTTGCCCAGCATGGGGAGGCAGCCCCTTCAGCGAGTTGGTCTATTCTGCCCCAATTCTAGAGGGGTTTAGGGAGCCGAAGATGTCCTACTATACCAGGAGGAATGATCCGGTGCAGCACATCCAATGGTTCGAGGATGTGGTATCGATAAGGCAGATGTCGCATGTCTTCAAATGCAGACTCTTCATCGTCAACCTCGAGGACAAGGAGAGGGAGTGGTTCCACTAGCTGTCGGACAACTCAAACTACTGCTTCGAGGACCTTTGTCGGGGGTTCATATTGAGGTTCACCACTTCCAAGAAGAGGATGAAGGAGTCGGAGTCACTTTTCCACACCAAGAAGGGGGTGAACGAGACCTTGTGGGGCTACGTGGATCGGTTCTAGGGGACGTGACCCAGGTCAAGGAGATGACAGGGCACACCCTGATGATGGCCTTTACCTTGGGGCTACAGCAGGGTTTCTTCATGATAGAGCTAAATAGGGTGCCACCTCTCTCCTACGAGGAGTTGATGGAGAGGGCGGCAAGGGAAGTGGAGGTGGAGGCGTCAAACCCCAAATTCACGAGGAAGGTGGACAAGTGGGCCATGGAGGAGGAGAAGGGGCCAGGAGGTGGCCGAGGTCATGAGGTGAGGAGAGCTGAACCTCGGCACCGGGAACAATAATAGTAGGTACAGCAGCATGAGACGAGGTGGGGGCGTCAGGAGCCGAATAATCGGTTCGGCTGGAGGCAGCCAAAGTTGCAGTATCAGGGCCAGCGGAAAGGTTTCAATGGAGGAGACAATTTCCAGGGAGGCTAGGGCCACTTCCACCCTGTTGGAACCCCTAGGTGATTTGGGCTAGGTTCACTTCTTAGGGTGTGACCCATGTTGTATAGTTGGGTCAAGTATTTTATCTTCCTAGTCTTAGGTCAGTACTACAGCTTGCAGCATCAAGGACCTGCCTGAAGATAGTATCAGATATCAGCCCTAAAATTTATGTGTTGAATTCATTTCTAAGGTTGACTTACTCTAAGTGAAAGACAAGAGTTCTGTGGTCTGTGAACTTGGCAAAGAAGTTATCAGTTCTAAGGTCGACGATCTCCCAGTGCAGTGCAACTCTAAGCTTAATGATCTTCCAGCTCAGACTCAGCCAAAGTTTTGAAAAGTTTATTCGCAGAGCCGAGGTCAAAGAATCTATTTTCTGAGGTCGACGATCTCTGATCTCTGGTCGACGAAAACTGTAAGATGTTTTTGACTTATTATTTCCTTATTTGTTCCGATTTATTTTTATTATAAGTCATGATTTTACTGAGTAATTAATGCTCATTTTATAGCCGTTATTTTGCAGCATTGATTATGGTTTTCATCAGTAAATGAAATTGACAAATATCCCGGGACAGTTGGGGAATGGAATATTTTAATTAACATTCTTGACGTTTTTTATTCCCAGATTTTTTGCTTAGCTATAATGGCAGGAATTCGAATTGGAATTGTGAAATAGTTGTTATTATAATATACTCTCGGCAGGACAAGAAAAAAAAATCACTCAAAGAGAAAATATAGAATCAACCCAGAGACACAGAGAACAAACACGAGAAGAATATTGTGTGCTTATAACACTAAAGAGAAACAACATAGTGACATGAAAAGTTTTTAGAAAAAAAGCTTCCAGACTTTCTAATACTCTTTCTGTGCAGGATCTCATTGTTCTCTTAAGAAGAAGAAGAAAAGAACACCAATCATATATCAAAAGTCTTTTTCTTTCTTCTATCTCTGATTCCAGGATCTTCAATGACAAACCATTTCAATCAGTCAAGAGAATCCTGGATTTGATCTTGCAGCAGAAGACCTACCATCCCTAACAAAGTTTTCCTGCCTTAACATATACTAATCTCAGGGGGAGCTTTGATACAATCAGTAGAATCCACAAGGCTTCTCTCAATTTGCTTTGAGAATAGAGAAGTCATCATCAACCTCTCTCTCCCCTCTCTGTACAGGGTTATCTCTCCCTTCAAAAGTGATTTGGTTTTTGAGCACCTGGTCAAAAGCTCAAAAGGGTTGTTATATCTCCCTTGAAAAAATAGATATTGTGGTGTACTGGCACCTGATAAAATCCTGTAGTGGATTCCTACCAAGGGTGGTGGAAGAGGTTATGTACCCAGTTGGGGAACCACTATAAAGTTCTTGTGTTGTCTGTGTGGCTGTATTTTCTTTTGTGCTTATGCTGTGATATTTGTGCTGTGTAGCTTAGATTTATCTCTTCTGTTAGTTTGCTGCACTTATACACTTGTGTAAGTATCTAGTGTCGACTAAATCCACCTATGGGGGGGGGGCATAGGTGTCGTGCAGTCTTTTGTGGAATTTAATTTACCTGCACAAATTAACAAACAGAGCACAGAAAACACAAAGAATTATAGTGGTTCCCCGATTTGGGTACGTACACTTTCCCCCTTCGACCTATCTCCAACCAAGGGACGACTCGGTCACTTCTCCAAACGGATTGAAATCCAATCCTCACACTACGGAAGGAACCCTTCCAACAAAGGAGTCACAACTCCACCACCACGGGTTGCACCCAACCCTTACAACAAGGAATGAAAACTCCTTTACAAAAAACAAAAATTGAATGTTAAAGAAAATACAAACAAAGCTTTTGGAGATTCCGATGTCCTTCTTCGTTCGTTGTAGCTTGCACGAAAAATACGAAGAGTCCACAACCAGATTTCTCTCTTGGAATGGGTCTTCTCAAGATCGGAGGCGGCAAGTGATTGCGGCGGCAATACTTTGTAGATCCAAACTTCTTGACGAAGCAAGCAAGGTCTACGAACGATCTCAGTCGGATCAGTCGGATCAGTCGTCTCAACAAATTTGGAATGGAGAACAAATCTCGTTCAACGAATCGGAAGACAAGAGATCTCAAGAGAGATGCGTGAGACGCTCGGCTTGCCTCGGTACTGTCGTCGAAAGATCAAAGAAGATCGGAGTTTAGTGGCGACGACGAGCTTGCGAGCGGCTACAGGCGATCGATGGTTTCCGCGATCGGCTAGGTCACGTTCGGCCTCTTTCGTGTTTTTTTGAATGGTTGTCCTTAGAGGTTCAAAATACGCGTATATATATACAAGAAGCAAACCCTAAAGACCGTTGTGGAACCCACAAGGAGAAACCCTAGCCCCGACCGAAACAGCGCACGGCAAGTTGGTTCGGTCCAGCGAACGAGGAAATTTGCCTAAGGCAAAATCGGCGGGAATCGTTGGTGATTCCCGTCGACGTCGGCAGGAATCACTCGCGATTCCCATCGATTCTGCCTTGGCAGAATCCCTCTTTGAAAACTATCAGTCGGAAGAAGTCGGTGGGAGAGGCTAACTGATTCTCGACGAATCGGCGGGAATCACTAGCAATTCCCGTCGAAGTCGGCGGGAATCACTAGCGATTCCCGTCGATTTTGACTTAGAAGAATTTTCTCTTCCTTCCTTTGATGACTTGGTCTTTGACCCATCTTTGCTACTTCTTCTGCTCGTGATCTACCTTGATCCTGTACTTGAAAATAAGTACACTCCAATAGAGAGAGCACACGTGAGTCAACACACTGATCTACTCAACGAGGGATTACGTTGCACAGACTTGTGTATATTGACCCACTGCACCCT
Source organism: Platanthera zijinensis (assembly GCA_039513925.1). NCBI lineage: Eukaryota > Viridiplantae > Streptophyta > Magnoliopsida > Asparagales > Orchidaceae > Platanthera > Platanthera zijinensis. Next base: position 69,604,977 of record CM077096.1, read on the forward strand.
AACATTGGTGTGTACTTAGCATGGAATAATTGCAAGCACAGCTTGATAGAAATGTCAAATACATTGTCAATTCAACTTAGCTTGACTGGAGTCTTCTTCAAATCCAGGTAATTGTGGATATAATACCCAACAATCTCCCCCTATTTGAGGAAGCCTAAACCCTACAAGCTAAGGTGAATAGAACAGATGGGAATGAAAAAAAGAAATAAAAAATTCAGTTTAGAGTGAAATTCATTACCATTTTCCTGAGAGCATACTTAACATTGGCAGCCACCTTAGTCTTGGCCGAGAGGGTAATCTCCCCCTTTTTTGCTTCTGCAAATTTGGGACTTCACTTGGAGCAAAATGCTCCCCCTCAGTTCTTGCATCCGTGCTCGATCTTGACTTCCTAGCAGATGCTTCCCCTTGATCCAAGAGCCTTGAGACCTCCAGTCTTCAATCTTCATAGTTCAGCATGCCGAGTTCAGTTTTGAAGAGACTAAACTTGGCCTCGTCTAGGGGCTTTGTGAAGATATCTGCAATCTGCTTATCCATGGGGACATAGCAGAGAGATATATCTTTGTTTTCCACATGCTCCCGAATGAAGTGGTAGCGCACTTCAATATGCTTTGTTCAGCTGTGCGACACTAGATTGTTTGTAACTGCAATTGCGCTCGAGGAATCGCAATACATAGGAACTTCTTTGAACTACAAGTCATAATCTTCTAGTTGATTTCTGATCCATAGAAGTTGTGCGCAACAGCTGCCCGCTGAGATGTACTCAGATTCAGTCGTAGAGGTTGCGAAACAGTTCTGCTTTTTACTGTTCCACGATATAAGCCTTCTTCCTAGGAATTGGCACGTCCCGGAAGTGCTTTTCCTATCATCCCTGCTTCCTACAAAGTCAGTATCTGAAAAGCCTATCAGCTCGACATCATTGTTTCTTGGGTACCACAAGCCAAGATTTGGTGTACCCTTAAGGTATCTAAGAATCCGCTTTGTAGCGACATAATGGGATTCCTTAGTGTTCACTTGATATCTGGCACAAATGCATGTGGAAAACATAATATCTGGTCTACTAGAAGTAAGGTAGAGCATGGATCCAATTATGCTTCTGAAGTTGGTTTCATCAAAAGGTTTTCCTTTCTCATCCTTGTCCAGAGACACAGTGGATCCCATTGGAGTCCTCATAGAGGTAGCGCTCTCCATTCCAAATTTCTTGAGGAGTTGATTTGTGAACTTTATCTGAGAAATGAAAATTCCATCCTCAGACTGTTTCACTTGAAGTCCCAAAAATACTTTAGCTCTCCCATGCTGTTCATTTCAAACTTTCCTTGCATGAGTTTAGAAAACTTCTTGCAAAGATTGTTGTCCGTTGAGCCGAAGATTATGTCATCGACATAGATTTGCACTAGCAAAATCTTGCCTTTGACTTCCCTAAGAAACAATTTCTTATCTATTTTTCCTCTCGAGATCTTGTTCTCAAGAAGAAAACTAGACAGAGTCTCATACCAAGCTCGAGGAGCTTGTTTTAAGCCACATAATGCTTTATTAAGAAAGTAAACATGATTAGGGAATATTGGATTAACAAAACCTGGGGGTTGCGCGACATATACTTCCTCTTTTAAATTTCCATTGAGAAAAGCTAATTTCACGTCCATCTGATAGACAGTGAATCCTTTGTGAGAGCCATATGCTAGGAACAATCTGATCACTTCGAGCCTTGCAACTGGTGCAAAGGTTTGGTCGAAGTAAATCCCCTCCTCTTGTCTGTAACCTTGAGCCACCAGTCTGGCCTTGTTCTTGATGATGACCCCGTGTTCATCCAGTTTGTTTCTGAAGATCCACTTAGTGCCGATCACATTCTATTTCTTTGGTTTGGGAACTAGCATCCAGACATTGCATCGTTCGAATTGATGCAGTTCATCTTGCATTGCCAATATCCATGACGCATCTTTGTTCGCTTCGTCGAACTTCTTTGGCTCAACCTGTGATAGAAAACTTAGGAGCAAAATCTCATTAATTGTACCTCTGCGAGTTCTGACACCGTCCCGAGGATCTCCTATGATCTGATCTCTTGAATGATCCCTCACATATTTGAGCTCTAAGAGTCTGGCATCTGGAGCTCCAATAATTTCTCGGGCTCCTCCCTCTTCTGGGAGAATTTATCTATCCTGACCGTCATCTTCTCCAGGTGGCGTTGAGGTGGAGACCTTGACGTACTTGGGAGTTTCATCTTTAGCAGTCTCATCTAGACTTTGTTGTTCAAGCCTTGCACCTGCATCTTCAAGAATGCCACTGGAAGAATTGCTATGAAGAAGGCTTCCTTCATCAAATACAACATTAATGGGCTCCTCTACCACTAGGGTTTTCTTATTGAAAACCCTATATGCCCGACTATGGCTACTATAGCCCATGAAGATGCCTTTGAAGCATTTTTCTCCGAATTTAGTACGTGGGTACTTCCCATTATTGAGTACATAGCATCTGCAACCAAAAATCCTTAGATAAGACATGGTCGGTTTCCTGTCTTTCAATAGCTCATAAGGCGTCTTACGATGATTCTTGTTGATCAAGGCTCAGTTTTGCACGTGACAGGCTGTATTGACAGCCTCTGCCCAGAAGTACTCTTGGAGAGAAGCATCATTCAACATTGTCGTACATGCCTCAATGAGCGTTCTATTCCTCCTCTCCGCAACTCCGTTTTGCTGAGGAGTACGCGGGGAGGAAAACTCATGAAAGATACCATGTTCTTAACAGAATTCTGTCATAGCTTCACACTCGAATTCTGTTCCATGGTCACTTCTGATTTTGACCACGGAGCAGTTAAGTTCGTTCTGAATCTGCCTGATAAAATTAGTGAAGATGTCAAACGTATCTGACTTTCGTTTCAAGAAGAACACCCACGTAAACCGAGAGTGATCATCAACAATCACTAGAATATAGGATTTGCCTCCTAAGCTATGAACTTGCACTAGACCGAACAAGTCTATGTGTAGAAGATAAAGACATCTGGAAGAGTCTTTGTCAGCAATGCCCTTAAAGGTAGCCCGAGTCTATTTGCCCTTCTGACATGCAGGACAAGGGCTATCTTTGATGCACTTAATAGTAGGGGCATTCCTTACTAAATTCTTAGAAAACAACATACTAATAGTTTTGAAATTAACATGTGCCAATCTCTTGTGCCATTGTTCACAGAGAGATGCACTGTCTTTTGCTAGTAGGAAAACAGGGGTAAAAGAGTCTAAGCTAAGAAAATCTAAGCAAAAAATATTTTTTCTCCTAATGCCAGTTAATACCGTCTCCGAAGAGGCACACGATATTATCAAGCACTTTTCCTTGCAGAACTTAACGTCGTATCCTTTATCACATAACTTTCTTACACTGATCAGGTTATGGTTTAACCCTTCAATAAAGGCCACGTCTGTGATAGAGAATACACCGTTGTAAATCATACCATAACCCCTGGTTACTCCTCGATCAGATCCTCCAAAGATGACTTTGGGTCCATTTTTGACTGGGGAGTAATCACGCAATAGGCTTCTTGTCTCGGTCATATGCTGGGAACATCCACTGTCCAAGTACCAGATTGGCATTTTGGTGGCCTTTGGACATACCTGCAAAACTGAATTAGTTTCCCTTAGGAACCCAATCAAACTCTGGTACTAGATTCCTTGTTAGAACACTCCCCCTCGGTTGGTTAACCCTACGAGTGATCGGCCTCACATTGCTAACAAAAGGAGTCTCATTGTATCTTGGATTAAACCAGCAATCCACGACAAAGTGACCAACTTTGCCACAGCACCAACAGTCAAACCTGTTGTACCGTTTCCTAGGCTCCCGCTTCTCCCTTGGAACGGTGGGTCCAGCCGAGGCCTTGGATCTGGAGGTAGAGGCATCATGATGACAACAGTCACACGACTTCTTCACTTCCTGTTCCTTCAGTATGATATGGTTGGCCTTTTGTGCCTGCTTCCTATTATGGCCACTAGAGAAGTGGCCATAATTCTCCACTTGGATTTCCCCATAAGGTTCCTTGAAGACACTCTCACCGTAGTTGCGGGGGAAGGTCCAACCATCATACCGACTCTTGGGCTTTTCAACCGAGGGCCGGAATAAGTGGTCATAGGTTGACTCAAAGTCCTACTCATTGTAAGGAAAGCAAGGCTTTCTGAATGAAACAGGACCGAGTGTGGCCTTTCCCTTTTCTGCAGTAGAGGCCTTCTTAGTAGCCTTATTTTTCCTCCAATTTTTGTTTCTCCTGGATGATTTACCAGGCACAGCCACATGCCCTAAGCCAGCCCCCTTAGCCTGAGCAGAGAATTCATCAACCAGAGGAAGAACGGTCTTGGGCATAGAGAAGTTTTTGACAATCTTCCTTTCTGCCGCAAGCTGTTCTTCAAGCTTGTTGATTTCTTCCTGTTTTTGGTCAAGGAGCCTTAGAGAATCTGAGTGCTCAGAAGTCAGGTCCAGGTGTTCCTGTCGGAGAGAAATTAAGCTAGTGATCTCTTCTCTTAGGGACACACCCTCAGCCTTAAGTAATTTAACTTCCTTTATCTGAGCGCTCAACCTCTTTCGACACTCTTCTAAAGTATTGAGCAGAAGCTCATACTTTTCGAGGAGTTCAGCCTCACGGGCAGATGGACTGTCCTCGTGGTCATCTTCAGGAGACTTAGAGTCAGAGTTAGAGAGGGGGTGCAATCTTTTACCTTCCCAATAAATGGGGGACAGTCTCTATCTGAGTCGGAGCGACCCATTAGCCCGAAGTAGGATTCCTAATCATCACTGGAGTCTGAAGAGTTCGATTCACTCAGTGTCTTTGGCTTTTTAACAATGTAGCTCCTCTCCTTATTCTTATCTCTAGAGGACTTGTGCTCCTCTCCTTTCCCCTTATCTCTCTTGCTTTGGTGGCAGCCAGCAATGACGTGACCTGGCTTATTGCATCCAAAGAAGATAATATCAGTAGAACGATGTTTGTTCTATTTAGACTTATACCTGTCAGAAGAGCAATTCTTCTTCTGATGTCTGGAGGAGGAGCCATCCTTTTTTCTCTGATTCCTCAACTTGAGGAACTTCTTGAACTCTCGAGTGATGAAGGAGAATTCTTCCTCAGATAGCTCTAAGCTGGATGAGCATGGCTCAGAGTCTTCTTCCTCAGCCTTTCTCCAAGAGCGGGACGAGGCTGCACCCTTGCCTTTCCTTGAGTGATTAGCTTTCAGGGCCACAGTCTTTTCTTTGGTTGCGGCCTTATCGGCTTCTTCTTCAGCTTTTTTGGTGTTCAACTGAAGCTCGCAGGACATTAAATTTCCAAACAAAATCTGGGGATCAGTTTCTGCCAGCTTGCCAAATTCTCTGATGGCGCAGATCTTGGTGTCCCATTCCTTAGTAAGGGATCTCAGGAATTTGTCATTTAGTTCACCATCGGTGAACACTCTGCCATAAACCTTCAGGGCATTGATGGTCTTCAGGAAGTTCTCGAATGTCACTCTGATTTCTTCCTTGGGACCTTGACTGAAGGCCTCATACTTCTGGTTCAGAAGGAATCTTCGATCATCCCTTACTTCATCTGTGCCTTCCATCAGAATGATAAGGCAGTGCCATATGTCCTTGGCAGTCCTGCAGTTGCTGAAATTCTGCATCATGGAATCATCGACGGCGCTTATTAAGATGTTTTGATATTTCTTGTCTAGTCCGACAAGAACCATCTCATCCTTATCCATTTAAGAGAGCTTCTTGGGCACCATCTTGGTCGGATCAATGGGGGAGGCCTTAGTGGGGATATAAGGGCCCTCCTCCACTATCATGAGGAGTCGGGGATCGACTGCTTCCATTAGAACCTGATCCTTTCCTTCCAGATGGGAAAATTCATCTTGGTACATACTGGAATCTTTCCTGAATACTTGAGTCCGTCCATTCCTGAGATCTTCTTTCTTCTTAACACTAGACACAGGATATTACTCATGGTGTTAACCTTATTGGTGAGGAACCTCCCTCTGATACCACTTATAAGTATCTAGTGTCGACTAAATCCACCTATGGGGGGGGGATAGGTGTCGTACAGTCTTTTGCGGAATTAAATTTACCTGCACAAATTAACAAACAGAGCACAGAAAACACACAAAGAATTATAGTGGTTCTCCAATTTGGGTACGTCCACTTTCCCCCTTCGACCTATCTCCCACCAAGGGACGACTCGGTCACTTCTCCAAACGGATTGAAATCCAATCCTCACACTACGGAAGGAACCCTTCCAACAAAGGAGTCACAACTCCACCACCACGGGTTGCACCCAACCCTTACAACAAGGAATGAAAATTCCTTTACAACAAACCAAAATTAAATGTAAAAGAAAATACAAACAAAGCTTTTGGAGATTCCGATGTCCTTCTTCGTTCGTTGTAGCTTGCACGAAAAATACAAAGAGTCCACAACCAGATTTCTCTCTTGGAATGGGTCTTCTCAAGATCAGCGGTGGTGATACTTTGTAGATCCAAACTTCTTGACGAAGCAAGCAAGGTCTATGAACGATCTCAGTCGGATCAATCGTCTCAACCAATTCGGAATGGAGAACAAATCTCGTTCAACGAATCGTAAGACACAAGATCTCAAGAGAGATGCATGAGACGCTCGGCTTGCCTTGGTACTATCGTCGGAAGATCAAAGAAGATCGGAGTTCAGCGGCGACGATGAGATTGCGAGCGGCTACAGGCGATCGGCGGTTTCGGCGATCGGCTAGGTCACGTTCGGCCTCTTTCGTGTTTTTTTGAATGGTTGTCCTTAGAGGTTCAAAATACGCTTACATATATACCAGAAGCCAACCCTAAAGACCGTTGTGGGACCCACAAGGAGAAACCCTAGCCCCGACCGAAACAGCGCACGGTAAGTTGGTTCGGTCCAGAGAACGAGGAAATTTGCCTAAGGTAAAATCGAGGGGAATCGTTGGTGATTCCCGTCGACGTCGGTGGGAATCACTCACGATTCCCATCGATTCTGCCTTGGCAGAATCCCTCTTTGAAAACTGTCAGCCGGAAGAAGTCGACGGGAGAGGCTAACTAATTCTCGACGAATCGGCGGGAATCACTAACGATTCCCGTCGAAGTTGACGAAAATCACTAGCGATTCCCGTCGAAGTCGGCGGGAATCACTAGCGATTCCCGTCGATTTTTACATAAAAGAATTTTCTCTTCCTTCCTTTGACTACTTGGTCTTTGACCCATCTTTGCTCCTTCTTCTTCTCTTGATCTACCTTGAACCTGTACTTGAAAATAAGTACACTCCAATAGAGAGAGCACACGCGAGTCAACACACTGATCTACTCAACGAGGGATTACGTTGCACAGACCCGTGTATATTGACCCACTGCGCCCTGACATTGGTGTGTACTTAGCATGGAATATCTGCAAGCACAACTTGATAGAAATGTCAAATACATTGTCAATTCAACTTAGCTTGACTGGAGTCTTCTTCAAATCCAGGTAATTGTGTATTCAATACCCAACAACTTGTACACATATATCCTATTCACCTATTTTACAAAAGATATTTTAATTCCGCAAAAGTTTACAAAGATTGGATTGAACTTTATTCACCCCCCCCCCCTCTAGAGTTAATCAGAGTCTTGTCCCCATTTCTTTCAATTGGTATCAGATGCAGGTTTGTCACACTCACAGGCATACACCTAGACCAACCAAGAACCTCCAAATAAACTCTGAATAACTCAGTGGTTTTAATTATTTCTTTTGTTTTTTTTATATCATGGAACAAAACAAGGATTATGCTAGTACCAGACCTCTAGTGTGCAACTTGTCTAAGTTCACAATCTGGAAGGCAAGAATCAAGTTATACATGAACTCTATTGATGAAGATATTTTTAACTCTATTTTAACAGGACCACCAACTCCAGTAGTTTCAACTCCATCTACATCAACTGACATAAGTGCAGTCCCACCCCCTGGATGGACAGATGCACAGAAAAGGGCAAAGATAGCTGATTCTAGAGCCATTAACATATTAGCTCAAATAATGTCTGATGAAATCTTTCAAAAGGTTGCTGAGTGCCCATCAGCTAAGGCCATTTGGGACTCCTTGAACCAAATGGTGGCTAGATCAGCAGATGGGAGGAAAGATATTAGATCAAACATCATTACTCGGTATGAAAATTTCAAGAAGGATGAAGCAGAGACAATTGAAGGAATGTACAATAGGCTTAGCTACATCATCAGTGAACTAAGAACCTTGGACAAGGAGATTACTCTGACAAAGGTCAATGAAAAAATTCTGATGTGCTTCCCCAGCACATGGGATTCTGTAATATGGCCCATCAGAGAAGCAAGGAGCATGACAGAGATATCAACTGAATCTCTGTTGGGTAAGCTCAAGTCCTATGAGCAGTTGGTGAAATCAAGAGAAGCAGCTGCAGAACCAAAAGCTCCAACACCAACAAGAAAGGAGCATAGCCTAGCATTTAAAGCTGTAGAAGAATCACCAAGTCTACTAGTGAATGATGAACTTATGAGTCTCTTTGCTAAGAGATTCTACAAGATGGCTAGAAAGGATTTCAGGACAAGGCCATCTAGAAGTGATGACAAACCCAGGTATGACAAGACCCCTACTAAAGAGGGTGTCTGCTTTGGTTGCAGGAAACCAGGACACTTCATCTCTGAATGTCCAGAAGTCCAAAAGAAGGATAGGAGTAAAGAAAAGGACTCCAGAAGAAGTCATCACAGCAAAGCCTCCTCCAGCAAATACAATTACAAGAAGAAGGAAAAGGGATTTGTTGCTGAAACATGGAGTGACACTGAAGAGGAATCAACTTCCTCCAACTCCAGTGAAGATGAAGAGGAGAAGAAGGCAAAGGAAGTTTGCCTCATGGCTATAGAAGATGGAAGCAGCAAATCTGATTCAGAAGAATTAGATGATGAAGAACTCCTCTCTAAAGAGGATTAGGTATTGCTTCTTATGATTTTCAATCAGAAGAATTTAAAGTAGAATTCAAAATCTTGTGTTTAGACCTAATAGGATTTGAGAAGGAAATCAAACTTCTCAGGAAAAAGCTGTTAGAGCAAGATAAAATCATTGCTGAAAATATAAAACTGTCTGAAGAACTAAAATCTGCTAACCATCAAATAACCTTTCTAAAATCTGAATTAAGTAAGGCTAAAGAATTAGAAGAAACTCTTAAAGGAAGAAGCTTAAAACTGTTAGACATAACTAGCACTGTAAATGCAAGAACAAACAATAGTAAGCTAGGATTAGGTGCTTCCTCCAGTGAACCAATTCTAATTTTGAAGAATCACCTGTCAAAACCAGTAAATTTTATATCTGATAAAGGCAAGAAAAATACTGAATAGGTTAACAAGGTTAATGAAATTCTTAAGCAACTAGAACTTAAGAAAACCAACCTTAACAAGGAGAGAAAGAGAAATCATAGAAATAACTATGTTCAGCAATTTTCGTTGAACTTAGAACGACGAAATGGGCACGGTTCGTCGAACTCAGAATGACGAACTCTGAACGCAAATAATAGTCCAAATTATTCTTCGAACTACGATCGATGAAATAAGTTTGGGCCGTCTACTAGATATCGACGTTTCAGGGGCTCTGAGAATGGATACTTCCATTCTTTGAGCAGAGATCGAAGAACTCAACCCAAATCATCAAACTCAGCTCGACGAACTCACTTAACTTCGCCGAACCCAGTTCATAATTAGATAAACATAAAAGCTGATAAAAATTTTAATCCTTTTAGTCAGTGGATTATACCCCCTAGAAGGTATCATCCCCTAGGATATAAAGATCAGCCTGAATGTTCCTTTATTTCAAGTTATGGTTTTGTCAAACAACAAGGACCCAAGATATCCTGGGTCAGAAACCTCTAATCTTTTTCTTTGCAGGTAGAAAAGAACACTGTCATTCAAATCAAGTGGTACCGTGACAGTGGTTGCTCTAAACATATGACAGGTTGTAAGGAATGCCTTATCAACTATAAAGCCAAGGCTGGCCCTAAAGTAATTTTTGGGGACTCAGGCTTTGGATTGACAGAAGGCTATGGAGATTTCAGATATGGAGATGTTACATTCAAGAAGGTGACCTATGCCAATGGTCTCAAACATAACCTGATATCAGTAAGCCAAATGTGTGATATAGGTTATCAAGTAAGCTTCACTAACTCCTTATGAACTATCTCCTTAAACAATAAAACTATTTTAACAGGAATTAGACAAGGCAACATTTATTTAGTCAATTTTGAATCTGCTATTTCTTAAATTTGTTTATTTAATTCTGTTAGTAGTAGAACTAGCTTATGGCATAAAAGATTAGGTCATGTAAACCATAAGAATATAGCTAGGTTATCTAAGGACAACCTTGTTAGAGGTTTACCTTCTGGCCCCTACAGGAAGGAAGGCCTCTGCATGGCTTGTCAACTAGGCAAACAAACTAAATCTAGTTTCAAATCTATTAATAAGAGTGATTCACCTAGGATATTGTACTTGCTACATATGGACCTTTTTGGCCCCATTGTTGTACAAATCCTAGGATGGAAATCTTACACCTTAGTGGTTGTAGATGACTTCTCCATATTCACTTGGGTATTCTTTCTGTGATCTAAGTCAGATACCTTTAAGGTTCTTACAGATTTTGTCAAGACTATACAGATTGAGTACTCTACTCAAGTTGCATTGATCAGAAGTGATCATGGCACTAAGTTTGAATCTCTTCTTATGCATGAGTTCTGTGAGAAGGAAGGTATCAGGTACTGTTTCTCAGCTCCTAGAACTCCTCAACAAAATGGGATAGTTGAAAGCAAAAATATAAACTCATTGAAGCTGTAGGTACATTGCTTGCAGATGCTTACATGTCTCTATCCTATTGGGAAGAGGCAGTAAGCACAACAAACTATGTCCTGAACAGGAGTTTAATACATAAACTAAAGCTTAAGACTCCCTATGAACTACTCAAAGGGAAGAAACCAATAATCACCTATTTTAAAGTATTTGGGTGTGTATGCTATATTCATAACAATGATAAGAAGTATTTTAGAAAATTTGAAGCAAAGGCTGAAATGGAAATTTTTCTAGGATATTCCCAAGTTACTAAAGCTTATAGGGTGTTTAATAAATCATCTTTGAAGATTGAAGAGTCTATGCATGTAACTTTTGATGAGACTAACATGTTTTACGGGGAGAAAAACATTTCTACCAATAACACTTTGCAGGTATCAAATTTGTGTAAGAATTTGGATGATCTAGACCTTACCCCAAGGGCTGAATCACATCCTCCTCAACAATCAGAAGCAGAAGCTGATAGTGATGAAGAAACTGTGGAAGTAGTTCAACTTCCTTCAACAGTTGATGCAACTCCACAAGAGGAATTAAATCCAATAATTATTGCTGAACCAACTCCACCTAATGATCTTGTCACACTTAGAGATCACCCTAGATCTCAAGTGATTGGAGACATATCAGTGGGTATACATACAAGTCATCAACTCAACCCTGATGTGATGCTTGCATGCTTTCTCTCTCAAGTTGAGCCTCAATCCATAACTGATGCAGAGCAAGATCCACACTAGATTATTGAAATGCAAGACGAGCTCAATCAATTTGAGAGGTGTAGAGTTTGGGACTTAGTTCCAAGGCCTAAGGGCTATCCAATAATTGGGACTAAGTGGGTGTTCAGGAATAAACTTGATGCCCAAGGTGTGATAGTGAAGAATAAGGCAAGGCTTATAGCTCAAGGGTATAGGCAAGAGAAAGGTATTGATTATGATCAAACCTTTGCTCCAGTTGCCAGGCTAGAGGCAATAAGAATTTTCTTAGCTTATGCAGCATATAAAAAGTTCAAAGTCTACCAGATGGATGTGAAGAGTGCTTTTCTAAATAGAGAAATCAAAGAAGAGGTTTATGTAGAATGTTGGTACCCTAGGTTTTGATTTGAGTTCAGTCCTCTCTTTCTGTCTCTTGACCCATGATTTATCTATGGTCAAAGGTTAGTTGATAGGTTAGATTCTCTAGTTGTGTAGAATTGCTTTTCCAGATGAATATTTGGTTAAGTAGTTTTTCGTTCGACTATAATCGAACGTCGCTCGACTATCGTCTATCGGCTGATCGACGATCGTCTATCAGTTGGTCGACGTTCTGTCTACGTTGATAGTTCGACTATCTGTTGATAGGTCGACTATCTGTTTGTCTTGGTAGTTCGACTATCTGTTGATAGGTCGACTATCTGTCGTCTTTGGTAGTTCGACTATCTGTCCTGATAGTTCAACTATCTGATAGCTCGACTATCTGTTGATAGGTCGACTATCTGCTTGTTTTGATAGTTCGACTATCTGTCCTGATAGTTCAACTATCTGATAGCTCGACTATCTGTTGATAGGTCGACTATCTGTGTCGCTTTGATAGTTCGACTATCTGTTGATAGGTCGACTATCTGTGTTGCTTTGATAGTTCGACTATCTGCTTGGATAGTTCAACTATCTGATAGCTCGACTATATGTTGATAGATCGACTATCTGTTTTGTTTGATAGGTCGACTATCTGTTGATAGGTCGACTATCTGTTTTCTGGGATAGGTCGACTATCTGCTTGATAGGTCGACTATCTGTGTTTGTTTGGTAGTTCGACTATCTGTCCGGATAGATTGACTATCTGATAGCTCGACTATCTGTCCTGATAGGTCGACTATCTGCCGAGGTAGTTCGACTATCTTCTTTGATAGTTCGACTATCTGGATCGCTCGACTATCTGTCTGATAGATCGACGATCTCCGTGCGCCGTTCGACGATCTCCGAAGGTCATTCGACATTTTGCTGTATGCTCTTATTTAGTTTGTCATCTTCTATGATGTGACTAACTTAATATCTATTTTGGCATAGTTTATAAAAGATTATCTGAATAATTTATGACATTATTTCCATGCAATATCAGTTCTATTCTATATGCATGAACTAATCTTTTCTGACAAAGTTGTTTGTCTTATAGCTGAGATATGCAATCTGCTTTATCTGCCAGGCTGTCCTTTATAGCCGTTAGACTCAAAAAGTCTTCCTTGGCCGTAAAGAGTTCTTTCTGATGTGACTTTCTCTTATATTATTTCATCAGAAGTATTTGTAGCTTCTTAGAAAGCTTTATCCTTTTATAGGATATCTGTCTGCTGTAGTTTGTTTTTGCTTTATGCTTTTTGTAGCCCAGCTTGCAGAGTTCAGAAAACGACAAGATTCAAAATCAATTAGAGATGTTGCTGCTGCTGATATATAAAGACTTCTTTGAAGAAGAAATCAACTAGTTCACAGAGATAAGAAATTCATTCAGCAAGCTTACAGCAAGAACAAGTCTAACTGCTCTCAGCAATCTTCACTCATCTGAGAAGTGTTAGCTCTTCTGCTCTTCTTCAACCTGAGTTCTCCTATTCCAGGAAGTTCTGACTCAGAGATCTTTTGAAGAAGAAGAAGAAGAAGATAGCTGCTAGAAGATTTTCATTTCTTATTTTATATCTTCTTGTAGTTCTTCCTTCAGTATTTACTGAAGTGTTTCTGCACTGAAGCAAGACTTCACCTGGACGTTCTTTGAGCCAGGGGGAGCCTTGATTCTTTTAGAGCTTTCTAGCTCAGTGCAAGTTATTGTGCTTCTCTAATCTATTGTAAAATAGAGAAGACACCTTAACCTCCTTTCCCCCTCCTGTACAGGGTTATTACTCCCTTCAAAAGTATCCCTTGGTGGCAGGGCACCTGATCAAAAACCTGTGTTTGGTTTTTAGACACCTGATCAAAAGTCTAAAGGGTCTCTTGATCTACCTAAAGCAGATCTTGTTGGTGGCAGGGCACCTGATCAAAAACCTGAGTGGATTCCTACCTTGTTGGTAGAAGAGTGGACGTACCCAAGTTGTTTGGGGAACCACTATAAATTCCTTGTGTCGTCTGGTTTGCCTTGTTTAATTACTTGCATTGTGGCTGTGATTAGATATTAACTAGGTTTGCTAGTTGCTGGATAGGATCCAAAGCTAAACTGTAATTACAGTTAGCTTTAGTTTGTGCACAACACTTGTGTTAGGCTCTAAGGTTTAATCTTAAAATATCTATAACTTTCATTCCGCATTTAACTCCAAGGGAGTTGAGTAGAAAGTCAACTTTGCTAAGTGCAATTTTTGATTACTCTATTCACCCCCCTCTAGAGTAGTATCTATCCCTTCTCTTTCATAGAACAACCTCCAGGTTTTGTTTCTCCAACTCATCCCTCTTCTGTTTTTAAATTGCATAAAGCTCTCTATGGTTTAAAGCAAGCTCCAAGATCTTGGTATGAGACCTTAGCCAGCTTTCTCTTAGAGCATGGTTTTTCAAGAGGCATAGTAGATAGAACTCTTTTTACAAAACTGCATCATGATAAAATATTATTAGTACACATATATGTAGATGATATAATTTTTGGTTCTATTGATCCTAAACTGTGCAAAAGATTTTCTGATCTAATGCATTCAAGTTTTGAGATGTGTAGCATGGGAGAACTGTCTTATTTCCTTGGTCTCCAAGTGAAACAATCCTCTGAAGGGATCATCTCTCAGTCTAAATATGCTAAAGAGCTTATTAATAAGTTTGGGATGAATGATGCCTCTTCAATGAAGACTCCCATGGCTGCCAATGTTGTTGTAGATGCTGATGAACTTTGAAAACCAGTTGATCAAAATAGGTATAGGGCCATTGTTGGATCCCTACTATATCTAACAGCAAGCAGACCAGACATTATGTTTGCCACATGTCTTTGTGCTAGGTTCCAGGTAAACCCGAAAGAATCTCACCTTATTTTTATAAAAGGATTTTGAGATATATAAAAAGTTGCCTAGATCTAGGACTCTGGTATCCAATAGAGTCAGCATTTGAGTTAATTGGATTTTCTGATGTTGACTATGCTGGATGTCGAGTAGACAGGAAAAGCACCTCTGGAACTTGCCAATTCCTGGGTGACAGACTTGTATCTTGGTTCTGTAAGAAATAAACATCTGTTTCAACATCCACTGCTGAAGCTGAATATATGGTTGCAGGCAATTGTTGTTCACAGATCTTGTGGATACAAAACCAACTTCTAGATTATGGTGTCAACTTAAATAATTCAACCATACTATGTGATAATACTAGCTATTTCTATTGCACAAAATCTAGTATTGCATTCAAGAACAAAGCATATAGACATTAGACATCATTTCATTAGAGATTGTGTAGACAAACAAAAGATTAAACTTGAGTTTATCTCTACTGATTTGCAAAGAGCAGACATCTTCACCAAACCATTGGATCTAACCAAGCATCTGTTCTTCATAAATCAGCTTGGAATGATAAATGGTCAGAATTTAATCTAATGCTCTGTCTATGGTCGAAGAATTGTTTCTGTTCGTCGAACTGAAATCGATGAACTGGTAACTGTTCTTAAGATTTTTCGTCGACCTAAGATCGATGAAATCTCTTGTTGAAGCAGTTTTGTCGACCGGAGAACGACGATTTCTATTTCAGGAAATTTTTCTGTGAACTATGAAATCTTTCCATCTCTTCGTTCTGAGATCGAAGAACATATCCCTTAATGAAATATTCGTCGACCTATGATCGAAGAATTTTATTCTTTCGTCGGGCTGAGAATGTAGTTTCGTATTCTGAAAACACTTTATAGGCTTTCTTCTTCGACTTCAATCCCGCGCTTTCAGAATTTCCCTCCTGCACATGATCGTTTGTTTCCAGGTACTCTCGTTTCACAAAAGTATTCAGAAATGGCAGCATCTGGTTCAGCAGGAATGAAGTTTGACACGGGCTTTGACATTGATTTTGATTCATTCCAGAAATCTGACCAAATATTTCAGGATATTTTGCAACTATGTGAAGATCAAAAGCTGAAATCATTTATGATCAACTGCATCAAGCTGCCAGCTTCCGCAATCAAGGAGTGGGTATTCTCATCATCCTCTACTGAGGAAGAGATGACAGGATTCATCAGCGGGACTCAGGTTACTCTCTATCCCGCAGTTCTTACAGAAATATTTGAACTTGAGAATGGTATAGAAGATTTTGATATGGATGATGATGAGGTTGAGAATTTTTTAGTTTTTATGGGTCACTCTGGTGAAAACTCTAACAAATTATGGAAAAAGAACTTGTCTCCTGCATACAAGTTTCTTGCAGATGTAGTAGGGAAAGTGTTGTTTGCAAAGCACACTGCCCACGACTACACCTCCAGGCCGCAGTTTCTGGTGATGGCTGTGCTGGTGAATAAGAGGAAAGTCAATTGGGGACAGATTTTTTTTTATTTGATCAGGAAGAGGAACAGCAAGAAAGAAGTGTGTTTTGCCAGGGTTTTGGGCCTGTTCTTGAAGGCAAAGGCTGATTAACTGTTAGTTCCCCAGACCACGTTCATCAATGCCTCCAAGAGGCTAACTTATGCCCTATTTGGCAGATGGGAGAGGACAATTCCAAATCCCTCTAAGGAAAAGTCCTCTGCAGGTGCTTCAGAGAACACAAGGGTGGTAACAACCACTCCTCTCTTGGCTAAAGGAACCCCTCCTCTTACCCCTCCTGCCTCTCCTACTCCAGATCATCAGCCCTCTCCTGCTCATAACCTCACACCTCCTAACGCACCTCTTCCCTCTCACCTTACAACCATTCCCTCAACCACCCTCCTCTTTCAAAACTTTGAGTTGATAACAGCAGAAATTTCTTCTCAAGCTTCTCCCCTCCAGTCCCCTATTCATACTCCCTCTCCTCAGACCCCATCCTCACCTACTAACCAAGATGATATAATGCTTGATACCATCCCCCCAATCATTCCTCCTCTAACTCCTGACAATGCTTTCATTGCTATCCTCATATCTCAGTTGACTCCAATCCTCAAGGAGCTTATTGCAGCTGAGATATCCCCCCTTTTAAAATCAATAAATTCCCTTACATCTCTCTTTGCTGCCTCCTCCTTCCCTTCCCCTTCTTCAGCCAAGGGCATGGCTTCAGAACCTTCTGAAACCATGCAGGGGGAGATGTTCTGTGAAGAAGCCCTTGCAGCAGCAGCATCTCAAGCAGCAGCAGTATCTCAAGCAGCAGCAGCAGATGATGAGATTGTTGTAGCTATGCCAGAAGTTCTGACTGCTGGAAATTATTTTTATTTTATACCTCCATCAGTAGATATGGAAAGTATACTCCATCAGCTTGTATGGAAATTTCTTTATCCTTATCCATCATTCTTTAATCCTTTACTTTCTGTTGAATCATC
Organism: Platanthera zijinensis; assembly: GCA_039513925.1. Lineage (NCBI taxonomy): Eukaryota > Viridiplantae > Streptophyta > Magnoliopsida > Asparagales > Orchidaceae > Platanthera > Platanthera zijinensis. The sequence continues at coordinate 69,622,196 of CM077096.1, forward strand.
ATCTAAGGCCATTGTGTGCTATACTCCACCTGCTTCCTCAGAGGTGATAGCCACAATAAGGGCTAGTTTTGAAGAAATCTCTAAGACTGAAGCTATGATTACTGAGAAAGCTTAAGTAGCTGATACCAAAGAGGCAGTTGAAGAGTCTGTTGAATCAGAGTCTGAGTACATGACTGACCCCATCCCTCCAGTCTATGCTCCTACTCCTATCCCAGCTCCCAAGGCTCCTTCTTCTCCTCCCAAGGTAACTCCCGAGCAGATAAAAGTAATTGATGCTTTGTACAACTTTGACATTGAAAGTAGTGAAGAAATCTACAGTGATTATTCCCCCAAGACAAAGAAAAGGAAATTGAGAAAGAAGACTCAAGCTCCAGCTCCAAATCCCCATAATGACACTCCCTACTATATCAGGCACAATATTGATCCATATCCTAACATGCCTCATTGGATGAAGTTGTCAAAGAATGAGCTTAAAGCAAGGAAGAAAAGGAAGTACTCCCCTCCCTCTTCTCCAAGGATGAATAGAAGAGATCCTCCTCCTCCTCCTCCTCCCAGTGGTAGCTCTTCAGTTAGTGGCCATCAGAGATTTTCAAACACTACTCAGACTTACAAAAGGCATGGTAGATCCTCTAAAGCTTCAAGAGTTAGTCAGTATCAAAAGCAATATCACTCATTCTCCAGAAGCTCTCTCAGTTCTCAGCAATATACTTCCAAGCCAATATTCTCTCCTTCCCCTTCCAGTGAAGTTAGTCCTAAAGTTAGATATGATAGACCTCCAATTCAAGCATATGATCCTAAGACAGATCCAAATACCAGAATGGCCAGATTTAAAGAATCTATTGCTCTATCTCAGATCATAAAAGCAAGATAACAGGGTCAGGACACATCTAAGTATTCTACAATGTCATCCTACAGGAAGAAAGAGCTAGAAAGATATTAAGTTGGAAATTTGTTTAATGCTGAAGAGTAAATGAATCTGCATCCTGAAGCCATAGTTCCCAGAGCCACATCTCAAAAGACTTTGGGAGATGCAGACATGACCATGACTCTTAGACAAGCACTGGATCCAAACAGTGTAATAAAATTTGTTAAATCTTCTGATTCTCCCAAGGACAAATAACTTATTTATTTTCTGTCTGTTTTGCTTATGAACAATTTATGCATAGCTTTATAAAGATGTTGATAGCTTATTTATTCTATCAGTTATCTATTTTTTCTTGCTATGATTATTTGCTAACTTATCTTCTAAAGTAACCTCACCCAAACAGGGGGAGATTGTTGGAACCCCTAGGTGATTTGGGCTAGGTTCACTTCTTAGGGTATGAACCATGTTGTATAGTTGTGTCAAGTATTTTATCTTCCTAGTCTTAGGTAAGTCTGACAGCTTGCAGCATCAAGGACCTGCCTGAAGACAGTATTAGATATCAGCTCTAGAAGTTATGTGTTGAAGTAATTTCTCAGGTCGACTTACTCGAAGTGAAAGACAAGAGTTCTGTGGTCTGCGAACTTGGCAAAGAAGTTATCTGTTCTAAGGTCGAAGATCTCCCAGTGCAGTGCAGCTCTAAGCTCAACGAACTTCCAGCTCAGACTCAGCCAAAGTTTTGAAAAGTTTATTCGCAGAGCTGAGGTCGAAGAATGTATTTTCTGAGGTCGACGATCTCTGATCTCTGGTCGACGAAAACTGTAAGATGTTTTTGACTTATTCTTTCCTTATCTGTTCCGATTTATTTCTATTATAAGTCATGATTTTACTGAGTAATTAATGCTCATTTTATAGCCGTTATTTGGTAGCATTGATTATGGTTTTCATCAGTAAATGAAATTTACAAATATCCCGAGACAGTTGGGGAATGGAATATTTTAATTAACATTCTTGACGTTTTCTATTCCCAGATTTTATGCTTAGCTTTAATGGCTGGAATTCGAATTGGAATTGTGGAATAGTTGTTATTATAATATACTCTCAGCGGTACAAGAAAAAAAAATCACTCAAAGAGAAAATATAGAATCAACCCAGAGACACAGAGAACATACACGAGAAGAATATTTTGTGCTTATAGCTCTCAAGAAAAACAACACAGTGACAGAAAAAGTTTTTAGAAAAAAAGCTTCCAGACTTTCTAATACTCTTTCTGTGCAGGATCTCATTGTTCTCTTAAGAAGAATAAGAAAAAAACACCAATCATATAACAAGAGTCTTTTTCTTTCTTCTATCTCTGAGTCTAGGATCTTCAGTGACAAACCATTTCAATCAGTCAAGAGAATCCTGGATTTGATCTTGCAGTAGAAGACCTACCATCCCTAACAAAGTTTCCCTGCCTGAACATATACTCATCTCAGGGGGACCTTTGATACAATCAGTAGAATCCACAAGGCTTCTCTCAATTTTATTTGAGAATAGAGAAGTCATCATCAACCTCTCACCCCTCTCTGTACATGGTTATCTCTCCCTTCAAAAGTGATTTGGTTTTTGAGCACCTGGTCATAAGCTCAAAAGGGTTGTTATATCTCCCTTGAAAAAATAGATATTATGGTGTACAGTCACCTGATCAAATCCTATAGTGTATTCCTACCTAGGGTGGTAGAAGAGTAGATGTACCCAGTTGGGGAACCACTATAAAGTTCTTGTGTTGTCTGTGTGACTGTATTTTCTTTTGTGCTTATGTTGTGATATTTGTGCTATGTAGCTTAGATTTATCTCTTCTATTAGTTTGCTGCACTTGTACACTTGTACACATATATCCTATTCACCTATTTTACAAAAGATATTTTAATTCAGCAAAAGTTTAAAAAGATTGGATTAAACTCTATTCACTCTCCCTCTAGAGTTAATCAGAGTCTAGTCCCCATTTCTTTCACACCCTCTAGGATGGAGGCAGGGGAAGAGGACCCCCCCTCCCCGATCAGCATTAGGCTATGCCAATAGTCATGCAGAGGAGGAGGGGTCAACAAAGGAGGAGGAGGGAAGTCAGGGTGGAGTTACCCTATTGTAATTTCCACTAGGAGGAGGGGTACGCTACAACCACGCTCCTGGAGTTTCTCGAGGTGAGAGGAAACAGGGAGCAACAGTAACAGTACGACCGTTCGGAGGTGCTGATTGAAGAAGTCCTGCCTCGGGCAGAGGAGGACAGGTGTGAGGACCGGGCCGATGTTGGGGCCCAAGGAAGGATCAGAGTGATCCATTGGGGGGTAGGGGTCGAGGCTTCTTGAAAGGCAAGTCTCCACACCATGTACCATCAGAGCATTGCCTCCACATCCCAGACCCCACCCCCGGAAGATAATATCACCTTCTCAAGGAAGGACATGCCAGATCATGAGGACCCCTTTGATCTGCGACGCGTTGGTCATCCAGACTGTAGTCGAGAACTTCACCGTCTCCCGGATCCTCATCAACAATGGGAGTTCGGTAAACGTCATCTTCAAGAAGGCATTCGATGCGATGAAGGTGGAGTCCAAGATGGTGCTGGACTCAGACGGGCCTCTGTTTGGGTTCTCTGGGGAGAGAAAGGAGGTGGAAGGAGGAGTGGGGCTCCATGTCACTCTGGGGGGTAGTCCCAAAACTACAAGTTCATCATCGTGGATGCCCCCCAACAGTTATAATGCCATATACAGGCAGCCTCTCATCAGCACCTTCCGCTGCATCCCCTCATCCTTTCACCAGTGCTTAAATTTCAACGTTGTGGGGATCCAGGTCCGGGTCTGAGGATATTCTAAGGTGGAGAGGGCGTGCTAAGTCACCGCAGTGAACTCCATTTCTTGGAAGCAGGGGGCCGGGGAGATGGAGCGGAGGATGGGGGAGGCGGAGCAGGAGGCAGGTGGAGTGGAGATGGAGGTGGAGAGCCGAACCCAATTGGAGGTGATGGAGGGAGTCCAGGAGAAGCTGTCCAAGGTAATGGTCATAGAGGAGGCTGAGGAGTAGGTCCTTGTCCTGGGAGAGGGGGACATCGGAGAATGGGGAGAGCAGTCTTGTCTAGAGGCTGCAGAAGAGGTGGTGGAGATGGAAGTCCTCACCCTGGGAGGAAAGGTGGAGAAGGTGCACATCAACGGGGGGCTGACCCCAGTGGACAAGGGGAGGATGCTGGCATGCATCCAGAAGAATATGGACATCTTTGCTTGAGGCTTCGCAAAGATGCCAGGGATAGATGTGGACGTTGCTTGCCACTGCCTCAACCTGGACCCAGAAGCTCGCCCCATCTAGCAGAAGAAGAGGTCCATTATGTATAAGCTGGTCGAGACCATCAGGGAAGAGGTATCCAAGCTCCTGAAGGCTGGCTTTGTATCCGAAATCCAATACCCCAGCTGAATCTCCATTGCAGTAATGGTAAAAAAGGAGACGGCCAGTGGAGAATGTGTGTTGGTTTCTCTTTGCTTAATAAATCATGTCCTAAAGATTATTACCCCTTGCCTCAAATCGACGGGCTGGTTGACTCAGCCGTCAGTTTTCTGTAATGATTTTCTTAGATACCTTTTCAGATTATCATCAGATCAGGATGCACCCCCACCCCCACCCCCAATATAAAAGATGTCTCCTTCATCACTGTGGATGGGTGCTACTACTACAAGATAATAGCCTTTGGGTTGAAAAATGCATGGGCGACCTATCAAAAGATAATGGATCGAGTCATCTAGGAACAGAAGGGTAGGAATCTCAAGGTGTGTATGGATGAATTGATGATCAAGAGCCAAGGGGTGGACTCCCACCTCCAGGATCTAGAAGAGACCTTCGACACCTTGTGCAAATACAAGATGAAGTTGAACCCCTTGAAGTGTGTTTTTTGGGCCAGCAAGGGCAAGTTATTGGGCCATCTTCTCACCCCCGCAACGGTAGAGCCAAATCTTTACAAGGTTAAGGTGATCATGGAGATGGGGTCACCTCAGAATGCTAAAGAGGTACAGCGGTTGATAGGGAAGTTGGCCAGGCTAAGCAGGTTCCTTTCCCGGACTAGGGAGAAGTTCTCTCCCTTCTTCAAAGCATTGAGGGGAGGCAAGAAGCTTGAGTGGACTGGGGAATGCGAGAAGGCATTCCAGGCCTTAAAGAAGCAGTTAAATCAAGACCCCCTTCTCCAAGGGCCAAAGGAGGGGGAGGATTTATCTTTATATCTCGGGGTCGGAACAGAGGCCTTGAGCTCCGTCCTAGTTCGGGAAGAGGGGAGGAAGCAGCTGCCCATATACTACGTGAGCAGGGTCCTGAGGAAGGGAGAGCTCCGATATCCCATCTTGGAGAAGCTGGCCTTTTCTCTGGTCATCTCGGCTCAGAGGCTTCGACCTTATTTCCAAGCACACTCCATCCGAGTGGTGACTGACCGTCCATTCTACAACATCTTCGAGGGGGTGGAGTTTTGGGCAGGTTGGCCAAGTGGTCGGTGGAGCTGAGCGAGTTCGACATCTCCTTCATCCCATGCCTCTTGATCAAGGCCCAAGAAATGGCTGACTTTCTGGATGATTACGTGGTCAAGGTGGTGGAGGAAAAACTCACCCGCATGGTTCCATTGAAGGTGATGGTGGACGGCGCTTCGGGAAGGCATTCCCTGGGGGTGGGGGTGATCTTGGAGAGCCCCTAGGGAATGAGGATCAAGTAGATGGTGGTGGTGTATTTTTCACATTACTAATAATCAGGCCGAGTAAGAGGCCATGATAGCAGGGTTGCGCCTAGCCAGGGAACTGGGGGTGCATGATGTGGAGGTCCTCACTTATTCTATGGTGGTGGACTCCCAATCAACGGGGATTTCTAGGTAAGTGAACCTACTCTCCAGTTGTACTTGGAAAAGGTGAAGGGAATCATCGGTATGTTCCAGACCTTCTCTATACGACATGTGCTGCAGGAGGAAAATGAGCAGGTTGATCAGCTAGCCAAGCAAGGTACCCAGGTGGGGGGGTACCATAACTGACCTGTTCTGTCTGTCCATCCAGGAGGGGGAGCTGATGGAGGGGGACCAACACCCCTCATGGATAGATCCATTCGCAACATTCCTGTCCACAAGCGAGTTCCCGGATGGGATAGATAAGAAGAAGTTCAAACACAAGCCGGCATATTATCTTATGCGCGACGGGCAATTGTATAGGAAGACTCTCTCGGGGATGTTGGCACGTTGCGTAGCCGAGGGGGAGGTCCAGAGGATTCTAGAAGAGGTGCATTCCGAGGAGTGTGGAAGCCACTCGAGAAGCATAACCTTGTAAGGGAGGATAGTCTGACAGGGGTACTTTTGTTCGACCCTAAGTCAGGACACTGTGGAGTTTGCGAAGAAGTTCCACAAGTGCCACCTGTTTGCCCCCTCCAGCTCCAACCAGATCAGCAACTCAGGAGTATCACAGCTCCCTGTCCCTTTGTCATTTGGGGAATGGATTTGGTAGGGAATTTACCCAAGGCCAGCGGGCAGAGTAGGTTCCTACTGGTAATGATAGATTATTTTTTTAAGTGGTTGGAAGTGAAGGAGCTAGACAAGGTGACCTCCCAGGTAATCAGGAACTTCGTTTGGGGGGAGATCATCTGTCGACATGGTCTGCCCCATGCCATTGTCACGGACAATGGGCCACAGATTGCTAACATCGAGTTCATCAATTTCTAAAGACAGCTCAGGATCGATCTTAGGTTTGTGTCGGTCACCCATCCCAGGAGCAACGGGCAGGTGGAGGCGGTGAACAAAATCATCATCAACCTCCTCAAGAAGAAGGTGGAGGATTTGAAGGGTAGCTGGGTGGAGCAGCTTCCTACAGTTCTTTGGGCCCTTAGAACCACTCCCAATACGTCCACGGGGGATACCCCCTTCAAGCTCTCCCATGGATGCAAGGCCATGCTTCCAGTAGAGTCCGAGGTCCGGATGCCTCAGGTTTTCAAGGCAGAGGCAGGAAGGGAAGAGTGGCTAGCTGAAAACGAGGAGGAGCTATGACTCTCCCTTGACATGGTGGAAGAGCTGTGGGATCTCTTCTCCATCCGAAAGGAAGAGGTAAAGCGAAGAATGGCTTAGTACTTTGACAAGAACGTCAGGGTCAAACAGTTCACGAAAGGGGACTTGGTCCTAAAGAAGGTGGATGTATCATGGAGGTCAGCGGTAGTGGGGAAGTTCAACCCTAACTGGGAAGGCCCATATATTGTCCAGGAAGTTCTGAGGTCAGGGGGGTACCGTCTCCAAAATGTGGAGGGTGAGACCCTAAGTCACACCTTGAGTGGTGATGACTTGAAGCGTTTCTATCCATGAAAGTATATACATCCATTCCTTCAATGAATATAAATCTTTTAATGCCCCAAACCTTTTATAGATCAAGTTATGGCGAGTTGTGTTTATCAAGCTAAGTCACGAAATGCCCCTATTACCAGGCTCCCACCTAGCTGGCAGGGGGCGAAGGTTAGATAATGACAAGTTTTCTCGCTCTAGGATTAGGTCCCGGGATGCTCTCGTTGCCAGGCTCCCACCTATCTAGCAGGGTCGGGATCCCCGTTGGACGTCATTATGACCCTAGAGGGCAGAGGCCGGTTGATGCTCAACACCCGCCGTCAGGCTTCACCTAGCTGATTGGGTTGGTGGTAACACCCGGAGGATAAGTGATGGCAAGTTTTCTCGCTCTAGGGTTAGGTCCCGGGATGCTCCCGCTGTCAGGCTCCCACCTAGCTAGCAGGGCAGGGATCCCCATTGGATTTCATTATGACCCTGGAGGGCTGAGGCAAGTTGATGCTCAACACCCGCCGTCAGGCTCCCACCTAGTTGATTGGGTCGGTGGTAGCGCCCGGAGGATAAGTGATGGCAAGTTTTCTCGCTCTGGTGGTTAGGTCCCGAGATGCTCCAGCTGACAGGCTCCCACCTAACTGCGAGGGCCGAGATCCCCGTTGGACATCGTTATGACCCTAGGGCTGAGGCTGGTTGATGCTCAACACCCATTGTCAGGCTCTCACTTAGCTGACAAGGCTGAGATTCTCGGTGGACAGGGCTACATCTAAATTTAGGAATCAGCTAGTTGGGTTGAAAAGGCAGAACACAAAGGTAGTTAAGGGTTGGATCCAATCACCCTTGGGCGAGCCAGCCGAGGCTGCTACAGAAAGCTTCAAGGAGGAAGAACTATCGCAAGAGAGCTGAGCATTCGTGAGATCGGCTCTGTAAGTCATCACGGCCTGTTACCCTAGGGGTAGAACCATCCCATGATAAGATGAAAGTGTGATGAGCAGAGATCTCGGCATCTACTAAGGATGGAGAGGCGAGGCAGTTCTCGGCGGTACATTTCCACCACCGTGAAATTTTACTTGGGAATTTTCTAAACAATTGTAGCTTGGCGGAAACAAAACATCGAGGGAGGGCTGAGCACTCGCAAGCTTGGCTCGACGGATGGTCCGCCTCCCAATTATCTAAGGTCGGCGGGCACCAATCCTAACTCAGATACATTCTAGAAGCAAGCTCTATCCTAGCGATGTCGCCCAATGAGGAGGTCAGCTCGCGGGCGAATACAACACAATTGATTCAAAAAAGAAAGGAAAGAGACAAATTCAAGCTAAGTACTTTTTCATTAGTAAATAATAATGCTACAAAAGGGGGGAGAATTACAATGAAAGAAAAGAAAAAATGGGAAGGGGATGCGAGTCAGCTCTTGCCCTCCCCTCCAGACGGGTGGTCCTCCTCGCCTTCCCCTATGGATGCGTGGCCGTCCTTATAGCCCTTGACATCTTTGAATAGCGACTCGAAGCTTTCCTCCTTCTTGCTGGGAGGGGTGACCGGCGGGAACAATTTCGCCACAAGGTCCCTCGCTGTTATCTCCTCGCATCCCTCCACCAACACCTCTATGTCCTTCATCATCTGGATGGTATAGTCGGCGGTGCTGATGGAGGTTATCCGCAGCCTCTCGGTGACCTCGTCCTCGCTGTAGACCCTTGTCCATTTGGAAGGGATGCCCGGCTTGCTGCCGGATTGAGGGAGGAAGATTTCCGTCTGTCGAATCAGCTCGCCCTTGAGCCCTCTATTCTCCTCCCTCAGGTCGTTAATCTCTTTCTCCAGCCTGACGGCGCGAGCCTCCTGCTCGGTGGCACGAGCCTCCAGCTTGGCAGAGTGAGCACGCAGCTTATCCGCGGCTTCATTATCCTAGAGATAAAAGCAAAGTAAGATTAATATGCTTGAAAAAACCTAAGGGAAAAAGGAAGGGGGTAGCCGACGCTTACCATACCGCCGGCGGTTTTCTTGAGAAGGTTCTCAGCGACTTGCAGTCGCCCCACCAGGTCGGCGGCTTTGTCCTTGGCGAGTCCTTGCTCCTGCTCCTCCTTCAGCAGTTGGCGGTTGAGGTTGAAGCCTCGGCGGACCACCATGTGGTGAAACTCTAGGGCCCGTATCTGGGCTTGTAGACCCTCGCATCCGAGCGGACGAAGAGTCAAACTCTTGTAGGCCTCGACATCCTCGCGCCCATATTGGCCAAAGCCTAGCGCATAGGCATGCCCGGAGGGTGGCTGACTCCTCGACTAGGAGGGATGGAGTCATGATATGGAGACCATGTGGGTCTGCTCATCCCACCGCACAATCGGCTCGCCGGCCGGATCTTTCGACTTTCCCCCAAAGCCGAAGAGGGGGTGGTTCTTCGGCAGGCCCGGCTCACGGGCCGCAGCCACCACTGCAGTAGTGGAGGTGGAGGGCTCGCCACCCTGCAGGTTTTTCTCTGGCGAGCTCCTCAGCGAGCGCTTCGGCGACCCATCTGGCATGGTCTCCGGCGAGCTGATGTAAACTTGTTATTGTTGTGGTCTCCCCCAGACTTATTGTTGAATTTGTTATTGTTGTTGTAGTCCTCCCCGGGAGACCACCATCTTCTTCAAATTCTTTGGCAGTGGGGGGGGGGGGGGCGGCGAGGCGAGCCGGACCCTTCTAGGCCAGGTCATTTTCGGCTGGAGGAGGGTCCGCCAGACCCCAAGTCGCCTCGGAAGGTTTCCTCTGCTGCCCGCTCACGTGCGAGTGGGTCTGGGCTATCTCCCGAGTCTGCATGGGGCGAACACTCAGGAATTGATCGCTCCCCTACAGAGAAAAACTTGTTAGAAAATTTATGGTTGTAAGCAAGATGGCGGGAAGGAGAAAAGAGTATACCTTCACCAGGGAGGAGGGGGGGAAGTTAGTCGAGGCCCCTTCGAAGGAAGACGACCTCGAAGTCCTTCTCCAGGAAGAACCGGTGCAGCTCGGTGTCGTCGCCGGATTACGTCGGAGGTCGGTATACCTCCTCGCTCTTTTGCTGGGGGGGAGAAAGGTATGTTTCCCAAGTCGCCCTTGATGAAGAAAATCTTGGATACCCAGTTGTGATTTTTGTTCGCGGTCTCGCACACCTTGATGTGCGAGCCCATCAAGTAGGTGACTCCATCATTGGTCGCATGGTAAGTGAAGAGCTTACGGAAGACGGCGAGGTTGAATTCAATCCCCTCGCGACGGAGGAGGCAGGCGAACGCGACCATCATGGCGATCGCGTTTGGGTTCAGCTGCGCGGGCACCGCGCCAAAGTATTTGAGGATCTGGCAGATTTCCAGCCAGAGGGGGAGGTGCAACCCCATCTCGAAATACGAGATGGGGAAGGCGGGCTCGCCCCGGTAGAAGGTGTTGATGGCCTTACCCTCCCTGGGCCGACGTGCCTCATAGTCGGGGGGCAGGTATTCGGTCTTGAAGGTGGCGAGCTCATTCTCATTGGTGTTCCCGTCAAAGAATAGGTACTCAGCAAATTGCCGAGCACACTTGGATCTCCCGTCGGCATCGGGTCGCATCTTGCCCATATCAACTAAAAGTTGGAGTGCGAGAGCAGGTAAAGGTGGGGATGCCAGAGCAAGTTGCGACCAGAGCAGCAAACGGGGGACGAATGCAATAAAGGCGATAGACGGGGGGTTGGTGAGGGGGGCTATTTATAGAAAATTGGATTTATGGCCGAGCTAACCGGTCGGTCCAGCTCGCTGATTCCAGCTCGTACCCCGGTGATCTCGCCTATCCTAGTGCGATAAACCTAGAGAGTGCATCATATTATTTCAAATAAAATTGAGATCTAAACAATTGTTTAAGTTATTACAGATAGGGACATTCGTAGCCCCGAAAAAGAAGTTTATTGCGAGCAGAGGAAAGTTCAGCCAACCTGCGCGAGCTGGGGGCAAGGGGCGAGGGCTGGTAGGCTCAGCTAGGGAGCCATTTCTATCTACCTCGGCCTCGCACCCCCATCCCCGGAGGTTGGCGCAGGTTGAGGAACTCACAGACCAGGTTCAGGTCCGTACTGAGAGTATGCAGGTGTTCATCAACCCTTTCCATAACTTGGGTGGGGGACATCATCTCGCTCGCTGATCCTTGCTCAATCCTGTCTGCGAGCAGCAAATAATCCTGCTCTAGTACCTACAGCCTTTAATCGATGTGTGCGTCATCCTCACGAAGTTAGCGAAGGGCGGCGTCCTGTTTCTTCAGTACCTCCACTACTCGCCACCTCAGCTCTGCAGGACCCATCGAGTCGTCCAGGAAGCTTTCCATCCCAGGCTCAAGGGGTGGCGAGTGGAGAGACTGCTCTGAAGACTCTTCAACCTCAGACGGAGCAGGGTGCCCTGTAAAAAATAATCAACTCAGAGGGAAAGAGGGTGCGAGCAGCAAAGAGTCTTAGGAAAAATATTCTAGAGAAAGCAGGGCTAACGTGATGAGCTTGGCAGTTCTTGAAAGCTGTGCTGGGGAGGCAGGGCCAGTTTCTTGCCGTGACCCGGAGGATGGATTCCCGAGGAGATGAGATTGAAGCTGGGGATCGGGATGTCCTTGGCTCTTTTCCTCGTGAGTGCAAGAGTATCTATAGGCTATTGAGTAGGGATGCGAGCTGGTGATCTAATTTTTAGCGAATCCAGCCTCGTGGTCCCAAAGGGGGGATTAACTTTGCAGGCGAGTGTCGTGGGGAGTCTGAGGCCGCGAGATATTGTGCGGGGCGTGGACTCGCGGTGTGGAGGTCTCGGCATTGGATTGGTGGTCCTCGGGGTCGGTGAGAATGTTGAAGACTACTTTCCCCTTAAGGTCAGCAGCCGGTTTGGAGGAGGCAATCCCGGGAGCCAAGATAGACTCCAGGTCACGGTAGATGGATTCGACTTCCTTCAGAATGGACTTGGCTTTCTTGGCAGGATTGAATTTTGGCGACTCGCGCGCTGTAGTGATGGGAGGCAGGCCGACTAATGCGTTAGTGCAAGCGGCGTTGAGCTCGCGGGCGCGACTGAGCTTCTCTTGAAGTTATTTGGAGAGAGGCATCTCGGCAAGGCTCAAGTAAGAGGGAATGGCCAAGGTTGCCCAGGTACACGGACCTATATATATAGCCATTGGTTGAGCCAACCAAAAGATTCCCTGACCCTTTCGCACTCGCCGTATATTGCAGGATTGGTTTTTCTTTCCGAGCATGGACCAACCTCACAACGAGCGAGGATAGTGTACAACCCCATATCTGACGAGTGGAGCAGGTCGACAAGGGCCAGATCCGCCAAGGACCAGTGGCCCAGCTCGCCCAAATGGGGGTGGACCATTGGATGGGGGAGTGGAGCGGGTCGGCTTGCACTCGCCCTAGGGGCTTCACGAGCAGCGGGTGAGTGGATCGGGTCGACTCGCACTCGCCTCGGGGGTTCGGCATGCAGCGGGCGAGTGGGGAAGGTCGGGCCCGCACTCGCCCAAGGCCGGCAGAGGCGGCGAGTGCCAGCTCCACCGAGCACTCTCCTCCCCTGGCGAGTGGAGGCTCCATACGGCTGCTTGCCCAGTCTCCTGTGGTAGATTTTTACGGTTTTACCCCCGCTGGCCTGTCTATAGCTAGTTGGAATAGCAGAGTTACGTTGTTGGTAGACCTAGTTAGGCTTTATGTAGCTGTTCACAACAGCGGAGGTCGGCTATTTGCAGGCTATTTTTAGAAATCTATAAATAGACTCAAGGGGGTACCTTAGAAGGCATGCTTGCTAGTGCCCAAGTCTTCTTGCTCTTACTGAGATACCATTAGCTTGGCATTTGGCTAGGGAGGTGAAGCGCTCTAAGATCTTCCGAGTGTGCTGTGGGACCTCCACGCCGAGCCCTTGGGTCTATTCCCTTTTCTTTTTCCTTAGTTGTTTGGCCTGTGAGAGAGAAGTAAGTGTGTGATCACCCCTTTCCCAAGGGTGAACTCCATTGAGACCGAGTTTTTGGTTTCAACACTAGGCATCCATTTGAATTTTCTCCCAATCCTAGGAGAAGTCCGAGGAGAATGGTCCTGTAGGGAGCTACAGTGCTCCAAATTATAGGTTTAGGCCTAAATTAAGCATGCAAGTTAACTATAAATGTGTGACAATTAGTCACATTTAATTATATAACAACATTATAATTAAATCAGCTATTTGAACGGTATCGGGTTATCGTCCCGGATAGCCGATGGCTGAGTTCGAGCCATGTTATAGCATATTGCCCGATTTCTCTCCTAATATAACTAGAGGACTAGCAGAGAGGGGGAGGAGAAATAGACCATTAGACGTGCTTGGCGGCAGGTTTGGTGGCTGTGAGCCATGACCAACAACTTATCCGGCGTGCTAGCTCGTTTCCTGGATTCTCCGACTAACGCCTTGCTCCAGCTGTCGATTCCCACTCCTCTGGGCCCAGTTAAGGTGATGGTGGGGTTGAAAGAAGGTAGGGTTGGCTGTTAGTGTGGTTTTGCATAAGGGGGTGGCCGACCATGAGCATAGGATGCTCCTCCTTGCTGCCAAGTGGCCACCAGCCCCTAAAACCTACTAGAAATTGGCTTGGGAGCTTAGCCAAGGGCTTGGGCAGAGGGAAGGAGGGTCAAGTGGCCTCCATCCCTCTTTCCCTCTCTTCTCTCTCTTCCATTTAGCTAAAATTACTAAAATGCCCCCTTGCATGTCACTACCCTCCAAATTAAGAGGGTAGGGGCTGTAAATGTGCACTTGGGCTGATCATGAGCCTTAGCTCATGGGCCTAGCCCATTGGGAATGGGCTTGGCCTCTCTTTTCCTTCTTTAGGCCTCATGTTGACTTTGTTGACTTTTGGGTTGACTTGGTCGACTTGATTAGTGGCATGTCCCCACTTGTTAGTCATGGACCCTATGGCACCACCCAACATGGGTTGGGCCATGGTGGTGCCCCACTTGGGCTAAGTGGGCATATGTATGTGATTTGACCAGATTAGGGTTATGGTTGACTTTGGTCAAATTGAGTCAATGGGTGATTCAATGTTGTGGCTTTTGGTTCACTTAGATTGTTTTTAGGGTTAGGGGCATAGTTGTGGGGTCAATGTGTACCTATGATTTCAATTTGGGCTAGTTTGACCTAGGTTGACTTGAACCCAATAGTGGACCCTATGTGTATCCACACTAATTTCTTGGGTCAAACCAAGTCTGGCCCCATTTACCCACCACATGTCCTAACCTAATCTAAGTTTATGGGTCTAGTAGAAAATGGGAAGTTACAAGTCCCAATAAGCAAAAAACAATTTCGTCCCCAAAATTCAAGTTCGGGTCTATGGGTTTCTATGCACAAGAATTTTAAGAAATTTTAAACATAATTTAAATATACCTGAGGCAAAAAGCTCTGGGTACTGTTCACGCATTAGATCTATCGGCTCCCAGGTGTGCTCCTCTTATTCGTAGTTGGACCACAACACCTTGACCAAGAGAACCTTCTTCTTCCGCAGCACTCGAATCGTTGTATAATCTATCCAGACCGGCTCTAAACGGACTGATCTATCAGGTGCTACTGGGCCTGCTATAGTGGTAATATACTGCTCTGGCTGAAGGAGAGCTCTTCAAAGCGAGGATACGTAGAAGACGTCATGCAAGTTCCCTAACTCTGGCGGCAGCTCCAGCCGGTAAGCCAAGGGACCGATCTGCTCCAGGATCAAGTATGGTCCCATAAACGAGGGTTGAGCATCTTGTGCCTCCGCACCCGCAATACACCATGCATTAGGAGTATCTTAAAGAATACCATGTCCCCCACCTGGAAGTCTACCTTCTGATTCCTCGCATCATAGTACTTAACCTGCCTACTCTGTGCCTCCAGCATCCAATCCCTGATCAGTCGTATCTGAGCATCTGTATCCTCAATATAATCCGATCCAAGTGCCCTGGGGTCCTCATCCTATACCCAAGATAGAGGTGTTCGACACTTCCTTCCATATAGAGCCTCATATGGTGCCATCCCAATGCTCTCCTGGTGACTGTTGTTGTAAGAGAACTCAATCAGTGGCAACCGTCTCTCCCAGAGATTCCCCGTGTCCAGTATACATAAAAGCAACAGATCCTCCATATTACGATTGGTCCGCTCTGTCTTTTCGTCGGTCTGCGGATGGAAAGCGGTGCTAAAAGCAAGTTGAGAACCTAAGTACGCCTGCACCGCTCTCCACTCCCTAGAAGTGAACCGACCGTCACGGTCCGAGATAATCGTCCTGGGGAAGCTGTGGTACCTGACAAACTAATCCACAAACAACCTCACCAAAATAACAACTGGGTTATCCTTCCTGATCGGTATAAATCGAACCACCTTGGTTAGTCTATCGATAATGACCCAAATAGAATTGTGCCTAGGGTGAGAGCGAGGTAATCCGTGCATAAAGTCCATAGATATATCCTCAAACTTCCACTCTAACACTGATAATGACTATTGTAGTCCTCATGGGCTCTTGAACTCTTCCTTCACCCACCGGCAGGTCTCGCAGTGTGTCACATAATATATGATTTCCCTCTTCATTCCGGGCCAATACATGCTCCTCCGCAGGTCCGCTGTCATCTTGGTGATACCGGGGTGCACTGAGTACTGAGAATAGTGTGCCTCCCTGAGTATATCCCCCTGGATACCACCTCCTGCGGGTATATTAACACGACCATAGAAAAGAATGAGGTCGTCACGCAATGAATAATCATCTGACTTGCCCCCTTCCAGGGTTCCAGATACTGGCTCCAAAGCTGTATCTAGCCTTTGTTGTGTCCTAATGCGCTCCCGTATGTCACACTCGATGATCAAGGAGTTCAAGTAATCCCGATAGACCTCTGGTTCGGACTTGAAAACCACAGTAATCTGCATCTCACACAGCATCTGTGCTAACTCCATAGTTATCACCCGGGACTCCAGTCCAGTAGTGTCGGCTCTCCTACTCAAGACATCTACCACATTGTTCGCCTTCACCGAGTGATAATGCATCGTGTAGTCATAATCGCATAGGAACTCAAGATATCTCCTATGGCAGAGGTTTAGATCCTTCTGCATGTCAATATACTTAAGTTTCTTGTGATCCGAGAAGATATCACAATGAACCCCATATAGGTAGTGCCTCAAAATCTTCAATGTGAATATCACTGCCCTGAGCTCCAAATCATGTACGGGATAGCTCTACTCGTGCTTATTCAGTTGTCTCGAGGCATATGTGATGACGTGTCAATGCTACATCAGGACTGCACCCATCCCCTGATATGACGTGTCGGTATAAATGTGAAATCCTTACTTCCTAGATGGAAGTGCAAGGATAGGGGAAGAGGTGAGCATGTCCTTCAACTCCTAAAATGCTGTCTCGCACTTCTCATCCCAAATAAAAGTTGCATCCTTATTCGTCAAGGATGTGAGGGGGAGTGATATCCTTGAGAACCCCTCCATGAACTTGCGATAATATCCCGCTAGTCAAAAGAAACTGTGAATATCTGAAGCTAACTTTGGCCGCGGCCATATCTAACTACTTGTACCTTGTCCAGGTCCACACCCAACCTGGCTTCGCTGATGGTATGCCCCAGAAATGCCACCTCCTATAGCCAGAACTGGAACTTGGAGACTTTGCGTACATTTTTGATGCTCTGTCAGCTTGCCCAACACCAGCACCAAATTCTGGGTATTCTCCTCCTTCATCTGAGAGTAGATTAGGATGTCGTCAATGAAAACTATGACAAATCTGTCTAGGTAGAGCTCGGAGACACGATTCATCAGACTCATGAATGCGGAAGGTGCATTCATGAGCCCGAAGGGCATCACCGTGAACTCGTATAATCCGTATCGAGAACTGAAGGCCATCTTCGGAATGTCCTCCTCCTGAATTCACAACTGATAGTATCTCGACCTCAAATCCAGCTTGGAGAACCAAAAGGCTCCCTGTAGCTGGTCAAAAAGTTCGTCAATCCGGGGCAACGAATACGTGTTCCATACTGTCAACCGGTTCAGCTCTCGATAGTTGATGAAGAGCCGCAACAATCCATCCTTCTTCTAAACAAACAACACGGGTGCTCCTCATGGTGATGAGCTCGGTCGGACAAATCCTAACTCAACCAGCACCAATAACTGGCTCCTAAACTCTGCTAGCTCCTTGGGGGCCATCCTATACAGTGCCCGAGATACGGGACTCGCTCCCAGCACCAACTGAATCCGGAAGTCTATATCCCTAGCTTGTGGCAATCCGGGAAATTTCTCCAGGAATACGTTGGAGAATTCCCAAACCACCGGGATATCAGCAATAGAAGCTTCTACTCCCACCATCTCGAAGCAAATCAAGTATGCCTTGTCCCCCTGCTTATGGGCCTTGACAGCATGTACACATGATAACAGAAGATGGGAGACAGGTCTAATTCCTTCAACGACGACGTAGGAGTCTTCACGCCGCAAGGCGATCCTCCTCGATTGGCAACCGATCTGGGCATGGTTATAGTGCAACCACGTCATGTCTAGGATCAGTTCAAAGTCTGGCATCTTCATGATCATCATCGGTGCCTCCAATGCCTTTCCTCACATCTCTGCCTTCATGTTGCACTGGGCAGAGGATAATAGCTCTAATCCGTCTGGTAGACACACCCTCAATGTAAGGCCGGTGAATCGTTCCACGCCTTCCAGTCCCTCCATAAAGGTCTTAGATACGAACGAGTGTGAATCACCCGTATCGAATAAGGTATGAGCGGGCTTGCCGCTGATAAAGACTATAGCTGAGGTTTTGTTTAAGTTAAATTGGGGTTATTATTCTACGAGGTCGAAGTACTATAATTGAAATTTAAAATTCATAATTAAACTTAAGTACCTGTGATGACCTCCTCGGGGTTCCTTGGCTCGGCATGGTCACAAGCTTATATTTGCTCCTGTCCTCGACCTCTACCATAAGGTCATCGGCCTCGGCCTCGGCTTCATCCTCAGCCTCTGCTGTGCTGGGGGCTACTGGAGGTGGTGGAGGATGAGAAAGTGGACGAAACTAATGCGGGCAATCAAACCTATAGTGCCCTGGCCGATGGAACCTAAAACAAACCACAGGTCGGTGGCCACGATCATCCTTCCTAATTGGGCCAAGAACTTGTAGTGGTGGGGAGCTAGTATTATAGGAGGCCTCTGTTCCTACCTGAAGTTGGGACGATAACGTCCCCCGCCCCTATTATAGCTCATCACTCTGCCTCTCTGGGATCCCCTGCCACTCTCCCCGAAGGATGACCCATCTAGCGGTCTCTTTCCCCTACTCTATTCCATCATCTGGTCTGCCTCCAGCTTCTTGGCCATCTATATGATCTGCGTCGAAGTGCCATGGGAAATGAACAGTAGAGACTGCTTGGTAGAGTCCCTGAGTCCCCGGTAGAACCTCTTGGCATATATCTTGTCGTCCAAGTCATGAATCCCCGTAAACCTGGCCAGATGGGAAAACTCCCTATGGTACTCTACACTGATCCGGTCCCCTGCCTGAGGTTCAATAACCTCTCCTCTAGCTAGTCCCTATATGTAGTGGACATGAAGAGCTCCAGGAATGCCTCGCTGAACTCATCCCAGGAAATATCTGACAACTCCCTATTTGCATTCATGGATTCCAGCATGGGCTTCCACCGCCTCTTTGCGTGAACATCCAGTGCAGAAGTCGCCAAAGGAATTGCCTGGCTGACAGGGTAGCTGATGCCAGCCTGCATCTCTTGTATGGCCTCGAGCCACTCCTCGGTCTTCACCGCATTTTCTATCCCATGGTTCATCGGTGGGGACAGGCTCCTGAATTCACTCAGCCAATTTGATCCTGGATTTGGCTGCTGGGTCGGGGCCTGCTGAGCTATGAAAGCCTCAAGAATGGCCATCAGAGTTTGCCCCGTCTCCTTCTGCTGAAAAGGAATGGCAGCCGGAGGGGGAGGGACAACATCCTGCAGTATAGTGACATGTTGGGGCTGCACAAAAGTAAGGTTTATATTAGGATTAGCCTAACTCATTGCTTAAATGGATTATTTTCTATGAATTTTTTACACATGGGCACACCATTGCTTTCGCTGCACAGTTTGTCCCCAAATTAATGCTTAAGCAGGGTGACCTAGTGTTGTGGACTTCTTTCTCATATGATTGTTTGTTTAAGTGGTTCCAGTTTGTAAGACCCCTCCCCCTTACAAAGGAGGTTACCTGGTCTTATGCCCAGAATCGCTGCCTTATGGTGACACTAACAAACAAGTTAGTCGACACCGCAAGACACCGATCCTGCCAGCTAATATGATCATTCAACCTATTGGCCAATCGAGAAAAGAAGTATAACAAGTAGTAAATAAAAATAACAAGTCCACAATTTCACAGTACAAGATCATAATATATGAAAATGAAAAGGTACAATAGTCCACAATTAGTACAAATAAGAGAAGGGATTATGCCCTGTACATATCAAATCAAATCTCTCTCTCTCACACACACACAACAAAAAAAACTAAGCAGAAGCAAACTCTAACATAAGTATACTCGTTGTCCCCTGACGCTGAGTTGTAGCAGTGGTAGTAGGGGGTATTAGATCATCATGTCCTGCCACATCGCCCTACTGGCTGTGTTGGTGATCCAGCTCCTCGAGCTCCTATGGTCACAACCAACAGATAGTCATAAAGACTAAGCCATTTTGTCCTCGCCTCACCCTCGCGACTCTAGGTACCGAGCGGGAGGACAAAGCGGAGGACAACAAAGGGTATAAAAAGGAAAGCATGTGATAGTGGATCTATTCTGTAAAGTGTTTGTTTTAGGATAGTGAGTGACCTATAGGAGGTGAATAGGTCCAGTTTAAATCTTGGCTACTTTTGGTTACTTTTGAGACACAAAAATTTACTTCGTATGTGAATTCATCCAATCACAACATTCAAGAAAAGCAGAATATATCTAACTATAACAGTCATAGCACATCACAACAAATAATTGAGCACAACACACAATTCAGCACAACACAACACACACAGTTTTATAGTGGCTCCCCAATTTATAGGTACATCCACTTTTCCCCTTCGCCTATCTAGCAATAAACTAGATTTGGTCAAACTTCTTCTTTCTTTTCCTCAGATCCTCAGATCTTACACCTCAGAGCCCAGCTGGCTCCTACAACTCAGACAATGCAATGTCCTACCTCAGGTCTTCAAGATCCTACAACCCAGATTCCTCTCCAAGAATCCTACCTCAGAGTGCACCTTCACTCCTACTCCTCAGGCAAACCCTTACCCTACAACCTCAGAACCTTCCAGTTCCCACAGCTCAGAGAAATTTCCCCTTCTTCTACCTCAAGCACACAACCCTACCTCAGCCTTTATAATATAGGCTTACAACTCAGAGAAATTAATCACCTACCCTCAGATCTACAAATAGATCTTACAAAATTATAATAATAAAAGAATTTTGTGTTTTGAAATGTCACCAAGAAAGAGAGAGATTGGTGACTTCTTCTTGATCAGATCTTGATGTGGAATCTTCTCCCTTAATCCTTACTATGAAGAAAATGATCCAACCCTTCTTAGCTTTTTTAAAGCTTCTTGAAGGAGAAGTTAGGGTTGAACTTAGTTGGAGAAGATAGAAGATGATCCTCGATCAGCCTTCTTTCGTCCTTCAAAATTCTATGAATTTTCTCTGACAGATTTGGAGAAGAAGAATGTGAATTGATTGCCTCTCTTTCTATCGAGTTGATCTTCTTTTATAGGCTTTGGCAAAGGGTGACGGCTTCCCCGGTTAACCCACTGACATATAACAGTTCTGACAGCTCTCAGAACTTCAGGTTTTGAATTCTGTATTTAAAAGAAATTTTGTCCAGAGAGCTTCTACATGAAGGTGTTGACACTGCTGCACTTTGATTGTGTCGACACCAGTCATGGGTGTTGACACTTCTCTTATAGGGATGTCGACACAAATCTGTGTGTGTGTCGACACAGCTAACTTCTTGTCTCAATACTTGTGTGAAATTTGTCAACACTAGTCATGAGTGTCGACACAACTGATTTCTTATCTGACGGTGTCGACCCAAGTCCTGGGTGTCGACACAGCTTTTATTCAATCTTGATATAACTTGTGTAAAGTGTGTCGACACTAGTCTTGAGTTTCAACACAGTTGCTTTCTTGTTTCGCGGTGTTGACCCAAGTCCTGGGTGTCGACACAGCTTGTATCCTATCTCGACAAAACTTGAATAATGGTGTTGACACTAGTCCTGAGTGTCGACACTACTTGATTCCTTGTCTCAGTACAGTTTTTACAAAGGTGTCGACACTTGTCTAGTGTCTCGACACTTTTGTACTTTGAAAGATAGGGGTTAGATTTGATTTACTCTAGAGGGGGGGGGTGAATAGAGTAATTAAAATCTTGGTTGTTTTTCAGATTTATATCAGAGTAAAAGAAGGTGATACCAATAATAATAGAAAGAAATAAAACAGGCTAAACTAAGTTATCATAGTCACAACAAGAACAGAAAGAAAATGAACACACAAAGACAACACAAGAAATTTTATAGTTGTTCCCCAACTAGGTACATCCACTCTTCTACCACCCTGGTAGGAATCCACTATCAGGTTTTTGATCAGGTGACTGCCACAACAAGATCTATTTAAGGGATATCTCATAGCCCTTTATTCTTTTGATCAGGTGCCCAAAACCAAGAATAAACTTTTGAAGGGAGTTAATAAACCCTTTGTACAGGAGGTGAGAGAGGGGTGATGAGGTCTTCTCTTTTCTATAAACAACAGAGAAGACAAGTGGATATGATGTTGTCAAGACTCCTTCTAAGATGTTGAGATGGTTCAGAAAGTTGGAGCCTTGCTCAGGGTGTAGGTCTTCAGCCTTGTTTGAATGAATCCTGGAACTTTCTGACTGATTCAAGATGTTGTCCTTGAATGATCCTAGAGGAGAAGGTTGAAGAAGACTCTTGATAGTGATGGATATTCTTATTCATTCTTCAGAATGGATAAGGAAGAAAACAGAATGTTTTCTGCACTGGGAGAGAGTTCTGAATGTTCAGTATTGTCTCTCTGTATTCTTGTGTGTTGTATGACTTGAGTGATGTATGTTCTCTTCTAATGTCTGGCTTGGTGTCTTGCCGTCTAAAAAGAGAAAATCTCTTTTATATTCTGCAATCAATTATTCTCCTTTGAAATTCTAATTCCTACATTAAATACTGAAAGATTTGGAGAATGAAACGGCTGGAATATCTGTCTTAAATGAGTTTCCCTAACTGTCCCTAATAAAATAAGAAAGTAATTAACCTGATGAAGACCATAATTAATGCTGCCAATAATGACTATATTCAGGGGAATATGAGCATTAATTACTCAGGAATATTACTGCTAAATAATATAATAAATAAGGGACAGAAGTAAGGAAAACTTCTCATTCTGGCATGGGACAGAAATCGTCGACCTCTGAACAGAATTCGTCGACTAGAGTTCAAAGTTCGTGGACCTGAGAATTCCCATTCGTCGACTAAAGTTCAAAGTTCGTCGAACTTCGAATCCTATTCGTCGACCTGAGCTCTGAAAACTTCATACTGAGAATAACTTGCCAATTCTGCGCTCTGGGTTCGTCGAGCTGAGAATCTGTTTGAATGAAAAAATAATCGACCTGAGCTTGAATATCATCCAGCTCAACTCAGAGAAATAATTCTGAGTTCGTCAATCTGTGATTGACGATCGTCGAGCTGAGTTCGAAGAATTTCGAACTGTTCATTTCAAACTCTGAGTCCTGCTACGTCTTGAGTCTTTTGAGGTCCACTGCTGGCTGGTCCATGAAGGTAGAACCTAATGACTAGCCTAAACTCTAGGACTCAAAGACTTGACCCTAGCTATACAATATGGGTCAAACTCAACCTAATTAGTGAACCTAGCCCAAATCTAACTAGGGATCCAACAATCTCCCCCTATTTGGGTGAGGTCACTAAAACAAAATAAAAGAAACAATCATAAAGTAGAGAAACATATATCTGGCAGAAATAAAAACATTTAGCAGATATTTACAATAAGTACTTCATGATTAAACAAATAAAGTTCAGAAAATAAAAACTAAACACACAGAGTCAATTGTTCTTCTTAGGCTTTTCTTTCTCAGGCTTAATTGAAGGCTCTCTGAAAATAATTTCTCTATTAGGATCAGCAGCTTGTCTTATTGTTATGGTCATATCCGATGCACCAATGATATTGACAGATGTGGCTCTTAGAACTACAGCTTCTGGATGTAATCTCATATAATCATCAATATTGAAGAATTTTTTAGCTTTGGCATACCTCTTTAGTTCTTCTTTACTGTATGATGACATAGTTGAATATTGGGAGGGATCCTTTCCTTTAGCTTTGGCTTTGTTGATTTGAGAGAGTCCTATTAGGTCTTGGAACTTGGCCATTTTTATTGTTGTCTCCTATTCTGGATCTACAAATGGTATTGGCGGCGATTCTGGCATTTTAGGACTGGAGTCCTTCTGTGAATCATCAATAGAGACTGTAGTACTTCTCTTATCTGTAGCATGAGGAGGCTTGCTTTGAGAAGACTGCTGGCTACTGCTCTGAGTACTATGCTTAGAGTGTCTCTGATAGCTTTTAGTAACAGGTGCTGATCTTTGAGATACACTTCCAGAGGCCACAGAAGATGGAGGAGGAGGAGGAGGGTCTTTCCTGAACTTCCTAGGAGGAGACATGTACCTCCTTCTCTTCTTTCTTTCTTTTTGCTCATTTTTAGATAGCCACATCCACTGTGGCATCCCTTGGTATGGAGTAATTTTATTCAAGATGTAGTATGGATTATCATGGGTGTGATTTGGCTTAGGAGCAGCCTTTGGAACAACTTTTCTCTTCTTAGCAGCCTTCTTTTTAGCCTAGGGATCATCAGATTAATCTTAATCTTCTTCATCAACATCATCATCAGAAGATCCTTTAGGATTGTCATACATTGCATCTATCTCCTTTAAGGTTTCCTCTGAGATTTGTTTTTCAGCTTGAGGAAGTGCTTGAGGTTCAGCATCTTTAGGTGGAGTAATATTCTCAGTGACCATCTGATTTTCTTCTTCTAACTCAGCAGACAATATTTCATCCATGTCAGGAAATGGGGACTCAGCCCAAGCAAGGGTAGGGGGAAAAAGCTTTTGGCTCAGAAAGAGAGCTTGGTTCAGGAATAATCTCAGTCACTTGTTCATCTGAACTCACAACAAAACTTTCCTTTAGTTGATTAACAACTTCAGGACTTATTTGGGAACTGTAACAAACAATAGCCAAAGATGGCTCTGAGCAAACTGCTGGAAGAAGATAATTGAAGTAAACTTTATTAAAAGAATCCAATAAATTGAAGATATCTATTGTGGGATTGATACAACAATCACCAACAGTCCAAATCTATGGGAGAGCAACTTGCTCATCTGCACTCAATATATCAAAATTAACTGATTCAGCCTCTGTAATCATCTATACATCTGTTACCAGTAACTCAACAATCTGCAAAACTGTTGCTACTTCTGCTGCTGCTGGAGGAGACATTGGAGCTTCTTCACAGGATATCTCCCCCTGCCTGGTTTCAGAGGTTCCTAAAGCCAGGCCCCCAAAAGAAGGAACAGTAGGGGCAGTAGACAGAAGAGCAGAGAGGGTTGAGATGGATTCAGCAAGAGTTTTAATGGTCTATGCTATGAGTTGTTTGAGTAGTGGAGTGATGATTTCAAGAAGAGAGGGAATGGAATCCCTTAGCATAAGCTCAGAAGGTGTCTGGGTTTATGCAGAAGGATTGATTTCTGTCATGGGCTCATCATGGGATGATGGGGAATTGAGAGGGGATGATAGTAGAATAAAAGATGGTATGGATGAGATATTATGGAGGGGGATGTCATCTAGATATTGAGGAAGAGGGGATTGAGGTTGAGTGACATGCTCTATAGTGTGAGGTGGAGTTGCATGCATTGGATATTGGGGTGGAGTTGGTTGGTGTTCAGGTGATTGAAGTGGGGGTATTGGAGTATGAGCTGGGGATGGGGATGGTTGTTGGAGGGTTGTTGAAGGTGTTTGAACTTGAGGAGGTGTTGGTTGTTGAGATTAAGGATGAGGGGATGGAATCCTAATGGATGGGAAATCTTCTGGGGGTGGGGGAGCAGCTGTAACAGCTCTGGTATCCTTAGATGCCCTGGAAGAGGAAGAAGCCTTAGATGGCTTTGGGATATTCCTCTCCCACCTTCTAAATAAGGAACATGTGAGCCTTTTGGAGGCATTGATGAATATGGTCTAGGAGACCAGGGATTCATTTGCTTTCTCCTGTAGGAAGATTCCAAGGATCCTTCCAAAACACACCTCTTTCTTACTGTTTTTCTTCTTTATCAGATCAAACAGTATCTTAGCCCAGTTCGTTGTTTTCCTGTTAACAACTGCACACATCACTAGAAATTATTGTCTAGTGATATAATCATGGGCAATATGTTATCCAAGAAGTACTTTACCAACAACATCAGCTAAGAACTTGTATTCAGAGGACAAGTTTTTCTTCAGTAGTTTGTTAGGATTTTCTACAGTATAACCCGTTTTGTTCAACATTTCATCATATTCAGAACTATCTATCTCCAAATTTTCCTCACCGTTCATCAGACAAAAAATTTCAGTCAAAACGGCGGGGGTTAAGGAAACTTGATTACCAGATATTGTTCATGTCATTGTGTCGTCATCTAGAGTGGAGGAGGTGAATACCCATTCTCTTATTTTTGTAGCAACAATCTTAATCCTGGTTGTCATGAGAGTCTTTAACTGTTGTTCTTCGAATAACTTCTGTATATCTAAGAAGATCTGGTCAGAATGCTGGAATGATTCGAAGTTGATGTCGAATCCCATGTCGAATTTCATCGCCGCAAGAGAGCTTTCCTGAATCGCCATTGATCACCTGACAAAGGAAATAGAGAGATCAAGTGCAAGGGAAATAGAAAGCGCGGGATGGAGCTTGAAGAAAACCAAGTTATAAGATTTCCAGAATATGAAGCGTCAAGCTCTGTCTTGTGAAATAAACAAAGTTCTTTGATCTGAGGTCGACAAAATATTTTATTGACAAAAGAGTTCGTCGATCTCAGTCTGAAGAAGGGAAAACTTTTCATCATTCTCAGGTCGACAAAAATTTTCTGAAGAAGTATCGTCGATCTCATGTCGACGAATAAAACTTCACACACAGAGAGTTCGTAGATCTATTGTCGACGAATGTTCTCAAGAACTATCCTCAGATTGTCGATCTTCGTTTGACGAACTGTTGCAAATTCTTCGACCGCAGACAGAAATCAAATTAATGTTTCTCCATTGATCATACCAAGCTGATTAAGAAATAACAGATGGTTCCTCTTATCCAAGGGTTTAGTGAAGATGTCCGCTCTTTGCAAATCAGTGTAGATGTAGACAAGATTAATTTTCTTTTTGTTCACACACTCTCTAATGAAATGATGCCTTATTTTTATATGCTTAGTTCTACTATGATGCACTGGATTCTGTTCAATAGAAATTGCACTAGTATTATCACAAAGTATAGTTGAATTATTTAAGTTGAAACCATAATCTAGGAGTTGGTTTTGAATCCACAACATCTGTGAACAGAAACTATCAGCTGCTGTGTACTCAGCTTCTACTGTTGATGTAGACGCAGATGTTTGATTTTTGCAAAACCAGGACACAAGTCTAGCACCAAGGAACTGATATGTCTCTGATGTGCTCTTCCTATCCACTCTACATCCAGCAAAGTCAGCATATGAGTATCCAGTCAACTCAAATTCTGACTCAGTTGAATACCAGAGTCCTAAATTAGGGCAAATCTTTATATATCTCAAAATTCTTTTTAAGAAAATAAGGTGAGATTCTTTAGGGTTCACCTGGAACCTAGCACAAAGACAAGTAACAAACATAATATCTGGTCTACTTGCTGTGAGATATAACAGGGACCCAATAATGGCCCTATATAATTTCTGATCAATTAGTTTCCCATATTCATCAGAGTCAACCACAATATTAGCAGCCAAAGGTGTTTTCTTAGCTGAAGCATCAGCCATCCCAAACCTTTTTATCAGCTCCTTAGCATACTTAGATTGGGATATGAAGATGGCATCAGGGTACTGCTTCACTTGAAGACCAAGAAAGTAGGAGAGCTCACCCATGCTACTCATTTCAAACTTGGAATACAAAAGGTCAGAGAACCTTTTGCATTGTTTGGAATAAATAGAACCAAATATAATGTCATCTACATATATTTGTACTAACAAGATTTTATCATGATGATGTTTAAATAATAAAGTCCTATCTAATATGCATCTAGAAAATTTATGCTCTGAGAGAAAGCTAGCTAAGGTTTCATACCAAGCTCTTGGAGCTTGCTTTAGACCATAGAGAGCTTTATGCAACTTAAAAACATGAGATGGATAATATGAAGAGATAAAACCTGGTGGTTGTTCTACATAAACCTCTTTTTTGAGTTCACCATCAAGGAATGCACTCTTGACATCCATTTGGTATACTGTGAACTTCTTGTAGGCTGCATAGGCTAAGAATATCCTTATTGCTTCTAACCTTGCAACATGGGTAAATTTTTGGTCATAGTCTATGCCTTCCTCTTGTGTGTATCCTTGAGCAACTAATCTTGCTTTATTCCTTATGATAGTACCTTGAGCATCTAGCTTGTTTCTAAATACCCATTTAGTTCCAATGACTGGGTAGTCTTTGGGTCTTGGAACTAAATCTCAAACTCTACATCTCTCAAACTGGTTGAGCTCCTCTTGTATTGCAATGATCCAGTGTGGATCTTGCTCAGCATCTTTAATGGATTCGGGCTCAGTTTGAGATATGAAGCAGGCATGCATCATATCCTGGTGGAGTTGATGCCTTGTCTGCACACCCACTAATATGTCTCTAATCACTCTAGATGCAAGGTGATCTCTAAGGGTGACAAATTCAGTAGGAGGATTTGGTTGAGCAACATCTTAGGGAATTAATTCCTCTGGTGGAATTAAGTTAGCTGTTGTTGGCTCTACATTGAACTCAGTGTCTTCATCTTCACTTTCTTCAGCAACATGTGGAGAAGGATGTGTAACAGCCTCATTGGTGAGGGTCAACTCATCCAACTTCTCATACAAGTTAGGTACCTGCAAAGTTTCACTAGTAGAAGTTATTTTCTCCTTATAAAATATATTTGTCTCATCAAATGAAATATGAATAGACTCTTCTATTTTCATAGTTGATTTATTATATACCCTATAAGCCTTGCTTACTTGGGAATATCCAAGAAAAATTCCTATTTCAGCCTTGACTTCAAACTTTCTAATGTATTTTTTTATTGTTGTTATGAATGTAACAAATACAACCAAAGACTCTAAAATAATCTACTTTAGGTTTCTTCCCTTTGAGTAGTTCATAGGGGGTCTTACCATTGAGCTTATGAATCAAACTTCTATTCAGGACATAGTTTGTTGTGCTCACAGCCTCTGCCCAAAAGGATAGGGGCAAGTGAGCATCTGCAAGTAATGTGTCTGCAGCTTCAATGAGTGTTCTGTTTTTCCTTTTAGCTACCCCATTTTGTTGAGGAGTTCTAGGAGTAGAGAAACAATGCCTGATACCTTCCTTCTCATAGAATTCTTACATGGGAAGAGACTCAAACTCTGTACCATGATCACTTCTGATCAATGCAACTAGAGTAGAGTACTCAATCCTTATGCTCTTAAGAAAATCTGTAAGAACCTTGAAGTTATCTGACTTGTTTCTCAAGAAGAACACCAGAGTGAACCTTGAGAAGTCATCAACAATTACTAAGGTATAAGACTTCCCTCCTAGGCTTTGTACAATAATGGGTCCAAAAAGATCCATATGGAGCAAGTATAGTATCCTAGGTGAATCACTCTTATTAAGTGACTTAAAACTATTTTTAGCTTGCTTGCCTAATTGACAAGCCCTGCAAAGGCTTTTCTTCTTGTAGGGGTAAGAAGGCAATCCTCTAACAAGGTTGTCCCTAGATAGTTTAGCAATGTTTTTTAGGTTTGCATGACCTAATCTCCTATGCCAAAGATCATTATTATTACCTGTTTGGTTAAATAGGCATATTTCAGTTTTAGCTGACTTAAAATTAACTACATAGATATTACCTACTCTAGTGCCAGTTAAGACTACTTGGTTATCTATAGAAGTAATAATACAGGAAGTTTTGTTAAATTATACCTGAAACCTTTCATCACATAACTGACTTATGGATATAAGGTTGTGCTTCAGTCCACTTACCTAAGCTACCTTCCTGAAGGTGACTGCTCCAATATTGACCTTTCCATATCCTTCAGTCTGGCCACAATTGGAATCACCAAATATTACTTTGGGCCCTAGTTTTGACTTATAGTTGATTAGGTTGTCCTTGTTTCCAGTCATATGCTTTGAACAACCACCATCCAGATACCATTGTTGCTCTGTGGTGGGATTGTCTTTCACCTGCAATGAAACATATTAGCTATTCTTGACCAAGGTTACCTTGGGTCCTTGTTGATTTACATAACTAGAGCTGGAAATATATGAGTATTCTGGTTGATTTTTGTAACCCAAGGGGATGATATCTTCTGGGTGGAATTATCCATTGGTTAAAGAGATTAATGTTTTGTCTTGGTTGATTAAAAGTCCTGTTAGAATTAAAGTTTTTATTAAGTTGAACTGTGTTCGATGAATTTTGGTAAGTTCGTCGACCTAAATTCGACGAATGGGGGTGAGTTCGTCGAACTCCACTCAGAGAATGAAAATATTCATTTTCTGGGGCCCAATATCGTCGATCTCTGGTCGACGAACCATACTGGTTTCATCGATCACAGTTCAGAGAATAGTTATAATTGAAGTTTGCGTTCTGAGTTCGTCTACTTGAGTTCTACGAACCATACATATTTCGTCGATCTGAGTTCGACGAAATCTGCTAGACATTGTTCTTGTTAAGATTTTCTTACTCTTTCTCCTTTTCTTATTCTTGTGTTTAAGTTTTGTTTGATTAAGATTGTTATCTTCTATTTTCTCGTTACCTTTTTCTGAAACAAATTTTATAGGGGTTATTAAAATATTCTTCTAAATCAGTGGGGGTTGGCTTGATGAATCAGCTAAGCCCAGCTTACCATTAAGCCTGACATTCACTGTACTTGTGATGTCCATCAGCTTGATACTTCTCCCATTTAAGGATTCTTCAAGTTGCCTAGCCTCAGCTAATTAAGTTTTTAATGATATAATCTGTTCATTAGCTAGAGTTATTTCATCTTTTAATTTGATATTTTCAGAAATGGAATTATCTTGTTCTGATAGTTTTTCTCTAAGTTTTTTAATCTCTTTTTCAGAATTAATTAAATCAATGCATAATGATTTAAATTAAGTTCTAAAGTTTTTTGAATTAAAGTCAAAGGAAGATAGTACCTGACCCTCTTTAGATAGAGGTTCTTCATTGTCTGATTGTTCAGCTTCTGCTTCTGAACAACTGCCTGATGCATTGATGGTCATCAGACAAATCTCCATTGCCTTTGCTTCCTCTTCATCTTTACTGGAGCTAGAAGATGAAGATTCATCTTCAGTTTCACTCCATATTTCAGCCACAAAGCCTTTCTCCTTTCTTTTATGCTTGTTGGAGGAGGGCTTGTTATAGTGCTGCTTCCTGGTTTCTTTTTCTCTTCTTCTCTCCTTCTTTTGGTTCTCTAAACACTCTGAGATGAAGTGTCCAGGCTTCTTGCAGCCAAAACAAACAACTTCTTTAGTTGGTGTTTTGTCATACCTGGGCTTGTCATCTTTCCTTGATGACTTTATTCTTAAATACCTCTTGCCCATCTTGTAAAATCTCTTGGCTAAGAGACTCAGGAATTCTTCACTGGCTGTTGGAGCTTCTGATTCTTCAGTTGCTTTGTATGCAATGCTTTGCTCCTTTCTGGCTGATAAAGGAGTCTTCTGCTCTGCAACTTCTCTAGACTTTATGAGCTGCTCATAGGACTTGAGCTTTCCAGTAGAGATTCTATGGAAATCTCATTGAGTCTTCTTGCTTCCTTGATTGGCCAGATTTTCGAATCCCATGAGCTGGGGAAGCACATGAGTATTTTGTCATTTACTTCTGTGAGGGTGATGTCCTTATCCAAAGTCTTTAGCTCATTGATGATTGAGCTTAGTTTGTTGTACATGTCACTAACAGACTCTGACTCATCCTTCTTAAAGTTTTTATATTGTGTGATGAGATTGGATCTTTTATCCTTTCTCTCATCTGCTGAACCAGCAATAATCTGGTTAGTAGAATCCCAGATAGCCTTTGCTGATGTGCACTCTGCCACCTTCTGGAAAATGTCCTCAGACATTGTCTGAGCCAGAATGTTCATGGCCTTTGCATTAGCTATTTTGGCCTTTTTCTGAGCATCTGTCCACTCAAATGGTGGAACAGTATGAGTGCTGGAACTAGCAATAGTTGTAGCCACTGGAGTTGGTGGTCTTGTCAAAATAGAATTGAAAATATATTCATCAATATAGTTCATGTATAACTTGATTCTTTCCTTCCAGATAGAAAACTTTTTTAAGTTGCAAACTGGAGGTCTGGTGCTTGCATAGTCTTTATTATGTGCCATGATGTGAAAACAGAAAAACAAGGAAAAGAAAATCAGATCTAGCAAGGATCTTGGTTCAAGTGTTAACTTGTACAACCAAAGGAACACCCCTCTGATACCAATTGAAAGATAGGGGTTAGATCTGATTTACTCTACAGGGGGAATAGAGTAATTAAAATCTTGGCTATTTTTCAGATTTATATCAGAGTAAAAGTAGGTGATACCAATAATAGTAGAAAGAAATAAAACAGGCTAAACTAAGTTATCACAGTCACAACAAGAACAGAAAGAAAATGAACACACATAGACAACACATGAAATTTTATAGTGGTTCCTCAACTGGGTACATCCACTCTTCTACCACCCTGGTAGGAATCCACTATCAGGTTTTTGATCAGGTGACTGCCACCACAAGATCTATTTCTAGGGGGATCTTACAACCCTTTAGGCTTTTGATCAGGTGCCTAAAAACCAAGAATAAACTTTTGATGGGAGTTAATAAACCCTTTGTACAGGAGGTGAGAGAGGGGTGATGAGGTCTTCTCTTTTCTCTAAATAACAGAGAAGATAAGTGGATATGCTATTATCCTTGAATGTTCCTGGAGGAGAAGGTTGAAGAAGACTCTTGATAGTGATGGATGTTCTTCTTAAGTCTTCAGAATGGACAAGGAAGAAAACAGAATGTTTTCTGCACTAGGAGAGAATTCTGAATGTTCAGTATTGTCTCTCTGTATTCTTGTGTGTTGTATGCCTTGAGTGATGTATGTTCTCTTCTAATGTCTGGCTTGGTGTCTTGACGTCTGAAAAGAGAAAATCTCTTTTATATTCTGCAGTCAATTATTCTCCTTTGAAATTTGAATTCCTGTATTAAATGTTGAAAGATCTGGAGAATGAAACAGCTGGAATATCTGTCTTTAATGAGTTTCCCCAACAATACCTAATAGAATAGGCAAGTAATTAACCTAATGAAGACCATAATTAACGCTGCCAATAACGATTATATTCAGGGGAATATTAGCATTAATTACTCAGGAATATTACTGCTAAATAATATAATAAATAAGGGACAGAAGTAAGGAAAACTTCTCATTCTGGCTTGGGACAGAAATCGTCAACCTCTTAACAAAATTCGTAGACTGGAGTTCAAAGTTCTTCGACCTGAGAATTCTTGTTCATCGACCTGAGCTCTATGAACTGCATACTGAGAATAACTTGCCAATTCTGCGCTCTGAGTTCGTCGAGCTGAGAATCTGTTTGAATGATAATATCATCAACCTGAGCTCGAATATCGTCGAGCTCAACTCAGAGAAATAATTCTGAGTTCGTCGATCTGCGATCGATGATCGTCGAGCTAAGTTCGAAGAATTTCGAACTGATCATTTCAAACTCTGAATCCTGCTAAGTCTTGAGTCTTCTGAGGTCCACTATTGGCTAGTCCATGAAGGTAGAACCTAATGACTAGCCTAAACTCTAGGACTCAAAGACTTGACCATGGCTATACAATGTGGGTCAAACTCAACCTAATTAGTGAACCTAGCCCAAATCCAACTAGGGATCCAACATACTTAGTTTATTTTTCCTGCACAAATAAACTCAACATACATCAAATTCAAATTTTGTGTATATCATTGAGTTGAAAGGGCTTCTCCAAATCAGGTACATAATTCCCAATGTACCCAACAATCTCCCCCTATTTGGAGAAGTCATAATCCCAATTCAATGATAAACACTATGATACCAAAATATGATGATAAAGATATAAAATCAAGAGTGCTGAACAAAATATAAAGTAATATAATTGATAAAACATATATAATACAGTGCTACCCAAATTTTTCATTATATCTTGACAAAAGACTACAATTATCATATTTGTTATACTATTCTTTTAAAAATTACATAATAAATAACAGTTAAAATATCCTAGGAAAGATCTGGCTCCTTGACGACAATGCCTTTTCCTGATTGAATTTTGGCTTTAACTTCAGGCTCTTTGTCATCAGCTATCTTTTTGCCTTTGTCAATCTTGGCTTTAGAAATCTTTTCCTCCTTGAGCATTTGCCTCTCAAAATAGTGATAAGGCTTGGAAAAGTATTTACTGGTCTCAACAGAATTAGTAGGGATCTTCCCTGTCTTCAGAATATGTCTGAATTTCTGGATGACCTCTTACTGCTTTAAATATTTAGCCCATTCTTGCTCTGTGTACAACTTTCCCCTATCAGTAGCATTAGTATTAACTATTTTCCATGCAGTGAGGATAATTGATTTGGAGGTTGGGCTCCACTATTCAAAGTTTGTCCTAGCTTCAGCTTATTCCCTAAACCCTTTCTTTGATAGTTGAGCTTCTTTTTCTTTCAGCAAAGCAGATACAGACATCTCCACCTCTTCACATACAACATTTTGAACTTGTGGTGGAGGACTGTACATGGTTTGAACAACAGTTTGGATAGTCTCAAATGGAATTTGTGGAGGAGGATTGTACATGGACTGCTCAGCAGCATGAATAGCTTCAAATTGAGCTGGTTGATAACCAAACTCAACAGTTTGATCTCCATCATATCATAGGGGAGGATGACCTAAAGTGTCTCTGATGTTGTTTGATATCCAGGTACCATGCTCAGAACTTGCCTTTATCATTACCCTCTCCCCCTTTATGACTTCTCTTTCCATATGATCCCTCAAATAATTCTTGTGAAACCTTACTTATTCATCCAGATAATTGATTCCTGAGGTTATTGTGTTTTTCAGCAAGAATATCTAGAGTTTCAGACTTTCTCTTTAGGAAAAATATCCAAGTAAATCTAGAGTGATCATCTATAATCACATAGGTGTAAGACTTTCTACCTAAAATAAGAACTTGCATAGGACCAAATAGGTCCATATGAAGTAAGTACAGACACCTCTCAATGTCTTTTGACAAAATGCTATTAAAAGAGACTTTTGTCTGTTTGCATTTTTGACAAGCAGAACACGTGCCTTCTTTAGACCATTTTAGCTGGGGACCATTTTTAACCAAGACCATAAAAAATAGCTTGCCCATAGCTTTATAATTTAATTGAGCTAGCCTCTTGTGTCATTGCACACACAAAGAGTCTTTCTCACTTGCTACTAGGCAAACAGGGGATTCTCACTTACACTTAAGAAATCTAGATAATAGATGTTACCACTCCTAATGCCTAACAAGATGATCTATTGACCACTTGCATTCCTTTTCAGACACTTATCATTGTGGAAAATGATATCAAAACCTATATCACAAAGCTGACTTATGCTTATCAGATTGTGGTTCAATCCCTCCACATATGCCACTTTTGCGATTTTCACTAGACTATTAGAAATGTTACCATATCCCTTGGTGATTCCTTTTTCTGAACCTCCAAAGATTACTTTTGGTCCATCCTTTATTGAAGCATAGTCCCTTAGCAGACTTCTTGTTCCATTCATGTGCCTAGAATAGCCACTGTCCAAGTACCATATTGGCATTCCTGTGGTACTTGGAACCCCCTACAATAACAGAATTAATTTACCTTAGGCACCCAAATAGTTTTGGGGCCTTGATTCTGTTAGGCTTAGTTGTGTGAAGCACAGCAGGCTTTCTGAACAAATGAGTTTGAGACTTAAATAAGAGTGTTGTTGGATTATACCAATAATCTAGGGCAAAATGCTCAACCTTCCCACAACACCAACATTCAAATATGTTATATCTTCTCCTAGGATGCACCTTTAAAGTTATACTTTTGGGAAACTTAGAGTTGATATTCAGATTCCATGGTAGTGGTGCAACAATGACACCCTTACCTTTTAAGTTTAAGTGTTGTGACTGAGAATAGATCCAAGAATTCCTTGGATCCTTGGACTGATTATTCCTTGTGGTGGTATGTGGGCATTATAACCTTTAGATTTTTGTCCTTTCCAGCAAGGCTCCTTATTAACCTTGCTGGTGGTGCACTCAGAACTCATGTGTCCAGGAACACATGATCCCTTACATCTATTAGAAGTTAGATGCTTGGCTAGTTGGTTAGTTGGATCCATAGGGGCTTTACACTTAGGTTCAGGTTTCTTATTAATCTTATTATCTTCAATATATCCTACAACACTTCTATATGGTACAAAAAATGTATCAATAATAGGTAGCACGTACTTAGGTCTTGAGAACTATTTCAGGAGTTGTCTTTCCTAAAGAAGCTTTGCTTCCAGGTCCTTGACAGTCTTGGCTTATTCTGCAATAGTCTCAGTCTGACTATCTATTTTATTGGTTAAGTCTATGAGTTTTAGTTTATGAAGGTCCAATTTAATGTTGGCCCTCTCCAATTGTAATGGTACTACTCTCAAAGACTCGAGTTCTTTGGCTTGTTCCTTAACTAGCTCTTTGCTTGTAATCAAGGCCTTCAACAACTTCCCATATCTATTGATGAGTGTGTTGAAATCTGCTTCAGAATTTGAACCATATTCACTATTAGAGTGTGAACATAATTCATTTTCTGATGCAGATTTTGAGCCTGAGGCAACACTATAAGTAAGAAGTTTTACCTTGGCAGAATTTGAACAATCTTATTCTTCTTCTTCTGCTAAGGTCATCAGCCCTTGATAAATACTATCATCATTATCACTAGAAGATAGTGTGGTTCTTCTTCTGTTGCTGGCCTCCTCAATAGCCATTAAGCCCATAACAGTCTCCTCCTCTTCTGATTTAGATGAACATGTCTCATTGTCTGAAAGAGTGGTTTGCTTCCTAGCCAAGAGGCTTTTGTCAGCCTTCTTGTGCTGTCTAGTCTTCCAATTTTCAGACTCTTTCTCCTTTCTTTTCACTGGGCAGTCAGCAATGACATTCCCTGGCCTATTACAGCAATAACAAATAAGATTAGTCTAAAGGTGTTTATTCTGTGAAGAACCATACCTTTCCCCAGATTTCTTTTTCCTGGGTTTATCTGAGTGATCTGTCTTCTTGTGAGAAGAGTCTCCAACTAGACCATTCCAGCTACCCTACCTTATTCTCCTCAACATCTTCTTGAATTGTATTAAGAAGAGTGATAGTTCTTCTTCAGTCATGTCCCTCCTGATGAGGAAGATTCTGTGCATTTAGAGACTGCATCTTATCTTTTTGAGGGAGCAGATTTCTCCCTGACTTTCCTTGATGTATCAGCTTTTAGGGCCAAAGACTTTTCTCTATTAAGTGCTCTTGCTGAGTCTTCTTCAGACTTCCTGAGATTCAGTTGTAGTTCACGGGATAATAGCTTGCCAAATAGAGCATGTGGGTTTATATTGGCTAAGTTGCCCATTTCTCTAATAGCACAAATCTTGATATCTCATTCCTTATTCAGGGACCTCAAGAACTTATCATTGAGTTCATAATTGATGAAGCTCTTGCAATAAATTCTCAGGTTGTTCACTATTTTGTAGAATTTCTCAAAACTCTCAGCCATTATATCTTTCTTGTCTTGCCTGAAGGCTTCATACTACTGTTTTAGTTGAGATTTTTTGTCATCTCTAACCTCATCAGTGCCTTCAATATAATATAATCAGTGATTCTCACATTTCTTTGGATTTTTTGTAATGAATCAAGTTTTAGAATGTGGAGTCATATATAGCACTGACAATTATATTCTGAGCCCTCTTGTCCATAGAGGCCAAAATAATCTCATCCTTATCTATCTCCATGTAGGTCTTAAGTGTCTTTATGTTGGCATCAAGAACAGATACTTTCATGGGTATGAAAGCTCCTTCTAATATAGTGATATATATATATTCTTGGATCTGCAGCCTCCATGGATAATCTAACTCTTTCCTTCCAAATCCCAAAGTTTTCTTTAGAGCAGACTGGGAGTATGATGGAATTATTTTCTCTTTGAGCCATGAATTTTTCAATTAATCCTTAGGATTCTCACTAGGCAATTATACATTTTTAGTGAACCTCTCTATGATACCAATTGTAAAATATTTGTTTTGGGATAGTGATTGACCTAGAGGGGCGTGAATAGGTCCAATTTAAATCTTTGCTACTTTTGGTTACTTTTGAGTCACAGAAATTTACTTAATGTGTGAATTAATCCAATCATAGCATTCAAGAAAAGCAGAATATATCTAACTATAACAGTCACAGCACAACACCGCAAATAATTGAACACAGCACACAATTCAACACAACACACACAGTTTTATAGTGGTTCCCCAATTTATGGGTATAACCACTTTCCCCCTTCGCCTATCTAGCAATAAACAAGATTCAGCCAAACTTCTTCTTTCTTTTCCTCAGATCCTCAGATCTTACACCTCAGAGCCCAACTGGCTCCTATAACTCAGACAATGTAATGTCCTACCTCAGATCTTCAAGATCCTACAACTCAGATTCCTCTCCAAGAATCCTACCTCAGAGTGCACCTTCACTCCTACTCCTCAGGCAAATCCTTGCCCTACAACCTCAGAACCTTCCAGTTCCTACAGCTCGGAGAAATTTCCCCTTCTCCTACCTCTGGCACACATCCCTACCTCAACCTTTGTAATTTAGGCTTACAACTCAGAGAAATTAATCCCCTACCCTCAGATCAATAAATTGATCTTACAAAATTATAATAACAAAAGAATTTTGTGTTTTGAAATGTCACATAGAAAGAGATAGATTGGTGACTTCTTATTGATCAGATCTTGATGTGGAATCTTCTCCCTTAATCCTTGCTGTGAAGAAAATGATCCAACCCTTCTTAGCTTTTTCAAAGCTTCTTGAAGGAGAAGTTATGGTTGAACTTATCTAGAGAAGATAGAAGATGATCTTTGATCAGCCTTCTTCCTCCTTCAGAATTCTATGAATTTTCTCTGACAGATTTGGAGAAGAAGAATGTGAATTGATTGCCTCTATTTCTGTCGAGTTTATCTTCTTTTATAGGCTTTGGCAAAGGGTGACCGGCTTCCCCGGTTAACCCACTGACATCTGACAGTTCTGACAGCTGTCAGAACTTCAGGTTTTGAATTTTGTGCTTAGAAGAAATTCTGTCCAGAGAGCTTCTACATGAAGGTGTTGACACTGCTGCACTTTGATTGTATCGATACTAGTCCTGGGTATTGACACTTCTCTTATAGGGATGTCGACATAAATTTATGTGTGTGTCGATATAGCTAACTTCTTATCTCAACACTTGTGTGAAATGTGTTGACACTAGTCCTGAGTGTCGACACAGCAGATTTCTTGTCTGATAGTGTTAATGGGCACATTGGAAACTATGTACCTGATTTGGTGAAATCTTTTTCAGCTCAATGATATACACATAGTTGTATTTGATGTATGTTTAGTTCTTGTGTGCAGGCAAATAAAGCTAAGTACAAAATCGTCTAGACACTAGACCAGTGTCGACACTTTTGTCAAAGATGCGTTGAGTCAAAGATAAAGTTGTGTCGACACTTAGGACTAGTGTCGACACTCTTAAACTAGAAGTGCTGAGTCAAAGAGAAAGTTGTGTCGACACTCGGGACTTGGGTTGATACTATCAGTCAGGAAGTAAGCTGTATCGACACATAGGACTTGTGTCGACACATTCTACATCAGTAGTGTTGAGACAAGGTGAAGGTCGTGTCGACACATTCAGAAGTATGTCGACATCACTACAAGAGTAGTGTCGACACCCAGGACTGGTGTCGACACATCCAACAGTCAAGTTTCAACACTTCAACCAGAATTATTTTTTGAGTACAGAAATCTAGCCAGAGGTACTGACAACTGTCAAAACTGTCAGATGTCAGTTATTAACTGGATCAGTCGATTACCCTTAACCAAAAAGTGAAGTTAGAAAAATTTGGCGAAGCCAGATCTAAGAAATAATTTGCTAGAATTCAGAAGGTGGAGAGAAGCCTGATCAAGAATCGTCTTCAACATTCTCCATCCTAGATCTAACCTAATTTAAACTTCAAGAATCTTTGAAAAGCTAAGAAGGGATGGATCAAATCTTCTACAATAAGGATCAAGGGAAGCTGACTTATCAAGTTCAGTAAAAGAAGCAGTCACCCATTTCTATCTTATTGGGTGACTAATTCTTAATCTTTCTTTTCACCATCATTAATCTTGTAAGATCTACTTGTTGATCTGAGTGTAGGGGAATCAATTTCTTTGAGTTGTAAGCCTATGTTATAAAGGCTGAGGTAGGAGAAGTGAGTATTTCTCTGAGGTGTAGGGACTGATTGTTCTGATTTGTAGGGCAGGGGTTGCCTGAGGTGTAGGAGTGTGAATTCACTCCGAGGTAGAGTTCTTGGGAAGAACTTGAGGCGTCGGATCTTGGTGATATGAGTAGAAAGACTTGTATAGTTTGAGTGGTAGGAGCCAGCTGGGCTCTGAGTTGTAAGATCTGAGAATCTGAGTAAAGAAAGAAGAAGGAGTTTGGCTGAAATAAGTTCATTGCTAGATAGGCGTAGGGGGAAAGTGAATGTACCCATCAATTGGGGAACCACTATAAATCTTGTGTACTGTGTTGTGATTATTGTGTTGTGTTTGATGTGTTGTGATGATCTTTAATTACTGATTAGTTTTTTGGTTTCATCTGACTGGGGTTATAAAGATAGAAAAGTAATTCTCATTATCTAAAAGTAGCCTAGAACTTAAATTGGACTTATTCACCCCACCAACCCCCCCCCCCCCCCTCCAGGTGACTGATGGCGATGTTGCTGACGCGGTTGTTGATCCCCGTTTGAGAGAGTTCGTGGATTGGGACGATCGTTTGCCGCAAGCTCGAGGATGGGATTCTACCACGTCGCCGCCGCCGCCGCCGCTACATGTCTTGCTCGACGTCTGCCATTAAATAAAATATATAATTATAAATTATATAATTATAATTATATATTTTATATAATAGTCAATTATTATTTCTAGCTATTTCTACTAAATGCAATTTTACTTTAAGCATTTTAATTTCCAAGCATTATTTATTGTATTTTCATTTCATGTATTATGATGGGTGTCTATAACCATCATAATTTCTTTTTGAATTTTGAATGGATGATGATTGAGTGGTGTAGGCTATAAATAGCCATATGATGAAGGATTGTTTAGAGAATTGAAGAATAAGAAAAATTTTAAACCTAAATTGGTTTCCCTCCTCCTCTCTCTTTCTCCTTCTCCAAAATTTCGGCCCCCCTTGTCTCTCTTCCTCTTGGCCACCGGCCATCTCTTTCCCTCTCTATCTCGGCCCTCTTTCTCCTTCCCCTCCTCCCTCCTCAAGGTCTCCACCATCTTCCTTCTCCCTCCCCAAAAACCGAGCCCCTCTCTCTCTACAAAAAAACAACCAAGCCGGCGACCCTAATAGCCACCACCCACTCCCTCCCTTTCAAGAAAAAAATTCGGCCACCCTCAACCACCTCTAACCCGAGCCCCCTCTCCTCCTTCAACACCTAGCCGACCACCCTCTTCATCACCAAAGACAAACCCGACCACCTTGGAATATTTTCCAGCACCTTTCCTCTCTCCACTTACCATATATATATTGGCTTCCAAGGATCTCCCTCACCTAAGGTTATTGCAAAGAGAAAATGGCTCGCGTCTTCATCGTCTGGTGCAGATCTGTGGGTTCACGTGGAGAATAGAAAATCAACCATCGTTGTGAGCATTTCCTCCACTCAATATTGTAGACGGACTTCTTGTGATTGGGTAATGATTCTTAAACCTCTTTTTGTGAGATTTCTTCTTTAATATTTGTGAGATTTTTGATGGAATAGAAGGCTAGTAATTTGTCTTGATTTATATTGAATATTGTACTTATTTAAAATCAGAATTTTCAAGCATAAATTGTCCGACTATTTTTATATAAATTGGAGCGGGTAAGAACCCTCATATTAATTTATTTTTTTGGGATTAATTTGGACTTAATTTAAAATCTCTACTTTAGTCCAGATTTTCTTATTTTGGAATTGTGAATGTTTGCTTATAACTTGATTTGAATTGCTAATTGTCCGGATCGGATGGGTCCTTTTTGCTTGAGCAAACATTGGCCTTTAGCCCTTGTTCAATATAAAAAAAGGGGTAGCGTCCCTTCGTGTTGTGCGCGGCTATATTAGTTGATCATCGTTAGTATAACTTTTAAAAAACTATTGTTCACTGCGTAGTCATTTAATTTATCGAACCTGAGAGCGCGTAGTTTAAACCGTAGAAACCTTGGCCCTGCATCAATTTGGTATCAGAGGGTGGTTCATGTCAATTTCCTAATTTGCCCCCTCCCCCTTTTGCTTTGAGCACCGACACGCATTTGCACGTTTCATTGCACAACATATAAATCAATTTTTAAATTTTTGATCTGTAAATAGCAGTCTAAAATTTTCAGTTTTTCTCAAAATTAAAAAAAAAAATTATGGAAATTCTCCATCATTTTATTAGTATGAAATCAAAAAAATATTTTATTTTTATTAAGCGATTATTTTTATTAAATCATTATAAAATTTTAATTTTAGTCTGCAAATAGCGGCCTATATTTTTATTATTTCAGCAAAAAAATTTTTATTCATCTTCATATTATTTACAGTAAGAAAATAAAAATATATATATATTACCTTAAGTAATTAGCGGGAATAATTACATTTTTGAAAATTAAATAGGGTCAGGTTATTTATTCATTACATGTGCACCAGTTCCAGGTGAGATATTCTCTCCGGTTCTCACTAAAATGGCTTATGATGTTAACGTTTCCCGAGTAAGATCTTTTGGTTCCATGACGAACGTTAGGAAACCAGTATGGTCCCCTGTAGTGGATGAGATTAAGGTTTTGATTGCACAACTAAAGGCTAGCCAAGTAGCACCATCACCCTCTCGGCCACACCACGTTTATCCTACTTATGACGGTTTAGGATGTCCACAAATTTTTAGAGATTAGCTTAAGGGATTAGAAAATTTTTTTAATTGTCACTTATGGGATGACCACAAAAAGGTTAACATTGCCCGAGAGCGATTAGTAGGTCAAGCCCAGTTATTTTGGTTAAACGAAGAGCGTCATGTTGGTAGCTATTATTATGCTTGGCTGCACATGCGTAGCCTACTCTCGGATCAATTTGATCTCGACTACCTGCGTATTAATAGCACCATACCCGTTAGTAAGAATAATTACGGCACTAGACCCCTATCTGCTTATAGGAGTGACCCTACGCCTCAGGATATATCCTATCCCTAGAGAGGTAGTAATACTAAAAGTATGCTTATCCCCA
This sequence comes from Platanthera zijinensis, assembly GCA_039513925.1. Taxonomy (NCBI): domain Eukaryota; kingdom Viridiplantae; phylum Streptophyta; class Magnoliopsida; order Asparagales; family Orchidaceae; genus Platanthera; species Platanthera zijinensis. The sequence continues at coordinate 69,665,051 of CM077096.1, forward strand.
CCTCAAGGGAACATAAGCTAATTAGACCCCAAAAATTTAATTCGAAAGAGGTTACTACTAGGGTGTCTGCTCCTTTAGTATCGACGAATAAGCCCATTGAGATAATGACTGATACCTCTGAGGATTCTGATTTGGATATAGAATCTCTGGATGCTGAAGTTGACAATCTAGCTGACAGTATTCCTTCATGTACAATATTGCCCGATGATTCTGACATTGAAGGCATACTTAGTGATCTAGAATACAATGTTTGGGATGATGATGATAGTTTAATCTGTGAGAGTATCTTTTTGCCTATTACGTGCTCTACTAGCATTTTGTCTGTTCACCCTAGAATTGGGTGCTCTCTCTAGGATACGATCCCCATCACGTTAGAGCCTACGATTACACCCATTGAGACTTTATTTGACTTTCCTGAGAAGCCTGTGAGTGATGAATTCTCTATTATAATTGATGACCCTGACTTAATGGATATCCTGACTGATTGGAAAGACTCACCTTATGTGAGTAGGTTATGTTTGGATGATTTTAGCGCTGTGAATCCGAACGATAGTAATTTGATGTTACCACTATTGTCTGAAGCTCAATCTGAATTAAAATTTTCGTCAGATTCGATTTTGCCCATTTCTGAGACCGTTACTTATTCTGAATTGAATGACTTGTGTAGTGTGTTGGAAGAAATTGCAAGTGAGGGAGTGGTATTTTTGGACAATTCTTTAGTTTTACCCCCGGCTGAGAGTTCATTGATGTTATCACCGATAGGTGAAATTAATTCTAATTTGGATTTTATCCCGAGTTTGATTTTACCGACCCTTCCTCCTATTTTTGAGCACACATTCATTGACTTTTTATGACGTGGAACCGGTATTCCTAGTCTAAGTTGTTATGTCACGCCCACTTTATTAGTTCCTACTTTGACGTTAACTCAGCGTGTAGATAATACTATATTGAGCGCACTAGTATTTGGACTATTCACCGCACCTCATAGATATTACTACACATCACTTTTGAATGTTCATTTTTCTGCGTGTCTGATTACTATTCTATCCTCAACACTTTCTGACTTTTTGGCTATTGTGCCTCTAGATGGGGTGTCCCCTAGATATACTTATATACCACACCCGGTTGCATGCATTTACCCACCGCTATTTGATAACCCTCATTTCCCCACGTTAGTGACTATAGTTGGGTCCCTTGAGTTGTTTCGCTCGCACATCTCTTCACATTCGGGAGCGTCTAATTCAATTGTTTATAATGAGCATTTCACCTTGGCATATCTTCATGCCAAGCATGAAAATAATAAAATTGAAATTAAGACTGCAGTTTTGGAGCCCATAAAAATCATCAATGATTATAAGGCTCCCATGCCACCTGATTTAACCCCCTTATCCTCCGTGTTTGGGTCAAGTCATGTAGCACATGGATTATCTCCTCATGTATCTAGGACATTATAGTTTCATTTTAAGTTATGTCGCACGCACTTCCACTCCTTTCTGATACTGTCCGACGCTAGATTTAGGGATTTGGGTTTAGTCTGGTCAGTCCCCGAGCGGATGCCATCTGGCTCCGTTAATAAATTAATACGTAGGAATGTCGAGCCATCCATGATTATGAAGAACGTCGGATTGCATGCTTTTATTTTAGATTTTTATAAAGCACAGGGTGTTTCACTTTATTTCAAGTTTTTGAACTTTTTATTGTACGTCTCTGTTCCACCTGAGTGCCTTTCTCCGTCGTTTCTTCCTACCACTTAATTTTCTCTTGGGTTGGGGAGTGTTAGTACTATCGAGTCTATTTTCCATGTTGACTCCTTGGTTCTTGAACCGGATGGTAAGATTCTAATTTTATTTCTTTTGCTTGACACCCTTTCGAGTTTCTTCAGAAGTCTTGTTGTTTTTTTCCAGACAGGTTCTCAGTGCTGATGAATGTTCTTACTACTACAACACGGATTGCGGGGAAAAAATTTCCCCATGTTGCTGCTGCTTTAGAATGCTTCCCCCTCATGAGCCACTCATCGATGATGAGTAATTTTGAGTGGGAGAGGATTGATGGCGATGTTGCTGATGCGACCGTTTATCCCCGTCTGAGAGAGTTCGTGGATTGGGACGGTCGTTGCCGCAAGCTTGAGGATTGGATTCTACCACGTCGCCAATGCCGCCGCCGCTACATATTTTGCTCGACGTCCGCCATTAAATAAAATATATAATTATAAAATAAATATTATAATTATATATTTTATATAATAGTATTTTATCAATTTTTATTTCTAGCAATTTCTACTCAATGCAATTTTACTTTAAGCATTTTAATTTCCAAGCATTATATTATTGTATTTTCATTTCATGTATTATGATGGGTGCTTATAACCATCATAATTTCTTTTTGAATTTTGAATTTTGAATGGAGGATGATTGAGTGGTGTAGGCTATAAATAGCCATGTGATGAAGGATTGTTTAGAGAATTGAATAATAAGAAAAATTGAAAACCTAAATTGGTTTCCCTCCTCCTCTCTATTTCTCCTTCTTCAAAATTTTGGCCCCCCTTGTCTCTCTCTTCCTCTTGGTCGCCGGCCACCTCTTCCCCTCTCTATCTCGGCCCTCTTTCTCCTTCCCCTCCTCCCTCCTCAAGGTATCCACCATCTTCCTTCTCCCTCCCCAAAAACCGAGCCCCTCTCTCTACCAAAACACAACCTAGCCGGACACCCTCATAGCCACCACCCACTCCCTCCCTTTCAAAAAAAAAATTCGGCCACCCACATCCACCACCAACCCGAGCCCCCTCTTCCCCTTCAACACCTAGCCGACCACCTTCTTCATCACCAAAGCCAAACTCGACCACCTTGTAATATTTTCCACCACCTTTCCAGCTCCACTTAACATATATATTGGCTTCCAAGGATCTCCCTCCCCTAAGGTTATTGCAAAGGGAAAATGGCTCGCGTCTTCATTGTCCAGTGCGGATCCGTGGGTTCACGTGGAGAATAGAAAATCAAACACCGCCGTGAGCGTTTCCTCCACTCAATATTGTGGACGGACTTCTTGGGATTGGGTAATGATTCTGAAACCTCTTTTTGTAAGATTTCTTCTTTAATATTTGTGAGATTTTTGGTGGAATAGAAGGCTAGTAATTTGTCCTGATTTATATTGAATATTGTGCTTAATTAAAATCTGAATTTTCATGCATAAATTGTCCGACTATTTTCATATAAATTGGAGCGGGTAAGCAACCCTCATATTAATTAATTTTTGTCAGATTAATTTGGACTTAATTTTAAATCCCTACTTTTGTCCAGATTTTCTTATTTTGGAATTGTGAATTTTTGCGTATAACTTTATTTGAATTGCTAATTGTCCGTATCGGGTTAGTCCTTTTCGCTTGAGCGAACATTGGCCTTTAGCCCTTGTTCAATCTAAAAAAAGGGGTAGCATCCCTTCGTGTTGTGTGTGGCTATATTAGTTGATCATCATTAGTATAACTTTTAAAAAATCTATTGCTCGTTGCGTAGTCATTTTACTTATCAAACCTGAGAGCGCGTAGTTTAAACCGTAGAAACCTTGGGCCTGCATCAGTGACTCAATCCTTAAACAAACATTTACAATTGGTATCAGAGGAAGGTTTCACTAAGTAGGCATAACAGCCTAGTGAGAATCCATAGGATTGCAGAGAAAGATAAATCATGGCTTAGAGGGAAAACAATTCCATCAAGCTCCCAGTCTGCTCCAAAGAAAATTTTGGAATTTGGAAGGAGAGAGTAAGATTATTTATGGAAGCAACAGATCCAAGAATATGCATCACAATGGTTGAAGGACCTTTCATTCCCATGAAAGTGTTAGTTCTTGATGCAAACATCAATACACCAAAGACCTACATGGAGATGGATAAGGATGAAATCATTCTAGCCTCTATAGATAAGAGGGCACAGAATATTATAGTCAGTGAAATAGATGACTCCACTTTTCAAAACCTGATTCATTGTAAAACTTATAAAGAAATGTGGGAGTCACTAATTGTCTATATGGATGGAACTGATGAGGTCAGAGATGATAGAAAATCTCTACTAAATCAACAATATGAAGCCTTCAGACAGGATAAGAAAGACTCAGTGGCTGATTGTTTTGAAAAGTTCTTCAGAATTGTAAACAATCTGAAGACTTATAGCAGGAGATTTTTTAACTATGAACTTAATGACAAGATCTTAAGGTCCCTGAACAAGGAATGGGATATCAAGATCTGTGCAATAAGAGAAATGGGTAATTTAGCCAACATAGACCTCCAAGCTATATTTGGCAAGCTGTTATCCCATGAGTTACAGCTCAATCTCAGGAAGTCTGAAGAAGATTCAGCTAGAGCACACAATAGAGAAAAATCCTCGGCCCTAAAGGCTGAGTCTTCCAGGAAGGTTAGAGAAAAGTCATCACACTCAGAGAGACAAGACACAGTCTCTGAGTTTTCAATATCATCCACATCAGGAGAAGACCTGACTGAGGAGGAACTATCTCTCTTCTCTAGACAGTTCAAGAAGATGTTGGGGAGAAGAAGGAAGGGCAGCTGGAAGGGTCCACCTAGAGACTCTTCTCTCAAGAAGACCAATCATCCAGATAAACCCAGGAATAAGAAATCTGGGGATAGGTATGGTTCTTCACAGAACAAATATATTAAGACTAATATAGTGTGTTATTGTTGCAATAAAAAGGGCATGTCATAGCTGATTGCCAAACAAAAAGAAAGGAGAAAAGTCAGAGAACTGGAAGGATGGATAGTACAAGAAGGCTGACAAAAGCCTCTTTGCAAAAAGATAGTCTACATTATCTGATAGTGAGTCTGATTCATCAGAATCAGAAGAGGAGGAGGCTCTCATGGGCCTGATGACTATTGAGGAGACCCAATCAGGAGAAGGAAATCAGGATTGTTCAGATCCTACTAAGGTAAAATCAATCTCTCATAGTTTAGCCTTAGATTCTTTTTCTGCATCATAAAATGAATCATGTTCACACTCCTCAAATAATAAAGAACATGATTCAGACATTGAAGCTGATTTTAACTCCCTTATCAACAGATATGGGAAGTTACTAAATGCCTTGATTACAAGCAAACGGCTTGTTAAGGATCAGGCCAGAGATGTAGAATCTCTGAGGGGAGTATCTTTTCAGTTGGAAAGGGCCAACATAAAGTTGGACCTGCAAAAACTGAAGCTTATTAGACTAACCAATAAGATAGATAACAAGGAAGAGTTAATAGTAGAATAGGTCAATACTATCACGGACCTTGAAGCAAAGCTAATCCAGGAAAGACAGCTCTTGACTTAATTCTCAAAACCCATATCAGTGCTACCTATCATAGACACCTTCTTAGCACCATTTAGAAGTGGTGTAGAGTATGTCAAGAACAAAAAGTTCAAAAAGAAATCTGTACCTAAGGGTAAAGCCCCAATGGGTCCAGTTAAGCAACCAGTCAAGTACCTGTCTTCTAATAGATGCTTAAGATCATGTGTTCCTGGACACATGATGTCTGAGTGATCTACCAGCAAAGTCAATAAAGAGCCTTGCTGGAAGGGACAGACATCTAAAGGCAATATAGGCCATAAACCACCATAATGGGTGATCAATTCAAGAAACCAAGAAATTCTTGGAGTTGGTCCTAGTGCACCACACCTAAATCTGAAAGGTAAGGGTGTGAATTTTGCACCACTATCTTGGAAGCTGGATGACAAGTCTAAGGTGCATAGAAGTGTAAATTCAAATGTACAGCCAAAGAAAAGATACAATCGATTTGAGTGTTTTTGATGTGGGAAGGTTAGGCATTTTGCCCTAGATTGTTGGTATAATCCAACAATACTTTCATATAAGACTCAACTAGTTTTGTTCAGAAAGTCTGTTGTGTTTCACATAGTAAAGCCTAACAGGAACCATGAACCTAAAACTGTTTGGGTGCCTAAGGTGAACTAATTTTATGTTTGCAGGTGGATCCAAGTTCCATAGGGAGGCCAATATGGTACTTGGATAGTGGCTGTTCCAGATACATGACTGGAACAAGGAGTTTGTTAAGAGATTTCACTCTAGTTATGAATGGACCAAAAGTCATCTTTGGAGGGTCAGAGAAAGGACTCACCAAGGGATATGGTAACATTTCCAATGGCCTAGTTACCATCACAAAAGTGGCTTATGTGGAAGGATTGAATCACAATCTGATAAGCATAAGTCAGCTTTGTGATATAGTTATGAAATTGTTTTCCACAATGACAAGTGTCTGATAAGGAATTCAAGTGATCAAGAGATCAAGAGATCATCTTGTCAGGCACTAGGAGTGGGAACATTTATTTTCTAAATTTCTTAAGTGTAAATAAGAAATCACCTGTATGTCTAGTAACTAGTGAGAAAGACTCAATATGTGTGCAATGGCATAAGAGGCTGGCTCACTTAAACTATAAAGTTATGTGCAAGTTATTCTCTATGGACTTAGTTAGAAACAGTCCCCAGCTCAAATGCTCCAAAGAAGGCTTATTGGACACATGTCAAAAATGCAAACAGACAAAAGTCTCCTTTAAGAGCATTCAGTCCAAAGACACTGAGAGGTGTCTCTACTTAATTCATATGGACTTATTTGGTCCTATACAAGTTCTTCATTTGGGTAGGAAGTCTTATACCTATGTGATTGTGGATGATCACTCTAGGTTTTCTTGGGTATTCTTCCTAAGGAGAAAGTCTGGAACACTAGATATCCTTGCTGATTTTGTCAGACAAGTTTAGAATAAGATGGGATGTTCTGTGGTCAAGCTTAGAAGTGACCATGGTACAGAATTTCAATCTGAAAAGATGACAAATTTCTGTAAGGAACTAGGGATCTTTCAGGAGTTCTCCTCTCCAAGAATACCACAGTAAAATGTAGTTGCTGAGAGGAAGAATAGAACTCTCATTGAGAAAGCTAGAACAATGCTGAGTGTTACATCTCTCCCAGAATATTTCTGGGCTGAGGCTGTGGACACAGCATGCTATGTTCAAAATAGGGCCTGATTAACAAGAATCACAACAAGACTCCCTATGAACTAATGAAAGGTAGAAAACCAAATTTGTCCTACTTCAAAAATTTTGGTAGAAAGTGTTATGTATTAGACAATAGGAAAACTTATCTAAGTTTTTAGAGAAATCCTATAAAGTAATATTTGTAGGGTATAGTGTTCACAACAAAGCATACAAGAACTATAACTTGAAACATCAAGTTGTAGAGGAATCTATTAATGTAGTTTTTCATAAAACTTATGTACAATTTAATAAGATTTCTAACAACTCTAGTCTAGGTGTTGTAGACTCTAGAATGGAAAAGTTAAATATAGGTGACTCACCTGATCTAGAGTTACACACTAGAGACAATGTAAAAATTCTTATAGAAGATGCAGTAACTGCCCAGGGGGACGAAGAGAATCATCCTAATCCTCCTGAAGATCTAGGTGATGGTAGTTTCTTGCCAGTAGCAGTTAGACACCTTAGAGATCATCCTATTGATCAGATAATAGGTGATGTCAGGCTTGGAGTGACTACTAGGAGTAAATATTACAATGAGGTTTTATACTCTAGCTTTCTCGCTCAGGTAGAACCTAAAAAGTTTGAAGAAGCTAATTCAGACCCCAACAGGATTATTTCTATGCAAGAAGATCTCAATAAATTTGAGAGATGCAATGTCTGGATTCTAGTTCCTAGACCTAGTAATCACAATTTCATAGGAACTAAGTGGATTTTCAGGAATAAACTAGATGAGTATATGGTTATAGTTAAAAACAAAGCTAGATTAGTGGATAAAGGATATAGACAAGAGGAAGGGATAGACTTTGACCAAACCTTTACTCTTGTAGCTAGGCTAGAGGCCATAAGATTGTTTTTAGCTCATGCATCATATAAAGGATACAAGGTCTACTAGATGGATGTAAAGTCAGCATTCCTCAATGGTACACTGAAGGAGAAAGTCTATGTAGAGCATCCACCAGGTTTTATAAACTCTAAACTCAACTCTCATGTCTTCAAATTGCATAAAGCTTTGTATGGTTTAAAACAAGCACCTAGAGCCTAGTATGAGACCTTTTCTACCTTTCTTATAGAGAACAAGTTCTCTAGAGGAAAGATAGACAAGACATTATTCCTTAGGGGCATCAAAGGTTAAAGCATCCTTGTCCAGATATATGTAGATGACAATTTTTGGGTCTACTAATGAGATGTTGTGTAGAAAATTTGCAAGGCTTATGCAAGGCAAGTTTGAAATGAGCAGCATGGGTGAGCTAAAATTCATCTTAGGATTCCAAGTTAGACAATCTGAGGATGGTATATACATCTATCAGTCTAAGTTCACTAAGGAGTTGATTAAGAGGTATGGTATGGAGAATTCTTCTACAATGAGAACTCCAATGGGTTCTTCTGTGTCACTGCACAAGGATGAATCTGGGAAACCAGTTGATGCATCCTTGTATAGAGGCATAATTGGATCACTCCTCTATTTGACTACTAGTAGGCCAGATATTATGTACTTAACATGTGTCTGTACTAGGTACCAAGCTTGCCCCAAAGAATCTCATTACACTACTATAAAGATAATACTGAGATATTTTAAGGTCACACCCAATCTTGGGCTTTGGAATCCTAAGGATAGTGATTTTAAACTCACAAGGTACACAGATGCAGATTTTGCAGGGTGTAAAGAAGATAGAAAGAGTACTTCTGGAACTTGCTAGTTTCTAGGGAAAAGACTCATAAGTTGGAGTAGCAAGAAGCAAATAACTATTGCAATTTCTATAGCAGAATCTGAGTACATATCTGCTGGAAGCTGCTGTGCACAGTTGTTGTGGATTCAACATCAACTATTGGACTATAATGTACAGCTAAGTAAATTTGTTGTGTTTTGTGATTCTACTAATGCAATCTCTATTGCTAATAATCATATTTCCCATAATAGAACTAAACATATAGAAATTAGATATCACTTTCTCAGAGAGAATATTGAAAAAGAAAATATTACTTTACAATTTATGCCAACAGAAAGACAAGTAGCTGACATTTTTACAAAACTCCTAGATAAAAGTAAGTTCAATTACTTTAAATTTGAACTAGGTATGTTGAACATTGAGTAAACATGTTCTATTAGTAATAAAAAAAAGACTGTACAACTGATAAAAGATAACTAACCATGTCAACAAATCTAAACAAATAATAAATACTTCACATAAATCATTATATTATATTCAGAACTCAAATTTTATCTAAGTCATAAAATTGTGTCGAGACACCACAGTGTGTGTCGACACTATCGACTATATTGTGTCGAGACACCAAATTGTGTGTCGACATAATAGATATTCTTGTGTTGAGACATTAAAAATTAGTGTCGAGACATAAGGGTGTCGAGACCTTAAGGTCTGTGTCGAGAGACATGAACCTTGTGTCGACTTAAGTCGACACATCTCGACTGTGTAGGTTTTCCTTGTCGACACTAAATATTTCCCGTATTTTAGGAAAATTCTTCTGCAGCGCGCCTTCTGTCCTTCCGCATTCAGTTACAATAAATTATTATTGCAAGGAGTTGTCGACTATGCTTTCCAGAGAACTTGAGAGATTGTTCCCTGAGTGTCGAGACCAAGAATTCCTTACTCGACACTTCTCAATCTCAAATTCTCTCAACTCCAATGGCACCCAAGATGGACGATAACATCAACGAAGGTTATGAGCTGGTGCGAAATGCATTCCTCTTCTCACAAGAAGAGATCAAGAAGGTGATAGACCTTGTCAATGAAGAGGGTCTTGAGTATCTACTTTCAGAACCAACCAAGATATGGAAGATAGAGGTATCTAAATTCTTTTCCAATGCTTCTCTCAACCCTAAGTCAGCCAAGATCAAATCAAATGCTAATGAAGCAAGAGTAAAGGTCACAATAAAAAGGCTGGCCAAGGTTTTTCAGATTCCAAAAATAGCACAAGAAGATGAACTTCATTCCAGAATGACTGCAGAGACATTAGTGTAGTGTGGACTGGCTCTAACCACCAGGTTTTGTACTTCACTACACGGGAAGGGAATGAATTCCCAAGGGAAATTCTTGTCTGAAGTAATAGGAAAGGTGCTCCTCTACAAGACTAGAGCACATGACAGGATTTCATCCTTCATGTTCAACCTGATGATAAGAATTATTTTCAGGATAAAGACTGATTGGAACAAGGTTGTGTTTGATAGAATAGTAGAAGGAATTCAAAAGCCCAATATGGGCAGAATAGTTAGTCTGTATCTGGTTAAGACTATTCCAGATATCATCAATCAAAAAGTTGGAACAAAGATCAATCACATGAGAAGGATGGACCTAAGAATTTTGTCTATATGGGATAGGGTCTTGTCTAAAGAAACTCCTGAACCTAAGACGTCTAAGAAGGTACAGGGCAAGAAATCTGTGGAAGAGGAAGTTGAATCCACTAGTGATTCTTAAGAAGAGGTGAACTTCAGTTCAGATATGGATGTTGAGGAAGTACAAATAAGATCTCCAAGGCTCTTACCTAGAACTAGTGTTCAGGTGCAGGGGGAGAATTTTCAAGAGGTGAATCAAGTTAAGGGGGAGAACCTCACTAAATTACCAATGGATACAACTATTACCATTATAATGGAAGTAGTTCAAGAACTAAAAACTGTTCAGGAACCTGTTGCTGATCTAGACAAAGACTTCACTAAAGCTCAAGAGGATGTTATTCTTCTTACTAAAGAGGTGTAAGAACAAATAAACTAAGATACCGCCGATATTGGTGATGGAGTTGCTGCTGTTCAGGGGGAGTTACCAAAACATGCCATAGGCACTGAAGGAGATATACAAGAGAAGTCTGTTGAGCTAGATAAGACTATGGAGATGGTAAGCTCTTTAGATTCAGAGGAAGAGCAAGTTGCTCAGCTCAAGAAGAGAAAAATATCTGAAATTATAAAAATAAGCAGAAGCTACAAAGAGCATTTAAATATGGAACACCAGCTTCTCCTACAGTAGACACTAGCTCTCTACAAGTGCAAATTCAGATAATGTTGGATAAGTATAGGATAGATCTTGAGAAATATATTGATGAAAGTCATAAAGAATTACAATTCCAACTGGCTCGAGATATAAAATCAATCAGGTTTGAAGTAAATTTTTTAAAGACAGACATGACCAATTTCTTTGAGAAAGGAGCAAATGTTGTTGTCTACTTGGCCAAGCAACAACAGGAATCCAAACAACTAGAAGATGATGTGGCAATCAAGCAAGGTTATGTCCTTGAGAATCAGAATACAATGAATAAAAATCTGATCATAATGCATAATACTACATTAGAAGAAATAAAGAACCAGGCCACTAGTTTGGGAACTAAGATTGATTCCACTTCAAAAGAAATGGAAATAGGACTGGCCGCTCATAAAGCATCATTGTTACAAGATATCAAAGCATCTGATAAGGAGCTAGATGATCATCTAATAAAAGTAAAAACCACTCTAACTTCTGGAATCAATCACTTGGATGGCCAATTAAGATTTCATTAGAATGATTTAAGAGATCATATTGAAAGAGAAATCATAAAGGGGGAGAGAGCAATGATAAAGACATGCACTATGCATGCTATCTGGACCTCCAATAGCATAAGAGAGACTTTAGGCTTCTCTCCCATCAGGTATGATGAATACCAAGTTATTTAGTCTGGTTGCCAACCAGCTCAATTTAAGGATATTTAACAGGCTATACGGACTATATACAGTCCTCCTAAGGTTTAGATCAGAATGTTATCTGTGAGAAAGTGGACAAGTCTTCTACTGCTAAGGAAATAGGGGCTCAGCTATCAAAGAAGAGATTTAGAGAACAAGCTGAGGCCAGGCTGGATTTTGAGCAATGGAGCCCAACCTCCAGATCTATTATCCTCACTGCATAGAAAACAGTTAATGTTAATGTTACTGAAAGGGGTAAGTGGTATTTAGAGCAGGAATGGGCTAAGAATCTAAAGCAGCAGGATGTCATTCTAAAATTCAGACATGATCTAAAGACAGGAAGGATTCCAGCTAATTCTATTGTGCCCGGTCAATACTTTCCAAAGTCATTCCACTATTTTGAAAGATAAAGGCTGAAAGAGGAAGAAATTGCAAAGTATAAGGATGACAATAGCAAGAAGGTTGTTGATGACAAGGAACCAGAAGTTAAAGCCAAATTCCAGTCTGGAAAGAGGATTTTTATCAGAGAACCAGTATTTCCTTAGGAAATTTTAATTTTGTATTTGTTCTAAAAACATTGTATAACCAAAGCTCATAGTTGTAAATCTTTTGACAAACTATTAATGAAAATTTTGGTTTGCACAAATATTATGTGTGTTAATTAATTAGTATTATAATTCTTTGCTTTATCTTCTGTTCAGCATTATTCTTGTATAATGTAATATGTGATCTTGTCTGTGTTATAGAACAGTACTGCTATCTTTATGTCTAATTCATAATATTTTTGTGAAAATGTGTTTATCATTGAGTAGGGTTATGATTTCTCCAAATATGTGGAGATTGTTAGGTACATTGGAAACTGTGTACCTAATTTGGTGAAATCTTTTTCATCTCAATAATATACACATAGTTGTATTTAATGTATGTTTAGTTCTTGTGTGCAGGAAAATAAAGCTAAGTACAAAAGCATCGAGACAATAGATCAGTGTCGACACTTTGTCAAAGATGCGCTGAGTCAAAGAGAAAGCTGTGTCGACACTCAGGACTAGTGTCGACACTCTTGAACTAGAAGTGCTAAGTTAAGGAGAAAGTTGTGTCGACACTCAGGACTTGGGTCGACACCATCAGTCAGGAAGTAAGCTTTGTCGACACATGGGACTTGTGTCGACACATTCTACATCAGCAGTGTCGAGATAAGGTGAAGGTCGTATCGACACATTCAGAAGTATGTCAACATCACTACAAGAGTAGTGTCAATACCCAGGACTGGTGTCGACACATCCAACAATCAAGTTTCAACACTTCAAGCAGAATTGTTTCCTGAATACAGAAATCTAGCCAGAGGTATTAACAACTATCAGATGTTAGTTATTAACCGGATCAGCCAATTACCCTTGACAGAGCCTATTTTAAGGGATCAACGCTTCGACAAAAAAGAGAAGTTAGAAAATTTTGGTGAAGCCAGATCTAAGAAGTAATTTGCTAGAATTCAAAAGGTGGAGAGAAGCCTGATCAAATATCGTCTTCAACATTCTCAAGCCTAGATCTACCCTAATTTCAACTTTAAGAAGCTTTGAAAAGCGAAGAAGGGACGAATCAATTCTTCTATAATAAGGATAAAGGGAAGCTGACTTATCAAGTTCAGTTCAAGAAGTAGTCACCCATTGATGTTTTTTGTTATCTACCTAAATCACCTAGAGGGGGTGAATAGGTGAGGTCTGCGTCTTTTGCGGAATAAAAAATGAACAAACAAAGCGCAGAAAATAAGCACACACAACACAGAGGACACCAGATCTATAGTGGTTCCCCAATCTTTGGTACGTCCAGTCTCCACCTCACCGATCTAGCAACACGCTAGACTCAACTACTTCACTATTACCTCGGATTGAAAATCAATCCTACAACTCGGAGCAATGCCCCTACAACTCGATCCACAACACGGATCTACACTCGGAAGAAATACTTCCTACAAAGCAAAGAGACAAAATCTCATACAAGATAAAGATTTTGTAAATAAAATTATACAAACAGAATATCTCAGATCTGAATCTTCAGCCTTTCTTCTTTCTTGAATCTTTGAAGCTTCCTAAGAAATAGGTCGAAGAATACAAGCTGAAAACTGTTCTGGATCTGAAAACCTAGATCAGCACGATCAAGATGAGGATCTGTGAGAATAAGAATGACTTGATCTGTTGATCTAATCTTGCTCTGAATCACAGAAATCGGAGAAGTGCGGCGGCGAGATCGTCGATGAAGAGCGGCGATGGCTTCCCGATTTAGAATATTAGACGATTTAGAAAACTTTGTATTTCTCAGATTTTTCTTCTAATACTCTTCTTAGGGTTAGTCGAAATGATTAGACCTTTTATAGGAATAGTATAACGGTCATAATCATGAAGACATAACACGTGGACTAATAATCATGGAGATTAATTTTGAAATCTGGTCCCGTGAGACTTAACGAATTTTCAGAGAAAATTTGTCTGCATTACTCGAGTGGAATATGACTACTCGAGTAATCACTTTGACTTCTCGAGAAAAGTATGTAAATTTCTCGAGAATAATCCTTAGAGAAAAATCTGGAAATAACTTCTGGCTACTCGAGTAATAGAATTGACCTCTCGAGAAGTAGTTGGACTTCTCGAGTACTAATGCTTCACTACTCGAGAACTAGATATACTTCTCGAGTACTCTACTTCGGTTGCCCGAGACAAGGATAAATTTCTCGAGTACTCGACCTCTATTACTCGAGACAAAGTCTTGTACTACTCGAGGAATGGCCTTAGCTACTCGAGTACTACACTTAGAAAAATTCTGAACTAGACTTTTCTGATAACTCGAGAACAAGCAAAGATGTACTCGAGTACTACACAGCTTCTCGAGAACTACTTCTGTTACTCGAGTGCTAGACTTAGCTTACTCGAGAACTGACTATAAATATACTCGAGTACTAAAGTTATTTCTCGAGTAAAATATTTAGAAAAATTTTGCTTTCTGAAAATTTTCTTTCTTCAAGGAAATCTGCAACTAGTTTTTCTCCTATAGGTTTAGTGCTTAAAAGTGAAGTGTATACCAATAGAGAGGCTACACATGAGTCAACACCATGGATCACACAATCAGAGATTACATTGTATGGTCCTGTGTTTGGTGACTCATTGTAGACTGACATTAGTCTACACTTTGGCAATTAAGTCCTGCAAACACATAACTCAAACAAGACATCAAATACAACTTAATTCATCTTAGTTTAAGGGTGACTTCATACAAATCTAGGTTAATGTGGATACAATACCCAACAATCTTCCCCTATTTGTAGAAGTCAGAACCCTCTACACTAAGGTGAATTATATCAAGATAAACAAACAAAGTGACTAGTTACCACAGAGATAAAAGAAAATAAAATGCTAAGTAATGAAGAGAAAAATAGATCATCAAATTTAAAGATTTATATCTATATAGAATTGTACATGAAGTCCATTTCAACACAATTTCAAAACACAATTTAGATCATTTGTCATTCCTTGCTCTGTTGTTTTTGCTATTGTTGTTGCTATCTTTCTTTCTTCTCTTGTTGTCTCCTCTAATAGCTAAAGGGTTTATGATAGTACTTTGGGGGTCTAGGAGGAGCATTTGGATTGTTCCTTCCATACTCTCTATCATAAATTATTCTCTTAGTTAAGGATTTTTCATACAGTCCCACTCAGAGGAGCTATAATGATTAGTCCTGCTTTCATTGTAATCCATAACTAGTTGGGGTGTATCAAGGATTAAAGACTTAGAAGTAGGGCTCCAAATTTCAGCAAATTCTTATGCTCTCCTCTTTTCAGCTTCTAGATTAGGATGGACTTACTTGAAGATGCTCCATCACCATACTTACTTCTCTTAGGAATTTGAATTTTAGGAGGTGCTTGATGAAGCACATTTGCCTGATCAGTTTCCCAAACCTGAGCATAAATATCTAGAGGTGGTGCTTCTGAGCCTTCAGATCTTGGATAAAAAGTTGGTTGTTGAACTGGAGGATGCTGAGTAGTAGGATTCAGATGATGGGGAATCACATTTGGATCAGCTTGGAAATCAGGGAATATTTGATTATGCATCCACACAGTTGTATCATAAGTATGAAACTTTACACCATCTATTTGATTTTGGACATCAGCATGAATTTCCTTCAACTTTTCTTCCCAGAGAGTTTTCATGTTTACATCTGATTTTTCTAAGTATTATTTTACTAAGCTCTCCCCCTTTCTAACTTCTACAGATAGGGTTGTAATAGCAGCTTCTTTGAAGGTACCAACTTCTTCACAAGTTTTGAAGTTATGTTCTTGGGCTTTATTTTCTAGCTGGATTTGATTATTAGCAAGAGTTACTGACTGGTCCATAACCTGACCAATGTTGGTTATGGTGTGGTCTAGAGCTTTCCCATCTATTTAGAATAGATGTTTCAGCTCATCAGTGTTATGTGGGATCTCTGCAAATCCTCTGCTCATCTCTTTTTCCAGAGCAGTTACTTTATCAGTCACAACTTTTAGAGATTCATCAAAATAATTTCTCTATTGTGTTGGCAGTAATTCAATCTTACCCAAAATATCATCAGTAGCAGGAGTTTGAACTTAAGGAGCTGGAGGAGGAGCAGTCCATGGATCAATTTCTTCAATGACAACTATTCTCTTGGCTCTTGTAGTTTGAATCAAAATATCACCTTCCTCGCCAAGAATGGTGGGAAGAGAAAAATCCAATCTCTTGAGAGGAGCCTCAGCTGGTTCTGGGGTGGCTTCTTTCTCATCAGAAATAAGTATTGTTTCTTCCTCTTGAATGTCTGCAGTAGGTGATTAATGAGGAGATTCTTATTCAGAAAGATGATGAGAAGGAGATGGTTCTAGAGGGGGGAGACTTCTCTATATGAAAAGGGGAAAGAGGCTCTTTTGAAGTCAATTCCTCAATAATTTTAGTAATGTCTTCCTCTGTGGATAGAATGTTCTCTTGGACCTCGGCATCTAAGAGTGGCTCTTCTGGGGTAGCAAGATGGAGTTCAGCAGCTGGAGGAGGGGTAGAAACTCTTTCTACTTGAGTTGAAGGAGCAAGCTCCCCCTTAGCAGCTGTACCAGGTGTGCCAGCTACTTAAGGTAGAGGAGGAGATGGAGTCCTTTCCTCATTCTCTAGATGATCTTGTGCCAGGATTCTTGAGTTTAAGCTCCCATCTTTGTATTGAAGATATAGAAACTTTCTTCTTGTGGTGAAGGGTTGTACCTTTGGATAAGTAAAAAATCTCTGGCTTGAACTCATGCAGAAGTAGAGAAATAATCTTTGCATAGTTAGGTGCTTTGATGCTTTCTCTTATCTTATCAAAAATCATCATTCCAAACTGAAATTTCTTCCTACATATAATTGCTGTCATCGTATCAAAGAAGTCGGCAATGATGAAGCTTATAGAAGTTGTCTTGAAAAGAAGAACTTTCCCAAGTATATTAACTAGAAGTTCGCTTTCTAGATTTAGGTCAGGTCGACGAATGGTGTTTATAACAACAGAAATTCCACATAAACTATAAGCTTTGTTATAGTCCTCAACAGTTAGGTCGTCTTCTTCTTCAATCACAGGTAGTCGAGGAAGTGTAGAAACAACTGTCTTAGAGAGTTTAATTTTGATTCCACGAACTCTTGTCTTAAGAATCTTTCCATTTCTCCTTATCTTTGCATTTTGAAAGAACTCTTCAACCTCTGGAAATAAAATTTTGCACGGTTTCTCTAAAATGAAGGATAATTCGGCGATTTCCAGATGGAGAAGAAGATTCTGAAAGTCGTCTGAAATCTCTACAATCCCAGTCGAAATAAGTTCGCTTCCAATCCCTATCTTGGAAGTAGGAGCCATTGATCCAGAGAAGAGCGAGAATTTCCTGCAGGGAGAGAATCGGCGGCAAGTTCTGTGATGGCGGCGGAAGGCGAAAAGTTTCCTTCTTTTCTCTCGGGAAAGGGTTTAGAGATCGAGTGATTTGGAATTTTCGGACTTTTCTATTTATATAAGTCTTAATTTATGATAGTTATGGAAATAATATAAGTAACATACCTGAGAATATGGCGGCATAACATCTGAGTGCAAATATAAAAATTTGAACTTGAAGACTAAAAGTTGCTTCAGATTTCTCGAGTGGACAAGTATTACTCGAGTGAATAGACTCTAGTTCTCGAGTAATAACTGGAAGTTCTCAAGAAGTATCTTATTACTTGAGAAGCATTTCTCGAGAAGTATCTTATTACTCAAGAAGCATTTCTTGAGAGGTAGACTTGTTTCTCAAGTGGTCCAAATTAGTACTCGAGTACTAAGGGTCTTACTCGAGAAATGAAGTCCAAACTTAAGAATTTCTGAATTTTTGAAGTTTTGCCTGATCCTTGAGCTTTGTTGTGATTTCTCTTTCTTTATTCTTCTTTGTTGAGCATGCCAAGTTCTGTTTTGAAGAACGAGAACTTGGCCTCATTCAGTGGCTTTGTGAAAATGTCTGCAACCTTCCTGTCAGTTGGGACATACTGGAGGTTGTTGGCGATTACAATTGCACTGGAAGAGTCGAAAAATATTGGAATATTTTGGAACTTCATGTTGTAATCTTCAAACTGATTCTTATCCATAGCAGTTATGCACAACAACTGCCAGCAAAGATATACTCTGACTCGGCTGTTGAAATTGCGACACAGTTCTGCTTCTTGCTACTCTAGGATATGAGCCTTCTTCCTAGGAATTGACAAGTCCCTGAAGTGCTCTTACTGTCATCTTTTCTTCCTGCAAAATCTGCATTTGAGAAACCAATTAGTTCTCTATCATTACTTCTTGGGTACCATAAGCCAAGATTTGGTGTACCTTTAACGTATCTCAAAATCCGCTTTGCAGCAGCATAGTGAGATTCCTTACAATTGACTTGAAATCTAGCACACACACATGTTGAAAACATTATGTCAGGTCTACTAATAGTAAGATAGAGCAAGGATCCAATTATGGTTCTGTACTTGATTTCATCAAAAGGTTTCCCTTTCTCATCCGTGTCCAGAGATATGGCTGAACTCATTAGAGTCCTCATAGAGGTTGCGTTCTCCATTCCGAATTTCTTAATTAACTCTTTGGTGAACTTTGTTTGAGAGATGAAAATTCCATCTTCAGATTATTTCACTTGAAGTCCTAAGAAATACTTCAGCTCTCCCATACTGCTCATTTCAAACTTCTCTTGCATAAGTTTTGAAAAATTCTTGCAGAGGTTGTCGTCAGTAGAGCCAAAAATAATGTCATCGACATAGATTTGCACTAGCAAAATCTTGCATTTTATTTTCCTAAGAAATAATGTCTTATCTATCTTTCCCCTTGTGAACTTGTTCTCAAGAATAAAGCTAGACAGCATCTCATAACATGCTCGAGGAGCTTGTTTCAAACCATATAATGCTTTAAATAAAAGACAAACATGATCAGGAAACTTAGAATCAATGAAACTTGGAGGTTGTTCCACATACACTTCTTCCTTTATGTCACCATTAAGGAAGGCCGACTTCACGTCCGTCTGATAGACAGTGAAGCCCTTAAGTGCAGCATAAGCTAGGAACAACCTGATTGCCTCCAGTATTGCCACTAGAGCATATGTTTGGTCGAAGTCAATTCCTTCTTCTTGTTGATATCCTTTGGCAAAGAGTCTAGCTTTGTTCTTTATGATGGTTCCATCTTCATCCATCTTGTTTCTGTAGACCCACTTGGTTCCTATAATGTTCTTACCTTTGGGTCTTGGAACAAGCTTATAGACTTGGCAACGCTTAAATTGATTCAATTCTTCTTCCATTGCCATTATCCAAGATGTGTCTGAGTTTGCCTCCTCAAACTTCTTTGGTTCAACCTCTGAGATAAAGCTCAAATATAAATTTTCATTAGTTGTACCTCTATGAGTTCTGACACCATCCTGGGGATCTCTGATGATTTGATCAATTAGGTGATCCTTCAAGTATCTGAGCTCTAGGGTTCTTGCATCTGTAGCTTCTTCTATCATAGGAGTGACTTCATCAACTTGAATAATATCTTCATCATGGTCATCAACCTCTCCAATTGGGGTTGGAGTGGTGATCTTGATGAACTTTTGATCTTTTTCTTCGGTTGGCTCATCCAAGTTTAATTCCTTTATTCTTGAACCTGTATCTTCAATGAACATACTAGAAGAACTACCTCATAGAAAGCTCGTCTCATCAAAAACAACATTGATAGATTCTGCCACAACCAGGGTTTTCTTGTTGAAAATCCTATATGCCTTACTATTGCTACTATAACTTACGAAAATACCTTCAAAGCTCTTTTCACAAAATTTAGTGGTGTGATACTTACCATTGTTAAGTACGAAGCACTTACTACCAAAGATTTTAAAATATGAAATAGTCAGTTTCCTCCCCTTTAGTAGTTCGTAAGGTGTCTTATTATAGTTCTTGTTTATGAGTGCTCGATTTTGCACGTAGCATGCAGTGTTGATGGCTTCAGCCCAGAAGTATTCCGGTAGTGAGGCATCACTCAACATGGTTCTGCAAGACTCTATGAGTGTTCTATTCCTTATCTCAGCTACTCTGTTCTATTGAGGAGTACGAGGAGAGGAGAACTCATGAAAGATACCTAGGCTTTCACATAATTCTGTCATAGCCCCAGATTTGAACTCAGTTCCATTGTCACTTCTGATTTTGACTACGGAACAGCTGTATTCATTCTGGATCTGCCTGACAAAATTAGTAAAGATATCAAAAGTATCTGACTTGTGTTTTAGAAAGAACACCCACGCAAAGCGAGAGTAATCATCAACAATAACCAATGTATAATCCTTACCTCCCAAACTTCTAGTTTGTAGTGGACCAAACAAGTCCATATGAAGTAGGTGTAAACACCTATTAGAATCTTTGCCAATAATTCTTTTAAAAGTAGCCCTTGTTTGCTTGCCTTTTATACATGCGTGACAAGGTCTATCTTTAGCTCACTTGACATTTGGGGCATCATGTACTAAATTAAAAGAAAATAATTTATTAATAGTTTTGAAATTTATATGTGTTAATCTCTCGTACCATTGGTCACCAAGAGACGCACTATCTTTTGCCAAAAAGCACACTGGCATAGAAGAGTCTATGCAAATAAAATTTAAGCAAAATATATTCCTACTATGAGTGCCTGATAAAATTGTTTCTAAATTATCAACCAATTTTATCAAACACTTGTCTGCATGAAATTCTACGATGTATCCTTTATCGCAGAGATGGCTTATGCTTATAAGATTGTATTCCAATCCTCAACATAAGCCACATCGGAAAAGGATACACTACCATTAGTGATCATACTGTAGCCTTCAGTAATCCCTCTGTCATAACCTCCAAAGATGACCTTTGGCCAGTTCATGACTGGAGAATAATTTTGGAGAAGGCTTCTAGCCCCGGTCATATGCCGAGATAATCCACTATCCAAATACCAGATGGGATTTTTGGTGGCCTTTGGACATTCCTGCAAAAGTAGAATCAAGTTGCCTTAGGAACCCAAACTTGTTTGGGCCCTTGGTATCTAGTTAGCATACTCCCCCTATGTATGTTAATATTGTGAGCGGTCTTTCTCACATTATTAACTTGAGGAGTTTCATAATATCTAGGATTAAACCAGCAATCTATGGCGAAGTGACCAACCTTGCCACAACACCAACAGTCAAATCTATTGTATATTTTCCTAATGATCTCCTGCTTGACCTTTTGAGATTGTGGTCTTGCAGGGGCAGTAGATTTGGAAATAGAAGCTTTGTGGTGATGGCACTCACATGGCTTCTTCTTCATAATAGGATTTTCTACAATGGGTTTGGCTTTTGGATCATTCTTGATGTTGTGACCATGATTATAAGGTCCGTAGCTCTGAAGAGTGATCTCCTCATAAGGTGCCTTGAAGACACTCTTGCCAAAGTTTCAGGGACGAGTCCATCCTTGGTATCTAGACTTGGGCTCTACATGAGTAGGCCTAGCAAAGTGATCGTAGGACGAGTCAATATCAAACTCGTTCGTTGGAAAGATAAACTTTTTGAAAGGATTTTGTTCTTAAGAAGCTTTCCCCTTCTCCTTGGCTAAAGCCTTCTTGGCAGCCTTATTTATTCTCTGGGCTATATTCTCCTAGAAGATTTACTAGGAGCAACCATATGGCCTCAGCCAGCACCTTTGGACTGAGCAGAGTATTCAGTAATAAGCGGAAGGACTTTCTTGGGCTTGGAGAAACTTTCAACAAGTTTCTTTTCAGCTTCAAGTTGTTCTTCCAATTCCTTGATGATTTTCTCCTTCAGATTTAGGTGCTCAAGAGCTTTATTATATTCTTCCATCACATTATGGAAGTCCTTTCTGAGTGAGTCCATCATTACAATTTCCTCCCTCAGATTGCTCTCTTCAGCCTTAAGAGATTTGATCTCCTTAGCTTGAGATCTTGCGACTCTACGATATTTATCGTAGGCTTTGATCAACTCTTTATATTGAGTCATGAGTTCAGATTCATCATTAGATGAACAGTCCTCATGATCATGGTTAGAAGCATCAGATTCAGAGATAAGGGTATGAGAATTTACCTTCCCAGTGAACTAGGGTTCTTCTTCTTCATCTGTATGTGCCATGAGCCAAAAGTAGACTTCCTCCTCATCACTAGACTCAGATGAATCAGTGTAACTGAGGGTCTTGTCCTTTTTGGCTACCAGGCTTCTTTCAGTCTTCTTCTTATTGTAAGAAGTTTTCTTTTCCTCTCTTATTCCACCCTCCTTCTTCTTGTGAGGGCAATCAGCGATGACGTGTCCTCGCTTATTGTAGGAATAACAAACAATGTTAGTAGAAATGTGTTTGTTCGGTTTGGAGTAATACCTGTCTTGGCTACTTGAGCCTTTCTTGTGGCAAAAACCATCGTGATGTGATCTTCTGAACGAGGCATCCTTTCCTTTCTATTGCTTCTTCTTGTTCAAGAATTTCTTGAACTGCCTTGAGAGAAGAGAAAACTCTCCTTCAGATAATTTTGAGCCTAAGGTGCTTGGCTCTGAAGATTCTTCTTCACTTTCTTCTTATGTTGGGGCAGGAGAAGCAGCCTTAGACTTCCTTGAGTTGTCTGCCTTTAGAGCGACAGACTTCTCCTTGGATGAATACCTATTCTTCTCTTCTTCAGCTTTTATTGAGTTGATTTGCAATTCATATGACCTAAGCTTTCCGAAGAGATTTTGAGGGTCTATATCTGCTAGCTTCCCAAATTCCTGGATAGCACAAACCCTGTTATCCCATTCCTTAGTCAGGGATCTCAGGAACTTATCATTCAGTTCCTCATTTGTGAAGACCCGGCCATAGACTCTTAGGCCGTTTACAATCTTGAATAAATTCTCAAAGGTATCTGTAATAGAATCCTTGGGACCTTGTCGGAATGCTTTATATTTCTAATTCAGAAGGGATCTTCTGTCATCCCTAACTTCTTCGGTGCCTTCTATTAAGACGATAAGAGACTGCCATATTTCCTTGGCAGATTTGCAGTGAATTAAATTCTGAAGCATAGAGTCATCGACTGCACTTGGGATGATATTTTTTGCTTTCTTGTCTAAAGAGACAAGTGAAATCTCATCCTTATCAAGATCCATCTGTTTCTTAGGAACATGCTTTATTGAGTCAATGGTGGAGGTGGTCATAGGAACATAAGGTCCTTCTTCTACTATCATAAAAATTCTAAGATCCACAGCTTCCATGAAGAACTTTATTCTTTCTTTCTACATAGCAAAATTGTTATTTGTGCACAGAGGAAGCTTTGAAAAATCCTTAACTCTGTCCATGCTTGAATACTCTAAAGACAACTAGGAGGAGATTTGTTCAAGGTGTTATCCTTTTTGATGAACAACCTCCCTCTGATACCAATTGATGTTTTTAGTTGTCTACCTAAATCACATAGAGGGGGTGAATAGGTGAGGTCTACGTCTTTTTGCGGAATAAAAATTGAACGAACGAAGCACAGAAAATAAGCACATACAACACAGAGAACACCAGATCTATAGTGGTTCCCCAGTCTTGGGTACATCCACTCTCCACCTCACTGATCTAGTAATAGGCTAGACTCAGCTACTTCACTATTACCTCGGATTGAAAACCAATCCTACAACTCAGAGCAATGCTCCTATAACTCGATCCATAACATGGATCTGCACTCAGAAGAAATATTTACTACAACACTCTGAGACAAAATCTCCTACAAGATAAAGATTTTGTAAATAAAATTATACAAACAGAATATCTCAGATCAAAATCTTCAGCCTTTCTTCTTTCTTGAATCTTTGAAGCTTTCTTCGAAATAGGTCGAAGAAGACAAGCTGAAAATTGTTCTGGATCTGAAAACCTAGATCAGCACGATCAAGATAAGGATCTGTGATAATAAGAATGCCTTGATCTGTTGATCTAATCTTACTCTGAATCACATAAATCGGAGAAGTGCGGCGGCGAGATCGTCGATGAAGAACGGCAGAGGCTTCCCGATTTAGAATATTAGACGATTCAGAAAACTTTGTATTTCTCATATTTTTATTCTGATACTCTTCATAGGGTTAGTCGAAATGATTAGACCTTTTATAGGAATAGTCTAACTGTCATAATCATGAAGACATAACACGTGGACCAATAATCATGAAGATTAATTTTGAAATCTGGTCCCGTGAGACTTAACGAATTTTCAGAGAAAAATTATCTGCATTACTCGAGTGGAATATGACTACTCGAGTAATCACTTTGACGTCTCGAGAAAAGGATGTAAAGTTCTCGAGAACAATCCTTAGAGAAAAATCTGGAAATAACTTCTGGCTACTCAAGTAATAGAATTGACTTCTTGAGAAGTAGCTGGACTTCTCGAGTACTAATGCTTCACTACTCGAGAACAAAATATACTTCTCGAGTACTCTACTTCTGTTACCCGAGACATGAATAAATTTCTTGAGTACTCGACTTCTATTACTCGAGACAAAGTCTTGTACTACTCGAGTAATGGTCTTAGCTACTCGAGTACTACACTTAGAAAAATTCTGAACTAGACTTTTCCGATAACTCGAGAACAAGCAAAGATGTACTCGAGTACTACACAGCTTCTCGAGAACTAACTTTAAATCATCTCGAGGACTACTTCAGTTACTCGAGTGCTAGACTTAGCTTACTCGAGAACTGTCTATAAATATACTCGAGTACTAAAATTGTTTCTCGAGTAAAACACTTAGAAAAATTTTGCTTTCTGAAAATTTTCTTTCTACAAGGAAATCTGCAACTAGTCTTTCTCCTGCAGGTTTAGTACTTGAAAGTGAAGTGTATCCCAATAGAGAGGCTACACATAAGTCAACACCATGGATCACACAATGAGGGATTACATTGTATGGTCCTGTGTTTGGTGACTCATTGTAGACTGACATTGGTCTACACTTTGGCAATTAAGTCCTGCAAACACATAACTCAAACAAGACATCAAATACAACTTAATTCATCTTAGTTTAAGGGTAACTTCATACAAATCTAGGTTATTGTAGATATAATACCCAACACCCATTTCTCTCTTGTTGGGTGACTAATTCTGAATCTTTCTTTTCACCATCATTAAACTTGTAAGATCGACTTGTAGATCTGAGTGTAGGGGAATCAATTTCTCTGAGTTATAAGCCTGTGTTATAAAGACTAAGGTAGCACAGGAGTTGTCTGAGGTAGGCGAAGTGGGTATTTCACTGAGGTGTTGAGATTGATTGTTCTGAGTTGTAGGGCAGGGGTTGTCTGAGGTGTAGGAGTGTGAACTCACTATGATGTAGAGTTCTTGGGAAGAACTTAAGGTGTAGGATCTTGGTGATCTGAGTGGTATGACTTGTATAGTCTGAGTGGTAGGAGCCAGCTGGGCTCTGAGCTGTAAGATCTGAGGATCTAAGTAAAGAAAGAAGGAGTTTGGTCTAATCTAGTTCATTGCTAGATAGGCGTAGGGGGAAAGTGAAAGTCAAGCATATGGGTAGATAGTCACCTAAAGGGGGGTGAATAGGTGACCCTTTTTTTGATTCCATCAATTCTTTGTCTCTACTTTAATAGCAATAATATCATCACAGATTATAGCACACACACAACACAAAATAAAGAACATCACATAGTACACACAGAATTTATAGTGGTTCTCCTATCTAGGGTACATCCACTTTCTCCCTCCTTCCTCACTAGCAATGTTTTAGATAACGTTATAGCTCCTCCTTTTTAACTCAGATCCAAAGATCCTATAGGCTCAATTTTTGTCAAAAAAACCTACACTCAGACAAACTAGTCCTACCTCAGAGATTCCCTCAATCTCCTACCTCAAGCCCTCTCAAGAACCCTACCTCAGCCTTTATAGAATAGGCCTACAACTAAGTGATTTACCCCAAACCACCTACCTCAGGTCCCTCCAGAACCATACCTCAGCCTTCATAAATTAGGCTTATAATCTCAGAGAAACGATTCTCCTACCCACTCAAATCTCTGAGAGATCTTACAATTTAAAGTGATAATATAAAACACAGATAACAGAAAACCTGTAATCTGGTATATCTGTTTACATAGATTCTTCAAATCAGCTGTAATTGGATTTCTTCTTGATAGATCTGCAGACTGAAAAGTTCCTTCTCTGAATCAACAATCTTCTTGATGTTGATCGGCGTGAATACCTTGAAGATGTTATTGATCAGATACAATTTGACCTTCAGATCAACCTCATGAAAAGGGATCTGAAGATCTTCTTGAAGACCTCTGTCTTCTTCCCCTTTCTCGAAATGTTGTCTGGTTGGAACTTGGAAGAAATTAGAACGAGAAATTCAGATTGCTTTATTTTATCCGTCAGTTTTTCATGTGTGTCTTTTTTTGAGAAGGCAGGACCTTCTATTTATAGACTTTGCAGATGACTGGATTCTGTTTGATAACATCAGTAACATACATCAAATTCTTCCTTGATCGGTTTCTGTTGAAGTATGAGTTTTCTGCAATCAATTCTGACTTGTCTTGACATTTCTAGTGTTGACTTAGTATATTCTGAAACATTGGTGTCGATTAGTACAAGATGTCTCAACACAAGTGTTAAGATATCTTAGTAGTCTTGACATATTCAAACTTTGAGTAATTTTCATCAAAAGCTAAAAGTGTCGAGACATTTAACTTGTCTCGACACACCCGTAATCTGTGTCGACAATTCTAAATATTGCCATGTGTCGAGACAGTTAGATTGTCTCCACACAACTGTCTGCTGCGTCGACAACTTCTGATTCTGTCTTGTGTCGACAACTACTAATTCTGCCTTGTGTCGAGATAGTGAGATTGTCTCGACACAATTTGTCCGCTGTGTCGACAACTTCTTATTCTGCCTTGTGTCGACAACTACTAATTCTCCCTTGTGTCGAGACAGTGAGATTGTCTCGACACAATCTGTCTATTGTGTCGACAACTTCTGGTTCTGCCTTGTGTCGACAATGAGATTGTCTTGACACAATCTGTCATTGAGGTGTCGACATAATTGAACTGTGTCGACACATATGTGCTCAGACAATTTCTTCACATTAAATCCTGCACATGTAAACTTAACATGCATCAAATACATCTTTGTGTATATCATTGAGTTGATAAGAGACTTCTCCAAATCAGGTACACAATTCTCAATGTACCCAACAATCTCCTCTTATTTGAAGAAGTCATAACCCCAATTCAATTCTATACAACACAATACCAAAATATGATGTAAAATATTTAGCATAGCAACAGATTTATATTAAGATAACAAAATTAAATAAAAAACAAATGAACACTTTCATTCCATTTAACAAAATTTATCCATTCCAAAGATTATAAAATGTTATAACAGATTTACATAATTTCTAGATAATATAATATAATCTAAGATTAATCTGGCTTCTTAATGATAATGCCTTTTCCTAATTGAATTTTGGCTTTTACTTCTGGCATACTGTCATCGTCTACCTTCTTGCCTTTTTTGTCCTTGATAATGGAAAGTTGTTTAGTCTTAAGCCTTTGTCTTTCAAAGTAATGAAAGGGCTTGGGGAAATATTTGCTTGGTTCAACAATAGTGGCTGGAATCACCCCATTCTTCTAATCTCTTCTGAACATATTGATAACCTCTTGTTGCTTGAGGTGTTTACTCCATTCTTGCTCAGAGTACCACTTTCCCCTGTCATGTCTATTATTGTTGATTGCTTGCCAAGCAGTGAGTATAATGTTTTTAGAGGTTGGACTCCACGTCTCAAAATCAGGCTTTGCCTTTGCCTGTTCTCTAAATCTTTTCTTAGAAAATTGGACTTATTTTTCTTTCAACAGGGCAGCATCAGTCATCTCCACCTCTTCACAAACAACATCCTGAGCATTAGGTGGAGGATTGTACATGGTCTGAACTGCACTTTGAATATCCTGAAAATTTGGAGGAGAATATATTATCTAGTCTGCAACTGGAGGAATCCCTTCCAACTGAGCTGGTTGGCAGCCAGACTCAGCTGTTTGATTATCATCACATAGTGTAAGGTAGCCAAGAGTAGCTCTGATGCTATTTGAATTCCACTTAGCATAATCAGAACTGGCTTTTATCATAACCCTCTCCCCCTTTATGACTTCTTGTGCAATGTGATTTCTCAAATCATCCTTTTGAAATCTTACTTGATCAACCACATGATGAGTCCCTGTAGTGTAATAATTTTTAAATTTTTTATTTTCATCAATGATGCCTTTTCCTGAATCCTTTATGACTGTACTGAGAGAGGCTAATTAAACATAGAGTTTGGCTTCAGTAGTAGCTGATGTAGGGGTAATTTTATTTTCTAAAGCTGTTGTTTGTTCAGCAAACTTTGATAAAGAAATGTCATGTATTTCTATAAGATTATCATTCAATATCTTCTGATTTTCTCGAACAAAACCTTATTGTACTGCAGTGTCTTTTAAAATCTTCTTAGACTCTGCTTGTTGTTTGGCTAGATAGACCACGGAATTTGCACCTTTTTCAAAGAAGTTTAACATGTCTTGTTTCAGTAAATTCACTTCAAATCTTATGGATTTTATATCTTGGGTCAGCTGAACTAGTAAATCCTTTTTACTTTCATCCACATATTTTTCAAGATATGTTCTTTGTTTATCTAACATTACCTATAACTGAACCAAAAGTGAACAGAAATCCTCAGCAGGAGAAGTAGTTAGTTTTCTTGATTGTAATGTCTTCTTATAGCTCTGACTTTTCCTTTTTGGTTCAGTTATTTTTCTTTGCTGTAGCTGAGATTCTTCTTCCTCATCTAACTCAGATGAGCTAATAATAGCAACAAATTCTTGCTTTTCTGCACTTCCAGACCTTGGGGACTTGGCTGCTTGCTCCCCCTCAACTCTTGCATCATTTTGATCAAGGGATTGATCTACTAAGGTAGTCTAATGTTGTTGATTTTCAACAGTAGGAACATAAGTCATAGTAGAAATAGGTATCTCCCCTTGATATTAGCTTCCTCTCCAAGTGGGATTTCTTCCACAGTCTCCTTAGAAACTACTGTCTCAGTTTCTAGCATATTCTCATCTTGGTCTTCATTCACATTGTGTATCATATCTGTATTCAGTTCATCAAGAACATCCTATACTATGACATTGACAGCTTCACTGTCTAAAATTGTAGTTTCCTTTATGTTTGTCTCGGTAGTTTTGACTACATAGGGTTCAATCTCCCCCTGCACCTCATGCCTTGTTTCAGGTGATCTCCTTTGAGGAATGTTTGTATCTGGTGCATCACTGTGATCTGAACTGGAACTTTCTGGAATTTCAGAATCAATGGAGGATTTGTCTTCCTATACCACTGCCTTTTTCTTCTTCTTATTCTTCTTTTCACTACAGAAGGTTCTCTGGATAGGACTCTATCCCATCTGGACAATATCCTCATATCCATTTTTCTCATATGATTTATCTTTGTGCCCAGTTTATAATTTAGGTCTGTAGGAATGTCTTTGACTAAATATGTACTTAATATCCTACCCATGTTGGGCTTCTTGATACTCTCAGAGATCTTGTCAAATACCAATCTACTCTAGTTAGTTTTGATTTTGAAGATTATTCTTGTCATTATCTCAAACATGGGAGCAGAAATTCTGTCATGTGCGCTTGTCTTATACAGCAACACATTTCCAACTATTTCTGACAGAAATTTTCCTTGAGTATTCATACCCTTTCGATTCAGAGAACTCCCTATCTTTTGACTGAATCCAATCCACACCAACTTAGTCCTTCAGAATTTTGGGTTGAATCTATGGCATCCTCTTGATTGATTCGAGGTCTATGAAATACCTTAGCCAGTCTTTTCTTGGTTATTTTAACCTTTTGCCCCATTCACAGTGGATTTAATTTTTGTTGCACTGGAGTCTAATATTGCATTTTTGAATAATTCCAGTACCTCCCTTTTCCAAATGCCTATAGGTTCTGACAGTAGATATTCAAGACCGGCTTCTTGGATTAGGACAATTACATTCCTAATTTCTTCATCTACGGAGGCGAATCTATTCCGCATGAGTTCGTATCCCTCATTGATGCTTTCATCATTCTTTGGAGCCATTGAAGTCGTCGATCTTGATTTCGTCGAGTGGAAGAAGTCTCGAATGTCGACTAATAGGAATTTGAGGTCTAGACACTTAGTAAGAACTCAAGAAGTTGTTGTTGATTCCTACACTCAACTTTCTTTATATAGTCAAATCTTCATGGAATGTGAAAGGGCGCGCTGCATATAAGCTTATTCTAAATAGTGGAAAATACCTACACACGGAAATTTTCGGCTGACAAGATATGTCAACATGAGTCGACACACCTAAATGTTTCTCGACATTGTAATGTTGACACACTTTTCTGAGACTCGACACAAGACTATATATGGCGTCAACATACATAAATTGTGTCTCGACATGCAGTGTCGACACTCTTTCCTGAGTCTCGACACAATACTATATGGTGTCGACACTTTTTCCTGAGTGTCGTCACAAGATTTTTACTTAGTCAAAATCTAGTTTTCTGAACTGTTATGCTTTGATATTTGAGATGTCTGTAAGTTGAATTGATGACTCCTTATTTTAGCTTATTCAAGATTTAGCATCCCGAGTTCAAATTTAAATAAATTGAACTTCTCTTCTTCTAGTGATTTGGTAAAGATGTCAGCAATTTGTTTATCTGTAGGAACAAATTCTAGGCTAATATCTTTATTTTCTACATGCTCCCTAATGAAGTGATATCTAATTTCAATATGCTTTGTTCTACTATGAGATACAGGATTGGGGGAAATAGAAATAGCACTTCTTGAATCACAGAATAAGGGAGTTTCACTTAGCTGTAACTTATAATCTTGTAGCTGATGTTGAATCCAAAGCAGTTGAATACAACAACTTCCAGCTGAAATGTATTCAGATTCAGCTGTTGATATTGCCACACTTGTCTTCTTTTTGTTACTCCATGAAACCATCCTTCTTCCAAGAAATTGACATGATCCTGATGTTCTTTTCCCGTCTTCTTTACATCCTGCATAATCTGCATCTGAAAAACCAATTAGTTCAAAATCACTATTCCTTGGATACCAAAGGCCAAGATTAGGTGTGCCCTTTAGATATCTCAATATCCTTTTGACTGCTGTATAATGAGAATCTTTAGGGCATGCTTGATATCTGGCACAGATGCAAGTGGAATACATTATATCTGATCTACTAGCTATTAGATAAAGCAGTGATCCAACTATCCCTTTATACAAGGTCACATCAACTGGCTTGCCAGTAACATCCTTGTCTTAAGACATAGTGGATCTCATAGGAGTTCTCATTGAAGTGGTTATTTCCATGCCATACTTCCTGATTAACTCCTTGGTGAACTTAGATTGACTAATGAAAAGTCCATCTATAGTTTGTTTAACTTGGAGACCCATAAAAAACTTGAGTTCACCCATGTTACTCATCTCAAACTTACTTTGCATTAATTTGGCAAACTTAGTGCAAAGTGAGTCATCAGTAGAACCAAATATAATATCATCTACATATATTTGTACTAGGATGGTCTTGCCTTTGACTTCCCTTAGGAATAGTGTATAGTCTATTTTCCCTCTTGAGAATTTATTCTCCAGAAGGAACTCAGACAGAGTCTCATACCAAGTCCTTGGGGCTTGTTTTAAACCATAGAGAGTCTTTGGAAGCAAATAAACATGTGTAGGTTTAGTTGAATCAACAAAACGTGATAGTTGATCTTCATAGACTCTTTCTTTGAGATTACCATTTAGGAAGGCTGACTTAACATCTATTTGGTAAACTTTGAAACTCTTATAGGCTGCATATGCTAGGAAGATTCTTATAGCTTCCAACCTAGCCATTGGTGCAATTTTTTGATCAAAGTCTATTCCATCTTCTTATCTATATCCCTTTGCAACCAGACTAGCTTTGTTCCTTATTATTACACCATTTTCATCTAGTTTTTTTTTTCTATAAATCCATTTAGTTCCTATGATGTTGCAATATTCTGGTCTGGGAACCAGCTACCAAACCTTGCATCTTTTGAACTGGTTCAATTCTTCCTGCATTGCTCCTATCCAAAATGGATCCACATTAGCTTCTTCAAACTTCTTTGGTTCTGTCTGTGATAGAAAACTTGAATACATCACAGTATTGTGATGTTTGCTTCTTGTGGTCACTCCCTGAATAGCATCTCCTATGATCAATTCCCATGGATGATCCCTTAGATTCCTAACAGCAACGGGCAGTGTGATTTCATCTCCTGAACCATCTCGATTAATGTGCTCAATTGTTTCTCCTAGATCTTCTTGTACAAGCACTTCCTCAACAATGTTGACTTCTTCTTACATATTCTACTTTGTTGTAACTATATCTTCTATAGATAGCTCCTTTAGCTTCAAGTCCACACCTGTTATGCTTGATATACCTGACTCATTATTATAAAACATAGAACTTTGATCAAATACAACATGTACAGGCACCTCTATAACTTGATCCTTTAAGTTGTAGGCCTTATAGGCCTTGCTGTGGTTACTATAACCAACAAATATCTCATCATATGACTTTTCAACAAACTTGGATATGTATGTTTTCCCATTATTTCGGAAATACCATCTACAACCAAAAATTCTGAAATTGGCTATGTGTGGTTTCCTGCCCTTCATTAGTTCATAAGGAGTTTTATTTAGTCTTTTGTTGATTGAAGCCCTGTTAAGAACATGAAATGTAGTGTTAATTGCCTCAGCCCAGAAATATTCTGGGATTGAAGAATCACTCAGCATGGTTCTTCCAGCTTCAATGAGAGTCTTGTTCTTCCTCTCAGCAACTCCATTTTACTGCGGTGTTCTTGGTGAAGAAAATTCTTGTCGAATCCCCAGTTTTTCACAAAACTTTGTCATATAATCAGATTGAAATTCAGTTCCATGATCACTTCTAATTCTGACCACAGAGCTATTTAATTCATTCTGAATTTGTTTGGCAAAAAGTCTTGAAGACACCCGGAGTTTCAGACTTTTTCCTTAAGAAGAAAACCCAAGTGTATCTTGAATAATCATCAACAATTACAAAAGTGTAGACTCTCCTTCCTAAACTATGAACTTGCATAGGACCAAACAAGTCTATATGTAGGAGGTATAAACACCTCACTGAGTCTTTGGAATCATAACCATTAAAAGAAGCTTTAGTCTGCTTGCCTTTTTGGCATGCTGAGCAGATGCTCTCCTTAGAGCATTTAAGGTTAGGACCATTCCTAACAAGCTCTTTGCTGTAAAGTTTGCCTATGGCCTTATAGTTCAAGTGAACTAGCCTCTTGTGCCATTTGACACATTATGAGGCTCTTTCACTTGCAACTAGACATAATGGAGAGTCTGATTTTATACATCAAAAATTTAGACAGTACATATTCCCACATCTAGTGCCTGTCAAGATGACCTCTTGGTCACTTGAACTTTTTATTAGGCACTCCTCTTTGTGGAAAGATATGGCATAGCCCAGATCATAAAGTTGGCTTATGCTTATAAGATTATGTTTCAATCCTTCCACATAAGCTGTTTTAGTGAGTGTGACAAAGCCATTTGTGATCTTACCATAATCTTTTGTTATGCCTTTATTAGCTCCTCCAAAGATCACCTTTGGTCCATCCTTTAGAGGGATGTATTCCCTGAGATTTCCTCTTATTCCAATCATATGTATGGAACATCCACTATCCAAGTACCAGATTGATCTTTCTCTAGAACTTGGACATTCCTCCAAAATAAAAATTTACTTTTCCTTAGGAACCCAAATTGTTCTGGGTCCTAGGTTTTTGTTAATTGTGACTCTATTAAATTCACTAGTAAATTTCTTGACTGGATATCTTTTCTAAATATGAGACACTGAGTAATTGTACCAGCAATCTAAGGCAAAGTGTCCTATCTTTCCACAACACCAGCATTCATATCTATTATACCTCCTTTTTGAAGAAACATAAGGATCTTTGTACTGACATTCCTTTAGTCAGGAGTCAGCAAACTTAACAGTTTTATCTTGACTGGGAGCACAATACTTGTTTCGTCTCTCAGCAACAAGATTCCTCCTCAAGCCTTAGACTAGAACACTGGTTGTGGAATGACTTGACCCTTTAGTACTTTTGGCTTTTTACCCCTTTTTCTTTTGGGTTTTACAAACCAAAACCACTTCCAGGTATTCCTGAGAAGGTGTCTACTTTGGGCAGTACAGTTTTGGGTTTTGAAAATTGTTGTACTAGGCTTCTCTCATTCATAAGTTTCAATTCCAGCTCCTGAATGGTTACATCATTTTTCTTAATTATCATTATTTGGTCATCAATAATCTTAGTTAGTTTTGTCAACTTAGAATTTTGAAGATCAATCTTCTGAATATCCATTTTGTGATGATACTCATAACCTTTTAGGGATGCAATTTTTATAGCTTGTTCTTTAACAAGCTTCTTATTGTTAACTAAAGCTACCAGCAACTCACCAAATTTAACTGTGAGATGTTGTAGTTCAGTTGCTGAGTTAATCTCATGTGAATCAACCACTGAGTCACATGAGTTTAGTTCACCTTTAGTTTCATAAACATAAGTCTTAGAGCAGGAAGAGTTGTCATAGATTACCTGTGTACTTTTATAGTCATGTACTTTTATTTTTGGTTTATCAGATATTGCCATCAAGTTGATCTCCATGTCTTCTTCAGAATCACCATAGTTTGATGAAGTTTTTGAGTTTTTCCCTTTGTATATAGCCCTTTTGATAAACTCTTCTTCATAGGAGAACAGTCCTACATGTTCTTCTTCTGATTCAGTTGAATCAGTTTCACTATCAGACAAAGTATTTAACTTCT
This sequence comes from Platanthera zijinensis, assembly GCA_039513925.1. NCBI lineage: Eukaryota > Viridiplantae > Streptophyta > Magnoliopsida > Asparagales > Orchidaceae > Platanthera > Platanthera zijinensis. Next base: position 69,700,088 of record CM077096.1, read on the forward strand.
TTGCCATCAGACCCTTCTCTGATTTCTTGTCCTTATTAAAATTCTTTTCTTTTGACTTCCTGTTCTCCTTTCTTTTTACTAGACAGTCGGTAATGACATGCCCAGGCCTATTACAGCAAAAACAAATAATGTCAGTCTTAAATTGTTTGTTCTGTTGTGAATCATAACTGACCACAGATTTGCCTCTGTGCTTGTATTTGCTTTTATTAGAGCTTGATCCAAAAGGTTTCTTATTTCTCTACAGCTTCCTCCTTAACATTTTCTTGAATTGCCTGGTAAATAATGCTAGTTCATCATTTGATATTTCTTCTGGAGAAGAACATGCTCCAATGTTGTCTGTTTTATCATCCCTTCTGGGTGATGATGGGGTTTCTCTTCTTGTTTTCTTGGAAGTATCTGCTTTGAAATCCACTGATTTAGACTGAGTTGAGTTTTTGGCAGATTGAGCTTCAGCTTTCCTAGAATTTAGCTGAATTTCATGTGACTTTAACTTCCCATATAAGTCTTGGGGTAACATATTTCTTAAATTTCTCATCTCTCTTACAGCACAAATCTTGATGACCCATTCTTTATTCGGGAATCTCGGAAATTTGTCATTTAATTCATAGTTTGAGAAGTTTCTTCCATAGTTTCTCAAATCATTAACTATTTTAAAGAACTTTTCATAGCATTGTTCAATAGAATCAGTTTTTCCTTATCAAAAGGCTTCATACTACTGGTTGAGGAGAGATTTTCAGTCATCTCTTACCTCTTATATGCCTTCCATGTAAACTATGAGGGTATCCCACATCTCCTTGGATGTATTACAATGCACTAGATTCTAAAAGGTTGAGTTATCTATTGCACTAACTATTATATTCTGTGCCCGCTTGTCCATAGTAGCAAGTATCACCTCATCCTTTGTCATTTCTAATAATTTCTTGGGGGTTTGATCATTAGCATCCAAGACTGATATTTTCATGTGCACATATGGTCCTTCTTATACTGTGATAAATATTCTTGGATCTGAGGCTTCCATGAACAGTCTCACTCTCTATTTCCATATTATAAAGTTATCCTTAGTACATATTTGCAATTTCATATAACTGAGTTCTCTGTGAGATTCAGAAGCTATAGATCAGATAATCTTCAATTACCCTAAGGATCTTTTTCAGACAGATAGGTCTTTCTTTGAAGAACCTCCCTCTGATACCACTTGAAAGTCAAGCCTATGGGTAGATAGTCACCTAAAGGGGGGTGAATAGGTGACCCTTTTTTTGATTCCTTGCAATTCTTTGTCTCTACTTTAATAGCAATAATACCATCAAAGATTATAGCACACACACATCACAAAATAAAAAATAGCACACAGTACACATAGAATTTATAGTGGTTCCCCTATCTAGGGTACATCCACGTTCCCCCTCCTTCCTCACTAGTAATGTGCTAGATAAGGTTATAGCTCCTCCTTTTCAACTCAGATCCAAAGATCCTACAGGCTCAGTTTTTGTCAAGAAACCTACACTCAGACCAACTGGTCCTACCTCAGATATTCCCTCAATCTCCTACCTTTGGCCCTCACAAGAACCCTAACTCAGCCTTTATAGAATAGGCCTACAACTCAGTGAGTTACCCCAAACCACCAACCTCAGGTCCCTCCAGAACCCTACCTCAGCTTTATAAATTAGGCTTACCATCTCAGAGAAAAGATTCTCCTACCCACTCAAATCTCTTGGAGATCTTATAATTTAAAGTGATAATATAAAACAAAGATAACAGAAAACCTATAATCTATTATATCTATTTACACAGATTCTTCAAATTGGCTGCAATTGGATTTCTTCTTGATAGATCTGCAGACTAAAAAGTTCCTTCTCTGAATCAGCAATCTTCTTGATGTTGATTGGCGTAAATACCTTGAAGATGTTGTTGATTAGATATAATTTGACCTTCAAATCAACCTCATGAAAAGGGATCTGAAGATCTTCTTGATGACCTCTGTCTTCTTCTTCTTTCTCGAAAATGTCGTCTAGTTGGGACTTGGAAGAAATTAGAACGGGAAATTCTAATTGCTTTATTTTATCCGTTAGTTGTTCCCGTGTGTCTTTTTTTGAGAAGGCAGGACCTTCTATTTATAGACTTTGCAGATGACTGGATTTTGTTTGATGACGTCAGTAACATACATTAAATTCTACCTTGATCAGTTTATATTGAAGTATGAGTGTTCTGTAATCAGTTCTGACTTGTCTTGACATTTCTAGTGTTGACTCAGCATATTCTGAAACATAAGTGTCGAGTAGTACCAGATGTCTCAATACAAGTGTTGAGATATCTTAGTAGTCTTGACACATTCAAACTTGGAGTAATTTTCATCAGAAGCTGAAAGTGTCGAGACATTTGACTTTTCTCGACACACCCGTAATCTGTGTCGATAATTCTAAATACTGTCATGTGTCGAGATAGTTAGATTGTCTCGACATAACTGTCTGTTGTGTCAACAACTTTTGATTCTGCCTTGTGCCGACAACTACTAATTATGCCTTGTGTCGGGAAAGTGAGATTGTCTCGACACAATCTGTCTGCTGTGTCGACAACTTCTGATTCTGCCTTGTGTCGACAACTACTAATTTTGCCTTGTGTCGAGATAGTGAGATTGTCTCGACACAATCTGTCTGCTGTGTCGACAACTTCTGGTTCTGCCTTGTGTCAACAATGAGATTGTCTTGATACAATCTGTCATTGAGGTGTCGACATAATTGAACTGTGTCGACATATATGTGCTGAGACAATTTCTTCACTTTAAATCCTGCACATGTAAACTTAACATGCATCAAATATAACTTTGTGTATATCATTGAGTTGATAAGGGACTTCTCCAAATCAGGTACACAATTCTCAATGTACACAACAGAAAGTGGTTGTACCCATCAATTGGGGAACCACTATAAATCTTGTATACTGTATTGTGATTGTTGTGTTGTGTTTGACTTGCTGTGATGATCTTTAAATACTGATTATTTTTTCTGTTTCATTTGACTGGGTTATATAGATAGAAAAGTAATTCTCATTATCTAAAAGTAGCCTAGAATTTAAATTGGATATATTCATCCCCCCTCCTCTAGGTGACTGAATCCTTGAACAAACATTTACAAGTGTCGACCCAAGTCCTAGGTGTCAACACAGCTTTTATTCAGTCTCGACATAACTTGTGTAAAGTGTATCGATACTAGTCCCGAGTGTCGACACAGTTGCTTTCTTGTTTAATGGTGTGTACCCAAGTCCTTGGTGTCGACACAGCTTGCATCCTATCTCGACACAACTTGAATAATGGTGTCGACACTAGTCCTAATTGTCGACACTACATGATTCCTTGTCTCAGCACAGCTTTTACAAAGGTGTCGACACTTGTCTAGTGTCTCGACGCTTTTGTACTTAGTTTATTTTCCTGAACAAATAAACTCAACATACATCAAATACAAATTTTGTGTATATTATTGAGTTGAAAGGGCTTAGACAAATCAGGTACACAATTCCCAATATACCCAACATATTCTAACATGGTTATATTTTAACAGTAATATTTCTACTCTAGCAGTTATATATAGTACATGTAAGGTATGTAAAATAGTACTAAAAGAAAGTGTTGTGAGTAAAGTAAAGAACGGAGCAGAAAGTAAACTAGCTACCACTAAGCTATCATCACAGAAGTACCTTAACTTATATGAATGTTCATACAAACTTATAAGTTAAGGTTTCATAAATAAAACTTATCATATAAAAGAGCTCATACTAATTTCTATGATAAGGATCTATGGTGCGTATGTCCTAACTATGTATGTATGTTATGATGAGTTATGCGGGTTATGATTCATATAAGTGCAACTCACACACACGACTTTGTGATCACAGACCTTTAATTCCCTCTTTTTGGAGTTAGTTGAACTCTATGGTACTACCGTTGTGGCTACGGCAGTAGTGGAGCGTGCGTCTCCACTCCTATGTGGGTATGCACACTACCATGCCTAGACCTTCCATACGCATCTATACACGTCCTAGGTGCACTCTAGAGTCTCTGTGTACTAAATGTTGCTTACCTGCCAGTTTTTTTGGTCGAGTGTGCGTTCTTGGGGATTGTCCTCCAGACCGCAGTATAAAACATCCTACTGGCCCCTCAAACACTCACACCTCGCCAAAGTCACTGTACTGCCATCGGTGTGATGACTAGTCGAGTTCCGCATGACTCGCCACTAGTTTGTTTCTAAGCACATGCAAGATATCTCAATCTGAGCCTCCAACTCACAAGACCAACCCGTCCTGAAATAAACCTCCTGAGCCTCCAGCTCACAAGACTAAACATATCCTGATATCAATCACCTGAGCCTCTAGCTCGTAGGATAACCTATCATGAATCCCTCCAACCCTATACAGGTGAGTTTTTCACATCGTTCACTTAACCTATTAGACTACTCTTAACTAGTTCTTATTATACATAGCAACTTAGAGTTAGTCCTTGAACTACCTAGGCCATGCCCAATGAAGGGCTCTCGGGGGCACTAGGAACTATGATGGGCATGAATCTCAAAGCTCCCGCTCTCAAGGACACTTACTCTTATTAGTGTTTACCCATTATTAATACCCAACTCTTGATGTTACTATGGGGTGAGCCTAATGACTTAAGGTATTATTGAAAGAGCGACGATCTTCCGCCGGTCTCCGTTCTAGTTATTCTCCTTGGGATTTGCACTATAACACTCATTACTATGCAGTGACCTACTTGAGACCAACCATGTTTTTAAATTTCCAATACGCTTCTCAATCCAATCACTTATCATATCCCATGTGGGTCCTAGTGTTATACGATACTTTTGCTAAGTGCAGCCCATGACCTAATACTAACCCACATGAGATGACTTCCAATTATTTGGGCCAAAGGCCCCTAACTATTTATCATGGGTTTGGCATATGCATAATGTTGACCATTCAGAATTTCATCAATTTCCTAATTATTTTTGGGCCATAAATTAAATCATGTAGTTAAGTGATTTAGGTCACTTTGAACATGAGCTATTATATCCAGTGATCCATTATGTCTAAATAAATTATCTAGAGTTTATCTTTGTTAAAAATGACAGTTCACCAAAAATCCTAATTTTTTCCACTTGATTTGTCATTTATTTTCTATTTATGATTATAATCACAATTATCCCATTTTTCAAATGAAGTATATCAAATATTCAAATAAAAATTCATAGAAAACTACTGGTCATTAATATTGTCATAATAATACTCAAAACAGATTTTCATACTCCTAGTTAGTGATTTGATTTAAAATAATTACATGTGAACAAAATTATAAAAATGTCACTACTAAGGTATTCAACATAATTAATCATCCAAAATTCTTAATAAAATTTACAGGGGTTTATACTATATAAATAAGGGTCTAGACAATTTTCCATAATTTTCAAAATTATATTATCCCTACTTGTAAATTAAATCCCAAAAGGGTAAAGTTGTAATTATACTAATTACACAAGAAATAATTTTCAAACATGTTCATAAATTTTTCTAGAGGTTTGAACAGACCTATTAGGGCTTATATCAAAATTTTGAAATTTTCTAAGGTCAGTAGCCCTACTTCTTATTTTTAATTCTAAATGAGTTGATTTTCTAATAATTCAAACTAATGTGATTTTTTATCCTAAAAATCCCAATATTTTTATGGGAGGTGTATTTCATCCCTATGAGCCTCTGTCCAAAATCTCATAGACATTTATTGGGTCAAATGGGCTAATTTCCCTTTTTATATTTTTGTTATTGGCACACCATTTACAAATCTACCTCCACCATGCATGTTGGATTCTCCAACATCTAGAGGTCCAAATGGTCCCAATATTTTACCAAGGTCATATGATGACCTTATGGTCATGCCACACAAATTTGGGGGCATTTGGAATAGGGAAACTCGCTAAATTTAATTTATTTATTTAATGGAATTTTTATAATAACTATAGAACAATACCTCCCAAAAAATCTGATTTTTGGGCAGGGTCTAAGTGTAGTATATACACATGTATGACCTAAAATTCATTGCATGTGGACTTAGGGTTTGACTTAGGCATCCATTTGAATTTCTTCCCTATCCTAGGAGCAGTCCTAGGAGGATGATCCTAAAGGGAGCTACATTGCTCCAAATTACAAGTTTAGGGTGTCCAATTAAAGGTAAGACCTAGATCAACCTTTTTCATGTCAGTGAGTATTTCTGAAAATTCCTATAAGAGGCCGAAATTAAGCATGCAAGTTAACTGTAAATGTGTGACAATTATTCACATTTAATTATATAACAACATTATAATTAAATCAGTTATTTTGAACGGCATCAGGTTATCGTCCCCGATAGCCGACGGCTGAGATCGAGCCGTGCTGTAGCATATTGATCCATCTTTTCCGACCACCTGGGCCGCTGCCACCGCTGGAGATTGTCGCTTCCACCTCCGTTGAGGTGGTGGCTAGCGTTTCCCGATGATATGTCCGCTGGAGGCGGCTCCTCCGGCGAACCCGAGCTAGAAGAAAAACTCAGAAATCTTGCCCACTGCTCACATGGTATCGAGCTCAATTGAGCCTGATTTCTCTCCTAATAGAACTAGAGGACTAGCACAGAGGGAGGGGAGGAGAAACAGACCATTAGACGTGCTTGGCGGCGGGTTTGGTGGTGGTGAGCCATGGTTGATAACTTCTCTGGTGAGCTAGCTCGTTTCCTGGATTCTCTGGCTAACGCCTTACTTCAGTTATTGATTTCCACTCCTCTGGGCTCACTAAAGGTGATGGTGGGGTTGAATGAAGGCGGGGTTGGCTGTTAGTGTGGTTTTGCTTAAGGGGGTGGTCGGCCATGAGCATAGGATGCTCCTCCTTGCTTCTAAGTGGCCACCAGCCCCGAAAACCTGCTGGAAATTTGCTTGGGAGCTCAGCCAAGGGCTTGGGTAGAAGGAAGGAGGGCCAAGTGGCCTCCATCCCCTCTTTCCCTCTCTTCTCTCTCTTCCCTTTAGCCAAAATTCCTAAAATTCTCCCTTGTATGTCACTACCCTCAAAATTTAGAGGGTAGGGGTTGTAAATGTGCACTTGGGCTGATCATGGGTCTTGACTCATGGGCCTAGCCCATTGGGAATGGCTTGGCCTCTCTTTTCCTTCTTTAGGCCTCATGTTGACTTTTTGGGTTGACTTGGTCAACTTGATGTGTAGGCTAGCCCCACTTGATGGTCATGGACCGCATGACACCGCCCAACATGAGTTGGGCCATAGTGGTGCCCCACTTGGGCTAAGTGGGCCTATGTGTATGGATTTGACCATATTTGGGTTAAGGTTGTCTTTGGTCAAATTGGGTCAATGGGTGACTCAATGATGTGGCTTTTGGTTCACTTAGATTGTTTTTAGGATTAGGGGCATAGTGGTGGGGCCAGTGTGTACTTATGATTCCAATTTGGGCTAGTTTGACCTAGTTTGACTTGAACCCCATAGTGGGCCTTATGTGTATCCACCATAATTCATTGGGTCAAACCTAGCATGACCCCATTTACCCACCTCGTGTCCTAACCTAATCTAAGTTTAGGGATCTAGTAGGAAATGAGATGTTACACTATGGCCATCACACTCTTGCTCATTTCTTTATTCCTTCTAAGAAGCGGATTGTAGATTTGATGACAAAGCTGCAGACATATATCCCGCATGCCTAGTTAGTGTACAAACTCTAGTAGAATGATCCCCTGTGAGTTTGAGTGGGATGTTAGATATAATGTAAATTCTATATGGTAGAGATAGCTTAGGCTCACATTGGGTGGATGTTGCGAGCACCCTCTCTTGCGCATGTATATATAACACTATTGTTAACATGAATAATACAATTTGATCTTTTCATATCAAAATGCACGTACACAATCCGAAAACTAATGAAGGTTATCCCTAATATGATGGAAATGCAATGTCATAATCCTCTAATGGAATTAATTCCAACAAGAGAATAATTAAATAATAAAATTTTAAACTCATGTCTTTAATCACATTTAACCGCAAAGTTCAAATTAAGTAATCAAGAACCATTGCAAATTAGTTAAGAGTGCATCAAAATTCAAAGCACATGCTTAATAATTAATAAACGCCATCGAAAAGTAAAATAACAAAATTAATTTGGGTAACCACTATTACTAGCAATGCAAGATACTCGTACGACGCAAAAAAAATGAAAACTAGAAATAAAAGCTAACCAAATAATCGATGTCGGTGGTGGTAGGGAAGATCTGATGGTGGGGGCGGTTTCTGGATGTGAGAATACTATTGAGTAAGGGATGTTGGAGGGATAAGGCCGTTGAAAGTTGTGCACCATAACTGTTAATTAATGTTTGGGGTCGCGTTCAATACGAGAGGGGTTGTAGGGCCCAGCTGGATATGAGTAAAGGTGGTTGGGGGCTCGGCTGGTGGTAGGGGGCTAGGGAGTTGATATGGGTGGGGAAATGTGGTTGAGGGCTAGGACAGAGGTAGGGTAAGCGGTCGTGTCTCGACTGAGGTGAGAAAGGAAATAAAGAGGGTTGACTGAGGCTATAGAGGGGACTGAATGGTAAGAACAATAAGGGGGAGTGGAGAGGATGAAAATGACGTCGGTGGCTGATGGGGTTGTCGACTGAAGAATGGTCAGCAGCGGCGACTGGTATGGCTCTCGATAGAAGAAATGATGATGTTGGTGGTGTAAGGGCTCTCAAGCGTCAGCACCTGAGATCAACAGAGGGGTGATAGACCTCGGCGTCGACATTAGAAGAGGGAGGAGTCGACACCACCGGTTGCGGGCTTCACACATGAGGGTGTGACCTAGCAGTGGAATGAAGTGCTACAACTCTCAATACTTAAATATATTAATTGGATGGAATATAAAAGGAGTATTTAGGTTAAGTCTAAAAGATAGGGGGATAGATCTTAACTTTCTTCTAATCTAGAGTTAATATAAAAAAGTCGCAGCACAAAGAAAAATAAGGAAAAAGCAAGCACACAGACGACATAAGGATTACAGTGGTTCCCCAATAAACCTGTGTACGTCCACTCTTCTACCACCCTGGTAGGAATCCACTAACAGGTTTTGATCAAGTGACTGCCACCTTTGAGCTTTTGATCAGGTGCTCAAAAACCAATCTCAAGTCTTTTGATCAGGAGACTTGCAACCAAACTAAGTTTTGAAGGGAGTTAAAACCCTGTATAGTGGGGTGGGAAGGAAAGTGATGCTAGTCTTTGCTATTCTCAAAAGCAACTTTGAGAAGACTTTGTTTTGATTCAAGATCTTGTCAAAGCTCCCCCCTGTGATGTAGAGTTGTTCAGGAAATGGAAGCTTTGCTTCAGGAGTGTGTAGGTCTTCAAATCTGATGTTGCTCTCCAGCAAGCTTCTAGACTGATATGGTATTTGTTGTCTCTTGAAAAGCCTGGAGCAGATGATGAAGAACACTATATGAAAGAAAGCTGTGTTGTGTTCTTCAGAATCTCTATTTTGACTATATCATCATTTTGTTATCAGACACTTCTTCTCTTATATCTACAAAACCTCCAATCTGTATATATTCCCCCTAGCCGTGTTCAAACATTTGAATTAACTCTCTCTTGAAACGGCTGAAGCATTCCCGAGAGAGAAAGTTGCTTGGGGAATTAATCGCATTAACTGGTATTGTTGAACGGCTATAAGCATTAAATCTGATAGATATTAAATGCCTTAATTAATTCTGCCAGCTGTTAAAATCTCTGTCTGTAAGACTGCACAGATTTCGTCGACTTCAGTATATTATTCGTCGACCTTAACTCAGAGATCGTTGACCTTAATATTCTTTGTGTCAAGCTGAGATTCTGTCTTGAGATCAGCGATCGTCGACTGGAGCTCGGAGATCGTCGAGCTCAACTCAGAGATAGAACTCTGAGTTTAATCGACCTGGGTTTGACTATCGTCGAACGCAGCTTGAAGATTGTCGAGCTCAATTCCTGCCTTTGTCAAACCTGATTTCCTCATGATTTCTTTTCTATAACATTTCTCTGGAGTTATTTTGAGGCAGACCTAGAAATAATCCTATGACCCTGACTATACATTTTGGGTCAATCTAAAAACATCCTAATAGTATTCCTTGCCCAAATCCAAACTAGGGTTCCAACAATCTCCCCCTATTTGGGTGAGGATACTATTTACACAAAAAGGAAAACAAAGCAAGTTTGAAATAGGTGCTTTGAAAAATAAAATAAACAACAACAAAGTCTTTGAAATATAAATATGAAAAACTTCGGATAGGCTCTGTAGCTATTCTTTGCTTATCTTTAACTGAGCATATTTCATATATGTTGTTCCTGTTATATTCAACAATTTCCTTGATATCAACCCCCTGATTTCTGACTAATTGAAACTGCTGCTGATGTATCCTTTAAAGCAGTCTCCCCCTATAAAACTACCCTGTATTGAAGGGTCTTTTCCTGAAATAAGGGGTTAGGAGTTCTGCACCCAGATTATCTTTGGTCCCAGTTCTTTTTCATAATAATTAGATATAAAAGAACATACAGGTTGATCTTTGTAACCTAGAGGGTGAAATTTAGCCATTGGGTAAAAGGATTAATAAAGTTTTGAGTTTGATTATAATTTTCAAAAGGATAAAAATTTCTGTTTTGAAATTTTGAGTTCGACGAAAAATAATTTCGTCGACCTGAGTTCGACGAAGGGAATCGATTTCGTCGATCTCGGTTCACAAAATGATAATATCTATTTTCTGTGTTCCATGATCGTCGATCTCGGTTCGATGAAGCAAAATTCTTTTGTCGATCATAATTTCCAGACAAGTTAAAATCAAAATCTCTGTTCAGAGTTCGCCTTCCTGAGTTCGAAGAAGAGTGTTGTTTTCGTCGAGCTTCGTTCGACGAATTATGTTGGACACAAATTTTCTGAAATTATTTAAATGTTTTTGGTAAAATTTTAGTTATATTGTCTAAATCTATTATCTTTTCTTTGACTTTAATTATTTCTAAAGAATCTAATTGTTCAGAAAAAAATTTTAAATTTTCTTTAAGATTTTTGTTTTTAGAAGATAGATTATACACTTTCTCTCTGAGAAGTTTTATTTCCTTCTCAGATTGAATCAAATCATTGCATAAAATTTTAAAATCTTCTTTAAAATGTTCTGAAGAAAAATCAATGGAAGAGATAACCTGATCCTCTTCTGACTCTGCTTCTGATTCAGATTATTCATCATAGCTGCTGCAAGATGCATTGATTACCATCAAACAGAATTCTCTTGCTCTTGTTTCTTATTCATCCTCAGTTGTACAGGATGAAGCTTCAGAATCACTCCAAGTATCAGCATCATATTTTCTCTTTTTAGCTGATCCAGCAGCCATTGCTGTGAGAGAGTCCCGGATTTATTTTGCTGAAATACATTCTGCAACTCCTTCAAAAATGTTATCAGACATTGATTGAGCAAGAATGTTCATTGCTTGTGCATCAGCCATCTTTAACAATTTTTTGGGCTTCTGAGTCTACAGATAGAGTAGTGGGACCTGACAAAATAGAGTTGTAAATTAAATGACTTCATCAATAGAATTCATAAATAGTCTAATCATTTCCTTCCATAGTGCAAGCTTATCCAGATTGCACTTAGGAGGTCCAGTGCTTGAACATTCTTCATTTTGTGCCATGAAAAACTCCTAATAAATATAAGATCTATCAGATCGTTTTGGTTCAAGTGTTAGCTTGTACAACCAAAGAACCTCCTCTGATACCAATTGAAAGATAGGGGATAGATCTTAACTTTCTTCTAATCTAGAGTTAATATATAAAATTTCACAGTACAAAGATAAAGAAGGAAAAAGCAAGCACACGGACAACACAAGGATTATAGTGGTTCCCCAATCAACCTGGGTACATCCACTCTTCTACCACCCTGGTAGGAATCCACTAATAGTTTTGATCAGGTGACTGCCACCTTTGAGCTTTTGATCAGGTGCTCAAAAACCAATCTCAAGTCTTTTGATCAGGAGACTTACAACCAAACTAACTTTTGAAGCCAGTTAAAACCCTATACAGTGTGGAGGGAAAGAAAGTGATGTTAGTCTTCTCTATTCTCAAAAGCAACTTTGAGAAGACTTTGTGTGGATTCCATATCTTGTCAAAGCTCCCACTGAGATGTAGAGTTATTCAGGAAATGAAAGCTTTGCTTCAGGAGTGTGTAGGTCTTCAAATCTGATGTTGCTCTCCAGCAAGCATCTAGATTGATATGGTATTTGTTGCCTCTTGAAAATCCTGGAGCAAATGATGAAGAACACTATATGAAAAAAGCTGTGTTGTGTTCTTCAAAATCTCTATTCTGACTATATCATCATTTTGTTGTCAGTCACTTCTTCTCTTATATCTGCAAAACCTCCAATCTGTACATATTCCCCCTAGCCGTATTCAAACATTTGAATTAACTCTCTCTTGAAACGGCTAAAGCATTCCCGAGAGAGAAAGATGCTTGGGGAATTAATCACATTAACTGATGTTGTTGAACGGCTATAAGCATTAAGTCTGAGAGATATTAATTGCCTTAATTAATTCTGCCAACTATTAAAATCTCTGTATGTAAGATTGCACAGATTTCGTTGACCTCGGTCTGTTATTCGTCGACCTCAGCTCAGAGATCGTCGACCTGAATAATCTTTACGTCGAGCTGAGATTCTGTCTTGAGATTAGCGATCGTCGATTGGAGCTCGAAGATAGTCGAGCTCAATTCAGAGATAGAACTGTGAGTTTCGTCGACCCGGGTTCGTTTATCGTCGAAGGCAGCTTAAAGATTGTCGAGCTCAATTCCTGCCTTTGTCAAACCTGATTTCCTCATGATTTTTTTCTGCAACATTTCTCTGGAGTTCTTTTGAGGCAGACCTAGAAATAATCCTATGACCCTAACTATACATTTTGGGTCAATCTAAAAACATCCTAATAGTATTCCTTACCCAAATCCAAACTAGGGTTCCAACAAAGTCATCTGACATCCCTAAACGCATGATCGAATAACTTAACAAACATCTTAAAATACAATTCCAAAAATAAAAAAAATAAAATACTTAGAACTATGAAAAATTGCGATGACGTGATGGTGGTATTTAATTGTCCATTCAATAATACAAAATTCATCGATCTCATAAATCTTTTAGTGACGTGTCCTCCCCCGACGCCCTGAGTTGATAGAGTTATTGCTTCGATCATAGACAAGCCCTTATGTGCATGTTCATAAAATTTTCCTCACATTAACATGGCTTGTTCCAAGAGAGGATCGATCAAGAGCTTAGTTGAAATACTTGATTTCAAGAGCCTAGACACCTAGAGGGGGGTGAATAGGTTCTAATATTCTTTAAGAATTTTAGGCAATTAGCTAGTTCAAACTCAGCACAGAAAATTCAATACACAGTACAATAATCACAGCACAGCATACACCAGATTTATAGTTGTTCCCCGAGGTATAGGTACATCCACTTTCTCCCTTCGCCTATCCAGTAGAGAACTGGATTCAGCCCAACTTCCTTCCACTTACTCAGATCCACAGATCTTACAACTCAGAACTAGATTGGTTCTTACAGCTCAGACTTATACAAGTCTTACCTCAGATTCTTCTCAAGAACCCTACCTCAAGCCTCAGGCCTACCTCAGCCTTTAGCACTAGGCTTACAACTAAGACTTTCACAAGTCCTACACCTCAGGCACTCAGCCCTAACTCAACCTTTATAATTACAGGCTTACAACTCAGATCTTACAAAAAATCCTACAAGAAAATGAGTGTTTTAAAAAGGTACAAAAATTTCACCAGATAGAACTCTCTATTGGTGTGAGCTTCTTTATCAGTTCTTGAATAAACTGAATCTTCAGATCCAACCTGACTTAGTTATTTCAAAGCTTATTGATTGAAAAAAATAAGGTTGATCTTCACTTGATGTAGAAGTTGATCTTCAGATAGGTCCCTTATTAAATTCAGAATAAGATCTGAATCTTTCTTACAGACTGTTCTGGATCTGCCTTCTTAAGGGTTTCTCCTTTTCTTGTTATCAAATTCTCTTTCCTGTAATTGCTTGATTACTTCCTTAGTTATCTCTGGTTGTCAAGGATCAATCCCTTATATAGAGTTTCCTCATGATTACCAGCTAATCCGGTTTGTAACAACCTTCTGACTGTTCTGACAAAGGTATCAGACCTATTGGTTATGATAGTTGTCGAGTCACCAGTCATGACAGTTGATTCCTCAAAGACTTTACAAATCAGCATGAACCACTTAGCAAACTGCTTCACATGTGTCAACACAAATAGACTAAGTGTCGACACATGTCTTGATGATGTCGACACAACACTCCATGTGTTGACATAGTCATTCTTCTGCTACTCGACTCAGCTTCTATCTGTATGTGTCGACACAAGTCCTATGTGTCGACACAACTGCTCCTGGTATCGACATAACTGATGATGACAAGTGGCGTTGAGTGTATGTCTAGCTGTCGTTGAGTGTGTGTTGAGACGTCATTGAGTGTGTGTCGACACATGTCCTGTGTGTTGACACAAGCCTTCAGACTCGGTATAGCTATTGCTGTTAAATGGCATTGAGTGTCATCTAGATGTCGTTGAGTGTGTGTCGACACAAGTCCTGTGTGTCGACACAAGCCCTTCAGACTCAGTATAGATGTTGCTAATAGATGGCGTTGAGTGTGTGTCGACACAAGTCCTGTGTGTCGACACAAACCTTCTTTAGGTGTCGACACAATTCTTGGGTGTCGACACATGCCTTTCTTCTGGTGTCGACATAACTCCTGGGTGTCGACACAGCTTCTGCTTCAGGTGTCAATACAATTCCTGACTCAGGTGTCGACATAATTCTGGGTGTCGACACATGCCTTTCTTCTGGTGTCGACATAACTCCTGGGTGTCGACATAATTCTTAACAAGTGTCGACACTTGTACTTAGAGAATTTTCTTGCAAACCTTACACTTGCACAATGAAACTCAAACATCCCATCAAATATAAATTGATGTATATTATTGAGTAAGGGGAGGCTTCTCCAAATCTGGTACATATTTTTCAGTGTACCTAACAATCTCCCCCTATTTGGAGAAGTCATAACTCTTAGTTAAAGATATACATCACTCATAATAAAACACAAAAAAATAGATGTGTTGGAACCCTAGTTCTGATTTGGGCAAGGAACACTATTAGGAATATTAGATTGACCCAACATATATAGTCATGGGTCATAGGATTATCTCCAAATCTACTCATTCAAAAATTCCAGAGAAGTTCAGATTTGAAGTTCAGAAAATTGCTGGAAGAAAATCTCTGAACTCAGTTCAAAGATCTCTGAGCGGAGATTAACGATCTCTGAGCTCAGCTCAAAGAAAACTATAATACTCAGATGCAGTTCAAAATCTCTGAACTCAGCTCAACGATCTCTGAGCTGAGTTCAACGATCTCTGAACCCAGTTTGAAGAAGCTTTAAAATTCAGTTTGGCGATTTCCTGTGCCGTTTTTCAGGCAGATTTATTTATAGCTGGCAGATTTAATTAAGGCTTAACTGCAGGCATTTATAGCTCTCAGATTTAATGCTATATATTCTTATCAAATATAGCCGTTTGAATGACAGTATAAAATATGGCTTATTACAGAGATTAAATGCCAATTAATTTCTCAAGGAGAATTCCATTCTTGGAAATTGATTTATCCATTCCAAGATATAAAGAATTAAAAAGTTTGAATTCTTCAAGCATTAAATATACAGATAATAAGTAGAGTAATACAGCACTCGACAGAACAGAAGAGATAGAGAGAGAAAATTCAAGAAGGCTTTTTCTCTCACAAGAAGAAGAACTCAGCTACAAGTTTTCTTACAGAAAATCAACTTCATCTTCTTCATCTGCACCAAGCTTTCAAGAGACAATCAATCAATATCAGTCTAAAAGCTGGTTGGAGAGCAACATCAACTTGAAGGCCTACACCCTAAAGCAAAGCTTCCACTCCTAAACTATCCTACATCTCAGGGGGAGCTTTGACATCATAAATAATCCACTAGTCTTCTCTCAGATCATTGACAGAGAAGACAACATCATTTCTTTTCCCTTTCCTGTGTACATGGTTATTACTCCCTTCAAAAGTGAACTCTTTGTTTTTTAGGCACCTGATCAAAAGCCTAAAGGGTTTCTATATCAACCTAAAAAAGATCTTGTTGTGGCAGGGCACCTGATCAAAAACCTATAGTGGATTCCTACCAGGGTGGTAGAAGAGTGGACGTACCCAGGTTGATTGGGGAACCACTATAATCCTTGTGTCGTCTGTGTGCTTGATTTTCCTTCTTTATCTTTGTGCTGTGACTTTTTACATTAACTCTAGTTTAGAAGAAAGTTAAGATCTATCCTTCATCTTTCAATTGGTATCAGAGGGTTGTTTCTTTGGTTGTATAGGCTAATACCTGAACCAAAATGATCTGATAGATCTTATATTGTTTAAGAGTTTGCCATGGCACAAAATGAAGAATTTTCATGCACTAGACCTCCTATGTGCAATCTAGATAAGTTTTCACTATGGAAGGCAATGATTAGGATTTTTATGAACTCTATTGATGAAGAAATTTTAAATTCTATCTTGAGAGGTCCTTATTAACCATTGGAAACAACAAGAATGAATTATGTTCCATCATCTCAATGGACATAAGCCCAGAAAAGGCTAAAGATTGCTGATGCAAGAGCAATGAACATTCTTGCTCAATCAATGTCTGCTGACATTTTTCAGGAAATTGCTAAATGCACCTCAGCAAAGGACATCTAGGACTCCCTCACAGCAATGGCTGCTGGATCAACTAAAAAGAGAAAATATGATGCTGATACTTGGAGTGATTCTGAAGCTTCATCCTGTACAACTAAGGATGAAGAAGAGACAAGAGCAAGAGAATTATGACTGATGGCAATCAATGCATCTTGCAGCAGCCATGATGAAGAATTTGAATCTGATGAAGAATCAGTAGCAGAATCAGAAGAGGATCAGGTTATCTCTTCCTTTGATTTCTCTTCAGAACATTTTAAAGAAGATTTTAAAATTTTATGTAATAATTTGATTCAATCTGAGAAGGAAATAAAACTTCTCAGAGAAAAAGTAATTAATTTATCTTCTGAAAACATTCAACTCAAAGAAGACTTAACAATTACTTCAAAAAAATTAGCTTCATTAGAATCAGTTAAAAGAAAAGAAAAAATAATTGATTTAGACAAAAAAATTGAATTTTTACCAAAATAAACTAAAAATATTCAGAAAATTTTTGTTCAAAATAGTTGTCGAACCAAGATCGACGATCTCAGTATTACTCATTGAACGGCGATCGATGATCTATGAACCCAAAGGTTGGGTTTAACTACTCAGCAAAAGGGGATCGACGATATCATCACTTTTCGTCGAGCAGAGATCGCCGATCGTGGAACATAGATAGTAGTCATTATTACTCTGTGAACTGAGGTCAACGAGATCAATACAAGTCGTCGAACGCATATCGACGATCTCTACATAAATCATCGAACTTAGAATTTCAAAACAAAAATTGTTATCCTTTTGAAAATTATAATCAAACTAAAAATTTTGTCAATCCTTTTACCCAATGGTTCATCTTTCCTAGGAAATTTCATCCATTATATTACAAAGATCAACCTAACTATTCTTTTATTTTTGATTATTATGATTTGGGCAAGGATCGCTATTAGGAATATTAGATTGACCCAAAATGTATAGTCATGGGTCATAGGATTATTTTTTGGTTTGCTCATTCAAAAATTCCAGAGAAGTTCAGATTTGAAGTTCAGAAAATTGTTGGAAGAAAATCTCTGAACTCAGTTCAAAGATCTCTGAGCGGAGATCAACGATCTCTGAGCTCAGCTCAAAGAAAATAGTAAAACTCAGATGCAGTTCAAAATCTCTGAACTCAACTCAACGATCTCCGAGTTGAGTTCAACGATCTCCGAACCTAGTTTGAAGAAGCTTTAAAATTCATTTTGGCGATTTCCTATGCCGTTTTTCAGGCAGATTTATTTACAGCTAGCATATTTAATTAAGGCTTAACTGCAGGCATTTATAGCTCTAAGATTTAATGCTGTATATTCTTATCAAATATAGCCGTTTGAATGACAGTATAAAATATTACTTATTACAGAGATTAAATGCCAATTAATTTTTCAAGGTAGATTCCATTCTTGGGAATTGATTTAGCCATTCCAAGATAGAAAGAATTCAAATGTTTGAATTCTTTAGGCATTAAATATACAGATAATAAGTAGAGTAATACAGCACTCGACAGAACAGAAGAGATAGAGAGAGAAAATTCAAGAAGGCTTTTTCTCTCACAAGAAGAAGAACTCGGCTACAAGTTTTCTTACAGAAAATCAACTTCATCTTCTTCATCTGCTCCAGACTTTTAAGAGACGATCAATCAATATCAGTCTAAAAGCTTGTTGGAGAGCAACATCAACTTGAAGGCCTACACCCTGAAGCAAAGCTTCCACTCTTGAACTATTCTACATCTCAGGGGGAGCTTTGACATCATCAACAATCCACTAGTCTCCTCTCAGCTCATTGACAGAGAAGACAACATCATTTCTTTTCCCTTTCCTGTGTACAGGGTTATTACTCCCTTCAAAAGTGAACTCTTTGGTTTTTAGGCACCTGATCAAAAGCCTAAAGGGTTTCTAGATCTACCTGAAAGAGATCTTGTGGTGGTAGGGCACCTGATCAAAAACCTGTAGTGGATTCCTACCAGGGTGGTAGAAGAGTGGACGTACCCAGGTTGATTGGGGAACCACTGTAATCCTTGTGTCGTCTGTGTGCTTGCTTTTCCTTCTTTATCTTTGTGTTGTGACTTTTTACATTAACTCTAGTTTAGAATAAAGTTAAGATATATCCCCCATATTTCAAGATGTACATAAATTTCACTGCAGGATAACAACTAAAATCAATACTGAAACTGATTTCATTCATTAATCATAAAATTCTAGGTTTACATCTTTTGCTTTAGAATATAAAAAGATTACATTGTTCTAGACATTAGCCTATCTATCCTAGGATTGACTAGGCTCCTTAATTACAATTCCTTTCCCAGATCTGATCTTAGCCTGCATAGAAGGTTTAATATCATCAGCTGGTTTCTTTCCTTTCAGATCCTTCTTTTTCAGTTCTTCAGCCTTTATCTTTTTCCTTTCAAAATAGTGAAAAGGCTTTGGGAAGTACTTGCTAGGCTCCAGAGCATTAGCAGGTAACTTCCCAGCTTTTGCACTCCTCCTGTACTGAAGAATGGCTTCTTTCCAAGCTTCCTACTTGTTCCACTCTTGCTCAGAGTACCATTTACCCCTATCATAAATCTTGTCCTTCACAACTTTCTAGGTAGTCAAAATAATATTCCTGGAAGTAGGGCTTCATTACTCAAAATAAGCTTCAACTTAGCCTGTTCTCTGAACCTTTTCTTGGAAATTTGTGCTTCCTTCTGAGCTTCCTATGAAGCTTCTGACATTTCTACTTTTTCAATGATAATATTATGTGCCTCCTGTGAAGGGCTATACATTGTCTGAACTTCTTGTTGGACTATATCAAAGTTAGTTGGAGGGTAAATGACATGTGCAACCTCTGGCTGATCCCCTTCAATGTTGACAGGTTGCACTCCAGACTTAGCTGTATTATCATCCTCACATAGGGGTAGAAATCCAAGTGTAGCTTTGATGGTGTTGGATACCCATTTTGTATGATCAGAGCTGGCTTTGACTAACATTCTCTCCCCCTTTATGACTTCTTTAGCTATATGATCCCTCAAATCATTCTTTTGAAACCTTATTTGATCATCTAGATATTTTGTACCTTCTTGGTAGTAAGCTTTGAATTTAGTCAGGTAATCAGAGATAGTCTTTTGAGAGGCTCCAATGGCTGTTTGGACAGTAGCTAGGTCTTCTTGTATTTGCTTTGATATTTAAGTTTTCAAATCAGTAGAAATACTTCCCAGTTTTTTGAGAATTTCTTCATGGGAGTCTTTGAGATTTTTATTTGACCTGAATTGATTTTCTAAAATATATCCTTGCTTGGTGGCAATGTCCTCAACTTCAGTCTTTATTAGCTGTTGTTGCTCAGCCAAATATACTACAACCTTACATCCCTTGTGGAAGCAATCAGTCATCTCTTTCGTATGCAGATTGACTTCAAATCTGATGGATTTTATGTCTTGTGCCAGCTAAAACTGCAGTTCTTTATTTGATTCATCCACATATTTCTCTAAGGACTGCCTTTATTCATCAAATTTGACTTGCAGTTGAAACAGTAATGAACTGAAGTCCATGCTTGGAGTAGGTTTTGGTGTGACTGTTTCCAAGGCTTTCTTGTAGCCTGAGCTCTTTTTCCTCAGAGAAACTAGTTTTCTCTTTTTAGCCATGGAGGCTTCTTCATCATCAAAAGATTGAGATGAGCTTTCTATATCTACAGTAGCTTTACTAACTGGGGCATCTAGTAGCTCCTCCCCCTCAGTTCTTGGCAGTTCTTTTTCTCCTATATGTTTCTCCCCCTCAGTCCTTACTGTAGGTAAGTCAGGAAACAGCTCTTCCATAGTTAACTCCTGCTGCATCTGAATAGGAGGAACAAGTTTAGTTTGGGAAACAAAAGGTTCTCCCTGAACATCCATATCTTTAAAGAAGATACTTACTTGCTCATCTTGAGATGTATCCTTCATCTGCACATCTTGTGCTTCCTTCTCAGTAATCTCCAGTGCTTCTTTGTATATATCTGATTTAATGTTCATTACTGTATCATCAGCATACTCACTCTCCAGAGTAGCTACAGCAATGTCTCCCCCTTGGGCAGGCATCTCAGATAGTTTAGTGTCTTGTACTGCTGGGTCAGGGTGTTCTCCCCCTGGAGTGGAGGTTATCTGTTGCTTTGGGTGCTGACTGCTCTCTATTTGATCTTGAGCTTCTTTTTTTTGTTGGTCTTCATCTGAACTGAAGACTACCTCCTCTTCAGAATCACTGGAGGATTCTTCTTGCTGAACAATTTCTTTCTTTTTCTTATCTTTCTTGACCTGTTTCTGTGGAGTAGAAACCTCTTTGGTCAATACTCTATCCCATCTGGATAGAATCCTTACATCCATCCTCCTCATATGGTTTATCTTGGATCCTGGAAGTTGGTTCATAACATCTGGTATTATTGAAGATAGACATAAACTTAGAATCCTACCCAAATTTGGTTTCTTTGCTTCTTCTTGGATCTTGTCAAATACTATTGATGCCCAGTCTATTTTTACAATGAATATGACCCTTGTCATTAGATTGAACATATAGACTGAAATTCTTTCATGTTTACCAGTCTTACACAGAATCACCTTGCCTACTATTTCAGACAGAAACTTTCCTTGGGAATTCATCCCTTTCCGGGTAATGGATGATCCAACTTTGGTATTAGGGTTCAGCCCGCACCAACTTAATGCATCTTTAGTCATGGATGGAACTATTTCATCACCATTCTTAACCATGGGAAGTTGGAGTGATTTCCTGATTGTCTTTAGTGTTAGTTTCACTCGTGAATCCTGAATTATCGCTTTGATCTTCTTCCCTTCGGTGTCCAAAGTTGTTGATGAATAGAATTCCAGTACTTCCTTTTTCCAAATTCTTGTTGGTTCTGAGACCAAGAACTCCAAACCATTTTCCGAAATTAGGTTAATTACACCCTGGATGTCTTGTGAAGCTGTCGTGAATCCCCCACGAACAAGCTCATAACCTTCATTCACCTTGTCGTCCTTGTGGGGCGCCATTGATGAGAGAGAGAAAGAGAAGAGAAGAGAAGTGAATATCTATGTCGACACAAGGTCTAGAGTTGAGAAATCTGAAGGCGTAGTCGACCAAATTTTGTCTCCCCCTATTTATAGTCTACTGGTAAAGGGTAGGTCAAAGGACGCACCTTACTTAGTATTAATACTTGTCAACATAGTTGTACATTTGTCGACATAAAAGACTTAGGTCTCGACAAAACTTATTTTTAGTCGACATGTCTATGGGTCTACATATCTATGTGTCGACATACTTGTGTCAGTGTCGACACGGGCTGGTCATGTCTCGACATAGTTGTGTCGATACATATTCTTCTGTCGACACAGATACTGTTTCTGTGTCGACACATCCTTTTTCTTTGTTGACACAACATACTGAGTGTGTCGACACAAATTTCTTGTGTCGACACAAACTTTGTACTTAGACAAATTTCCTGAGAAATATTATGCTTACATATTCTACTTAGGAATGCTTGAGCTGACCTATTCTAGGTTCAACATACCTAATTCAATTTAAAATAATTGAATTTAGTTTCATCCAGAGGTTTTGTAAAAATATCAGCAATTTGATTATTTGTGTTTACAAATTCTAGACTAATATCTTCCTTCTCCACATATTTTCTTATGAAATAAAACATAATTTCTATATGCTTGGTTCTACTGTGCGATACAGGATTCTTAGCAATAGAAATAGCACTAGTATAATCACAAAACAGTGGAATTCTACTTACCTTAATGTCATAATCTTGAAGTTGGTGTTTTATCCACAACAGCTGTGCACAGCAACTACCTGCAGCTACATACTCAAACTCAGCTATTGATATAGATACACTTGTTTTCTTCTTGCTGCACCATGACACCAGCCTTCCACCTAGGAATTGACAAGTTCATGTTGTACTCTTCTTGTCTTCTTTGCATCCTGCAAAGTCTGCATCTGAGAAGCCTGTTAGTAAGAAATCTTTATTCTTAGGGTCCAGGAAGATACTATATTTACACAGGTACAGGGGGAGCCAATTACTGCACATTTTCAGGGGGAGCCAGAGTCTGAACAAGTGCAAGAGGAAGACAGAATCAATTTATCAGAGGACATTGTTCCTCAAAATGATCTTGATATTTCTGGTATTGCTGCTGCTGTTGCTGAGAAAGTACAATCTCCTGCTCTCACACAATAAGAATTTACTCTTGAAGAGTTGTTTCCTGATCTTGAAGGAGCAGCAGATAAAGATGAAGAGGAGCAAGTCAGGGAGCAAGTCAGGATTGAGGGGGAGCAGGTTGATATAGAGGAAGAGCAACAAGTAGGTGAGAAAGAAATTTCTTCCACTCCTCAAGAGAGAGTTTCTATTGAAAGTTCTTCAGATTCTGAGCATGAAGAAGTAAGGGAGGCAAAGAAAATAAAATTAATGATCTTTAAGAGAAGAAGTCAAAGCTTTAAGCAGGCTTTACAAGCTACTTCTTCCCAATCAGCTCCTGCAATTGATTACAACAAATTTTTGGTGGATTTACAAGTCAAAATGGATGAGCAGAGATATGCTCTAGAAAAATATGTGGATGAAAGCCAAAAGGCTCTTCAATTTGATCTGGCACAAGATATAAAATCTATCAGATTTGAAGTTAATCAGAATAAAAAAGAGATGACAGATTGCTTCCACAAGGGGGGCAATGCTGTGGTATTTCTTGCAAAACAACAAGAAGAAATAAAAAAGCAAGTGGATGAAATGGTTATTAAACAAGGCTATGTCCTTGAGAATCAAATAAGAATGAATGACAATCTGACTGAATCACATAATGTGATAGTCACTGAGTTCACAAACACTGTTGTTACAATGACTGCAGCTAGGAATAAGGAAAAAGAAGAATATGATCAGAAGCTACAAGCTGCCCTAGATGCAGTTAAAACTGCCATTACTTCATCTGAGAAGACAATTAGTGACAAGCTTCAAAAATTAAAGCCCTTCTTTAAAGATGGAATCAACTATCTGGATGGCCAAATCAGATTTCAGAAAGATGACTTAAGAGAGCATGTGGCTAGAGAAGTCATAAAGGGGGAGAGGGTGTTAGTCTATGTTGGCTCTGATCATACCAAATGGGTAACCAACAGCATTAGAGCCACTCTTGGATATCCACCCTTGTGTGATGATGATAATATGGCTGAGTCAGGGGTGCAACCAATTCTACTTAAAGGTAATCAACCTGAGGTTGCCCAAGTCATTTACCCTCCTGCAAATCTTGAGATGATACATGAATAGGTTCAGTCAATGTACAGCCCTCCTCAACTAATTACAAATGTGATTATTGAAAAGGTTGATATGCCAGATACTGTTATCAAAGCTCAGCAAGATGCTCAGTTATCAAAGAAGAGATTCAGAGAGCATGAACAGCTAAAACCTGACTTTGAGCAGTGGAGCCCCACTTCAAGGAATATCATTTTAACTGCATGGAAGGCTGTAAAAGATCAAGTACATGAAAGGGGAAAATGGTACAATGAGCAAGAATGGCAAAAGTATGAAGCCAGGCAGGAGGTCATAGTTCAACACAGGAGAAAGGCTAAGATGGGGAAGCTACCTCTTGATACTCAGGAGCCTAGCAAGTATTTTCCCAAGCCCTTTCATTATTTTGAAAGGCAAAGGATCATGGCTGGTGCATAAAAGAAAGTTTATTTGAAAGGCAAGAAGCCCATGGAAGATACAAAATCTCCTTCTCAGGCTCAGATAATATCTGGAAAAGGGATAATCATCAAGGAGCCAACCCTGCCTTAGTCTTAGCTTTACTATTTGTTTGTCTAAGAACTATGTAAATTGTTTGTTTGTTAGAGAAATCAATGTAAACATTTTGTAACAAACTTTTTGAGTTGATTTAAAAAATATTGTTCTGTGATCATTTACTTTTACATCTTTATTCTGTGATGTAACTATGATATGTGTTTTGTTTATATAGTACCCTGTAATATAATGCTTATATACATCATCAGGTTTATTTTCTAAGTGGTGTATATCATTGGCTAAAGGGTTATGACTTCTCCAAATAGGGGGAGATTGTTGGGAACATTGGAAAATGTTTACCTGATTTGGAGAAGCCTCACTTAGCTCAACGATATACATCAAGGTGTATTTGATGTTATTTTGAGTTTATATGTGCAGGTTAAGAATGTGCTAGAATGCAGGAAAAATATTCTAAGTCCATATGTCTACACCTGAGGAAGTTGTGTCGACACTTCAGTAAGATTGTGTCGACACTTTGAAATGGTTGTGTTGACACTTCAGTGAGTTTGTGTCGACACCGGGAGGCAGTGTCGACACACAGAAGATTATAGTCGACATCGGCTGTGTCGACACCGGGAGGCTGTGTCGACACACAGAGGCAGAGTCGACAACAATTGTGTCGACACCTGGAGGCAGTGTCGACACACGCTATGTTCTGAATCTACATCAACTGTGTCGACACACAGGACTTGTGTTGACACACAGCTGAGTCTAGACCAAGTTGATTGCTGATGAATGGTGAAGTGTTTGTGTCAACACAAATAATCAGTGTCGACACATTCTCAAGAAGTAGTATCAAGAAGCTGTGTCGACATCAAGGCAACTATGTCGATACCACCAAAGGCTGTGTCGACACTTAAGTCACTTGTGTTGAAACATATTGACAGATGGTCTCGACACTTTATGATAGTTAGACTCGACGCTTTGCTGATAGAGTCAATGGCTCAAGAATTGTTTGAAGACTTGACAGCTGTGAGTTACAATCGGTTTACTGAAGCTATCAAACTTGTCAGAAGTTAGTTAGAAACTAGATCATCCGGTTACCATGAATGAAGTCTATAAATAGATGGATTCAGAAGAAGGATAAAGATATATATATACAGGAATAAGTATTGTCACCACTAACATAATTAGAGATTGAACTCTGATCAAGAAAGTATAAGTAACAAAGAAGAAGATCTTCGTGAGAAGATCTAAGATGACGTTCTGAAGTAGTTTACTATTCAGATTCTGTCTCAGTTGAATTCAATCAAGAATTCAGAAGTATCTTCAAGAGGTTTGGATAGAGAGAGATCCAGCTATTTGAAGTCAAGCAGGAGACATTCACAGGTCTCTCAAGAAGCAGATACTGAACTATTCTGTAAAGAAGATTAAGATTTATTTCTGAAGTCTAAGGAGGAAGCTGCCAGTCAGTTATATTCAAAGGAAATCAATCCAACTAAGTTCAGATTCAAGAAGCTTTGAAGAAAGCTAAGATCAAGTTGATTTCAGCCATCAGCCTCTTCAAGAAGCTGATCAAGAAAGTTCTTATCCCCTCTCTCTCATGGTTACAAGAAATCAGTGGGTGTAGCTGCAGCAGCACCAGCATAGGACAGAAATTTTTCCGCCAAAAATGTATCTAGACCTAGATACAACAAGTATGAATGTTGGTGTTGTGGCAAGACAAGCCATTTTGCCTTAGTCTGCTGGCATAACATAAGTGTCAGGAAGAACAACAGTTTACCAGTTAGAAGAGCTGCTGGTAGATTTGATATGAATGGTGCTAACTTGAACCAAGGACCCAAGACTTACTTGGGTTCTATGGGAAAGTAATTCTGTATTGCAGGAAAGTCCAAGTAGTCATGCCCCTATATTGTACTTGGACAGTGGATGTTTCAGGCACATGACTAGAACAAAGGGGCTACTGAAGGAGTACACATCTATCAAGGATGGGCCTAAAGTAATCTTTGGTGGATCTGAAAGAGGAATCATCAAAGGATTTGGTAACATCTCTTCCAACCAAATTACCATCACTCAAGTGGCTTATGTAAATGGTTTGAAACACAACCTGATAAGCATAAGTCAGCTGAGTGATCTAGGATATGACATTTCATTTGTTAAGAATGGATGTCATATCAAAAGGTCAAGTGATCAAAAGATCATTTTGACTGGGTATAGAAAGAGAAATGTTTATTGTCTTGATTTTGGGTGTGAGAACAAAGGTTCTCCTATTTGTCTTGTAGCTGATGAGAAAGCATCTCATTGTGTCAAATGGCACAAGAGGTTGGCTCGTCTTAACTACAAGACAATTGGCCAACTCTTTAGTAAAGAGTTAGTGAGGAATGGTCCTCAAGTTAAGTGTATAAAGGAAGGGATATGTTCAGCTTGTCAAAAGGGCAAGCAGACAAAATCCTCCTTTCATAGCCTTGAAAACAAGGATTCAGTGAGGTGTCTATACCTCTTACATATGGATCTTTTTGGTCCTATGCCAGTTCATAGTCTAGGTAGGAAGGTCTACACTTATGTGGTTGTAGATGACTATTCTAGATATTCCTTGGTGTTCTTTCTAAGACAGAAATCTGAAACCCCAAGTGTTTTACACAGTTTTGTCAGACAAATTCAGAATGAACTGGACAGTACAGTGGTCAAAATCAGAAGTGACCATGGAACTGAATTTCAATCTTAAAATATGACAAGATTGTGTGAAGAGTTTGGGATTTTTCAAGAATTCTCCTCACCTAGAACACCTCAGTAAAATGGTATTGCTGAAAGAAAGAATAGGACATTGATTAAGGCTGGTAGAACTCTATTGAGTGACACTTCTCTCCCAGAATATTTCTGGGCTGAGGCAGTAAACACTGTATGTCATGTGCTCAACAGGGCTTCTATCACCAAGTACCACAAAAAGACTCCCTATGAGATCATGAAAGGTAGAAAACCAAATCTATCTTATTTTAGAATCTTTGGTTGCAAGTGTTATATCCTTAACAATGGCAAGTCTTATCTAACTAAGTTTGCTGCCAAATCCCAAGATGGGATATTTGTTGGGTACAGCAACAATAGTAAGGCTTATAAAGTCTACAACTTGATTACTCAAGTTGTAGAAGAATCTGTACATGTTGTATTTGATGAAACAAGATTAATCAACAGTGAGTTACCTTATAATTCATGCAGTCCAACAGGTATAAGCAATAGAATGGGCAAGCTTTCCATTGCAGAAGGAACAACTGCAGATGAAGGATTGGAAAATGATGGCTACTGTCCAGGGGGAGTACAAGACTCTCTAGAAGCTGATGACAACCAAGAGGTGCAGCATAATGATGAAACTGGAGGTGTTCAGCCAGAAGGAATTTTATCTCCAACTGTAAGACATCTAAAGGATCATCCAGCAAATCAGATAATTGGTGATCCAAGACATGGAGTGCAAACCATAAGTAGAAATCTGAATACAGTCCTACACTCAAGTTTTCTATCTCAACTGGAGCCAAAGAAATTTGAAGAAGCTATCCAAGACCAACACTGGATTAATGCTATACAAAAGGAGCTTAATCAGTTTAGAAGATGCAAGGTCTGGGAGTTGGTTCCTAAACCAAAAGACCACAACATCATTGGTACAAAGTGGATTTTTAGGAACAAGTTGGATGAAAATGGAGTTATTGTGAAGAATAAAGCAAGATTGGTTGCAAAAGGATACAGGCAGGAAGATGGAATAGACTTTGATCAAACATTTGCCCTAGTAGCAAGACTGGAAGCAATCAGAATGTTCCTTGCCTATGCAGCATATCAAGGCTTCAAGGTATATCAAATGGGGTTGAAATCAGCATTCCTGAATGGTGATCTAAAAGAAGAAGTCTATGTAGAGCAGCCATCAGGTTTTGTAGATGCTCTTAAACCTGGTTATGTCTATAGACTTAGGAAAGCATTGTATGGGTTAAAGCAAGCCCCAAGGGCTTGGTATGAAACACTGTCTACTTTCCTTATTGAGAACAAATTCTCAAGAGGTAAAATAGACAAAACTCTATTCCTAAGGGAATCTAAAGGGAAGATAATCTTAGTTCAGATCTATGTAGATGACATAATTTTTGGGTCTATAGAGAACAATCTTTGCAAGAAGTTTGCCAAACTTATGCAAGGGAAGTTTGAAATGAGCAGTATGGGGGAACTTAAGTTCTTCTTGGGACTCAAAGTAAGACAAATTGATGATGGATTGTGCATATCCCAGTCTAAGTTCACCAAGGAGTTAATTAAGAAGTATGGTATGGAATCATCCTCCACCATGAGAACTCCTATGGGAACAAGTATGCCTATATGTAAAGATGATGCAGGTAAACCTGTAGATGAGTCTTTGTATAGAGGAATATTTGGCTCTCTATTATATCTCACTACTAGTAGACCAAGCATTATGTATGCAACATGTGTCTGTGCTAGGTACCAAGCATGCCCTAAAGAATCATATTATACTGCAGTCAAGAGGATTTTGAGATATCTAAAGGGCACACCTAATCTAGGCCTTTGGTACCCAAGGAATGGAGAGTTTCTACTAACAGGTTATTCAGATGCAGATTTTGCAGGCTGTAGAGAAGATAGAAAAAGTACTACAGGTACATGCCAATTCCTGGGAGGAAGATTGATATCTTGGAGCAGTAAGAAGCAGACTAGTGTGGCAATATCCCCAGCTGAGTCTTAATATATGGCAGTAGGAAGTTGTTGTGCACAGCTGTTGTGGATTCAACATCAGCTAAGGGACTATAGTATTCAAGTAAGTAGAACACCTTTATTGTATGATTCTAAAAGTGTCATTTCTATTGCAAACAATCCTGTTTCACATAGTAGGACTAAGCATATAGAGATAAAATACCATTTTCTTAGAGAACATGTAGAAAAAGAAGACATCTCATTAGAATTTGTTAAAACTGATTATCAATTTGCAGATGTATTTACTAAGCCTCTGGATGAAACTAAATTCAATAGATTAAAAATTGAATTAGGAATGCTAACCATAGGTTAGTTTACCAAAAATTGGCTAAGTAAAATTGTGTTGACACATTCAGTAATAAAGTGTCGACACAGAAAAGTTATGTCGACAATTCAGGGAAATTGTGTCGACACAGAGAAAATGTGTCGACACCTAAGGTACAAAGTGTCGACATATCCAGAAATGTAGTGTCGACACAACCAGAGTAATGGTGTCGACACTTACAGATTTTGTGTCGACACTTATAATAACAGTCGACATAGAATTTCTGATGAACTACTAAGTATCTCGTGTGTCGACATATCATCAATTGGTGTCTACACATAGTAGTCAGCGTCGTGGTCGAGACAATAAAAGTTTGTGTCGACACATTCCAACAGTGTCGACACTTTTAGACAGTTTTTGCCCGCCTTTTGACCTTCTTTGATTTGAAGGGTATAAATAGGTCAAGAACTTATTCTGTCGACACGCTCACCAAGGTTTCGAGACAAAAGCCTTGTGTCGACAAACTCTCTCCTCTCCAATCAAGCTTTCTCTTCATTCCAATGGAGCCCAAGGTTGAAGACAACATCAATGAAGGATATGAGTTGGTTAGGAATGCATTCAACGATGCTGAATCGGAGATCAAACAGGTCATTTCTCTTCTTGAAGACAACGGATTAGAATATCTTGTCTCTGATCCTACTAAGATATGGAAGAATGAAGTATTCGAGTTCTACACGGCTGCATCACTGGACTCAACAGGATTGAAGATCAAATCCTCTGTATATGGAGAAAGAGTCAAGCTATCTCAGAAAAGGTTGAGCAAGATTCTCCATCTTCCTAGAATACAAGATGAGGAAGAGGTGCCAGCCTCAAGGACCAGGGAGGCGCTTCAATGGTGTGGATTGGATCCAACCATAAAGATAGGATCTGCAATCAACAGAAAGGGCATGAATCATCAGGGGAAATTCCTGTCTGAAATTATGGGAAAAGTGATCTTATGCAAACCGGGTGGCCATGATAGGATATCAGCCTATATGTTCAGCCTGATGACTAGGGTGATCTTTAAGATTCAAACAAATTGGTCTGCAGTACTGTTTGATAATATTACAGAAGGAATCAAGAAGCCAAACTTTGTAAGGATCATGAGTCTGTACCTGGCTAGAATAATTCTAGAAGTGATGCAACACATTCCTGGATCAAAGATAAATCATATGAGGAGAATGGACATAAAGTTATTCTCCAGATGGGATAGAGTTCTTTCTAAGGAGATGCCTGAGCATGGTCCTGAAGATGCACAAGTCCAGGAAGATACTATATCTACACCGGTGCAGGGGGAGCCAATTACTACGCATTTGCAGGGGGAGCCAGAGTCTGAACAAGTGCAAGAGGAAGACAGAATCAATTTATCAGAGGACATTGTTCCTCAAAATGATCTTGATATTTCTGGTATTGCTGCTGCTGCTGTTGAGAAATTACAATCTCCTGCTCTCACACAATAAGAATTTACTCTTGAAGAGTTGTTTCCTGATCTTGAAGGAGCATCAGATAAAGATGAAGAGGAGAAAGTCAGGGAGCAAGTCAGGATTGAGGGGGAGCAAGTTGATATAGAGGAAGAGCAATAAGTAGCTGAGAAAGAAATTTCTTCCACTCCTCAAGAGAGAGTTACTATTGAAAGTTCTTCAGAGTCTGAGCATGAAGAAGTAAGGGAGGCAAAGAAAATAAAATTAATGATCTTTAAGAGAAGAAGTCAAAGCTATAAGCAGGCTTTACAAGCTACTTCTTCCCAATCAGCTCCTGCAATTGATTACAACAAATTTTTGGTAGATTTACAAGTCAAAATGGATGAGCAGAGATTGGCTCTAAAAAAATATGTGGATGAAAGCCAAAAGGCTCTCCAATTTGATCTGGCACAAGATATAAAATCTATCATATTTAAAGTTAATCAGAATAAAAAAGAGATGACAGATTGCTTCCACAAGGGGGTCAATGCTGTGGTATTTCTTGCAAAACAACAAGCAGAAATAAAAAAACAAGTGGATGAAATGGTTGTTAAACAAGGCTATGTCCTTGAGAATCAAATAAGAATGAATGACAATCTGACTGAATCACATAATGTGATAGTCACTGAGTTCACAAACACTGTTGTTGCAATGACTGCAGCTAGGAATAAGGAAAAAGAAGAATATGATCAGAAGCTACAAGCTGCCCTAGATGCAGTTAAAACTGCCATTACTTCATCTGAGAAGACAATTAGTGATAAGCTTCAAAAATTAAAGCCCTTCTTTAAAGATGGAATCAACTATCTGGATGGCCAAATCAGATTTCAGAAAGATGACTTGAGAGAGCATGTGGCTAGAGAAATCATAAAGGGGGAGAGGGTGTTAATCTATGATGGCTCTGATCATACCAAATGGGTAACCAACAGCATTAGAGCCACTCTTGGATATCCACTCTTGTGTGATGATGATAATATGGCTGAGTCAGGGGTGCAACCAATTCTACTTAAAGGTAATCAACCTGAGGTTGCCCAAGTCATTTACCCTCCTGCAAATCTTGAGATGATACATGAACAGGTTCAGTCAATGTACAGCCCTCCTCAACCAATTACAAATGTGATTATTGAAAAGGTTGATATGCCAGATACTGTTATCAAAGCTCAGCAAGATGCTCAGTTATCAAAGAAGAGATTCAGAGAGCAGGAAGAGGTAAAACCTGACTTTGAGCAGTGGAGCCCCACTTCAAGGAATATTATTTTAACTGTATGGAAGGCTGTAAAAGATCAAGTACATGAAAGGGGAAAATGGTACAATGAGCAAGAATGGCAAAAGTATGAAGCCGGGCAGGAGGCCATAGTTCAACACAGGAGAAAGGCTAAGATGGGGAAGCTACCTCGTGATACTCAGGAGCCTAGCAAGTATTTTCCCAAGCCCTTTCATTATTTTGAAAGGCAAAGGATCAAGGCTGGTGCACAGAAGAAAGTTTATTTGAAAGGCAAGAAGCCCATGGAAGATACAAAATCTCCTTCTCAGGCTCAGATAATATCTGGAAAAGGGATTGTCATCAAGGAGCCAACCCTGCCTTAGTCTGAGCTTTACTATTTTTTTGTCTAAGAACTATGTAAATTGTTTGTTTGTTAGAGAAATCAATGTAAACATTTTGTAACAAACTTTTTGAGTTGATATACAAAATATTGTTCTGTGATCATTTACTTTTACATCTTTATTCTGTGATGTAACTATGATATGTGTTTTGTTTATATAGTACCCTGTAATATAATGCTTATATACATCATCAGGTTTATTTTCTAAGTGGTGTATATCATTGGCTAAAGGGTTATGACTTCTCCAAATAGGGGGAGATTGTTGGGAACATTGGAAAATGTTTACCTGTTTTGGAGAAGCCTCACTTAGCTCAACGATATACATCAAGGTGTATTTGATGTTATTTTGAGTTTATATGTGAAGGTTAAGAATGTGCTAGAATGCATGAAAAATATTCTAAGTCCATATTTCGACACCTGAGGAAGCTGTGTCGACACTTCAGTAAGATTGTGTCGACACTTGGAAATGGTTGTGTCGACACTTAAGTGAGTTTGTGTCGACACCGGGAGGCAGTGTCGACACACATAAGATTATAGTCAACATCGGCTGTGTCGACACCGGGAAGCTGTGTCGACACACAGAGGCAGAGTAGACAACAACTGTGTCGACACCTGGAGGCAGTGTCGACACACGCTATGTTCTGAATCTACATAAACTGTGTCGACACACAGGACTTGTGTCGACACACAGCTGAGTCTAGACCAAGTTGATTGCTGATGAATGGTGAAGTGTTTGTGTCAACACAACTAATCAGTGTCGACACATTCTAAAGAAGTAGTATCAAGAAGCTGTGTCGACATCAAGGCAACTATGTCGACACCACCAAAGGCTGTGTCGACACTTAAGTCACTTGTGTCGACACATATTGACAGATGGTCTCGATACTTTATGACAGACAGACTCGACTCTTTGCTGACAGAGTCAAAGGCTCAAGAACTGTTTGAAGACTAGACAGCTGTGAATTACAACCGGTTTACTGAAGCTGTCAGACTTGTCAAAAGTTAGTTAGAAACCGGATCAGTCGATTACCATGGATGAAGTCTATAAATAGATGGATTTAGAAGAAGGATAAATATATACATATACAGGAATAAGTATTGTCACCACTAACATAATTAGAGATTGAACTCTGATCAAGAAAGTACAAGTAATAAAGAAGAAGATCTTCGTGAGAAGATCTAAGAAGACGTTCTGAAGTAGTTTACTATTCAGATTCTATCTAAGTTGAATTCAATCAAGAATTCAGAAGTATCTTCAAGAGGTTTGGATAGAGAGAGATCCAGCTATTTGAAGTCAAGCAGGAGACATTCACAGGTCTCTCAAGAAGCAGATACTGAACTATTCTGTCAAGAAGATTCAGATTTATTTCTGAAGTCTAAGGAGGAAGCTGCCAGTCAGTTATATTCAAAGGAAATCAATCCAACTAAGTTCAGATTCAAGAAGCTTTGAAGAAAGCTAAGATCAAGTTGATTTCAGCCATCAGCCTCTTCAAGAAGCTGATCAAGAAAGTTCTTATCCCCTCTCTCTCAACAGGGGTAAGAGATTACAAAATTCCTTATCAAGTTCTGTAGGATCTATTCATAGATCTGAGTTGTAAGCCTCTTTTATAAAGGCTGAGGGTAGGAGATTTATTCTCTGAGTGGTAGGGCTGTTTATGCCTGATTTGTAAGAGAAGGTATTCTCTGAGTTGTAGGCCTTGTAGCAAGGCTGAGGTAGGGCTTGTTAGCCTGAGTTGTAGGAACCTTATAGGGTTCTGAGTTGTAGGAATCCTTCTGGATTCTGAGCTGTAGGATCTGAGGATCTGAGTTAAAGGAAGAAGTTAAGCCAACTCTAGCATATTGCTAGATAGGTGAAGGGGGAAAGTGGATGTACCCAGACCTTGGGGAACCACTATAAATCTGTGTGCAATCTGTGATGTGTATATGATTGTGATTGTTGTGCTAATTTAGCTATAGAATTATCTGACTCATTCAAAGAACTGTAGTTATAATCTGCCTTAAGTTAAATCAAGGAAAAGTATCCATTCACCCCACCCCACCCCCACCCCCCCCCCTCTAGGTGTTTAGGTAGTCTTGAAAGTAAAACTATCAAATACAACATGGACAGATTCTTCTACAACTTAGGTAGTCAAGTTGTAGATTCTGTATGCCCTACTATTATTATTGTACCCAACAAATATCCCTTCTAGGGATTTGACAGAAAACTTTGTTTGGTAGTGCTTACCATTAACTAGGACATAACACTTGTTACCAAAGATTCTGAGATAGGAAATGTTTGGTTTTCTTCCTTTCAAAATATGATAGGGAGTCATCTTATGTTTCTTATTGATGGAGGCTTTATTGAGTACATGACATGTAGTATTTACTGCCTCTGCCCAGAAGTACTCAGGGAGAGTAGTGTCACTAAGTAGTGTTCTACTTGCCTCATCTAGAGTCATATTCTTTCTTTCAGCAACTCCATTTTGCTGGGGATTTCTAGGTGAGGGAAATTCTTGATGAATCCCAAGTTCTTCACAGAACTTTGTCATACATTCAGACTAAAATTCAGTTCCATATTCACTTCTGATTTTGACCACTAAATTGTTATATTCATTCTGAATTTGTCTAACAAAAGTCTAGAAAATAGTAGGGGTTTCATATTTCTGCCTCAAGAAGAAAACTCATGTGTATCTAGAATAGTCATCCACAATAACTAGTGTGTATGCTTTCCTACCAAGACTATGAACTGGCATAGGACCAAACAAATCCATATGCAAGAGATATAAACATCTCATTAAATCTTTGGTATTAAGTGCATTGAAAGAAGACTTAGTCTGTTTGCCCTTTTGGCAAGCTGAACACACACCCTCTTTAATGCACTTGACTTGAGGACCATTCCTCACTAACCCCATGCTGAAAAGCTTTCCTATTGACTTATAGTTCAGATGAGCTAGCCTCTTGTGTCATTTGACACAGTGAAGCTTTCTCTCCTGCAACTAGACAAATGGGTGAGTTGTTAAACTCACAATCTAGGTTAAGACAATATACATTCCCTTTCCTAGTGCCAGTCAAAATGATCTCTTGATCACTTGACCTCCTTATTTAGCACTCCCTTTTGAGGAAAGAGATGTCATAATCTAGATCACTAAGTTGACTTATGCTAATCAGGTTATGTTTTAGACCCTTCACATAAGCCACTTTAGTGATAATAATTGAATCACTAGAAATGTTACCAAATCCTTTGATGATTCCTTTTTCTGATCCAACAAAGATTACTTTAGGTCCATTCTCTATGGGAACATAGTCCCTAAACATTCTTCTTGTTTAGTCATGTGTCTGGAACATCCACTATCCAAGTACCATATAAGGGTATGGCCACTTGGATTCACCTTCATCAAATAAAGAATCACTTATCCTTAGAACCCAAATTGTTATTGGGTCCTAGGTCCTTGTTAGTTTGAAACCCTGCAGCTATTCTGACAGGTAAACTATTCTTGGTTTTAACACTTGTGTTGAATCAACAATCCATGGCAAAGTGGCCCACCTTGCCATAACACCAACACTCAGATCTATTGTACCTTCTTTTAGGTACAGACTTCACAACTTTGTTGTCAGCTGTCTTATTAATTGTAGGTGCTGGAGCAGCAAACCCCAAAAATTCCTTTTGAACCTGATCGGCTTGCCTATAGAGTGACCTTTTGGCATTTGCACCCTTTCCCATGAGATCTCCATACTCACAGTGACCATGAGTAATATCATGATCATACCTGTTTGTTGGTTGCATCACTTTCCTAAAGAAAATAGGGGCTTTGTAGTTAGTGGCTGAACTAGGGCCTTACCTTTTCTATGAGAATTGGTGGCCCTAGTTCTTCCCTTAAAACCTAGACCAGTCTTTCCTTTATGAGAAATGAAATTGTCTATTAAGGGCAAGACAGAGTTTGGCTTAGAGAATTTAGCCACTAACTCTCTTTCTTGCTGAAGTTTTGCCTCCAGTTTCTTGATATGATTTTCCTTGAAAAAGATTGTGCCCATCTGAATAACAGTAATGTTTTTCAGTTTGGCAACCTCCTTCAGTTTTAAATCTATCAACATGGCTGAATCTGATACAGCCTGCTTAAGAGACTCAATTTCCTTGGCCTGCTCTTTGACAAGAAACTTGATCCTATTTAGAGCTTGCAACAACCCACAATACTCATTAATGAGTTGATGTACATCTCTCTCAGAATCAAAACCATCCACTTCTCTTGAAGTTAATGCTATTGATTCTGATCTAATAAAATAATAAGAAGCTAAGGGAGAATTGTATACCTTACTTGGACTAGGCTGATCCTGGCACTGATCATTTTCTGATAGAGCCATCAGCCCTCTACATCAATAATCTTCCTCTCCATTTATGGATTCCAGCATTTGTAGGAATTCTAGTTCCCTAGAATCCTCTTCTGTTGAGAACAGCCCAACATATGCTTCTGCATCATCTTCTTCTCCTGATCCTAAAGATGAAGAGTCTGTCCAACTCTTCTGCTACTGAGCAACAAAGGATTTCTCCTTCTTGCCTTTCACTTGATGCTTCTTCTTGTCCTTAGATTCAATCCTCTTGTCTGGACAGTCAGCTATGACATGTCAAGGCATGTTGCAACAATAGCAAATAATCTTAGAATTAGTTTGTTTACTAGGTTTTGAGGCATACCTGTCCTCCTTGGGAGTCTTCTTTTTATTTTAATACTCATCCTTTGAGAAGGATGTAGATGGCCTGGTTCTCCATTTCTTCTT
The DNA here is from genome assembly GCA_039513925.1 of Platanthera zijinensis. Taxonomy (NCBI): domain Eukaryota; kingdom Viridiplantae; phylum Streptophyta; class Magnoliopsida; order Asparagales; family Orchidaceae; genus Platanthera; species Platanthera zijinensis. Next base: position 69,737,460 of record CM077096.1, read on the forward strand.
TTTCATGAACCTTTGAAACTGCCTTGTAAAGGCAGCAAAGTCCTCATCAGAGGTGTGTCTATCTGATGTGTTGTTGTCAGGATTTTCTTCTTCTGCCTCAGCACTCCTTCTGGGTGGAGAAGGAGACTTTCTCCTTGTAACGACCCCATCCGTTAAATGACGTATAGTAGAAGGTCCGGCCGGGGCCCCACACTATATGCCACAAACAGACGGTGAGGTCACAGGATAATACCAAACCAAATACGAATCCTAACTCAGAGCATTCTAGCGGAAGCTTTAAGTTACAACTTTGAACTCTAAACAGGAATGTCCAATATATAAACCACCTTTATATATATACCACGGAATGTACATAAATCCAAGAGTTTGGCCTTAAGGCCTTACAGTTCCTCTTACATACAACATGTTTTACAAACCTCGGCGCGCAGGCCGGCCATACATGAGTAAAAGAGAAAACAAAACAAAGCCATTCGCTTAGCCTTCAAGGGCTAGCCGCAGCAGCAGCAGCAACAGTAATAGGGCTTCAGCCCATCACTTACCACTTGGCTCTCCAGCACCTGCACGGGAACAATCCACCCAACCGGTGGCAAACAATGCAACGGTCAGCATTCAGCTGACCCAATTATAACAATCCTACCCCTTTCTCGGGGCATGAGCATTCTTTCCCTGCAAGCATGGCATCATCAAATAGCAACTATGTGCGCGCAGGCACATTCAAGCCATCACAACCATCGGCCACACGGCCCGACGGTCCATGCACTCAGGGCACATTCTTGGTGTACCGGAATACCAGGGTCAACACCACCGTCTACACGGTATTTGAGCATTCTAGTCTTTCCGGCGCGCGGGCCTAAGACTCTCATTAGGCGCTCCAACAAAACTTATAACCAGGCTTCCAAGTCGGACGGACCTAACGCAGGTACGGATCAGCCACCCCCCCGTTGCTCAAGTCGCCGTGCCACCTCGAATACGGAAGTATCCATGGCTATTTATAGGCGCGGGTCGGTTTCACCTTTCCTGTTCGGCAATCTGCCTTTTCATCGGGTTGCATCCCAACGGCTCAACCACTCACAAAGTGGCAACACACGGCCACAAGAGTTGCATCCAACCCTCTTCATTTCCTGGACATCGTCCAGTACTTCCTGCCGCACCAAGCAACAGGTAGGAACAAGGCATCACAAGCCATAGGCATCACAAGCCATAATCACGGAGCCTTCTCCGATATGCAAACAAGCATCACCAATCCAGATTACATCCAGATGGGCTTCACACAGCATGCCTAGAGCCGTACTCCAATTCCGGCCTCTAACAAGGGGGACTTCACATATCTACCCCAAGGGACACCACAACCCACCGCACACTCGCGGGGAAGGGTTTTCCCTATGCAATGCAGAAAAGAAGGACTTCACATGTCCAAGGAGGGAGATCGTTACCCTTGTCGATCTCTTCGGTGCCATCAAAAACTAGCCGGTGAGAAAGAACCGCAGCAGCCTTGCCTTCACAACGCCGGCTTCGGATCACGAATCGGACCACGGGAGCTCCGCCGGTGGCTTGCTCTCCTCCTCCTTCTTCCTCCACTCTCTTTCTCTCTTTCTTAAGCACAAATGAAGAATGACTTCTTCATTCTTCTCTCACGTAATAAACCAGCCAGGAAACCACCTTGGCCCTTGGATCAAAAGAGAGAAAATTGAACGGCCAAGATTTTCCCAAAAAACCAATTTTTGGCCGATACGGCCTGTGACACGCCCGTGTCACAGGCCGTGTACCCTTTAAGCGGCACAAACAGTTTGAACTGACTGAACAACACGGGCATCGACACGCCCGTGTCGAACCTGACACGCCCGTGTCATTCTTGAGACACGCCCGTGTCTCCTGCTCCATCGAGCTGCAACCAGTACACGGGTCGGAACACGGCAACTGACACGCCCGTGTCCAGCCTGACACGCCCGTGTTCAAGGCCGTGTTCAAGGCCGTGTCCGGCTCTGACTTGAATAGGCCAAATTCGAAAAATAATTCGAACACGCCCTGGGACACGCCCGTGTCCCAGGCCGTGTACACCCGACATGCCCTGGGACACGCCCGTGTCCCAGGCCGTGTAAACCAGCCTGCTACTCAAACTTCATGTTGAGTCTGTTTGGGGCCTTTTGGGGTGTTACAACCCTCTCCCCCTTAACAAAATTTCGTCCCGAAATTTGCACGGTAAGGAAACAAAACCAGCAATGCTATAACTCTGTTATAACAAAAAGTACACGGTCTACAGTTTATACAAATAACTCGGGAAACTCAGCTCGCATGGTCTGCTCTCGCTCCCATGTTAGCTCTTCACGGCCACAATTGTCCCATCGGACCATGACCATCCCGATCACTTTGTTCCGCAACTGTTTCTCGGCTCGATCCTCGATCCGAATGGGTCTAACCCTCGTCGTTAGCCCATACTCGACTGGTACCCGATCATTCTCCACTACTTGAGCTGGATCCTTCACCGCCTTACGAAGGACTGAGATGTGAAATACATCATGTAATCCACCCAAGTCCGCTGAAAGTGCTAGTCGATAAGCAGCTTCCCCAACTCGCTCCACCAACTCAAACGGACCAAGATACCTCGGACTTAGCTTTTTCAAACGCCGAATCCTGGACACACCTTTGAAGGGTTTGATCTTCAAATATACCCAATCACCCACCGCGAACTCCACGTTCCGGTGTTTGGCATTGTAGTACTTTGCTTGACGATCTTGGGCTATCAATAGCCTCTCCCGAATAGAGCGTATGAGCGAGGTCGCTTCTTCGACTTCCTTTTTCCCATTCAGCTTAGATTCGCCTGCTTCTGCCCAAGCTAACAGTGTACGGCATTTCCGACCATACAACGCCTCAAATGGTGCCATACCAATACTCGCTTGGTAGCTATTATTATAGGCAAATTCGACGAGAAATATATAATCTTCCCATCTCTTACCAAAGTCTAGGGCGCACATGCGGAGCATGTCCTCCATCGTCCTGTTGGTTCGTTCAGTCTGGCCATCCGTTTGGGGATGAAAGGCCGTACTAAACGCTAACTTTGTACCCAACATTTGATGAACGAGCCGCCAATCATTCGATGTGAACCGCCCATCACGGTCACTAACGATGCTCCGAGGAACACCGTGCAGTCGAACAACCTGCTCCACATACAGCTTGGCCAAGGTTTCCACTGAATCGTCTCTTCTGTTTGGAAGGAAGTGCGCCACTTTCGTCAACCGGTCCACAATCACCCAGATTGAATCATGACCGCGTTGAGATCTCGGCAACCCGTGCACGAAATCCATCGAAATATCGTCGAACTTCCACTCCGAAATAGGTAACGACTTCAGGAAACCGCCAGGCTTCTGGCATTCTGCTTTCACCAACGCACAGGTAGTGCATTCAGCCACATAATGTGCGACATCTTTCTTTAGTCCGGGCCACCAGAACAGCTTTTTCATATCCCTGTACATCTTTGTGCTCCCTGGGTGAACTGAGTACTTTGCAAAGTGAGCTTCGTACATCAACTCTTCCCTCAATTTACCCACACTTGGGACGCACACTCGACCATTTCTCCGTAATAACCCGTTATCCCAAGAGAATTGGTCCTCCGGCCCATCTTTAGCATAGCGCTGGAGACTTTCATCAAGCTCCGTTGCTCGCCGAACTCTGTCCGTAAGGTCATATTGCACCTCCGTCCAGTTCAAGCATGCATCGGTTGACGCACCCTTGTCAACACACGATATCTCCAATGCTTCCAATTCTTGGATCAAACGCTGATCATGCCTCTGCAACCAGCTTGCCCGTACCGGAGTCTTCCGACTCAAAGCATCAGCGACCACATTTCCCTTCCCGGGAGTATAGTGAATCTCGAAGGTGTAGTCCCCGAGGAACTCCATCCATCTTCGTTGTCGCATGTTCAGATCCTTCTGATCCAACAAATACTTTAGGCTCTTGTGATCCGTATAGATATCCACTTTGACGCCATATAGATAGTGCCGCCACAACTTGAGCGCAAAGATTACCGCCGCCAACTCCAAATCATGGACGGGGTAATTCCGCTCATGCACTTTCAACTGACGCGAGCCATAAGCAATCACTTTCCCAAACTGCAGAAGAACGCAGCCTAAGCCGCTCCCTGATGCATCACTATAGATCTCATACCCATCGGTACCACATGGCGATGTCAACACAGGCGTCGTGGTCAAACGACTCTTCAAGTCTTCAAAAGCTCGCGCGCACTCCGGCGTCCAAATGAACTTTTGATCTTTTCTCGTCAGTGTGGTGAGAGGTAAAGCAATCCGTGAGAAGTTTTCCACAAACCGTCTATAGTAGCCCGCAAGTCCAAGGAAGCTCCTGACCTCGGCCACTGAAGACATCACTGGCCAATCTCGGATGGCACTTATCTTCAACGGATCCACCGCGATACCCTCTCCGCTTACCACATGGCCTAAAAAGGCTACTGAAGAGAGCCAGAACTCACACTTTGAGAACTTGGTAAAAAGCTTATTCCTCCGCAGGGTATGCAAGACCAACCGCAAATGGTTTGCGTGATCCTCTTCCGACTGAGAGTATACTAAGATGTCATCGATAGACACAATAACAAACAAATCCAAATACTCTCGGAACGTTCGATGCATTAGGTCCATAAATACCGAAGGCGCATTACATAGGCCAAACGGCATTACCGTGAACTCATAATGCCCGTAGCGTGTTCCAAACGCTGTCTTGGGAATGTCACCTTCCCGAATCCTTAGCTGATAATATCCCGATTTCAAATCCAATTTGGAATAGACCGTTGATCCTGCCAGCTGATCAAAGAGTTCATCAATCCGCGGAATCGGATATTTGTTTTTCTCCGTCAGCTTATTCAACTCGCGGTAGTCAATACACAACCGTAAGCTACCGTCTTTCTTCTTCACAAAGAGAACAGGCGCGCTCCAAGGTGACATACTTGGGCGTATATATCCCTGCTCCAACAACTCTTGCAATTGGACTTTCAACTCAGCCATCTCTTTTGGCGCGACGCGATATGGAGAGCGGGCCACAGGTTTCGCACCTGGCACCAACTCAATAGAGAAGTCAATCTCCCGCTAGGGTGGTAACCCAGGAAGATCTTTAGGAAACACGTCGGCAAACTCTGACACAACTGGCACTTCACCGACACTGGCCTTTGGCTCAACAGCCTGAATTAGCGTGAAGAATAACTCCGCGCCCTTCCGAACAGCATTGACGACTTGGAGTGTAGACAACAACGTTCCGCCAACTCCTCGCATACCAGCGAACTTCGTCACAAGCCCGGTATTCTGGCCCAGTGTAATCTCCTTGGAGTTGCAATCAATAAAGGCACGCTGCTCCGAGAGCCAGTCCATACCAAAGATCACATCAAACTCCGACAACGGTAGCACAGCTGCACTCAAACCGAAATCCCGACTTCCTATTTGCACATCCACATCGCAAGCCCTATCCGCAAGCATCACACAGCCATTCGGCAATAGCACCCTTGTACTATCCACCGTCACATGACTTGGTACCCCAATGCGAGATACGAAATCCTCAGACAGAAAAGAATGCGAAGCACCCGTATCAAACAGGGCTCTCGCTAAATTATTCCGAATCAGGACAAAGCCTGCAGCACACACACATCATGCACAAGCTAAACATAACCAAAACCAAAAGCACAGCAAGTAAACTAATTCAACTCGTACCTGTGACGACGTCACTTTGCTTAATCGCTTCCTGTTGGCCAAGTTGATAGATTCGGGGCTGCGCCTGGGAAGCAGAGGAATCCACCACCGCTTTGCCCTTCTCAGCATACGACGCACCCGTCTTCTTGTCCCCTTTGGGCTGCACAACCCGACAGTCACGAGCAATATGCCCCACCCGGCCACAGTTATAGCATGTACGAGCATCCGGCCTTGATGTCGCTCCCGACACAACGGTCGTAGTCACTTGCCCAGATGGCTTGGACCTCTTGCCCCCTTTCTTCTGGTAAAACGACTTGCTTGGGTGAGGTGCTTGAAACTCTGGCTTTGACGCAACCAAGCCCTTATTCCCTTGCACTCGCCTCATGTCCTTCTCCAACGCGCATGCAGTATCAACCAACGCCTGAAACCCTTGGCTCACAGAACTCGAAAGCAGGAATCGCAACTCATCCCGCAATCCTTCATAGAACCGATTCGTTTTCCTTTGGTCATCCGCGAAGATTGTTCCCGCATATCGTCCCAACCTGGTAAACTCGTACAAGTAGATATCCACACTATCTTCCCCTTGCTTTAACCGTTGGAACTCATTTTCCATAGCAATGCGTTGCGCCGCTGGGACATGTTTCACCAGAAATATTCGAGAGAACTCCTCAATCGACACTTGCGTTAATTGCCTGCCCGCCAAATGGTGTAGCTCAACCTCGTCCCACCACAACCGCGCCTCCCCTTCAAGCATGAAGGTGGCTAAGGTGACCTTTAGAGTTTCCTCCGCCCTGATCGCTGTCATTATCCTCTTGACACGCGATAACCAATCTTCCGCCTGCGTTGGGGATCCCATTCCCGCAAACATAGGAGGACTGAAGCTCATGAATTGCTTTAACTGTCGGTCAGCTGCTCGTGGATCTACAGCATCAACCGGCTCGGGTCTTACATCAACACGAACTGGCACTACCGCCGGCTGCGCTTGCCCGGTCGGCTGAATCATGGCAAATAGCGCCTCAGCCACTAAGCGAACAGTTTCCGCAGATGGAGGAGGTGTAGGCACCTCAGCTGGTGCCGCACTCTCATCAGAGCGCTGGGGCTCAGACTGCCCAGCACCACTACGTGTCACCTATAGGTGGACAAGACATACATTAGCGAACGTATGCAAGCAAAACAACACAAAAAGGAACGCGCAGATTCCTCAAACAAGATTTTGTACATTCCTTAATGGACATTCCAGAGTTCAGTAGCGTAACAGCAGGTCGCACAAACACGTGCTCGCCACCCCACAAAAGAATTCGACCACGAATTCGAAAGAGGAAGACCGACAAAAGCTGATACCAAAATGTAACGACCCCATCCGTTAAATGACGTATAGTAGAAGGTCCGGCCGGGGCCCCACACTATATGCCACAAACAGACGGTGAGGTCACAGGATAATACCAAACCAAATACGAATCCTAACTCAGAGCATTCTAGCGGAAGCTTTAAGTTACAACTTTGAACTCTAAACAGGAATGTCCAATATATAAACCACCTTTATATATATACCACGGAATGTACATAAATCCAAGAGTTTGGCCTTAAGGCCTTACAGTTCCTCTTACATACAACATGTTTTACAAACCTCGGCGCGCAGGCCGGCCATACATGAGTAAAAGAGAAAACAAAACAAAGCCATTCGCTTAGCCTTCAAGGGCTAGCCGCAGCAGCAGCAGCAATAGCAGTAGGGCTTCAGCCCATCACTTACCACTTGGCTCTCCAGCACCTGCACGGGAACAATCCACCCAACCGGTGGCAAACAATGCAACGGTCAGCATTCAGCTGACCCAATTATAACAATCCTACCCCTTTCTCGGGGCATGAGCATTCTTTCCCTGCAAGCATGGCATCATCAAATAGCAACTATGTGCGCGCAGGCACATTCAAGCCATCACAACCATCGGCCACACGGCCCGACGGTCCGTGCACTCAGGGCACATTCTTGGTGTACCGGAATACCAGGGTCAACACCACCGTCTACACGGTATTTGAGCATTCTAGTCTTTCCAGCGCGCGGGCCTAAGACTCTCATTAGGCGCTCCAACAAAACCTATAACCAGGCTTCCAAGTCGGACGGACCTAACGCAGGTACGGATCAGCCACCCCCCGTTGCTCAAGTCGCCGTGCCACCTCGAATACGGAAGTATCCATGGCTATTTATAGGCGCGGGTCGGTTTCACCTTTCCTGTTCGGCAATCTGCCTTTTCATCGGGTTGCAGCCCAACGGCTCAACCACTCACAAAGTGGCAACACACGGCCACAAGAGTTGCATCCAACCCTCTTCATTTCCTGGACATCGTCCAGTACTTCCTGCCGCACCAAGCAACAGGTAGGAACAAGGCATCACAAGCCATAGGCATCACAAGCCATAATCACGGAGCCTTCTCCGATATGCAAACAAGCATCACCAATCCAGATTACATCCAGATGGGCTTCACACAGCATGCCTAGAGCCGTACTCCAATTCCGGCCTCTAACAAGGGGGACTTCACATATCTACCCCAAGGGACACCACAACCCACCGCACACTCGCGGGGAAGGGTTTTCCCTATGCAATGCAGAAAAGAAGGACTTCACATGTCCAAGGAGGGAGATCGTTACCCTTGTCGATCTCTTCGGTGCCATCGAAAACTAGCCGGTGAGAAAGAACCGCAGCAGCCTTGCCTTCACAACGCCGGCTTCGGATCACGAATCGGACCACGGGAGCTCCGCCGGTGGCTTTCTCTCCTCCTCCTTCTTCCTCCACTCTCTTTCTCTCTTTCTTAAGCACAAATGAAGAATGACTTCTTCATTCTTCCCTCACGTAATAAACCAGCCAGGAAACCACCTTGGCCCTTGGATCAAAAGAGAGAAAATTGAACGGCCAAGATTTTCCCAAAAAACCAATTTTTGGCCGACACGGCCTGTGACACGCCCGTGTCACAGGCCGTAGCGGCACACACAGTTTGAACCGACTGAACAACACGGGCATCGACACGCCCGTGTCGAACCTGACACGCCCGTGTCATTCTTGAGACACACCCGTGTCTCCTGCTCCATCGAGCTGCAACCAGTACACGGGTCGGAACACGGCAACTGACACGCCCGTGTCCAGCCTGACACGCCCGTGTTCAAGGCCGTGTTCACACCCCCCCGAGAGGATCTCCTCATCCAGGCTCTTACTAGCTGGTTGGTCCAAACGTGCCTTGGGGAGAGTAAGTCCCACCCCCCGAGAGGATCTGAAAGTCCACCTAGTGCCAACTATCTTCACCTATGGGGGGGGGGATAGGTGTCTTGCAGCTATTTTAGCGGAATTAAAATTCTACCTGCACAAGTAAACAAAACAACACAGCACAAACAGACACAAGCAGTTATAGTGGTTCCCCGATTTTTGTACGTCCACTTTCCCCCTTCGACCTATCTCCCAACAAGGGACGACTCGATCACTTCACCAACCGGATTGAAATCCAATCCTCACACTAACGGAAGGAACCCTTCCACATGTAGGAGTCACCACTCTCACAACACGGGTTGCACCCAACCCTTACAACTAGGAACCAACCGTTCCTTTACAAAGAAATAGAAACTAGAATGTATAAGGAATACAAACAACTTATGGAGATTAAGGTGCTCTTCGTTCGACGACGTGTTCTTGAAGTCAACGAAGAGTCTACAACCTTAGATCTCTCTTGGAATGAACCTTCCCGAAACCGGCGGCGGCTAGGTTCTCGGAATAAGCGGCGGCGGCGGAGAGCTGCTGCAGTGTTATGGGGATTCAAACTTCGTAGCAAAGGAAGCAAGGTCTTCCAACGATCACACTAGGATCGGTCGTCTCGATCGATTCGGAAGGGGAAGGTTTTTCCCGATCAACGAATCAAGAGACAAGGGATCTCTGGTTAGACGCGTGAGACGCTATGCTAGCCTAAGCTTATGTCGCCGGAGATCTGGAAGAACTTGAGATCAACAGCGGCGATAACTGCACGAACGACGGAGGCGGTCGGCGGAGCAAGATCGCGCGTTAGGGCTCGACGGCGGCTCGTCTTTTAAATTCGCGTATTCCGTGTCTTGTTCCGCTCATACATACGGAGGTATATATACCTTAGGTCAAGCGCATGACCGTTCTGGGCCCCACCCACAAAAAGACCTAAGTCCGGTTCGAAATATCGCAGGTAACATGGACCGGTCCAGAAAGAATCGGAAAATTGCCCAAGTAGAATTCGGCGAGAATCATAGGTGATTCTCGACGAATCGGCGAGAATCACCTACGATTCTCGCCGAATTCTACTTAGCTGAATTCTGGCTGCACTGAAATAGAGGCCGGGGAGAATCGGCGGGAATCACACTTGATTCTCGCCGAATCGTCGAGAATGCTAAGTCATTCTCGACGAATCGGCGAGAATCACTTAGTGATTCTCGACGAATCGGCGAGAATCACTTAGTGATTCTCGACGATTCTGCCTTAGAGAAATTTCTGGCGGCGTTGAGACTGCCGGCTCCAACCGGCGAGAATCAGCTAGTGATTCTCGACGATTTGGACTTAGACGATTTCTCGTCTTTCCACCCGTGAGCTGGTCTTTGGCCCATCCTTGCTCCTTGTCTGCTCTTGATCTTTCATGACCTTGTGCTTGGAAATAAGTACACTCCAATAGAGAGAGTACACGTAAGCCAACCCACTGATCTGCTCAACGAGGGATTACGTTGTGCAGACCCGTGTATATTGACCTACTGCACCCTGACATTGGTGTGTACTTAGCAATGAATAGCTGCAAGCACAACTAGAAGGATTTCATCAATTACATAGTCAATTCACCTTAGCTAGTTTAGGGGCTTCTTCAAATCAGGTACATTGTGGATACAATACCCAACAATCTCCCCCTATTTGAAGAAGCCTAAACCCTACAAGCTAAGGTGAATATAACGACTTGGAAGAAAACACAACTTTGAAAAACGAGAGTGAGTTGAAATTCCATACCATTATCTTTAGAGCATTTGGAGCATACACCTTAGCACCTTAGCCGATCGAGAGGGTAATCTCCCCCTTTTCGGCTTCTGCAAATCTGGGTCTAGTGCATTTGACACCATGCTCCCCCTCAGTTCTTGCACCTGTGCTTACACTTGATTTCCTGGCAGATGCTCCCCCTAGATGCACGAGCCTGGAGCTTCTGTAGTCTTCATTCCTCATAGTTTAGCATCCCCAATTCAGTTTTGAAGAGACTGAACTTGGCCTCGTCTAAGGGCTTTATGAAAATATCTGCAATCTGCTTGTCCGTGGGGACATAGTAGAGGGAGATGTCCTTGTTCTCCACGTGCTCCCGAATAAAGTGGTAGCGCACTTTAATATGCTTCGTTCTACTGTGAGATACCGGATTGTGGGCAATAGAAATTGCACTGGAGGAGTCACAGTATATTGGTACTTCCTTGAACTGAAGGTCATAGTCTGCTAACTGATTTCTGATCCATAGGAGTTGTGCGCAACAGCTGCCAGCCGAGATGTACTCAGACTCTGCTGTGGAGGTTGCTACACAATTCTGCTTCTTGCTATTCCATGAGATGAGCCTTCTTCCGAGGAATTGACACGTCCCGGAAGTGCTTTTCCGATCATCCCTGCTTCGTGACGAAGCTCTAGCAGTCTGGCCTCTAGAGCTCTGACATCTTCTCGGGCTTCTCCTTCTTTCGGAAGATTTTCTCCATCCTGCTCGTCAACTTCTCCAGCTGACGTCGAGGTGGAAACCTTGACGTACTTGGGAGTTGCACCTTTAGCAGTCTCAACTGAACTTAGCTGTTCAAGCCTTGCACCATAGTTAGCGTTATCTCTTTTCCCTTAATCTTATTCCATGGCAAGTCTGGAACATCTCTTGTCTAGGTCCCATCATGTACATGGGTACCTAGACTATCCTGCAAAAAAAAATTACCTTTCCTTAGGAACCCAATATGTATTGGGTCCTAGGTTCTTGTCAGCATAAAATCTTGAATGCCTTCCCACAGGAATCCTGTCAGGAAGGCTAACTCTGCCCAGAGGAGGTGGATATGCCCTTGCCCTTGAAACAGAGGGGTTGTGCCAACAATCTATGGCAAAGTAACCCACCTTGCCACAGCACCAACACTCGTGAATGTTGTATCGCCTTTTCAGACCTGACTTATTGACTGATGTAGCCATGATCTCAGGTCTAAACAGGATAAAGCCGGTTCTGCTCACAACTTTGCCTTTTCCACCTTGATACATGGGAGGGAGGAAAGAATGCATGTGGTGCGAGTCATGAGGCTTGGGAGGTGGTGCCTTCCTTTCAGTCAGCACGCTCCCAAAGGCCCCACGGGAGCTTACCACATTTTTCCAGACCCCCTTTTCCTGTGTCCTAGGGTGGACAGTACTGCCGTGAGAGCTGGTTCCGGCAAATTCATGACGAGTTGGGGCAGAGGCCGAGAATACAAATGGTTCAGAATGAGCCTTAGGTATTCTCTCATGGGTGTCCATGACAGCCCTTGCACTGTGGGTGTTTCCACATGAGGGCTGGTCATCCTTACAGTGACCACGCTTGTTCTTATGGTCATACCTGAAGGCATGATGAGTGCCTTCCCTGCCTGGGGTGGGGGGTCTGAATACCGTTTCCCCATTTCTCCATGATTTGATAATTCGGTAGATCCACCCATTTTCTCCCTTTCTCTTGATAGCATCTACCTTGGAAAAGTTAGATACTATCCTCTTCTCATTCTCTAGACGACTCTCTAGATCTGAGATTTTAGAGTCCTTTACCTTGATGGATTCCAATTGGAGATCCATCAAGGTCTTCAGTCGAGCAATCTCCAAAGCTTGCTCCACAACAAGTAGGTTGCTTTTCTGAAAGGCACACTCAAGGGAATCAGGATTTTCAATCCTTTGATTGATGCTATCCTTATCCCTTGCATCATTAGATACATAGCCATCAGAACTATTCCTGTCTTCAGGAACATCGAGGGAAGAGAGGCAGTAAGATGAAGTTACCTACTCCTGATTCTGCTGATTAGGGTTGTTGTTGATATCGGCAGAGAAAGTTGAGTCAGCCTCATCAGAACTGCTTTGCTCAATTTCTTCTTCAGTCTCTGACAGGGACACTGGAGCCCTGATAATAACAGATTGGCCATTACCTTCATCTTCAGAGGCGAGGACCCCAACATAGGCTTCATCCTCTTGCTGACAACTTGTCCCTGCTTTCTCTGATCCCTCCATGAGGTCCGATACGGTTTGCCACAAGGACTTGGTCGTCCTACATTTTTCCAGTCTTGACCGGGAAGGTCCAGACCAGACATCAATGATGATTTTATGAATCACTTCATCCAATTGGAACAGAGAGAGTTCAATCTCAGACATCTCAGTAATATCCTTGGGGATTAGGAGATCCTTCCCAGAGTTGGGGGTCTTCATGGGAATGAATGGACCCTCTTCCAAGATGAGTGATGCCCGAGGTTCGATAGCCTCCAAGTGAAAAGACACTCTCATCTTCCATATGGGATAATACTCCTTTGTGCACGTCGGAAGTTTTAACGGAGAGATATCATAATCCAGCTCCATTCTTGTTGACACTGGTGGCAGGATTCTACTCAAGGTGTGAACCTTTTTGATGAGGAACCTCCCTCTGATACCACTTGAAAGTCCACCTAGTGCCAACTAGCTTCACCTATGGGGGGGATAGGTGTCTTATGGGGTTTTTGCGGAATTAAAAACTGTACCTGCACAAGTAAATCAAACAACACAGCATAGAAAAGACTCAAACAAATTATAGTGGTTCCCCGATTTGGGTACATCCACTTTCCCCCTTCGACCCATCTCCCAACCAGGGACGACTCGGTCACTTCACCAACTGGATTGAAATCCAATCCTTGCACTAACGGAAGGAACCCTTCCACATGTAGGAGTCACCACTCTCACAACACGGGTTGCACCCAACCCTTACAACTAGGAACCAACCGTTCCTTTACAAAGAAATAGAAACTAGAATGTATAAGGAATACAAACAACTTATGGAGATTAAGGTGCTCTTCGTTCGACGACGTGTTCTTGAAGTCAACGAAGAGTCTACAACCTTAGATCTCTCTTGGAATGAACCTTCCCGAAACCGGCGGCAGCTAGGTTCTCGGAATAAGCGGCGGCGGCGGAGAGCTGCTGCAGTGTTATGGGGATTCAAACTTCGTAGCAAAGGAAGCAAGGTCTTCCAATGATCACACTAGGATCGGTCGTCTCGATCGATTCGGAAGGGGAAGGTTTTTCCCGATCAACGAATCAAGAGACAAGGGATCTCTGGTTAGACGCGTGAGACGCTATGCTAGCCTAAGCTTCTGTTGTCGGAGATCTGGAAGAACTTGAGATCAACAGCGGCGACAACTGCACGAACGACGGAGGCGGTCGGCGGAGCAAGATCGCGCATTAGGGCTCGACGGCGGCTCGTCTTTTAAATTCGCGTATTCCGTGTCTTGTTCCGCTCATACATACGGAGGTATATATACCTTAGGTCAAGCACATGACCGTTGTGGGCCCCACCCACAAAAAGACCTAAGTCTGGTTCGAAATACCGCAGGTAACATGGACCGGTCCAGAAAGAATCGGAAAATTGCCCAAGTAGAATTCGGCGAGAATCATAGGTGATTCTCGACGAATCGGCGAGAATCACCTACGATTCTCGCCGAATTCTACTTAGCCGAATTCTGGCTGCACTGAAATAGAGGCCGGGGAGAATCGGCGGGAATCACACTTGATTCTCGCCGAATCGTCGAGAATGCTAAGTCATTCTCGACGAATCGGCGAGAATCACTTAGTGATTCTCGACGATTCTGCCTTAGAGAAATTTCTGGCGGCGTTGAGACTGCCGGCTCCAACCGGCGAGAATCAGCTAGTGATTCTCGACGATTTGGACTTAGACGATTTCTCGTCTTTCCACCCGTGAGCTGGTCTTTGGCCCATCCTTGCTCCTTGTCTGCTCTTGATCTTTCATGACCCTGTGCTTGGAAATAAGTACACTCCAATAGAGAGAGTACACGTAAGCCAACCCACTGATCTGCTCAACGAGGGATTACGTTGTGCAGACCCGTGTATATTGACCTACTGCACCCTGACATTGGTGTGTACTTAGCAATGAATAGCTGCAAGCACAACTATAAGGATTTCATCAAATACATAGTCAATTCACCTTAGCTTGTTTAGGGGCTTCTTCAAATCAGGTACATTGTGGATACAATACCCAACACATAGGTCATCAGCTCATTTACTATCCTGAAGAACTTCTTGTAACATTAAGCTATGTTGTCAGTCTTGGCTTATCTAAAGCTCTCATATTCTTGATTCAGCATAGATTTACTGTCCTCTCTAACTTCTTTGGTTCCCTCCATGTAGACAATCAGGGTGTCTCACATTTCCTTAGAGGTTTTACAGTGCACCAAATTCTGAAATGTGGCATCATCTATAGCACTTACAATAATGTTTTGTACTCTTTTTTCTAGTGTTGCCAGGATGATCTCATCCTTAGTCATTTCAGAATAACTATTAGGGGTTTTAACATTTGCATCCAGAACTGATACTTTCATTGTAATGAAGGGACCTTCTTGTACTGTGATGTAGATTCTTGGATCAGATGCTTCCATGAACAACCTGACCCTTTCCTTCCATATGCGAAAGCATTCTTTCCTACAGATAGGCAGTTTCATAGATCCAAATTCCTTTTGATTAACATTTGAACCCATTCTTGAAATATGTTAATTGTCTTGGAGATTCACTCAGACTGTTAGGTCTATCTTTGAGTAACCTCCCTCTGATACCACTTGAAAGACTTGATTTCAAGAGCCTAGACACCTAGAGGGGGGTGAATATGTTCTAATTTTCTTTAAGAATTTTAGGCAATTAGCTAGTTCTAACTCAGCACAGAAAATTCAATACACAGCACAATAATCACAGCACAGCATACACCAGATTTATAATGGTTCCCCAAGGTATGGGTGCATCCACTTTCCCCCTTCGCCTATCCAGTAGTGAACTGGATTCAGCCCAACTTCCTTCCACTTACTCAGATCCACAGATCTTACAACTCAGAACCAGATTGGTTCTTATAGCTCATGCTTATACAAGTCTTACCTCAGATTCTTCCCAAGAACCCTACCTCAGGCCTCAGCCCTACCTCAGCCTTTATCACTAGGCTTACAACTCAGCTTTTCACAAGTCCTAAACCTCAGACACTCAGCCCTACCTCAGCCTATATAATTACAAGCTTACAACTCAAATCTTACAAAAGATCCTACAAGAAAATGAGTGTTTTAAAAAGGTACAGAAATTTCACCAGATAGAACTCTCTATTGGTGTGAGCTTCTTGATCAGTTCTTGAATAAACTGAATCTTCAGATCCAACCTGACTTAGCTATTTCAAAGCTTCTTGATTGAACAAAATAAGGTTGATCTTCACTTGATGTAGAAGTTGATCTTCAGATAGCTCCCTTCTTAAATTTAGAATAAGATCTGAATCTTTCTTACAGACTGTTCTGGATCTGCCTTCTTAAGGGTTTCCCCTTTTCTTGTTGTCAAATTCTCTTTCCTGTAATTGCTTGATTACTTCCTTAGTTATCTCTGGTTGTCAAGGATCAGTCCCTTATATAGAGTTTCCTCATGATTACCGGCTGATCTGGTTTGTAACAACCTTCTGACATCTCTGACAAAGGTGTCAGACCTGTTGGTTATGACAGCTGTCGAGTCACCAGTCATGATAGTTGATTCCTCAAAGACTTTACAACTCAGCATGAACCACTCAGCAAACTGCTTCACATGTGTCGACATAAATATACTAAGTGTCGACACAAGTCTTGATGATATCGACACAACACTCCATGTGTTGACATAGTCATTCTTCTGCTACTCGACACAACTTCTGTTTGTATGTCTCGACACAAGTCCTATGTGTCGACACAACTGCTCCTGGTCTCGACATAACTGATGCTGACAGATGGCATTGAGTGTATGTCCAGCTGTCATTGAGTGTGTGTCGAGATGTCGTTGAGTGTGTGTCGACACAAGTCATATATGTCGACACAAGTCTTCAGACTCAGTATAGTTGTTGCTGTTAGATGGCGTTGAGTGTCGTCCAAATGTCATTGAGTGTGTGTCGACACAAGTCCTGTGTATCGACACAAGCCCTTCAGACCAGTATAGTTGTTGCTGATAGATGGCGTTGAGTGTATGTCGACACAAGTCTTGTGTGTCGATACAAACCTTCTTCAGGTGTCGACACAATTCTTGGGTGTCGACACATGCCTTTCTTCTGGTGTCGACATAACTCCTGGATGTCGACACAGCTTCTGCTTCAGGTACCGACACAATTCTTGCCTCAGGTGTTGACACAATTCTGGGTGTCGACACGTGCCTTTCTTATTATATCGACATAACTCCTGGGTGTCGACACAATTCTTCACAAGTGTCGACACTTGTACTTAGAGAATTTTCTTGCAAACCTTACACCTGCACAATGAAACTCAAACATCTCATCAAATACAAACTGATGTATATCATTGAGTAAGGGGAGGATTCTCCAAATCTGGTATATATTTTCAGTGTACACAACATTAGTATTGACTTTGTACCGGTTGGCTTTACTGCTCGCGAGGACACTAATATTATCGAAGACACTGTAATGCCCCTGAATTTTTGATGATTTATTTTAATCTTCTTTTGGCGTGATGTTGATGTAAGGGCGTTACGTTAATGCGAAGTTATTAGTGTGTCATCGTTAGTGTGCTTCCGTGTCCGTTTGATCGAGTTTACTGAATTTTGAGCTTGCGGAAGTGTGGAATTTTTTGAGTTTAGAAAAAAATTAAAGTAATTAATTTAAATCGCGATTGTCAAGTTTCCTTGCCGTAAACTATGAAAATAAGTCATAAATCATTATCGGTTCGTCGAACTCTGATTTTGATTTCACTGTTGGATTCATAGCACCAGTATTTACCTTTGACGCAAATTTCGTCGAAAACCAAGTTGGCATTTGTCCAAATCGTCAAATAAAGGTTAAGATCATTTATAAATCATATTATATAAATAAATATACATAAAGATTTCCATATAAAATGGGCCCTGATAGAATTGATTTCAAGACAACCCAAACACCTAGAGGGGGGTGAATAGGTTCTTTTCTTTTTTACTTAAGGCAGAATAATCTTTCAGTTCTTAAAATAGAATCTAACTTATTCTACAGCAATCACAGCACAGAATTCACAATCACACATACATCACAGATTGCACACAGGTTTATAATGGTTCCCCAAGGTCTGGGTACATCCACTTTCCCCTTCACCTATCCAGCAGTGTGTTAGATTCAGCCTAACTTCTTTATTCTTCTCAGATCCACAGATCTTACAGCTCAGAACCCTGAAAGGTTCCTACAACTCAGAACCCTATAAGGTTCCTATAACTCAGAGTGAAACCACACTCCTACAGCTCAGGCTAACAACCCTACCTCAGCCTTTCCACAAGGCCTACAACTCAGAGAATAATTTCTCCTACACTCAGGCTCAAAAGCCCTACCACTCAGAGATCAATATCTCCTACACCCAGCCTTTATAATATAGGCTTATAACTCAGATCTTTGAAAAGATCCTACGAAATTTGATAAGTGTTTTAGATGGACTCTTACCCTTGTTGAGAGAGAAGGGATAAAAGGTTTCTTGATCAGCTTCTTGATAAAACTGATGGCTGAAATCAAACTATTCTTAGCTTTCTTCAAAACTTCTTGAATCTGAACTCAGTAGGGTTGATCTCCTTTGAAGATGACTGGCTGCCAGCTCCCTTCTTAGAATTCAGAAATAGATTTGAATCCTTCTTAGCAGATTAGTTCAAGATCTGTCTCTTAAGAGACTTGTAAATGTCTCCTTCTTTACTTCAACAGTTGGAGATCTCTCTCACTCTCCAAAACTTCTGAAGTTTCTTCAGAATTCTTGCTTGAATTCTCCTTAGATCTTCTCACGAAAATCTTCTTTTATATGTCGTGCACTTTCTTGATCAATGATCAATACTTCAATAGTAGTTTTTGTTGTTATTATTGTGCTTTTTTGATTTGACAGAATCCATCTATATATAGTCTTCATCCATAGTAACCGGCTGATCCGGTTTCTAACCAACTTTTGACAGGTCTGATAGCTTCAGCAAACTTGTTGGAATACACAGCTATCAAGTATCCAGTCAGTTCTTAAAACTTTGTCTTTTTCAGCAAAGCGTCAAGACGGATTATCATAATGTGTCGACACAAGTAGATTAAGTGTCGACACAGGCTTTGGTGATATCGGCATAGCTCCTTTGGTATCGACACTGCTTCTAGACACTGTATCTGTAGAATGTATCGACACAGCTTCTTTATGTCGACACAAACACTTCTTCACATCACAGTAATCAATATTGTTGAAACTCTGCTGAGTGTCGACACAAGTCCTGTGTGTCGACACAGTTGATATAGTCTCAGAATTTTTGTGTCGACACTGCCTCCAGGTATCGACACAGTTGATGTCGACTAATACTTTCTGTGTGTCGACACTGCCTCCTGGTGTCGACATAGTCGATGTCGACTAACACTTCTGTGTGTCGACACTGCCTCCCGGTGTAGACACAGTTGATGTCGACTAATAAATTCTGAGTGTCGACACAGTTGCTTCTGGTGTCGACACAGCTTTTTCAAGTGTCGACACAGGCTTCCTTAAGTGTCGACACATGGACTTAGAAACTTTTTCCTGCATATTAGCATATACTTAACCTGCACATATAAACTCAAAATAACATCAAATACACCTTGATGTATATCATTGAACTAAGTGAGGCTTCTCCAAATCAGGTACACATTTTCCCATGTACCCAACAATCTCCCCCTATTTGGAGAAGTCATAACCCTTTAGTCAATGATATACACCACTTATAATAAACAAACATTATGATGTATATAAGCATTATATGATATGGCAACTTATAAACAAAACATATACCAATATGACAATACAGAATAATAATAATACAAGCTCAATGAATTATGAAACATTGTTTTGTTTATACTTATCAAAAAGTTTCTAAACAACTGATTACATAGATTTCCTTAATACTAAATATTACATTGTTCTTGCAAAATCTAGTAAATTTATCCTAAGGCAGATCAGGCTCCTTGATGACTATGCCTTTTCCTGGCTTAATCTGAGCTTGCATAGGAGGTTCTGCATCATCAATAGGCTTCTTTCCTTTCAACTCTGCCTTCTTATGAACTTCAGCCTTAATCCTTTGCCTTTCAAAATAATGAAAAGGCTTAGGAAAGTATTTGCTAGGCTCCTGAGCATTAGGAGGTAGCTTCCCATTCTTAGCCTTTCTTCTATGTTGCACAATGGCTTCTTGCCTTACCTCATATTTCTGCCATTCCTGTTCATTATACCACTTGCCCCTTTCATGAACTTGATCTTTCACAGCTTTCTAGGCAGTCAAAATGATATTCCTGTAAGTGGGGCTCCATTGCTCAAAATCAGGCTTTAACTCATCCTATTCTCTGATTCTTTTCTTTAAAAGTTGAGCTTCCTGTTGAGCTTTTAAGGCAGCTTCTGGCATTTCAACTTTCTCTATAATAACATTATCAACTCCATATGGAGGACTGTACATTGTCTGAACCTGTTGTTGAATCATATCAAAATCTGCTGGAGGGTAGATGATCTGAGCAACTTCAGGTTGATCACCTTCAATATAAGTAGGCTGCACACCAGACTCAGCAACATTATCATCATCACAAAGGGGTGGATATCCCACAGTGGCTCTGATGCTATTGGATATCCATTTGGCATGATCTGAGCCTGCATTGACTAACACTCTCTCCCCTTTTATGACTTCTCTTTCAATGTGATCTCTTAAGTCATCTTTTTGAAATGTTATTTTTCCATCAAGAAAATTTACACCATCTTTATAAAATGATTTTAACTTAAGAAGTTTATCAGTGATTGTTTTTTGAGAAGTAGAAATGGCTGTCTTAAATGAATCTAAGGCTTCCTGTAGCTTCTTATCAAACTCTTCTTTCTCTTTAGCTCTTTCTTTAGTCATTGCAGTGACTGTTTTCTTAATTTCAGTGACTATCTCATTGTGAGATTCAGTCAGATTGTCATTCATTCTAATCTAATTTTCAAGGACATATCCTTGTTTAACAGCAATGTCATCCACTTGAGCCTTGACTTCTGCTTGTTGCTTAGCCAAAAATACTACAGCATTGCCCCCTTTGTGGAAGCAATCTGTCATCTCTTTCTTATGGAGATTTACTTCAAATCTGATGGATTTGATATCCTGGGCCAGTTCAAATTGAAGTGACTTATGGCTTTCATCCACATACTTCTCTAGAGCCATTCTCTGCTCCTAATTTAACCTATAAAGCCACCAATAAGGAGTTGTAATCAGCCTATAGGGCAGGTTGTGAAGTAGTAGTTTACAATGCCTTCTAATAGCTCTGGCTCCTTCTCTTAAATACCATTAGTTTTCTTTTCTTAGCACTTCAAATTTCCTCCTCTTCTGAAGTAGATGAACTGGGAATGTCTACTCTTTCCTTAGGACTAGGAGGGAGCTCCTTTTCAGTCCCAATCTGCTCTCCCTCAAGGTTAGCCTGCTCCCCCTCATTCCTTATTTACACCTCCTTATCTGCTGCTCCCTCAATATCAGGAAACAATTCTTCCAAAGTGAACTCCTGGTGAGTGCGAACTGGTGATACTACTTTCTCAGGAGCATCAGCAGCTCCAGATGTATCCTCCATGATAGCATCTTGGGCTGGAATATTGGCATGAGGTCTCTCAAGAATAGTTTGTGAATCCATTTCACTTGTCAAGTGAGTTGTTTCTTCTTCCAGTATCTTTGCAGTATTTAGCTCCCCCTGTTCCTGTGCATCATCAGTATTGTCATGTGCATGTGTATTATCTGGCTCCCCCTGCATTTGTATAGTATCTGTAATGTCTTGTGCAGGAGATTTCTCAGCAGCTTCTTGTCTCTCTATATCAGGTATGTCCTTTGATAGGACCCTATCCCATCTAGAAATAATCCTGATGTCCATTCTTCTCATATGATTGATTTTAGAACCAGGAATCTTGTTCATTACTTCTAGAATTTCTCCAACCAAGTATAGACTCATTATTCTAGCCAAATTAGGCTTCTTTGTGCCTTCCTTAATCTTTTCAAACAGTACTATAGACCAATCTATTTTGAGCTTAAAAATTATCCTTGTCATGAGGTTGAACATATAAGCAGAAATCCTATCATGTCCCCCTGGCTTACACAGAATAACCTTTCCTACTGCTTCTGAAAGGAATTTGCCTTGCTGATTCATCCCTTTTATGTTTAGAGCTGATCCAATCTTCATGGTGGGATCCAATCCAAACAATTGTAGCACTTCCCTTGTTTTTGATATTGGTACTTATTCTTCATCCTGAGTTCTTGGAAGATGAAGAATTTTTCTCAAACTTTTCAAGGTCACTTTGACTCTTGCTCCATGAACTGTTGATTTAATCATAAGTCCAGTTGAGTTTACTGCCGCTGCAGAAAAAAACTCAAAAACCTCCTTCTTCCAAATCTTGGTTGGTCCGGATACTAAAAACTCCAAACCACTGTCAGCAAACAGGGTAATGACCCCTTTAATCTCTAACTCCGCATCATCAAATACATGGCGAACCAACTCATATCCTTCGTTAATGTTATCTTCAACCTTTGGCGCCATTGGGATGGTGAGAAAACTTGGATTGAGAGAAGAGAGTTTGTCGACACAAGTTTTTAGTCTCGAAAACCTGGAGAGCGTGTCGACAGAATATGTTCTTAACCTATTTATACCCTTCTAAACAAAGAAGGTCAAAAGGCGGGCAAAACAGTCTAAAAGTGTTGACACTATTGAAATGAGTCGACACATACTTCTAATGACTCGACAACGGTGTTGACTTCTATGTGTCGATACCAATTGATGATGTGTCGACACATGATATACTTAGAAGTTCATTAGAAATTCTGTGTCGACTCTTATTATAAGTGTGTTGGGTACATTGGAAAATGTGTACCTGATTTGAAGAAGCCTAACTTAGCTTAATGATATACATCAAGGTGTATTTAATGTTGTTTTAAGTTGACATGTGCAGGTGAAGAAGTATTAAAGAATACAGGAAATTATTCTAAGTCCATGTGTCGACACCTGAAGAAATTGTGTCAACACTTCAGAATAATTGTGTCGACACTTGAAGGAAGCTGTGTCGACACAGAGAAAGATAGTCGACCACATTTATGTCGACACTGGGAAGCAGTGTCGACTCACAGAAAGATAGTCGACCACATTTGTGTCGACACTGGGAAGCAGTGTCGACTCACAGAGAAAGATAGTCGACCACATTTATGTCGACACTGGGAAGCAGTGTCGACTCACAGAAAGATAGTCGACTTCAACTATGTCGACACCTGAAGGCAGAGTCGACACATACTGAGTTCTGAATCTACAACAACTGTGTCGACACACAGGACTTGTGTCGACACACTGCAAAGTCAAGACCAAGTTATTTTCTGAAGAAAGATGAAGTGTTGAGTCGACACAAATTCTCTGTGTCGACTCATTCTCAAGATGAAGTTCTGTAGAAGCAGTGTCAACTTAAAAGCAAACTAGTCGACATCATCAAAGGCTGTGTCGACACCAAAGTCACTTGTGTCGACACATATAGACAGTTGGTCTCGACACTTTCTGACAGCCTGTCTCAACACTTTGCTGTCCAAGACTAAGGCACAGGATCTGTTTGAAGACTTGACAGCTGTGGGTTATGACAGGTTAACTGAAGCTGTCAGACTTATCAGAAGTCAGTTAGAAACCGGATCAGCCGGTTACCATGAAGAAGATCTATAAATAGACAGATTCAGAAGAAGAAATATAGAACACACAAGAGGAAATTAATTCTTAATCAACACATCAGTTAAGAGACTAGTCCTCTCTTCAAGAACGTGCAAGGCATTAAAGAAGATCTTCATCAGAAGATCTAAGAAGACGATCTCAGGATCAGTCTAAGTAGAGTTCTTTCAAGAATTCAGAAGTATCATCAAAGGTGTTGGATAGAGAGGGATCCGGCCACTTGAAGAAGAAGAAGGAAGCCATCATTGGTTTCTCAAGAAGCTGTTTGGAAATCAACTCAGCTAAATTCAGATTCAAGAAGCTTTGAAGAAAGCTCAGATTCAGTTGATTTCATCAGCTGATCAAGAATTGTCTTGTTCTTTTCTCTCTCAATAAAGGCAAGACATTAAAAACTTCTTTTCTAATTTCTGTAGGATCTATCAATACAGATCTGAGTTGTAAGCCTGTGTTATAAAGGCTGAGTGTAGGAGAGTTGATCTCTGAGTGGTAGGGTTGTTTGCCTGAGTGTAGGAGAAGGTTCTTCTCTGAGTTGTAGGCTTTGTGATAAGGCTGAGGTAGGGCTGTTGAGCCTGAGTTATAGGAACCTTTTCAGGTTCTGAGCTGTAGGATCTGTGGATCTGAGTAAAGAGGAAGTTTGGTCGAATCTAGCATATTGCTAGATAGGTGAAGGAGAAAAGTGGATGTACCCAGACCTTGGGGAACCACTATAAAACAGTGTGCAATCTGTGATGGTTAAATTTCTGTGACTGCTGTGCTGTGTGTTTTAATTCTGTAATTGAATTCTGCCAAAAAGTGTTAACAAGCTTTAGAACCTATTCACCCCCCCTCCCCTCTAGTTGTTTAGGTTGTCTTGAAAGTAAAACTATCAAAGTGTCGACACAAAATCTGGATGTGTCGACACCACTACACTGGTTGTGTCGACACCACTTACTGAAGTGTTGACACCACTTCTTTGGATGTGTCGACACAGATTTACTGAAGTGTCGACATCACTTCTCTGAATGTGTCGACACTGATTTACTTAGCCAAATTTGTTAAACTAATCTATGTTCAACATACCTAATTCAATTTTAAATTTATTGAATTTAGTTTCATCTAGAGGCTTATTAAACACATCTGCAATCTGATAATCTATTTTGACAAATACTAGTGAGATGTCCTCTTTCTCTACATATTCTCTAAGAAAATGGTATCTAATTTCTATATGCTTAGTCCTACTATGTGAAACAGGATTATTAGCAATAGAAATAGCACTAGTAGAATCACAAAACAAAGGTGTTCTACTTACCTGAATACCATAGTCTTCTAGCTGGTGCTGAATCCATAACAGCTGTGCACAGCAACTTCCTGTTGCCACATATTCAGACTCAGCTGTGGAAATTGCCACACTAGTCTGCTTCTTACTGCTCCAAGACACCAATCTTCCTACTAGAAATTGATAGGTGCATGTTGTGCTTTTTCTATCTTCTTTGCAACCTGCAAAGTCTGCATCTGAATATCCTGTCAGTAGAAAATCTTCATTCCTAGGGTACCAAAGGCCTAGATTATGTGTGTCCTTTAGTGAAAGTCACTCTAGTGTCAACTACCTTCACCTATGGGGGGATAGGTGATTTGTAGTCTTTTTGTGGAATTAAAAATTTACCTGCACAATAAAACAAAACAAGCACAGCACAGAAACACACAGGCAGTTATAGTGGTTCCCCGATTTTGGTACGTCCACTTTCCCCCTTCGACCTATCTCCCAACAAGGGACGACTCGGTCACTTAACTAACCGGATTGAAATCCAATCCTCACACTATGGAAGGAACCCTTCCACCCGAAGGAGTCACTACTCCTCCACCACGGGTTGCACCCAACCCTTACAATGAGGAACCAAAGTTCCTTTATAACAAAAGTAAAAATAGAATGTACAAAATACAAACAACGTTTGGAGCGCTTAGGTGTCCCTCTTCATTCGATGAAGCGTTCTTGAAGAAGATGAAGATGTTGGTACCCTAGTTTTGATTTGAGTTTAGTCTTCTCAATTAGTTTCTTGACCCAAGATTTATTTATGGTCAAAGGTTAGTTGTTAGATTAGTTTTTCCTCAGTTGTAGAGTTGTCACTTTTCCACATGAAGATTTGGTTAAGTTGTTTTTGGTTCGACTATGGTCGAACGCCGCTCGACTATCGTCTATCAACTGTTCAACGATCGTATATCAGTTGGTCGACTATCGTCAGTCAGCAGATCATCTATCTTTGAGTTAGTTCAACTCTTGTTAGCTCGACGATCTGTGGTATCTGCCTCATCGATCGTCGAACCCCGCTCGACTTCTTTTGACCAGACAGATTTCTTAATAGTTCAACTATTTGTTAGTTCAACTATTTATTTGATAGTTCGACTATCTGTTTTGATAGTTCAACTATCTGATAGCTCGATTATCTATTTGATAGTTCGACTATCTGTTCTGTTTGATAGTTCGACTATCTGCCTTGGATAGTTCAACTATCTGATAGCTCGACTATCTGTTCTGATAGTTCGACTATCTGCTGTGGTAGTTCGACCATCTGCTTTGATAGTTCGACTATCTGTGTCGTTCGACTATCTATTCTGATAGTTCGACGATCTCTATAGTTCGGTCGACGATCTTCGTGGGTCGTTCGACATTCTTCTGTCTGCCTTTAGTAATTTTGTACTCCTTCTGTTCTATGATTTATTTCCTATTTATTTGGCATATTTTATTAAAGATTATTTCATTTATTTTATGCATACATCTCAAGGCAATCTTTGCCCCATCCTTTGTGCATAAATCAAGCTTTATCTGACAAAAGTTTTTTGTCTTGTTAGTTGAAATACCTTTATGCTTTATCTGTCATGCTATCCTTTATAGACGTTAGACACAAAAGTCTTCTCTGGCCGTAAAGAGTTTAGCCTGATGTGACTTTCTCTAGTACTTCTTTTATCAAATTGGATATGCAGCTTCTCATAAAGCGTTATCCCTTTATAGGATGTCTGTCTGCAGGATATGTTTTGTTTTGTGTTATTTGCAGCCCAGATCGCAGATCTCAGAAGAAGACAAAGTTCAAACAAAGATTAAAGCCGTTATAGAGGCTAATATATAAAGAGCTTATTTTGAAAGAAGTTTTCAACAACAATAGATACAACAACAACAACAATAATATACAACATATACAAGACAACACAGATATTCATATACAGATTCACAACAAGAAGAGATACAGATCTCAGATATTATTACATTCAACTGAGAAGATCGACCTTATTCCAACTCTCTCTTCTTCAATCCTGAGTTCATCCTGCTTCCAGGAACATTCACTTAGAGTCTCAAGAAGAAGAAGAAGAAGAAGAAGAAAGAAAAGCTGTTGAAGAAGAACATCCATTACAAATCAAGAGTCTTCTTCAAGCTGCTCCTTCAAGAACTTCAAGACAGCTCTATGTCACAAGTTCAGAAGAGTTCCTGCACCCTGAAGCAAAACTTCTTCCTGGATATTCTCTAAGTCGGGGGGAGCCTTGATTCCTTAGAGCTTTCTAACTCTGTGCAATCCACTTGCTTCTCTAATCTGTTTTAACAATAGAGAAGACATCTAACTCTCTCAACCTCCTGTATAAAGGGTTATTACTCCCTTCAAAAGTGAACTTTGGTGGCAGGGCACCTGATCAAAAACCTGTGTTGGATTTTGAGCTCCTGATCAAAAGCTCAAAGGGTCTACTTGATCTACCTAAACCAGATCAGTTGGTGGCAGGGCACCTGAACAAAAACCTGTAGTGGATTCCTACCAGGGTGGTAGAAGAGTGGACGTACCTATTTAGAGGGAACCACTATAAACCTCTTGTGTCATCTGTGTTGCTTAATTTTATTATTGCACTGTGGCTGTGAGTAGAAATAACTAGGATTGCTAGTTGCTATGATATGACCAAAGCTCAACTGTAATTACAGTTAGCTTTCTCTTGTGCACTTCACTTTGTGTTTGGCTCTAGGGTTTCAAATATCTATAAACTCATTCCGCAAATTAACTCTAATGGAGTTGAGTAGGGTGTCATAATTTTTGAATACTCTATTCACCCCCCCCCCTAGAGTTGTATCTATCCTCACTTTCAATTGGTATTAGAGGGAGGTTGACTGACTGTACAGGCTAACACCTGAGTCACAAGATCCAGTTAGATACCAAGTTTATAGACATTCTCTTCATGGCCCAGTACAAGGATTATTCTAGCACCAGACCTCTAGTTTGCAACTTAGCTAAGTTCAGCATCTGGAAGGCAAGAATCAAGTTATATATGAATTCTATTGATGAAGATATTTTTTCTTCTATTTTAACAGGACCTCCAACACTACCTGCTGCAGCCACTGCTACAACATCTACAAATCTAAGTACAGTGCCATCTCCAGACTACAATGATGCATACAAGAAAGCAAAAGTAGCTAATGCTAAAGCAATGAATATTCTGGCTCAGACTATATCTGATGAAACCATTCAGAAAGTGGCTGATTGCACTTATGCAAAAGCCATGTGGGACTCACTAAACCAGATTGTAGCTGGCTTAGCTGATGAGAGGAAGGACAGAAGGTCTAACCTTATATCTCAATATGAAAACTTCAAGAAGACTGAAGCTGAATCAGTTGAAGGAATGTACACCAGGCTCAGCTCTATCATCAATGAGCTGAGAACCCTTGATAAGGAGATAACATTGACAGAGTTCAATGATAAGATACTGATGTGCTTCCCCAGCACATGGGATCTTAGGATCTGGCCCATCAAGGAGGACAGAAGTACTACTGAAATCTCAACTGAAGCCCTCCTTGGCAAGCTCAAATCTTTTGAGCAAGTTCTAAAGTCCAGGGAAGCTGAAGCTGAAGCTAAGACTTCCACTCCAATAAGTAAAGAACAAACTCTTGCTCTCAAAGCTGTTGATGCTTCTGAAGGAAGCCAATCCAATGAGGAGCTGATGGCACTCTTTGCCAAAAGGTTTCTCAAGATGGGCAGAAAGGACTTCAGAAAGAAGTCTTCAAGATATGAAGATAAACCAAGGTATGACAGATCTCCTGCTAAAGAAATTATCTGTTATGGTTGCAAGAAACCTATACACATTCTACCAGAGTGTCCAGAGGAAAAGAACAAGGATAAGAGAAAAGAAAAAGAACATCACAAGAAGCACTCCAAGTCCTCCTCCTACAAAAATAAGAAGAAGGAGAAAGGATTTGTTGCTGAAACCTGGAGTGACACGGATGAGGAATCTTCCTCCTCAAGCTCCAGTGAAGATGAGGAATAGAAGAAGGCAAAGGAAATCTACCTTATGGCAATTGATGCCTGCAGCAATCACTCAGCTGCAGAGAGTTCTGATGATGATGAAGAAATGCCTACAGAAGATCAGGTATTATCTTCTTATGATTTTTCTTCTGCTGAATTTAAATCTGAATTTAAATCCCTTTGTTTAGACTTAATTAGTTCAGAAAAAGAAATTAAGGAGCTTAGAAATAGGATAGCAGAATCAGAAATCCTCTCCACTGAAAATACTAGGTTAGAAGCAGAACTCACTAAGTCCAGTGAAGAAATAAAATTTCTTAAAAATGAACTAGCTAAGTCAAAAAGATTAGAAGAATCTCTAAATGATAGAAGCCTTAAGCTGCTAGAGATCACTAGCATGACAAACACTAGGTCAGGCAATAATAAGCTAGGCTTAGGAGCCTCATCAAGTGAACCCCCTTTGGTTCTTAAAAATCATCTTTCAACTCCAGTAAACTTTATTTCAGCTGATGGAATAAAGAATACTGAGCAAGTAAATCTAGTTAACAAAGCCTTAAATAAAGCTAAGAGAGAAAAGAGAAAACGAAAATTTAAGGAACTACAAAAGTCGTCGAACGCTGCTCGACGATCAAAGGCTCAATGGTCGAACGATGCTCGACGATCTGAGCATCGATCGTCGAACGATGATCGACAATCTCAATATGATTTTCAAAATAATCACCTGAACCTTAGAAATCCTAATGTAAATAGAAACCCTAGGTTTGTTGACCCATCAACTGCATGGAGCATTCCACCTAGGAGATCCTATCCCTTAGGATATAAACCCCAGCCTGCTTACTCTTTTATTTCAAGTTTTCATTATGTGAAGAATAATGGACCCAAGGTTGTCTGGGTCCACAATGTCTAACTGTTTAATTTGCAGGTGAAGACCTATCCAATTACTAAAGATAAATGGTATTAGGATTATGGCTGTTCCAAACACATGACAGGAAACAAAGAAAATCTGTCAAGATTAAAGGCCAAGCTTGGACCAAAGGTGATCTTTGGGGATTCCAACTGTGGTCAAACAGAAGGATATGGTAGGATTACCATTGGAGCAGTAACATTCAAAAGGGTATCATATGTAACTGGACTGAAGCACAACCTAATCTCAGTAAGTCAGTTATGTGATGCAGGTTATCAGGTATCTTTCACTAACACTCTCTGTAATATTACTTTAAATAGTAATGTAGTGTTAGTAGGCATTAGACAGGGTAATATTTATTTAGTAGATTTTAACTCAACTCAATCTGAAATCTGCCTGTTTAATGAAGTAACAAATAATAACACCTTATGGCATAGGAGGCTTAGCCATGTTAACCTCAAGAACATATCTAGGTTATCTAAATACAACCTTGTTAGAGGTTTACCTTCTTGCCCCTACAAGAAGGAAAGCCTATGCAAGGCTTGTCAATTAGGCAAGCAAACCAAAAACTCCTTTAAATCTGTAAATAAAAGTGATTCACCTAGAATCCTGTATTTATTACATTTGGACCTTTTTGGCCCAATAAATGTACAGAGTCTAGGAGGGAAGTATTACACTTTAGTGATTGTAGACGACTTCTCTAGGTTCACTTGGGTGTTCTTCTTGAGAACTAAGGCTGATAACTTCAAAGTTCTTACAGACTTTCTGCTATGTGTGCAGACTGAGTATTCTACTCATGTGGCCTTGATCAGAAGTGATCATGGTACTGAGTTTGAGTATCTTCTCATGCAAGAATTCTGTGAGAAAGAAGGTATCAAACATAGCTTCTCTTCTCCTAGAACTCCCCAACAAAATGGGGTAGTGGAAAGGAAGAATAGAACCCTGATTGAAGCTGCTGGAACATTATTGGCAGATGCTAACATGCCTCTCTCTTATTGGGCAGAAGCTGTTAGCACAGCTAATTATGTCTTGAACAGATGTCTTATACACAAGCTTAAGAGTAAAACTCCTTATGAGTTGCTTAAAGGAAAGAAACCTAAAATTAATTATTTTAGAGTCTTTGGTTGTGTAGTGTATATTCACAATAACAACAAAGAATATCTTAGAAAGTTTGAAGCAAAAGCTTCAATGGGAATTTTTCTTGGATATTCCCAAGTAAGCAAAGCTTATAGGGTGTTTAATAAATCATCTTCTAAAATAGAGGAGTCAGTGCATGTTTCTTTTGATGAGTCAAAGATGTTTTACAAGGAGAAGGAAACTTCTCCTTCCTCAAGCTCATTGCAGGTACCTGAGTCATGCAAAGATGTCACTCAAGAGATTCTCCATCTATCAACTCTTCATATCACTGATTCAGACAGTGATGAAGACACTGTGGAAGCAATTGTTGTACCACCAACAGTTGATCCAATTCCTCAGGAGGAATTAATCCAAACTATTGCTGAAGATCACATCCCACCTGCTGATCTTGTCACACTTAGAGATCATCATACATCTCAAGTGATTGGTGACATATCAGCTGGTGTGCAAACAAGACATCAATTAAGACAGGATGTGATGCATGCTTGTTTCCTTTCACAGATTGAGCCCCTCACCATAAAAGATGCTGAGCTAGATCCCCACTGGATCATTGTTATGCAAGAGGAGCTTAATCAATTTGAAAGATGTAAAGTATGGACTTTGGTTCCAAGACCAAAAGGCCAACTGATCATAGGCACTAAGTGGGTGTTTAGAAATAAGTTGGATGCAAATGGAATTATTGTAATGAACAAAGCTAGGCTTGTAGCTCAGGGCTACAGACAGGAGGAAGGTATAGACTATTACCAAACCTTTGCCCCTGTTGCAAGGCTAGAGGCAATAAGGATCTTTCTAGCCAATGCAGCCTATATGAAGTTTAAGGTTTTTCAGATGGATATCAAGAGTGCATTCCTAAATGGTGAGCTAAAAGAAGAGGTGTTTGTTGAACAAACTCCTGGGTTTGTCTCTTCAACTCAACCCTCATTTGTTTATAAGTTGCAAAAAGCTCTTTATGGACTCAAGCAAGCACCCAGAGCCTGGTATGAGACTCTAGCTAGTTTCATGTTAGAGCATAACTTTGTTAGGGGAGTAGTTGATAGAACCCTGTTTGTCAAGCATCACAAGGACACCATCATGTTAGTTCAAGTTTATGTGGATGATATTATTTTTGGCTCCACTGATCCCAAACTGTGCAAAAAGTTCTCTGACCTGATGCATTCTAAGTTTGAGATGAGTAGTATGGGTGAGTTGTCTTACTTTCTTGGTCTCCAAGTAAAGCAAGATAATGATGGCATCTTCATCTCCCAATCCAAATATGCCAAGGAATTGGTAAAGAAGTTTGGGATGGCTGATGCTTCAGCAATGCATACACCTATGGCTACTAATATAGTTATAGATTCTGATGATCAGGGTAAGCCAGTTGATCAGAAAAACTATAGGGCCATTGTTGGTTTCCTATTGTATTTAACTGCAAGTAAACCAGATATAATGTTTGCCACATGCCTATGTACTAGATTCCAGGTCAACCCCAAGGAATCTCATTTGATTCTTCTCAAGAGAATTTTGAGATACCTGAAGGGATGTCCAAATTTAGGACTATGGTACCCAGCTGAATCAGAATTTGAGTTAATTGGATACTCTGATTCTGACTATGCTGGTTGTAGAGTTGACAGGAAATGTACCTCAGGAACATGTCAGTTCCTGGGAGAAAGATTGGTCTCTTGGTTCTTTAAGAAAAGGGCTTCTGTCTCAACTTCAACTGCAGAGGCTGAATATATAGCAGTTGCTAGTTCAGTTCACAGATCCTGTGGATTCAAAACCAGCTTTTGGATTATGGGTACACACACAAGAACACAAAAATCATGTGTGACAGTACCAGTGCTATCTCCATTGCACAAAATCCTGTGCACCACTCTAGGACCAAGCACATTGAGATTAGACATCATTTTGTAAGAGATTGTGTGGAAAAGAACAAGATCAGCCTTGAGTTCATATCCACTGACCTTCAGAGAGGTGATATTTTCACCAAGCCCTTAGATGAACAGAAGCATCTGTTCTTTTTGGTTCAACTAAGCATGATGAATGGAAAAGACTAAGTGTGACTTCTGCCTTGTTGAAATCTGTTTGAAGATCGTCGAACGACGTTCGACGATAGTCGAACAGGTCGAGCCTATCGTCGACCTATGGGTGACGACGGCTTGTTTGTTTGTGAAGACAGAAATAGTCGAACGATTGATCGACTACTCTGCTTCAGGAAACGATCGTCGAATGACCGTTCGACTATCGTCTCCACTATCTGTTAAAATAGATCAACGATTGTCGTTTTAATATAAAATCGATGGTCGACCTAGGTTAAGAGATCGTCTTTTTAGTAGTCGACAGAGCTCGTCTTTTCGTATTCCGTCTTTCTGCTTGAGCTCTGCCCCGCGCCTTCTATCGTTTTGTCTTCGTCGTCCTCTCCAACCAAATCAATGGCGGTTGCTCCAGCTCTCCTGACTGCGATGAAGTTTTACGCCGGTTTCAGCGTGGATTTCGACTCGTTCAGCGCCTGCGATGCGGAGATTATAGAGATGCTACAGCTCTGCAAGGATCAAGGTTTGGAAAAGCTGATGTCAACAAGGATCAAGATCAACATTCCAGAGATCAAAGATTGGGTTTTCTCTTCGTCTTCCAGCAACGAATCCATGACTGGGACAATAGGTGACGAAGAGGTAATCCTGACTCCTGCCGTTCTGACTGAAATTTTCGGATTATTGAATGGACAAGAAGAATATGACCAAGATATTTAAAAGTATGGAAGAATGCTCGTAGAGATAGGACATGCTGAGGGCATTCCTATAAAGTTGCTGAAAGTGAACTTCCCTTTGAGGATAAAGTTCTTAGCTTAACTTGTTGGAAAAGTGTTGTTAGGTAAGCACTCAGCTCATGACAATATAACCAGGCAGCAGTTTGCCTTGATGAGTGCAATTATCAATAAAAAAGAGATAAATTGGGCAGGGATAATGTTTGATTTGATCAGAAAGAAGAACAGCAAGATGGAAGTAACCCTTGGAAGGGTAATAGGAATTTTCCTAAAAGAGAAATATCCTCAACTGTTGGGTACAGTTGTAACTTCCATCAATGCCAGTAAGAAAATGGATCCCACCTTATTTGTTAAGTGGAAAAGGAGCATTCAGAAGCCTTCACCAGCTAGGGTAGCTCCTGTTTTATCTGAGATCACCAGGACTGTACCAGTCACTCCCCACCTACATGAAGAAGGCTCCTCCTTTCCCCCCATTACTTCTACTTCTGCATTACCATCCACTTCTACTGCATTGCCATCCACTTCTGCATTACCATCTATATACATTGTCTCTCTTCTACTTGATTCCTCCACTATTCTCCATGCATCACCACCAGCATCTCCACTTCCTTCACATCTTGCTAGGATTTCTCATCCTAGTTTTGATCTGTTGGTTTCTGAGAATCTACCCACTCCACCTCAGTCACCAATTTCTCATTCAGATCATATTGATCTTCCTGCATCCACCCATCAATCACCAGTTCACAACATATCTCATCAGGAGACCACCGTCCCTGATGATCTTCCATCTACTGAGCTTCCCCCATCCACAACATTTGAAATAACTCAAGCTTTCATTGCAAACATCCTGGAGCTAATTACTCCTTCAGTCAAAACCATGATTGAAGAAGCAATTGCCCCTCTTGTTTCTACCATCTCTTCCCTGTCATCCTCCATCATAGCCCTCTCTAAGTCTGCTGAGCCCTCTTCATTTAGGGGACTGACTTCAGTAACTACTGAAATCGGGCAGGGGGAGATGTTCGAGGAAGATGCCTCAGGACTGCCCCTTGTTACTCTTCCAGCAGATCCCCAAGCTGAAATTCAAAAAGAAACAGCAGTTCCAGTTGACATTACAACATCATCTGCAGAACCAGCACCAGTTCAGAGGCCATCTGATATCATAATGGAAGCAGAATTTGCCTTCAAAGTGTGCCTTGAAGAAGCTTCCACTCCCATAGTTGCTCTATTCCTAGAAGGAGTCATTACCTCCTATCTAGATGACTTGTGGGAGTTCGAAAATTCTGAAGAAAATCCTGAAGGTAATTCATTTACTCAATTCCTTGACATGTTAACTGACATGCTAGCCTGTGAATACCTGGAAGGGATGTTTCGATACCATTTAGAACACCTTTGTGTCCCTTTGGTTTCAGATCTAGTTCAAGAAGTTCAAGCTGCTCAAGAACCTGCTCAACAACCAGCTCCAGAACCAGCTCAAGAACCTGCTGTTCAAGATCATGTATCTACTCCTCCAGCTAAGATAGCTGTGCAAGATGAACTGGTCTCCAAGAAAGTTACTGAAGAGCAAAAAGAGAAATCAACAGTCTGGGATGACACCCCGGGACTAGACCTGGATACTCTTCTAGCACAGGATGCCTTAGAAGAAGAAAGAGAGAAAGCTGCATTAAAAGCCAAAGAACAAGCTGAGCAAGAGGCTTTTGATCCCTATGATCAACCTCAATCATCTCATTCTGATGATGAGGATGATTCTGATGAATCAAAAGGTTCTAAGAAGAAGAAAGCAGCAAAAAGAAAAAGGAAAGCTGTTGCTCCTCCTCCTCCAAATCCTGATCATGATATTCCCTATTACATACTGAAAGGGATAGATCCAAAATCTAAAGAATATCAACATTGGATGGGACTATCCAGAAACCAACAAAAGCAGAAAAAGAAAAGCAAAAGATATGACAGTCCAGCTCCCAAGTGGACTCCTAGAGGTCCTCCTCCTCCTCCAAGTGCAGGAGCCTCTGGAAATGTATCTGCCAATCCATCAGCCCCTTCTGCTAGATTCACTCCGTCTCAAGCACATCAAAGAGGAAGTAATCCAGGATATCAAGGCAGATCTCAATCTGGACATCAAAGACAAGATGTTGTTACAAAAGAGCAAGTGAAGGAGGTAGTATATCAGAAGCCAACCTTTTCTCCTCCTCCTTCACCCAAGAGGAAAGCATCACCTCCTAAAGAAAGCAAAAGCATACCATCCAAAAAGCCAGCTCAAACAAAGAAAACTGATTCAAAAGGAAAAAGGATTATTCACTCTGAAAAATCAAGTAAAAAATATGCAGAGTTTGCTCCTCCACCTTCTCTAGTTATTCAAGAAAATAAAGAGCCAGCTGCAAGTATGCTAGAACTCTCTACAAAATTCAAAACTGTAAAACCTCTAGATCCAACTAGTGATAATGAATATGAAAGCCAAGAGCTTAATCCTGATTACAGGATGGCAAGATTTCTTGAACTAGTTGGATCAGCCCAAATCAGACAAGCCAGAGCTGAAGGAAAAGATATTACAGGCTTAACTACTATGTCAAAATTCAGAAAGAAGGAGCTAGATAAATTCCAGGTCAGACCTGAGGTTTTTGATCCTTCTAAATATATGGAAAAGCACCCAGAAGCAGTAGTGCCAAGAGCAGGAGAATCTAAAATCATTGGAGAATAAGATTTAAAGATATCAAAGAAGGAAGCTCTAGATCCCTTCAGGAAAAAAAATTTCTTCCTGATTCTTCTGTATCTAAATCAGATTCTGATGCTGCTTAAGTTTTATTTATTGACAGTATGTTTATTTGACATTTGATTGATGTTATTTATTGCTTAGATGTTTCTTTTCCTGAGTTATATTTATTTCCAATAGTTTTGTTTTGAGAGACTTAACCCAAATAGGGGGAGATTGTTGGTACCCTAGTTTGGATTTGAGTTTATTCTTCTCAATTAGTTTCTTGACTCAAGATTTATCTATGGTCAAAGGTTAGTTGTTAGATTAGTTTTTCATTAGTTGTATAGTTGTCACTTTTCCAGATGAAGATTTGGTTAGGTGGTTTTTGGTTCGACTATGCTCGAACGCCGCTCGACTATCGTCTATCAACTGTTCGACGATCGTCTATCAGTTGGTCGACTATCGTCAGTCAGCAGATCGTCTATCTTTGAGTTAGTTCAACTCTTGTTAGCTCGACGATCTGTGGTATCTGCCTCGTCGATCGTCGAACCCCGCTCGACTTATTTTGACCAGACAAATTTCTTGATAGTTCAACTATTTGTTAGTTCAACTATTTGTTTGATAGTTCGACTATATTTTTTGATAGTTCAACTATCTGATAGCTCGACTATCTATTTGATAGTTCGACTATCTGCTCTGTTTGATAGTTCGACTATCTGCCTTGGACAGTTCAACTATCTGATAGCTCGATTATCTGTTCTGATAGTTCGACTATCTGTTGTGGTAGTTCGACTATCTGCTTTGATAGTTCGACTATCTGTGTCGTTCGACTATCTGTTCTAATAGTTCGATGATCTTTGTAGTTCGGTCGACGATCTCCGTGGGTCGTTCGACGTTCTTCTGTCTGCCTTTAATAATTTTGTACTCCTTCTGTTCTATGATTTATTTCCTATTTATTTGGCATATTTCATTAAAGATTATTTCATTTATTTTATGCATACATCTCAAGGCAATCTTTGCCCCATCCTTTGTGCATAAGTCAAGCTTTATCTGACAAAAATTTTTTGTATTATTAGTCTAAATACCTTTATGCTTTATCTGTCATGCTGTCCTTTATAGCCGTTAGACACAAAAGTCTTCTCTGGTCGTAAAGAGTTTAGTCTGATGTGACTTTCTCTAGTACTTCTTTTATCAGATTGGATATGCAGCTTCTCAGAAAGCGTTATCCCTTTATAGGATGTATGTCTGTAGGATATGTTTTGTTTTGTGCTATTTACAGCCCAGATCGCAGATCTCAGAAGAAGACAAAGTTCAAACAAAGATTAGAGCCGTTACAGAGGCTAATATATAAAGAGCTTCTTTTGAAAGAAGTTTTCAACAACAATAGATACAACAATAACAATAATATACAACATATACAAGACAACACAGATATTCATATACAGATTCACAATAAGAAGAGATACAGCTCTCAGATATTGTTACATTCAACTGAGAAGATCGACCTTCTTCAACTCTCTCTTCTTCAATCCTGAGTTCATCCTGCTGCCAGGAACATTCACTCAGAGTCTCAAGATGAAGAAGAAGAAGAAGAAGAAGAACGAAAAGATGTTGAAGAAAAACATCCATACAAATCAAGAGTCTTCTTCAAGCTGCTCCTTCAAGAACTTCAAGACAGCTCTCTGTAACAAGTTCAGAAGAGTTCCTGCACCCTAAAGTAAGACTTCTTCCTGGTTATTCTCTAAGTCAGGGGGAGCCTTGATTCCTTAGAGCTTTCTAGCTCTGTGCAATCCACTTGCTTCTCTAATCTGTTTTAACAATAGAGAAGACATTCTAACTCTCTCAACCTCCTGTATAAAGGGTTATTACTCCCTTCAAAAGTGAACTTTGGTGGCAGGGCACCTGATCAAAAACCTGTGTTGGATTTTGAGCTCATGATCAAAAGCTCAAAGGGTCTACTTGATCTACCTGAACCAGATCAGTTGGTGGCAGGGCCCTAAACAAAAACCTGTAGTGGATTCCTACCAGGGTGGTAGAAGAATGGACGTACCTATTTAGAGGGAACCACTATAAACCTCTTGTGTCGTCTGTGTTGCATAATTTTATTATTGCACTGTGGCTGTGAGTAGAAATAACTAGGATTGCTAGTTGCTGTGATAGGACCAAAGCTCAACTGTAATTACAGTTAGCTTTCTCTTGTGCACTTCACTTTGTGTTAGGCTCTAGGGTTTCAAATATCTATAAACTCATTCCGCAAATTAACTTTAAGGGAGTTGAGTAGGGTGTCATAATTTTTGAATACTCTATTCACCCCCCCCCCTCTAGAGTTCTATCTATCCTCACTTTCAGAAGAGTCCACGACCTAAGCACTCTCTTGGAGAAGATCTTCTCGAGATCGGTGGCGGCAAGGATTGCGGCGGCGATGCTTTGTAGATCCAAACTTCTTAACAAAGCTAGAAAGGTCTACCAACGATCTTATTTGGATCGATCGTCTCAATCGATTCGGAAGGGGAAGGTATTCCCGTTCAACAAACCAAGAGA
This sequence comes from Platanthera zijinensis, assembly GCA_039513925.1. Classification (NCBI taxonomy): domain Eukaryota; kingdom Viridiplantae; phylum Streptophyta; class Magnoliopsida; order Asparagales; family Orchidaceae; genus Platanthera; species Platanthera zijinensis. The sequence goes on from CM077096.1 coordinate 69,776,289, forward strand.
CAAAGGATCTCAAGAAAGAAATGTGAGACGCATTGCTTGGCTAAGTTTCTGTCGCCGAGAGATCAAGAAGAATCCGATCAGCAGCGGCGACAACCTTTCGAGCGGCGACGGCGGCGGAAAGAAATCCGCGATCTGCTAGGTCACGTCAGCGACGGCCGACACTTTCGTTTTCTTCGCTGCCTCTTACGTTCAAAATAGGAGAGTATTTATACTGTAGAATACTCCTTTATGACCGTTGTGGGCCCCACAAGACGAAACCCTAATTTCGGTTCAAACAGCGCCTGATGACATGGTCCGGTCCAGCGAGTCGACGGAAAACGCCTAAGGCAAATTCGGCGGGAATCATTGGTGATTCTCGACGATTTGGCAAGAATCACTTATGATTCCCGTCGAATTCTACTTAGAAGAATTCCTGCTGAAAAGCTTGCCATACGGAGATAATCGGCAAGAATCACAACTATTCTCGACGAATCGGCGAGAATGCAAAGTCATTCTCGACGATTCGGCGAGAATCAGTTGATGATTCTCGTCGATTCTGCCTTAGCAGAAATCTTGAAGGCGTTGAGTCAGCTGGATGCAGTCGGCGAGAATCGGCGAGTGATTCTCGACGATTCGGCGAGAATCACTAGTGATTCCCGTCGAATCGGCGGAATCACTTAGTGATTCTCGTCGACTTTAACTTAGACGATTCTTTGTCTTTCTACCCATGAGTTGGTCTTTGACCCATCCTTGCTCCTCTTCTGCTCTTGATCTATCTCAGCCCTGTACTTGAAAGTAAGTACACTCCAATAGAGAGAGTGCACGTAAGCCAACACACTAATCTGCTCAACGAGAGATTACGTTGCGCAGACCCGTGTATATTGACCTACTGCACCCTGACATTGGTGTGTACATAGCGTGGAATAACTGCAAGCACAACTTGAAGATAGAGCATCAAACACATTGGAATTCATCTTAGCTTAACAGGAGGCTTCCTCAAATCCAGGTAATTGTGGATAAAATACCCAACAATCTCCCCCTATTTGAAGAAGCCAAAATCCTACTAGCTAAGATGAATTACACCAACCAGAGTAATATACAAGGCAAATTAAGAAGGACAAGACACAGAGAAATAAAGGCAAACAGAATAATATTTGAGTCAATCATGAAATCATATATATATATATCCACAAGAATTGTTTATACAACAACATGAAGATAAAACATGCATTGAGGAAAGACAAGCCATAATCCTAAGCCTGTTTCTCCTTAGCTAAATCATCCTTTAGTTGTTGAGCCAAGAATTTCTTGCTTTGTCTCTCAAAAAACTCCTTAGGCTTTGGATAATATCTGGGGGAAGGAGCTTTATTTTCCACGGAGTTGGACCTGAAAAAGATATTCCGTTTAGCTTCATATTCTTTATGCAGCTCCCACTCATACTGATTGTATACATCATTCCGATTTATTTCCCCCCTCTGCTGTAGCATAAAAGTATCCAAAATAATGCTCCTTGAAACAGGACTCCATCTTTCATTTCTCACTTCATCCTCCTTCAATCCTACTTTCTTTTTTGTTGGAGTTTCTTTGGACGTCCATTCTTGGAGTTTCCTTTTTCCTCTTGCTATGGCTTCCTGGTCAAACATGGCCCTGAGAGTAGCTTTTTCAGCAGCCCTGGCAGCCTTCTTGGCATCAGATTCGCTAAGCGGAACCTCCTCAACACTTGCAATCTCATCAACAGCAATGGTAACCTTATCTGGAGAAGGAACCGGAATTGGGATTTGTACACCTGATACTTGCTGCACTAGCCAGTGGTAGCTATCAAAGACATACTTATTTGACTGTTTGAAGTTTTCGACCATAATCTGTTCCAGCCCTGCCATCTTAGTTATGTATGTCTTCTCCCCCTTTTTGGCTTCGAGGGCAATGGAGTTTGAATAAGAATGCAGTGACTCATCTATATGTTTTGCAGTCTTAGTGAAATCAGTTAGAAGATAAGTCTGATTTACGTTGAGAGTTACCATGCTGGCATCGAATAGCTTGATGTTATTAGCCACAACATGTGCATTCTGATTAACCACTGCCAGGTCATCCGTGTTCTTTTTGAGTCCTTGCATAAGAAGAGTAACAGCAGTGCCAGCCTCTGTATACTTGGCCTCGAACTTCTTTTCCATCACATCCAGCTTGTGATTAATTTCCACAACGTTCTTGAGCATTTGATCCTCAGATTTCTTAATCCTTTTTAACACTTTGTTCTGTGCTTGCTCAAAAGACAGTTTGAGCTCATCCATTATACCTTGAATGACGTTCACTGTGTGATTTGCTAGATTAGATCGAAGTGGATGTCCCTGAGGCAAGCCTTGGTCTGGCTCTTCAGCAGATTCACTGGGGGAGCTTGATTCATGCACTGTCTCCACTGGGGGGGATAGGGGCAGCCTCTGTAGTTTGCTGAGGAATGCTTATCATCTTTTGCTGAGAGGACTCCCCCTCCATTATTGCACCAGATTTCTCATGAACTACCATTGGAGCGCGTTCCAAAGATGGAACTTCAACTTCATCCTATGGCTCCACAGTCTCCACCCTCTTTCTCAAGGTTGTTTCATCTTCAACGACATCATCCACTTCTTCAGCACCCTCATCTTCTATATCATTATTGTCAATTGCATCATTATTTAGGGCTTCCTCATCTTCCTCCTCATCCAGGGTATCAACTGCATCTTTGGCTATCTGAGAGATGTCAGAACCAACATCAGCAGGAGCAGGTACTGAGAGATCTGTCCTGTGAGTTCCAGTCGCAAGGGGTAGAGACTCCCCCTCGGTTCCTGCAGGCAGCAGATCAGGAACTTCACTGGGTTCAGCCACGGGATCTTCTAGAGTTCTATTGCCCTCATCCCCATGGGACTCAGCCAGGGATTCATCATGTTCTTCAGCAATGGATGCTTGACCAATTCTTCTTTCCCATCTATCAAAAACACTTGAAGCCATTTTCTTCAGGTAGTGTAGAGGAACTCCCTTACTCATATCGAACCTGTCTCCATCAAGCTGGTAGAGAAACAGGCTGATGATTCTTCCAAAACTTGGGGTTCGCAGAGTATATTTTATTTTCTCAAACAACATAGCTCCCTAGTTGTATCTCTTTCGACAGACTATAACCACTAAGATCTTGAACATATCTCCCGAGATATGATCGTGGGAGCCTGGTTTGCAGATCAGGACTTTCCCAACGATATCCGACAGCAGCTTCCCTTCCTCATTCATTTCCTTTCTCTTGATCGATTTGGTTCCTCGAGCTAGTCCACAGAATAGAAGAGTCCTGGCTCGATCCTCTTCCTCCAGATAATCTTCTTTATCATAACTGGAGAGCTGCAAATATTGTGTCAGTTTGCCTGCTGTCATCTTGATCCGTACACCGGCAATCTTACTCTTGATCACTGTATCTTCGTGTCGTAGCCTTGCCGTTGTAAAGAACTCCAGCACCTCCTTATCCAGAATTTTGCAAGGATGCTCCAGGATGAATGTAAGTCCGGCCTCTTCAAGCATGAGGATAATATTCCTGAACTCATCGGAGGCATGAGAGAAGCCTGTCCGAACTAGTTCACTTCCAGTGAGGAGTCATACAGTGGTTCTAGGAGCAATTGCAAACCTAAACAGGACATATAACCCTATCAGTACTTCTAGAATAGGAGATACACTCAGACACGAACCTTCAAGAATGAGGGAAACTTACCCTAGCGTCGAGCGGTTTGAAGGGACGATGGCGACTGGAAGGATCGTCGACCGGTGATGGAAATCTGACGGGAAGGTGCAGGATTCACGCAACCGACGGGAGCACGGGGTGGTCATTGCGATTTGAGGGTGTTGTCGATGGGAGCCCGGAGGAGAGACGATGAGCACCAGGCGAAGCAGCTTCCGCACGACCACGAGATTACGCGAGGAGACTGGGAAGTAGATGGGATGCTCTAGGGGATTCGTTGGGAGTTCAGCGATATTCGGGGAGATGAAGAGTCAAACAAATTTATGCTATTTATATCTTCTGAACCGGGGGGAAGTCGATGGGATTCGCCGGGGTTTACTAATTATTTCTTTCGTACGATCGAGGAGAGTGCGATGGGATTTTCTATACACATTAACCGTGGCATGTTAATTTCAAGCCTTAGCCTTCATTATATTTCTTAATCACGAAACCTCGATCGAGTTGAACAATATATGAGCCCTATACGTAATTCCATAGTTATTATAGGTGAAAAATTGTAATATTTTGTTACACCCACTGGCATACATTCTTTAATTTCAAATGGGCTGATTTATGCCTATTGAGATTCATTATCAAATATATAAATATGTACCTACAAGGAATTCTTCAGATTGTACCTAAGGATCATTTAACAGTTTCGGTCTGTCATTAAGTGTGTGAACATATGTGTGTATATATACATATAACCATTCATTTTTAAAGTAAGAATTGACAAATTTTTGTGGATAAATATGAGGATATATATAAATGTAAACATCAAGATAATCCGACTCAAGTCTTGACACTGAATGCGTGTACCTGGGATCATAAAATTGATCATTCAGATCTTCTATTTGAGGTACACCAGGTGTCCAATTTGAGTAGGCCATTGTAGTTAGCACTACTCTTATCCCTAATACTTGTTCCATGTCATTCTTGGAACATCACATGTCTAGTTCCCATCATGTTTACGGGAACCTAGACTAACCTGTAAAAAGGATTATCTTACCTTAGGAACCCAATATGTATTGGGTCCTAGGTTCTTGTCAGCATAAAATCTTGAATGCCTTCCTACAGGAATCCTGTCAGGAAGGCTAAATCTGCCCAGAGGAAGTGGACATACCCTTTCCCTTGGCACAGAGGGATTGTGCCAACAATCTACGGCAAAGTGACCCACCTTGCCACATCACCAACACTCATGAATGTTGTATCGCCATTTATGTCCTGATCTACTGACTGAGGTGGTCATGATCTTAGGTCTAAACGGAACAGGGCAGGTTCTGCTCACAAAATTGCCTTTTCCACCGTGACACGTGGGAGGGTGGAAAGAGAGCATGTGGTGAGTGTTATGAGGCCTGGGAGGTGGTGCCTTCCTTTCACTCAGCACACTTCCAGAGGCCCCATGGGTACTTACCGCATGTTTCCTGACCCCCCTTTCCTGTGTCCTAGGGAGGTAAGTATGACAGTGAGAGCTGGTTCCTGCAGATTCATGATGAGTTGAGGCAGAGGCCGAGAATACAAAGGGTTCAGGATGAGCCTTGGGTATTCTCTCATGGGTAGCCATGACAGCTCTTGCACTGTGGGCATTTCCACCTGAGGGCCGATCATTCTTGCAGTGACCATGGATGTTCCTGTGGTCATACCTGAAAGAATGATGTGTGCCCTTTCTACTCGGGGTGGGGGGTCTGAACAAAGTTTCCCCATTTCTCCATGAATTAATGATTTGGGAGATCCACCCATTTTTTGCTTTTTTTCTTGATAGCATATATCTTGGAAAAGTTAGAAACTATCCTCTTCTCGGTCTCTAAACGACTCTCTAGATCCGAGATCTTTGAGTCATTTACCTTGATGGATTCAAATTGGAGATTCATCAAGGTCTTCAGCTGAGCAATCTCCTTAGCTTGCTCCTCCACAAGTAAGTTGCTCTTCTGAAGGGCACTCTCAAGGGAATCAAGATTTTCAATCTTTTCATTGAAGCTATCCATATCCCTTGCATCACTAGAAGGACAACCCTCTGAACTATTCCTGTTTTCAGGAACTTCAAGGGGAGAGGAGCATGATGAAGAAGTTACCTGATCCTGACTTTGATGTTCCGGGTCAGCGTTAAGATCGGCAGAGACTGTTGTGTCAGCTTCATCAGAACTGCTTTCCTCAGCCTCTTCTTCAGTCTCTGACATGGACATAGGAGCCCTGATACTAAGAGATTGGTCTTGACCTTCATCTTCAAAAATGAGGACCCCCACATAGGCTTCATCCTCCTGCTGGCATCCAGTCCTAGCTGTCTCCGATCCCACCATGAGATCTGAGATAGTTTGCCACATAGACTTTGCAGTCTTACACTTGTCCAATCTTGACTGAGATGATCCATACCACACGTCTGTGATGATCTGACGAATCAGCTTGTCCAGGTTGAAAAGTGAGAGCTCAGTCTCAGACATCTCTTCAAGACTCTTGGGGATTTGGAGATCGTTTCCTGAGCTGGAAGCCTTTATGGGAATGAAGGGACCCTCTTCCAAAATGAGTGATGCGCGAGGGTCAATGGCCTCCAGATGAAACATAACTCTCATCTTCTAGATGGGATAATACTCTGTTGTGCAAGCAGGGAGTCTCAGAGGAGAGACATCAGATTTCAGCTCCATGCTTGAGTCTTGTCTTCTTCTTGACACTAGAACCGGGATCTTACTCAAGGTGTTAACCTTATTGCTGAGTAACCTCCCTCTGATACCACTTGAAAGTCACTCTAGTGTCAACTACCTTCACCTATGGGGGGGATAGGTGATTTGCAGTCTTTTTGCGGAATTAAAAATTTACCTGCACAATAAAACAAAACAAGCACAGCACAGAAACACACAGGCAGTTATAGTGGTTCCCCGATTTGGGTACGTCCACTTTCCCCCTTCGACCTATCTCCCAACAAGGGACGACTCGGTCACTTCACTAACCGGATTGAAATCCAATCCTAACACAATGGAAGGAACCCTTCCACCCGAAGGAATCACTACTCCTCCACCACGGGTTGCACCCAACCCTTACAATGAGGAACCAAAGTTCCTTTACAACAAAAGTAAAAATAGAATGTACAAAATACAAACTACGTTTGGAGCGCTTGGTGTCCCTCTTCGTTCGATGAAGCGTTCTTGAAGAAGACGAAGAGTCCACGACCTTAGCACTCTCTTGGAGAAGATCTTCCCGAGATCGGGGGCGGCAAGGATTGCGGCGGCGATGCTTTGTAGATCCAAACTTCTTAACAAAGCTAGCATGGTCTACCAACGATCTTATTTGGATCGATCGTCTCAATCGATTCGGAAGGGGAAGGTATTCCCGTTCAACAAACCAAGAGACAAAGGATCTCAAGAAATAAACGTGAGACGCGTTTCTTGGCTAAGTTTCTGTCGCCGAGAGATCCTAGCCGATCCAACGTGGCAGTGCCACGGCTCCGCTCTAGGCGTCGCTACCGGGCTGCAGCCCAAGCACCCCAACCCCTCTCCCTCCACAGGCGGGTTGTTGGTGGCCACAGCCTCCCTTTGATGAGCGAACTCGACAGTTAAGTTGGGCCGTACGGGGACTTCCCAGGAGGTCACCCATCCCAGTACTACTCTCGCCCAAGCACGCTTAACTATGGAGTTCTTTCAACCTTCATCACCAATTGAGCCGGCCGGGGCCCCACACCATATTCCACAAATAGGCGGAGACGTTACGAAATAATATCATAACCAACGCATCCTAACACAGAGCATTCTAGCGGAAGCTTCACGGTTGAATTAATGAACTCAAGATAAACAACATTGTCCACTAACATAGGAATGTATATATATACATCAAAAGAGTCTGGCCTTAAGGCCTTACAACAATTTCTCTTAACAAGAGTGTGGTTTCCATACATCGGCACGCAGGCCGGCCACACATGAAGAAAAGAAACAAAACAATGCCTTCGAGGGCAGCAACGCAGATTTGGGCTTCAGCCCGCTAAGTCCCGCTCGGACCAGCTCCTCCAGCACCTGTAAGAACCAATCCACCAAACGGTGGCAAAACAGGGCAACGGTCAGCATTCAGCTGACCAATTATAACGACCCTGCCCCTGGCACGGGGCAGCGGAATTCCATCCCTGCAAAGCATTCATCCAACATGATATATATAGCCATTCAAGCAAGACGTGCACGCCCGCACTGTCACATATCACAAACGTCGGCTCGACGGCCCGACGTTCCGTGCACTCAGGGCACATTCACACCGTTCAGAGGTCCCAGACATAACGGCGCACTATGAGCATTCTAGTCTGATCGGCTCACCGGCCGTCGACTCTCGCTATGTGATCCTAACAGGGTCTTAAGCACCCAAGGTTAGACAACCATAACGCGGGTACAGATCCACCTTTCCCGTTGCTCACATCGTCAGACTCACGCCTGGACTGACGCGGGTACAGTTTCACCTTGCCCGTTCCACCATTTCCTAGTTGCAGCCTCACGGCTCAACTTTCCACCAGTAGCACTCACGGCCACAAGAGAGTCCAACTCTCATAATTTCCTGGACTTCCTCCAGTACTTTTATCCATCATACAAGCAATCATCACGGAGCCTTCTCCGATATGCAACCAAGCATCACCAATCCAGACCATGTCCAGATGGGCTTCACACAGCATGCCTAGATCCGTACTCCAATTCCGGACTCTAACAAGGGGCACTTCACATATCTACCCCAAGGGATGCCACAACCCACCGCACACTCGCGGGGAAGGGTTTTCCCTATGCAATGCAGGAATTAAGGACTTCACATGTCCAAGCAGGAAATCGTTACCCTAGGAGTTCGCTTCGGAGCCATGGAGAGAAATGTGAGACGGATGAAAGCCTTCGCAGCAGCGTTGCCTTCGCAAATCCGAACTCGGCTCGCGATTTGGACCACCGTAGCACCACCGGCAGCCGGACTCCACTTCCTCTTCTTCCTCCTTGCTCTCACCTCTCTCTTACTTTAGAAAGAGAAGATGAAAAGAAGAATGAGCTTCTCCCCCCTTTTTCCCGGCCTTATCAGCCCAGGAATGAACTCCAGCCACAGGATCTTATTTAAAGAAAATGAAGGGCCACGATCTACTGAAAATTCCCCTGAAATTTGGCCGACACGGCCTGTGACACGCCCGTGTCACAGGCCGTGTACCCTTAAGCGGCACACGCGGCAGTCGCACCGACTAAAATATTCGAGAACACGGGCATCGACACGCCCGTGTCGAACCTGACACGCCCGTGTCAGTCATGAGACACGCCCGTGTCAGGCGGCGACAACCTTTTGAGCGGTGACAGCGGCGGAAGGAAATCCGCGATCTGCTAGGTCACGTCAGCGACGGCCGACTTGTTTGTTTTCTTCGCTGCCTCTTACGTTCAAAATAGGAGAGTATTTATACTGTAGAATACTCCTTTATGACCATTGTGGGCCCCACAAGACGAAACCCTAATTCCGGTTCAAACAGCGCCTTAGTACATGGTCCAGTCCAGTGAGTCGACGGAAAACGCCTAAGGCAAATTCGGCGGGAATCATTGGTGATTCTCGACGATTCGGCGAGAATCACTTATGATTCCCGTCGAATTCTACTTAGAAGAATTCCTGTTGAAAAGCTTGCCATCCGGAGAGAATCGGCGAGAATCACAACTATTCTCGACGAATCGGCGAGAATGCAAAGTCATTCTCGACGATTCGGCGAGAATCAGTTGACGATTCTCGTCGATTCTGCCTTAGCAGAAATCTTGAAGGCATTGAGTCAGCCGGATGCAGTCAGCGAGAATCGGCGAGTGATTCTCGACGATTCGGCGAGAATCACTAGTGATTCCCGTCGAATCGGCGAGAATCACTTAGTGATTCTCGTCGACTTTAACTTAGACGATTCTTTGTCTTTCTGCCCATGACTTGGTCTTTGACCCATCCTTGCTCCTCTTCTGCTCTTGATCTATCTCAGCCCTGTACTTGAAAGTAAGTACACTCCAATAGAGAGAGTGCACGTAAGCCAACACACTGATCTGCTCAATGAGGGATTACGTTGCGCAGACCCGTGTATATTTACCAACTGCACCCTGACATTGGTGTGTACTTAGCGTGGAATAACTGCAAGCACAACTTGAAGACAGCATAAAACACATTGTGAATTCATCTTAGCTTGACAGGAGGCTTCCTCAAATCCAGGTAATTGTGGATATAATACCCAACATTTAGATATCTCAAAATCCTTTTTACTGCAGTGTAATAAGATTCTTTAGTGCATGATTGATACCTAGCACAGACACATGTTGCATACATAATGTATGGTCTACTAGCAGTTAGATATAGAAGAGAGCCAATTATTCCTCTATACAAAGACTCATCTACAGGTTTACCTGCATCATCTTTGCATATAGGCATACTTGTTCCCATAGGAGTTCTCATGGTGGAGGATGATTTCATACCATACTTCTTAATTAACTCCTTGGTGAACTTAGACTGGGATATGGATAAGCCATTATCAGTTTGTCTTACTTGAAGTCCCAAGAAGAACTTAAGTTCTCTCATGCTGCTCATCTCAAACTTCCCTTGCATAAGTTTAGCAAATTTCTTGCAAAGGTTGTTTCCTATAGACCCAAATATTATGTCATCTACATAAATCTAAACTAAGATTATCTTTCCTTTGGATTCCCTTAGGAATAGAGTTTTGTCTATTTTCCCCCTTGAGAATTTATTCTTAATAAGGAAAGTAGACAGGGTTTCATACAAAGCCCTTGGGTCTTGCTTTAACCCATATAAAGCTTTCCTAAGTCTATAAACATAATCAGGTTTGAGAGAATCAACAAAACCTGAGGGCTGCTCTACATAGACTTCTTATTTTAGATTTCCATTTAGGAATGCTGATTTTACATCCATTTGGAATACCTTGAAGCCTTGATATGCTGCATAGGCAAGGAACATCCTAATTGCTTCCAGTCTTGCTACTGGGGCAAAGGTTTGATCAAAGTCAATACCATCTTCCTGCTTGTATCCTTTTGCAACAAGTCTTGCTTTGTTCTTCACAATGATCCCATTCTCATCCAATTTGTTCCTAAAGATCCACTTTGTTCCAATGATGTTATGGTCTTTTAGTTTAGGAACTAACTCCCAGACCTTGCACCTTCTAAACTGATTCATCTCCTCTTGCATGGCATTAATCCAATGTGGGTCTAGAATAGCTTCTTCAAATTTCTTTTGCTCAAGTTGAGATAGGAAGCTTGAGCAAAGCACTGTGTTCAAGTTCCTGTTTTTTGGTTTGCACTCCATGTCTTAGATCACCAATTATCTAATTTGCTGGATGATCCTTTAAGTGTCTAATAGATGGAGGTAGATTATCTTCAGGTTGAACCTCTCCTGTCTCTTCAATATGCTGCACCTCTTGGTTTTCAACAGCATCTAGGGAGTCCTGTACCTCCCTGGACAGTAGTCACCATTTTCCACTTCCTGCTTTTCAGTTGATTCTTCTGTAATGGTAAGCATGTCCATTTTCTCATTAATACCTGTAGAACTGCATGAGCTACACGGCAACTCACTGTTAATCAGTCTTGTTTCATCAAATACAACATGTACAGACTCTTCTACAATCTGAGTAATCAAGTTGTAGACTTTATAAGCCTTACTATTGTTATTATACCCAACAAACATCCCATCTTAGGATTTGGCAGCAAACTTAGTTAGATAAGACTTGTCATTATTAAGGACATAGCACTTGCAACCAAAGATCCTAAAATAGGATAAGTTTGGTTTTCTACCCTTCATGATCTCATAGGGAGCCTTTTTGTGGCTTTTGGTGATAGATGCCTTATTGATCACATGACATGCAGTATTTACTGCCTCAGCCCAGAAATATTCTGGGAGAGAAGTGTCACTTAATAGAGTTCTACCAGCCTCAATCAATGTTCTATTCTTCCTTTCAGCAATACCATTTTGCTGTGGTGTTCTAGGTGAGGAGAATTCTTGAAAAATCCTAAATTCTTTACACAGTTTTGTCATACTCTCAGATTGAAATTCAGTGCCATGGTCACTTCTGATTTTGACCATTATACTGTCAAGTTCATTCTGAATTTGCTTGACAAAGCTGTATAAAACACTTGGGTTTTCTCATTTTTGTCTCAAAAAAAAACACCCAGGAATATCTAGAATAGTCATCTACCACCACAAAAGTGTAGACCTTCCTACCTAGACTATGAACTGGCATAGGACCAAACAGATCCATATGTAAGAGGTATAGACACCTCACTGAATCCTTGTTTTCAAGGCTATGAAAGGAGGATTTTGTCTGTTTGCCTTTTTGAAGAGCTGAGCATATCCCATCCTTTATACACTTAACTTTTGGACCATTCCTTACAAACTCTTTGCTAAAGAGTTGGCCAATTTTTTTGTAGTTAAGATGGGCCAGCCTCTTGTGCCATTTGACACAATGAGAGGCTCTCTCATCAGCTACAAGACAAATAGGAGAACCTTTGTTCTCACACTCAAAATTAAGACAGTACACATTCCTTTTTCTATATCCTGTAATAATGACATTTTGATCACTTGATCTTTTAATATGACATCCATTCTTAACAAATGAAATATCATATCCTAAATCACTCAGCTGACTTTTGCTTATAAGGTTGTGTTTCAAATCCTTCACATAGGCCACTTGAGTTATAGTAATCTGGTTACTAAAAATGTTACCAAATCCTTTGATGATTCCTTCTTCAGAACCACCAAAGATTACTTTAGGTCCATTTATGATAGGTAAATACTCCTTCAGCAATCCCTTTGTTTCAGTCATGTGCCTGGAACATCCACTGTCCAAGTACCATATAGGGGCATGGTAACTTGGACTCACCTGCAATAAAGAATTACCTCTCCTTAGAACCTAAGTAAGTCTTGGGTCCTTGGTTCAAGTTAGCTTCATACTTACCAAATCTACCTGCTGCTCTTATAACAGGTAGACTGTTGTTCTTCATGACACTAATGTTGTGCCAGCAGTCTAAGGTATAATGGCCTGTCTTGCCACAGCACCAGCATTCATACCTGTTGTATCTATTTTTAGATACATTCTTGGCAGTCTGGTTGACAGCAAATCTTTTATTTTGTGTTGGTACTGCTGCAGCTACACCCACTTTTTTCTTAGGAATATGGGGTTTATGGACATGGGCTGCCTTATTGACATAAACACCCTTGTCATTCAGAACTTCAGTCTTACTATGACCATGAATATTCTCAAGGTCATACTTGTTAGAAGGCACTTGTACCTTTCTAAAAACTACATGGACTTTAAAATTCAGTGGCTGGACTGAGGCTTTGCCCTTTCTCTTAAATTGGACAGCCCTGGTGTTACCTTTAAAGCCTATTCCATCCTTACCCTTTTGAGCCACAAACTCATCTATTAAGGGTAAAATTGATTTTGGCTTGGAATAACTAGCCACCAAATCTTTCTCCTTTTGAAGTCTGGCTTCCAGACTTTTAATCAGATCATTTTTGTATGTGATTGTGCCCATCTGAATAATAGCTATAGTTTTCAGTTTAGCAATCTCATTAAATTTTTGATCCAACTCTTTCTCTAAGTAAGATGCATCCATCTTAAGATCTATAATTTCCTTAGCCTGAGTTTTGGCCAGGTTTTTGCTTTTCTTTAGTGCCTGCAACAAGTCCTCATATTCATCTATCAGCTGATGAATATCACCTTCAGACTCAGACCCATCCACATCACTTGATGCAGATGTAGCTGACTCTGTGCAAGTACTACAATCTGAATTACTAGAAAAACATTGTACCTTACTAGGACCAGGCTAATCCTGGCACTTGTCTTCTTCTGATACAGTCATCAGTCCCATGCACTGATGGTCTTCTTGTCTATTGATAGAGTTCAGCAATTGCATAAACTCATCTTCTTCATCTGCTGCATATAGACCAATGTATGCCTCAGCTTCAGATTCAGACTCTAAAGATGATTCGTCTGTCAAGCTCTTCTCCTTCTTAGCAACAAAGGATTTCTCCTTCTTGCTCTTTTGTTGAGTCTTCCTTTTATCAGCAGACTCCTTTCTTTTGTCTTGACACTCAGCCACAACATGTTCAGGCCTATTACAGCAGTAGCAAACTATCTTTGATGTTGTAGATTTGCTAGGCTTAGACCTGATCTTGTCCTTCCTTGATGACTTCCTTTTTTGATAATAGTCATCCACAGGCTGAGATGTGGAGGGCCTTGACTTCCACTACTTCTTCTTCAGGAATCTCTGAAACTGCCTTGTGAAGGCAGCAAAGTCTTTATCTGAGTCACTGCTGTCTAAACTTTGGTTGTCTGAATTATCTGAAGTAATTTCAGCAACAATCTCAGGAGGTGATGGAGACATCCTCCTATTCTTCCTAGTGGCTTCCACCTTGAAGGCCACAGACTTTTCTCTATGCTCCCCTTTTGCACTTTTCTCTTCCTCTTTCCTAGCCATCAGCTGCATCTCATATGACAGCAATTTTCCAAACAAAGTTAGAGGAGAGATATCTGCAAGTTTGGCCACTTCCCTAATGGCACAAATCTTAGTATCCCAATCCTTTGTCGGGGATCTTAGGAATTTATCATTCAGTTCATATGTACTGAAGATCCTTCCATAGGACATCAGCTCATTTACTATTCTATAGAACTTTTTATAACACTCAGTTATACCATCTGACTTTCCTTGTCTGAAACTCTCATATTCCTTGTTCAGCATAGATTTTTTATCTTGTCTGACTTATTTAGAACCCTCCTTGTAGACAATCAAGGTGTCCCACATTTCCTTGGAGGACTTGCAGTGAATCAAATTTTGAAAGGTTGAATCATCTATGGCACTTACTATGATATTCTGGGCTCTTTTATCCATAGTTGCCAGGATGATCTCTTCCTTAGTCATTTCTGAAAAATCTTTGGGAGTTCTTTGATTTGCATCTAGAACTGACAACTTCATTGGAATATAAGGACCTTCCATTACTGTAATGTAGATCCTTGGATCAGAAGCCTCCATGAAAAGCTTGACCCTTTCTTTCCATATTCCAAATATATCTTCCTGCATATGGGTAATTTCATAGAACCTAGTTCCTTATGATTTTCTCCTGAACCTATTTTCTTGATCTTGAATCTGCCTTAAGGATATTACTCAGTCTGTTAAGTTCTTCTTTGAGTAATCTGGCTCTGATACCACTTGATAGAATTGATTTCAAGACAACCCAAAAACCTAGAGGTGGGGTGAATAGGTTCTTTTATTTTTTACTTAAGGCAGAATAATATTTCAGTTCTTAAAATAGAATCTAACTTATTCTACAGCAATCACAGCACAGAATTCACAATCACACATACATCACAGATTACACACAGGTTTATAGTGGTTCCCCAAGGTATGGGTACATCCACTTTCCCACTTCACCTATCCAGCAGTGTGCTAGATTCGGCCTAACTTCTTTCTTCTTCTCAGATCCACAGATCTTACAGCTCAGAACCCTGAAAGGTTCCTACAACTCAGAACCCTATAAGGTTCCTACAACTCAGAGTGAAACCACACTCCTACAGCTCAGGCTAACAGCCCTACCTCAGCCTTCCCACAAGGCCAACAACTCAGAGAATATTTTCTCCTATACTCAGGCTCAAAAGTCCTACCACTCAGAGATCTATATCTCCTACACTCAGCCTTTATAATATAGGCTTACAACTCAGATCTTTGAAAAATCCTACAAAATTTGATAAGTGTTTTAGATAGACTCTTACCCTTGTTGAGAGAGAAGGGATAAAAAATTTCTTGATCAGCTTCTTGATAAAACTGATGGCTGAAATCAACCTGTTCTTTGCTTTCTTCAAAGCTTCTTTAATCTGAACTCAGTAGGGTTGATCTCCTTTGAAGTTGACTGGCTGCCAGCTCCCTTCTTATAATTCAGAAATAGATCTGAATCCTTCTTAGCAGATTAGTTCAAGATCTGCCTCTTAAGAGACTTGTAAATGTCTCCTTCTTTACTTCAACAGTTTAAGATCTCTCTCACTCTCCAAAACTTCTGAAGTTTCTTCAGAATTCTTGCTTGAATTCTCCTTAGATCTTCTCACGAAAATCTTCTTCTGTATGTCGTGCACTTTCTTGATCAATGATCAATTTTCAATAGTAGTTTCTATTGTTGTTATTGTGCTTTTTTGATTTGACAGAATCCATCTATATATAGTCTTCATCCATGGTAACCGGCTGATCTAGTTTCTAACCAACTTTTGACAGGTCTGATAGCTTCAACAAACTTGTTGGAATACACAGCTGTCAAGTCTCCAGTCAGTTCTTGAACCTTTGTCTTTTTCAGCAAAGCGTCGAGACTGATTGTCATTATGTGTCGACACAAGTAGATTAAGTGTCGACACAGGCTTTGGTGATGTCGACATAGCACCTTTGGTGTCGACACTGCTTCTAGACACTGCATCTGTAGAATGTATCGACACAGCTTCATTATATCGACACAGACACTTCTTCACATCACAGTAATCAACATTATTGAAACTCTGCTGAGTGTCGACACAAGTCCTGTGTGTCGACACAGTTGATATAGTCTCAGAATTTTTGTGTCGACACTGCCTCCAGGTGTCGACACAGTTGATGTCGACTAATACTTTATGTGTGTAGACAATGCCTCCTGGTATCGACATAGTCGATGTCGACTAACACTTCTGTGTGTCGAAACTGCCTCCCGGTGTCGACACAGTTGATTATTGGGATTTGTCTCCACAATACCTCAGATTTGTGGGAAGTCAGACCCGGAACTAAGATGAATTAAGTTGTATTTGATATTGTGTTTAAGTTACTTGTGCGCAGGACTCTATTGCCAAGTGTAGACCAATGTAAGTCTATAGTGGGTCATCAAACATAGGACCATACAATGTAATCCCTCATTGTGTGATCCAAGGTGTTGACTCACGTATAGTCTCTCTATTGGGATACACTTCATCTAGATGCACTTAGACTCATGGACAAAGAAGGATAGAAGACCTAATTCCAAGAATTCTACTAAGTCCACATACTCGAGTAATATACTCCATATACTCGAGTAGGTGACTTAGTACTCGAGTAGTTGACTTAAGCATACTCGAGAAAAATCCCTTTTACTCAAGTATATAAGTGTATACTCGAGTAGATCTTCATATACTCGAGTGAGTAAATTTATATATACTCGAGTAAATGGTTTGATACTCGAGTAGGTCTAAGTTATATACTCGAGTAAAGGATTCTGTTTTATCTAGAAAATATCCTAAGTATACATACTCGAGTACTTTTTTGGTATACTCGAGTAGGTTACTTGATACTCGAGTAGGTTAACTCTCTTACTCGAGTAGTCTTCGAGTTACTCGAGTAGATGCTTTATTTACACTCGAGTAAGCCTGGACTAGAAATATAAAGGAATTTCTCTAAGTCTATATCATCGAGTAGACTCTCTATACTCGAGTAAATAGCTCAGATACTCGAGTAGTTGACTCCCTCTGTTATACTCGAGTAAACTGTCTTCCAAGTACTCGAGTACCTCCTTTCTATATACTCGAGTAACACCATCCCTTTTATCCTGAGAATTCCTCTAAGTAGATATACTCGAGTAACCAACTTCTTTATACTCGAGTAGATCTTTTCTGTCACTCGAGTAGTTGAACCCAGATACTCGAGTATGTTGAAACTCATTCACTCGAGTATGCTTCACTTCTAGTTACTCGAGTAGCAGATAGACATATACTCGAGTATATCATTTCCTCTCGTGTATATGACTCTGATTTTTTCTGAAAATCGCTAAGACCAGAATTCCAAAGTAATTTTTGAATTCCTCTTTTCTGATTGGTCCACGTATCATCGTTAATTACGATTATGACCGTTATCAGTCTCCAATAAAAGGGATACGTGATTAGACCTAACCTAATAAGAAAAAGAAAAGGAATTATCAGAGAATATAAGTTTTTCGAGATCTACAAGCCGCCGCCGTCGACATTGTTACCTCTCGGAAAAGTCTGAATCACTGAAGCCGCCGCCGCCGCCGTTGATCATCATCGTGCTCGTGCTAAGTTTCTGATTCCTGATTCAGATCTAAGTTTTCTTCTTCTGATCGTGATCAAAGTTTTGCCTCTCATCATCTTCTACATCCGATCGGGAGAAGTCAAAGAAGTTTTCAGATCTAGGGTTGCCGTGCTCTTCTTCGATCTTTCTGAAAAAGCCACAACGAACAAAGAGGAAGATCAAGGCCGATCTATTCAGATCTGAGAATTCACTGTTTGTATTATTTGAGTTATATTTCAAACATCTTTATTGTAGGAGAAATTCTCTCCGAGATTTGTAGGAAGTTTTAATCTTCCGAGTGTAGATCCATTTTGGGATCGAGTTTTGTAGGAACGTTGTTCCGAGGTGTAGGATCGTTTTGATCCGAGATAGTGGAGTAGCCAAGTCTAGTGGTTTACTAGATTGGTGAGGAAAGTGAGCGTACCCAAGGTTGGGGAACCACTATAAATCTTTTGTCGTCTGTGATTGCTTGGTATTGTGTTGTGCTAGTTTCTTAATTTTTTATTCCGCAAATAGACGCACATCTCACCTATTCACCCCTCTCTAGGTGATTTAGGTAGACAACTTCCTCTCTCATTGATGTCGACTAATAAATTCTGAGTGTCGACACAGTTTCTTCTGGTGTCGACACAGCTTTTCCAAGTGTCGACACAGGCTTCCTTAAGTGTCGACACATGGACTTAGAAACTTTTTCCAACATATTAGCATATACTTAACATTCACATATAAACTCAAAATAACATCAAATACACCTTTATGTATATCATTGAACTAAGTGAGGCTTCTCCAAATCAGGTACACATTTTTCCCATGTACCCAACAGGCCCACCTTAGATTTAGGTTTTACGATCCTTTATTCATCTTCTTGTTCCACCGAAATAGAGTCGCGAGAGAGAGAGAGAGGATGCAGTCATTCCAGGAGTCTTCTGACAGCTACCGCAGGAGCCCGAGTGAGCGGATTCTTTGTCGGAGCGTAGATTTGAAAAACTCTCATTGAGATTTACGCGTGTGCGGTGAGTATTTCTGGTTTCGTGTATTTCTGGTTTCGTGGATTTTTGGTGTTGGAGTTAGTTTCCCTAACCCTCCTTTTCTTTCAAAACCATTTAGAAATTTGTTTTCGTTTTTTTCCTTTGGCCGATCCTTGACGTGGAGTGATTAGGAGGCCGAAAATCGGAAGACTTGAGGTAAGTGGTGGATTATCTCTCTTGCCTAGTTTCTCTTAGTTCTTCTTACTCCTTCCCTTAATTTCCTAAGATTTGGTGATATTGATTTTAGTTTTTTTAGAGTCATGATGAGTTTTCGGTTGCCTTTAGTAAGAGTTTGTTAGTAATTAAGTAAAATTCATCAAGTGACTACAGAAATTTCATCGAGTAATCATGAATAATTCGTCAAGTAATCACGACCAATTCGTCGAGAAGTTACGTTAAGTTCGACAGGTAATTACGAAAGTACACCAAGTTCGTCGAAGAAGTTCGCAAGTGCTTGCCGAAATCATCGAGTATTCAAGTCGAATTCGTCGAGTATTCAAGTCGAATTCATCGAGTAGTCAAGTCAAATTCATCAAGTAGCCAAGTCGAATTCGTCAAGTGATCAAGTTAAATTCGTCTAGTGATTCTGTCTAGTGCGTCGAGTAGTCAAGCCGAACACATTGAGGAGTTACGTCAAGTTAGTTGAGTACTTGGATAAGATTCATTGAGTGGTTTTGACGATTCATCGAGTGATCATGCCGAATTCACGCAAGGTCTCGACGAATTCGTTGTATGGGCTGTTTTTATTTAGAAAATTCTGGGTTTTCCTTGCGTCATCGTGGTTATCCGATATCAAGTCTTGTGTGGTGCCAGATTTTGGTAATGATATTTTTGTTTTGTTGGTTGGATTGGAATGGATGACCACCACCATAGTACCTATTAGTGAAACATTACACCCGGTGGTTTTTACTTGGACTGTTTGGTTGGATTGCAATGGATGACCACTACTACAGTGCCTTTTTCTTTGGATGTTGTGGTCTGATAGTTTGCGTTGAAAAGAATGTCCCCTCAGTACCATTTTATGTTGGTGTTAATGACTCACTTTTTGAGCCAATCAATCACTTTTACTATATTTATATGATTGCTTAAATGAGTACTTATCACACTTGGTGCAAATCCTTCACTCTTATAGCCAATTCATGTTGATCTATTTATACATATTATTCATATGACCTTTGTTTGTTATTGTTTCACAGCTACACTTGTTTAGTTGGTAACTTCTTTAACTCATTAATCTTTAAACTCTGTTTGAGATGCCTATTTCGCCTTTGTGCCGAGACATTCTCTTCTTTTTTAATTCCTCAGGCGCGGACCAATAACAGCTAGAGTTGTCCAATTTTGACTCCACCAAACTTCTTAGCTGAGTTCTTTTTCTCTCATTAGTGGGAGGTAGTCTGTTGTTTTGGCTGACTTTGTAGATTATCTCAGATATGTATTGTTGATGTTATGGGTTCGTGTCAGATTGTTGGCGCCCATAGCATAGTTTTTTTTATGTAGACTATTTAGTTGTTGTTACTACTACTACTACTACTTTTGATGTTGATGCATTCCTCTCTGGGAAGGTTTTATGTTAGATTGCATATTAGTTATTTTATATGTATAAAAAAATCTGCACCTTACTCATAGCATTTATTTCAACTAAATGTCACTCTATTTTGAAGGTCATAAAAGTTTCTTTTTCTACTTATACTAAATTTAGAAACTTGCATATCATTAGTTCATTGTTGGGTCTTCATGCTCATGTAGGATAAGAATGAATTAAACTCTATATTTTTTCGCTGCATATATATTTTTTCTACTTGTGGACTAGCTGAGCCATTGGACTGAGGGACACTGTCTTTGAACCCTAAACTTAAATCTTGTTTTTCAACATAAATTATTTGTCTTTATGAAAATAAATGAAAAGACGGAACTGTCTGAGCGTCTGCAGTTGTCCCCTGCATAACGTGACATCATGATGCGTATTTTCTCTCACTATGATAATATATTTATATATTGAGAAAATGTGGGTTGTGATAGACACTCATCCCGAGGAATTTCATACTACGACTGAATTCTTTGATGAGTCCACCATTGAGCCCTAGAGTAAGCCATCTGATGGTTCTTTCTATCTATGAGACATGCTCTGGTGTGAATGTCTTGGATTTGAGAAATCATCGCGTTTGTGATGCATTTTTCTATCAACCTCCTAGTGTGGACGTTTATGATTCACGTCCCTTGAGAGACATTTGACATTCCATGATATTGTATCTCATTTTTGATATCTTAGACAGTCATTTGGGTGTTCTCCATCGACTCGACGATTATTTCTACACCCCACCCGAAATATCTCCAGAACAACTCATCCTTAGAAAATTTTCATCACTAAATGGAGTCTAAGTTTTGTTAGTGTGTCAGATCGATCATTATTCATTTTCATATGTTGCAAGTTTTGTATGGCATACTCCAACGTAAAGTTATATTAATTAGTACAACTTTTAAACACTGCGCTAGTAATCACAAGAGAAAACAAATGTTCATGGAAGGTGATTGAGTGATGATTTGCATATTATTTGAGAGATTCTCATTAGGGACAACTTTAAATCTAAAATAAGCCGATAAACTGTCATGAGAGAGTATGAGTCACAAATTTCTTTGAGCTTGATAATCCTAGGAATATGGGCAATCAACTTGTATTCAATGTAGGGGATTTGACTGCAGATGTGGAGCCACCTAGTTTTGTTCCTTCAACATTACATTTTAGCTTCAATTTCCAATATCACTACAAGCTCTTTTATACCTCCAGCCTCCATCTGAGCCCCACTCGTCACTATTGTATCCCTAACCTTCACCCTTACGGCGGCTTGCTTAGTGCGTGGGACCCTCCGAGACTTCAATGACAAGATGACCCTATGCGTAGACGGTGCCTACCAGGAGATGCAGAGAGTCTTGTCTGGCTTGTTTCGAGAGCATGTTGTGACAATCTGGAATTTTATAAAGAGAAGTCAAGTATGTTGTTTGATCCAGTGGAGTGGATCGAAAATTTTAGGGAGACAGATTTTTGTATTCTCCAGGTCCGTAAGACTTATTTCATTTCATTATCTTAAAATTAAATGGACATTTAATTGAATAAAATGAATGTTTAATCTAGGTATATATGAAATAAATGTTTTTTAAATGCAAGGAGAAAAATGAGAGTTAATGAGAAAGAAATTTACTTTAAATATATAAAAATGGATATTACACACACGAACGTATGTTTATATTTCAAGGTTGGCTCTCGGATTTGGATTATCGACCTGAGAGCAAAATCAAGAGCCTTCGAGATCTTCTTCTTGGAAGGTTTGGTAATCTGGGAGCTTTCTCGGCTCCAGTTAGGCTCCGTTTGGCACGGTGGTGGAGGTCATGAGCACAGAGTTAAATTGTCATTTGTTAACGCCCATCTAAGAAACTTCATCCATTTTTATGTTCAAACAGATGATGTTTGTTAGGTGATCCTTAACGAAAGACATTTTAACTCATGCGTTTATTGTGTGTGTTGCTCGAAGCATCTGGATGGGGATCTAGGTGGAATCCCCTATCCGTTGCCCCTAGGTGGGTATAAATAGGCAAATCCTTAGGAGTTACTACGGATATGGGTTAACCGTGTACCCGAACGGACCCATTATGCCTTCGAACCCGTTATTCGTCCAAATATACACTAACATTTATGACCACCACCACCATGCCAAACAGAGCCTTAAAGATGTCTCACGGTGATTGATAGCATCCTTATGTTTCTTTTTCTCCTCTGATTTCCTGGTAACTATAACCTTAATTTTTATTTGTCTGCTAAATGTAAGGGTTTTGGTTTGGACCAAGCTATAAGAAGGCCATGGATGATTTTCTTCTTCATTTTCTCTGGCCGATGGAGTAACGACACCTTATTGATAGTAGTTAGAGGAACAAAAATTAGGTGTGTTACTCGCACCTATTTTAAGGTGCTCGTGCAGTGCGAGGCGCATGATGCGCGATTCGAGGGTGCACAAAATAATATTGTATTTACATTTAAAAAAAAACAAAGGAAAATTGGACGGCCGAGATTCCCACGAGTACCTTATATAGGTGCGAGTAACGCACCAAAAAGTTCGTAGTTTGAGATGGAGATTTGATATTGATTATTTTCTTATCATTCTTCATCTGAATCAGTGAAGGGATTACCATCTCTTCTTAATTTTATGATGGATATGCTCAAAATTGTCTTTTCATTTAAAATTATTATTGTGTTGGACGTTTCTTGACTGTGTAAGGTCAGTTGGATCAATTGTCAGTCAAGTGGCTTTTCCTAAATTCTTGACATCTTATCCTACTCAATATTTTGGTAAGGTCAGGACTATACACCTAAAATATATCAAAAAAATCATCAAAAGTGAGTCTCACACAAAATAAAATAAATTATTTGACTTTTTTCACACCTAAAATATACCAAAAAACCATAAAAAGTTGGGCTTACACACAATAAAATAATTTATTTTATACACCTAAAAAGCCAAAAAAAATGTGAAAAAAACCAAATAATTTATTTTATTGTGCGTGTGACCCACTTTTTGTGGTTTTTAAGGATATTTTAGATGTATATAATTCCGTCATTTGAGAAAAGCCTATACTTGAACGGAAATTTTCGTGTTCCTAACCTCTTGGTGCCTTTACGGCTAAAGGCTAATTTCTTATGGTACTAAAGTTATGATAACTACTATCTAATAAAAGTGATCATGTTATAAAAATTTTGCGCCTATAAGGAGAATAAGAGTTTTGTGGATGGCTTTGGAGGAATCCTCTAAGCAATCCAAAATTATTAAACACGCCTTTACTGAGATTCATGTGCCTTAATAAAATATTATGCCTTATGGAAAGAATGTGCCCCATTGAGAACTGAATATCCTAATGAGAGGAATTATGTGTCGTTATCAATTAAATGTGCTTTAATGGAAATCTTGTGCCTTATCAGAATATTATGCCTTCGTGGGATAAAATATTAAAATGTCTTCTAGAGAAATATAGGGTGGCCTACGAGTTTAATTCCAGGGCAACCCATGTGTTGGATGGTCTGAAAAGACACATGGGTTTGAATCCGTATAGCAGGGAATACGGAGTACGTAGGCAACGGTTGAGGTAAAACCTGTCACGACACAAAAGGAAGTCTGTGCATTACTCCACACTCAGATACTTTACTACACTTGACGCTAAATGGTAGTTATATTTCATATATGTTGCGCTAACTTGAAACCATTACCGGTGAACGTGTTAAGTGCACCGATGAACGTGTCAAGTGCTCCGGTGAACCTGTCAAGTGCATGGGTGAACATCAACGTTATATAGAGGTAAATAAAAAGGTAGTTACAAGGAAAGGAGGTATAGTGTGCAATAAGGTATATATGGTAATAATTTAAATAAGTTATGCTCTTATATATATTTATGATAAATCGTGATTATGACTAAAATAGTAATAATGGATATGGTTATGATGATATGTGTATGATTAATAGGACTATGGTTGATATAGCTTTAGTTGATAAAATTATAAGGCGATTGTTAACCGCATCTCTCATAGGGCTATCTTCACCCCATTTTGTTTTAAAAAACTTTTTTTCTAAAATTTTACTCGCACCCATCTACCCCGTCTCCCTCTTCGTCGAGCTGCTCCCGTCCCCAGTATCTTCCTCGCGCCATCTTTCTCACATGTTAACAAGTCGGCGCTCCCTCTGTCGGCGCCCGTGTCCCTCTCTTCGCCGAGCCGCTCCCATCTTCCCTCTTCGCCGAGCTGTTCCCATGTTCCCTTTTCGCCGAGCCGCTCCCATCTTCCCTCTTCGCTGAGCAGCTTACATCTCCCCTAACAAGTCGGCGCTCCCGAGAGAAATCATCTCCCAGCACTACTCTATTAGTCGTATCACGCACACCACTAGGGAATATTTTCGGGTACGGCAAGAAAAATATCGGAATGCGGCAAGAAAAAATATCGGGGTGCGATTATATTTTCGAGTTGCGATTAACAATAGGGTGTGAATAGCCTAATCGAGCTGCGGTTAACAATCGCCAATTATAATTGTAAGGCTCATTGTTGATCTCCTTTAAGATAGTTTCGTTAAAATGAAGGAACTTGAGTAATGATTAATATGTTTCATCAAAAATTTCGGAAACCTAGGGCTCTTTGATTTTTCTGAATCTCGCTCCTCAGTCCTCCGCATTCATTGGTGGCTTGATGGAATCCACCGGCTCCGATGGCTGTGCGCCTTTTTGATGGAGGTGAAGACCTCGGCGGCAATGACGGACCCAGAATTTTTTCAAACCCGGGCACTAACTTTAAAAGTATTTAAAAAAATACTATTTTAAATTTAAATAAATTATAATACTTTAGACAGATAAAAACCGTTGTCTAAAGTATTAAAAAAAATTGTCATTTTAAATAAATATTTTTTATATATAATATTTTAGATAACTGTTTTTTATAAAAATCACTGTCTAAAGTAGCAGAAATTTTTGCATCCGGGCGTCGGATGAGTCCGCGTCCAATGAGAGCATGCCACGTGAACATCTTCCGCGCGTCGACTTGCTTTTATTGCCTCTCTCTAAATCTCGGCCGTTCTTATCTCCACTTGGCGTCGCGTTGTTTAACCCGGACGTAGATTTAGGGACGGAGCCCGGTCCTAATAATCTCTCCTAAAGTAGTAGATTTTTTTGCCCCCTCTGAGATAAAATCCTGGCTCCGTAACTGCCACTGTTCATGAATGTTATGGCATTTATTTGAATAGCACTCACACGTGTCTTTATGTACCAATAACAAAGCCCGAATGAAGCCTAAAGTGTATTAGAGAATTAAATAAGAAGAATGTAAATGAATGAATGCAGTTGATGTTGATTGCCTAAGGACTTGATAATATAAGATCAACTATGTGAAGGCTGTAATAAAATGTGAGAAGTAATATCAGGTATCGTGAATTATGTCATGGATGAAGACATTATGTAGTTATATTGGACTAATGGAGTGGTAGGATCACGGCAAATACTTGAAATAATATACTCCCGGCCCCAGTATAATATCATGCACATTTGATGATATATTAATGAATTTATATATGTGATAGACATGATAGGAGCATATATGTTCCAGTTATGGAGCATAACGACGTCAGTTATCAAAGTTTATGTCGTGTTAATTTTAATAGTATTTTACCCATATGTCCTAAAATTCATGTATCAGAAGTAAAAGATGTTTTAAATAAGATGAAAAATGGAAAGGCGGTTAGGCCAGACGATATACCCATCGAAGTATGAAAATGTCTAGGAAATGAAGAAAGTTTGTGTCTTACATGTTTTTTCAATAAGATACTGAAGTCAAAGAGGATGTTAGACCAATGAAGAGAAGGTATCTTGGTACCTTTGTATAAAAATAAAGGGGATATACAAAATTGTGTCAATTATAGAGAAATTAAATTGATGAGTCATACCATGAAACTATATGAACAAGTAATAGAAAGAAGATTAAGACGAGAGACTAACATCTTGGAGAATCAATTTTGATTCATGTCAGGGAGGTCGACTTTGGAGGCTTTACATCTCTTGAGGAGACTCATTGACAACTATCGAGAAAGAAAACAAGATTTGCATATGTTGTTTATTGATGTTGAGAAGGCTTATGATAGAGTTCCAAGAGAGATCTTATGGAGAGTCTTAGAAAAGAAAGGTGTAAATATATCATATATTGACACAATCAAAGATATGTATACAAATTCAGTGACAAGGATGAGGACATTTGGAGTATTAACACATGAATTCCCTATCACTGTTGGCTTACATCAAGGTTCAACTATAAGCCCTTATCTCTTTACCCTTATCTTAGATGATCTCACCAGACATATCCAACAAGCAATACCTTGGTGTTTATTGTTTGCAGATGATATAATTTTGGTTGATGAGACACGTGAGGGTGTAAACACAAAACTTGAATCTTGGCGAGATACTTTAGAAAAGAAGGATTTTAGGTTGAGCAGGGCAAAGACGGAGTATATGGAGCATAAATTTAGCAGTACAAGAAGGACAAATGACTTCATTATTAAGTTGGGTGATCAAGATATTTCTCGTACTTAGTGTTTTAAATATCTTGGATCAATAGTTCAAAAAGACGGAGGTATTGATAAAGATGTGATACATAGAATCCAAGCGGGTTGGTTGAAGTGGAGAAGCGCGTCAGGGATCTTATGTGATCGTAAAGTACAGCTAAAACTTAAGGACAAGTTTTACTGTGCTGCAATTATGCCCGCAATGCTCTATTATTCTGAGTGTTGGGCAGTGAATTGTGTACCCGAGCAAAAATGGGAGTTAAGGAGATGAGAATGCTTAGGTGGATTTGTGGAAACACTAGATAAGATAAAATTAAGAATGAAAGTATCTGGGACGATAAGACAGGAGTAGTACCAATTGTAGAGAAGATGCGATAAGCTCATCTAAGATGGTTTGGACATGTACAAAGGAGATCATTAGAGGCACCTGTTAGGCGTTGTGAGAGTCTAATTGTAACGCCCCAAGTTTCTTGTGGCAATAGTGCAATTCTGTGAGCTACTGCGTTGCGATTGTGGGTTACCGTGTGACGGTAGCTTGGTAGTGGTAACGGCAGAGCCTTCGGTGAGCTACCGCTCGGCGGTAGCAATACCACTGACATTAGCATGGCCATATTATTTGGCATGGCTCTCGGCGAGGTACCGCGCAGTGGTAGTGGGTATCGCATGGCGGTAGTGACTGGTATTGTAGCCGGCGCACTCGATACCGTGAGGCGAATGTGAGTTATCGCGTTGCGGGAGCAGGGCTATAACAGTGTAGCCACGTGTCAACCCGTGATTGGAGGTTTTGGGCGGTGACCACGTGAATCAAGCCGTCGATTGAGGTACCGTGTGGCGGTAGATCGGTTTAAAGCCTATGAAGTGGCGTTTTCAATTCATTTCTCTTTGGGCCAAATTCGGAGCGGCTGAAGGTAAGAGGAGGAAAGGCGAACGAAAGAGAATCCGCGATAGTTGAAGTTTCAGAGTTTTGATTCGCAAGCCGAGTTTGGATCTACGGAGGCAAGTCTGTTGCGGTCATTTCTGTCCGACGAGATTCTCACTCATGGTGCTGAAACAAATGTCAAGGGTAACGATCTTCCTCCTTAGACATGTGAAGTCCTTTGTTTTGGCATGAGAGGGTAAACGCTCCACGAGCACGTGGAAGTGGTTCTACCGACGGGTTGATCGGGTGTATCCCCGTTATCTTTGCATTTAGAATCCGGAATTGAAGTACGAAATTAGCATGTTGTGTGAAGTCTATTCGGACAGTTTGATCTGGATTGGTGATAATTGCTTTGTATGCCAGAGAAAACTCCATGGTAAGCGTGTAGATTTCGGAGTCACGGGGTGTCACAACCCGCATTTTCTCCGCATTAAAAGATATATCAGAGTAAGGAGAAAACATGCATCGCGATGCCACGTCGTGCAGGGGATAACTGCAGACGCACAGGCAAGACTCTAACTCTACATTTTATAGGAAATTCATAAGTTATTATGAAAGAAATCTAGTTTTAAGTTAAGATGGTCGTATCCCTCAGCAAGGTGGATCAAATAGTCCATGGGTAAAAATGTAGTTATACGCTGTGGAAATACTTTGATTATGTTGATTTAACATCCTACGCGAGCATAAACATCCTCGAAGGACAACTTGCGGCATGCAAGACTCTAGATTTATTATAAGTATAGAAATAGTCTTTACGTTAGCTTAGAAAATGGTATATTAGTTTTAGAAAGATGGCATGTATGAAATACTAGTAGTAATGTTTTTATAAGTTAAAATATCTATCATGCAACCTAGCATAAAACATTCCCCAGAGAGCAAGTAAATACAACCACGAAGAGGTACAACTAACAGCTTAGTAAAATAATTAGCATTTTAAAAGAAATCCACCAGTGGGCGTCAACAACCTGACACGAACCCACTAGAGAGCATGTATGTCTGTACTAACAAGAAGCAACCAAAAACTACCTCACAAGGGTGAGGAAAACCTCTGCAACACAGCAGTCCACTAGTAACACCAACCTAGCCGCTCAACCGGCTACTGCCCTGAACCCGAGGCATTCAAAGAAAGAACACCTCAGTAAGAAAATACAAGTGGCAAAAGGAATCAATTAGATAACCATCAAGTGAAAACAAGAAGGGGTTTACCAAACCCTACTATAATGAAAAGCTGACAACCTCAGCTGAATAGGAAAATCAAACAAGGGTAAAAACTAACTTACCGATTCCAAGACTAGGAAAATTTGCATCAAGTGTGATAAAGAACTATGTTTTAAGAAACGTGTACATATGTAAGTATAAGTATCAGGAGTAGTCTGCTCATAACTTTATAAGTAAAATCACCGGGGAAATACCAGCACCTGCAGTGGTGGGAACCTACC
Source organism: Platanthera zijinensis (assembly GCA_039513925.1). Lineage (NCBI taxonomy): Eukaryota > Viridiplantae > Streptophyta > Magnoliopsida > Asparagales > Orchidaceae > Platanthera > Platanthera zijinensis. The sequence continues at coordinate 69,805,483 of CM077096.1, forward strand.
CAACACACCAATAGTCAAGAGAAACCAAAATCACCGGGGAAGTACCGACACCTACAGTGGTGGGAACCTACCCAACACACCAACAGTCACAAACCTTGCAAGGATCCAAAGAAAGGTGGTCTTATACCTTGATACACCCAATACCGGGGAGAAAACCGGCACCTGTGGTGGAGGGGACCTACCCAACACACCAACAGTCACAAACAAACCAGGGTCAAATATCCGCATCCAACCATGGACATACCAAGTCTTCATTCAATATAAAACAAACCGCAACCAAACTCGTAAACTCAGATACCAAAACCCAAACACTTCCCAAGACAAACGAGATGAAAATATCCAAAGTATATCCTAAGGACCTAACTCGACGAACCGGGCCAAAAAAACGGCGAAAAACTCCAAGTCCCGACAAATTCGGTGAGTATACCCGACGAAACATAAGGATACTCGACGAATTCCAAGGCGATACTCGGCGAATCCCTCTATACTCGGCGAAAATTCCGTGCGACAATCGGCGATACTCGACGATTTCTTATCGATACTCAACGAACGGACTGGCAATACTCGCCGAACTGCCTTAAGCTAACCTATGATATTCGGCGACTTCAAAATGATACATGCCGAAAATGACTTATCAAAATTCGGTAATACTCGCCGAATTTCTACCCGATACGCTCCGAATTCTATATAGGCTACATACCGATACTCGACGAATATTCCTTACCTAAACCAGACGAATTTAAGGTTCTCTACACCTATACTCGGCGAAAATGGTCCTAATGATACTCGACGGATCCCTTCACGATATACGCCGAATTCTACTCAACTCAAATCCCTAGTTATCATGGTTTTAGCCGAAAATAAGTCCTAACATAGAGGTTCTTCCAAAACTCATTCTACACTACTCCTATCCTCTAAGGGAGGAGGAAAGAGAAGAAGTTAAGGACAAAAAGATGGACATGCAAGGGGAGAGATCCACTTGCCTTGAAATCTCTAAAAGAAGCGTCGCTCGCCCGCACCGCGATACGGATCGGCCGTAGAAAGGCCCTAGCAACGTTTCCTGAAACTTTTGGAGGGAGAAATTGGTTAAACTGTAACACCCCAAATCGGTACAGATGTTTAGTCGACCTGAGATCGACGACGATCGTCGAGCGGAGCTCGGCGACGATCGTCGAGCGGAGCTCGGCGACGATCGTCGAGCGGAGCTCGGCGACGATCGTCGAGCGGAGCTCGGCGACCATCGTCGAGCGGAGCTCGGCGACCATCGTCGAGCGGAGCTCGGCGACCATCGTCGAGCGGAGCTCGGCGACCATCGTCGAGCGGAGCTCGGCGACGATCGTCGAGCTGAGCTCGACGAAAAACGTCGAGCGGAGATCGTCGAGCTGATCGTCGATCTGAGCTCAACGATTCTGGCCTGTTATCAGCCCCAATGCGGAGCGGTGACCCGTGTAAGGCGAATAGCGTACGGCCATTGAGCGGTGATTGACCTTTTCAACTCCAAACTGAGTCGTTGCTTGGTTTTGTTGATTGGATCAAGTGGCTGGGATAGAACCCAAGGCCTTATCTGTAGAGGAATGGAAAGAGGAATGTATTATTTCCTTTTCTCTCTCTCTCTCTTCCTCGCTGCCCGAGTTCTGGATCAGAAACCTTTGGCTGGTGCTAGGGTTGATTGCTGGAGAAGATCTTGAGGCCGAAAACAAGATCTGAAGCTATAATCGCGAAGGGGAAAGTGAGGCGATCATTTTAATCTGCGTAGAAACGCTTTGCCATGGCTCCAAAGAGAACGTTAAGGGTAACAATCTTTCTTCTTGGACATGTGAAGTCCTTATTTTGGCATATGCATGGATTTTCCCCACCAAAAGGTGGAATGTTGAGGGATTTTCGTTGGATTGATTCTTGAAATCCCCAAGTAGTCGTGCATATAGATCCGAAAATGTGTACTACGGAATAGGCATACTGTGTGAAGCCCACCTAGACAGGTTGGTCTGGATTGGTGATGTTTTATTTTGCGCATCGGAGAAGACTTCGCGTTTAAACGTGTAATTTGTGGAGTCGGTGGGTTGTGCCTGTGAAGTGGAGTAACATGAAGTACTGGAATGGGGATTCCAGGAAAATACCCTCGTAATTCTTGTGTTGTATGCTATGGAAAGACCAGTTTTCTGGCACTATAGGATGCTGCAGGGTTTGAGTTGAGTTTGGGTGCAGAAAGAGAGCTTCTGTTGAACCCGCCAAGCGATCGCGAGGAACGTTGGCACTAACTCCTCTTTTTGGATTGGGAAGCCAGTCCTTGGTGGACAGTATGGCTATTGTGAGCTGCGAGCTCTTAAAAGGCTTCGTGCCGAACGGATAAAGGGATGCCGACCCGCGTCAGTCTAGTATTGAACTGGCGATTTGAGCAATAGGCAAGGGCTAAACTATATCCGCGTTATGGTTGTCTGACATGAGTGCCTGGGATGTTTGCGTTTGTCAGGTTCAAATAATGAGAGTCTTAGGTATGCGCGTCATTAAGACTAAAGTCTCCAGCTATAGGTTGTGGAGTATAATGCTCAAACTTTACCGTTGGGCTTTGGACCCTTGAACGGTGGTGGGACCCTAGTTTTCCGGTACACCAAGAATGTGCCCTGAGTGCGCGGAGCGTCGGGCCGCGTGGCTGACGTTTGTGATATATTGATTGTGCGTGAGTGCACATTGTGTAATATGTCTGCTTGTGAAATGTTATGTCTGCAGGGAAGGAATACCGCTGCCCCGGAAAAGGGGTAGGGTCGTTACAAATTAGTCAGCTGAATGCTGACTGTTGCCTTGTTTTCCACCATAATGGTGGGCTGTCCTTGTGTAGGTGCTGGAGAGCCGAGCGGGAAATAGAGGGCTGAAGCCCCTGCTGTTGCTGCTGCTGCTGGCCCTCGAAGGCTGAGCGAAGAACTTTATTATTATCATATGTGGCCGGCCTGTGTGCCGATGTTTTTAAGCCACACCTATGAAGCTTAACTATAAGGCCTTAAGGCCAAACTTTTGTGTATTTGGTGTACATTCCTTTAGGGTTATATATAAATATGGTTGTTTATATATAGTGGACATTCGTGGATATTGAGTTCAATATTAACTTTAAATCTTCCGCTAGTATGCTTTGAGTTAGGATGCAAGTATATTTTTGTATTAACCTGTAACCTCGCCGCCTGTTTGTGGTATATAGTGTGGGGCCCTAGACGGACCTTCTATTATATGTTATTTAACGGATAGAGTCATTACAATTAGGTATCAGCTTGTCTCGGTCTTCCTCTTTCGAATTTGTGGTCGAATTCTTTTGTGGGGTGGCGAGCACGTGTAAGTGCGACCCGCTTTAACATTAATGAACTCAAGAATTTCCACTAAGGAATGCAAATACACCTGTTTTAGGAACCTGCACGTTCCTATATTGTTGTTATTGCTTGTGCAAGGTCGCTAAGTGTGTCTTGTTCACCTATAGGTGACTCGAAGTGGTGCTGGGCAGTCTGAGCCCCAGCTTTCTGATGAGAGTGTGGCACTAGATGAGGTGCCTACACCTCCTCCTTCTGCGGAAAAAGTACGCTTAGTTGTTGAGGCGCTGTTTGCAATGATTCATGCACAGCCTAATGGGCAGGCTCAGCCGGCATTGGTGCCAGAACAGGTTGGTGTAAGGTCAAAACCTGTTGAGGCTGTTGATCCTCGAGCATCTAAATGACAGTTGAAGCAGTTTATGAGCTTCAATCCTCCTACATTTACGGGCGTGGGATCCCCAACACAGGCGGAGGATTGGTTGTCGCCCGTCAAGCGAATATTAGCGGCGATAAGGACGGAGGAAGATCAGAAGGTCACCTTGGCCACCTTCTTATTTGAATAAGAGGCTCGACTATGGTGGGACGATATAGAGTTACACCACTTAGCGGACAGGCAATTAACAGAAGTCTCGATCGAGGAGTTTTCGCGTCTATTCTTGGCAAAGCACCTGCCAGCAGCACAACGCATCGCCATGGAAAATGAGTTATAGCATCTAACGCAAGGAGAAAGTAGTATTGATACCTACTTGCAGGAGTTTACACGGTTGGGACGTTATGCGGGATCTATCTTCGCTGATGAACAACGTAAAACCAATAGGTTCTACGAAGGGTTGCGGGATGAGTTGAGATTCCTGCTCTCAAGTTCGGTGAACCAGGGGTTTCAAGCGTTGGTGGATATGGCTTGTGCATTGGATAAGGATATGAAGCGGGTGCAAGGAAAAAAGGACTTGGCTATGACAAAGTCCGAGTTCAAAGCGCCAAGTTCTGGAAAATCAAGCTACCAAAGGAAATGGGGCAAGAGATCCAAGTTTTCTGGACAGGCTCCTTCGACAGTTGCGTCAGGAGCAACTTCGAGGAAAGAGTCTCGTACCTGTTATACATGTGGTAGAGTGGGGCATATAGCACATGACTGTCGGGTTGGTCTGCCAAAGGTGGAAAAGAAGATAGGAGGGTCTTATGCTGATAAGGAAAAGGTAGTGGTGGAGTCCTCTACATCTCAGGCGTAGCCACGAGTATATAGTCTTGGCCAGCAGGAGGCCATAAAAGCAAAGTGACGTCGTCACAGGTACGATCTAAGATATTGATTGCTTACTTTTCATATTTCACGCCTTGTGTGTAGCTTGTGTATGATGTGTTTATCACAGGCTTTGTCCTGATTCGGGATAATCCGGCGAGAGCACTATTTGATATTGGTGCTTCGTATTCATTTCTTTCTGAGGACTTCGTAGCACGAGTCGGAGTACCTAGTCATATGACGAAAGATATTGTAAAGGTATTGTTACCAAATGGAGGTGTGATGCGTGCGGATAGGACTTGCTACGTGGAAGTACAAATAGGAAGTCGGGATTTCTGCTTGAACGCATCTGTGCTACCGATATCGGAATTTGATGTGATCTTTGGTATGGACTGGCTCTTAGAGCAGCATGCATTTATTGATTGCAATTCAAAGGAGATCGCATTGGGCCAGAATACCGAGCTTGATACTAAGTTTGCTGGTATGCGAGGAGCGAGCAGGATCTTGATGTCTGCTCTCAAAGTCGTCAATGTTGTCTGGAAGGGCGCGGATTTATTCTTCATGCTTATTCAAGCTGTTGAACCAAAGGCCAGTGTGAGTGACGTTCTGATTGTATCGGAGTTTGCTGATGTGTTTCCTAAATATCTTCCTAGGTTACCACCCCAGCAGGAGATCGACTTCACTATTGAGCTGGTGTTAGGTGCGAAACCTGTGGCCCGCTCGCCATATCGGGTATTGCCAAAGGAAATGGCAGAACTAAAAGTTCAACTGCAAGAGTTGCTGGAACAGGGATTCATACGCCCAAGTATGTCACATTGGAGCGCACATATTCTTTTTGTGAAAAAGAAGGACGGTAGTCTGCGATTGTATATGGATTATCGCAAATTGAATAAGCTGATAGAGAAAAACAAGTATCTGATTCCACGGATAGATGACTTGTTCGATCAGCTAGTGGGATCAACCGTCTATTCTAAACTCGACTTAAAATTTGGTTATTACCAGTTGAGGATTCGGGAAGGTGACATTCCCAAGACAACATTTGGAATACGCTACGGTCATTATGAGTTCACTGTAATGCTGTTTGGGCTATATAATGCGTCATATGTGTTCATGGATCTAATGCACCGAACATTCTGAGAGTACTTGGACTTGTTTGTGATCGTCTTTATTGATGATATCTTAGTGTACTCTCAATCTGAAGCTGACCATGCGAACCATTTACGGTTGGTGTTGCATACCCTGCGGAGAAATAAGCTTTATGCCAAGTTCTCAAAGTGTGAGTTTTGGCTGTCGTCAGTGGCTTTTCTTGGTCATGTACTAAGTGGAGAGGGCATTGCAGTGGATCCGTCAAAGATAAGAGCCATACGGGAGTGGCCAGTTTTGTCTTCGGTGGCCGAAATCAGGAGTTTCCTTGAACTAGAAGACTACTACAGACGTTTTGTAGAAAACTTCTCACGGATCGCTTTGCCTCGTACCACATTAACGAGGAAGGATCAGAAGTTCGTTTAGACGTCGGAGTGTGCACGAGCTTTTGAAGAGCTAAAGAGTTATTTGACCACGGCGCCTGTATTGACATCGCCATGTGGTACAGACGGCTATGAGATTTATAGTGATGCATCAGGGAGCGGCTTAGGCTGCGTTCTTCTTCAGTTTGGAAAGGTGATCGCTTATGGATCACGCTAGTTGAAAGTGCATGAGCGAAACTATCCCGTCCATGACTTAGAGTTGGCAGCGGAGATTTTTGCACTTAAATTGTGGCGTCACTATCTATATGGTGTAAAAGTGGATATATTTACAGACCATAAGAGCCTAAAGTACCTATTGGATCAAAAGGATCTCAATATGGGATAACAAAGGTGGATGGAGTTCCTCGGTGACTACACCTTTAATATTCACTACACTCCCAGGAAGGGAAACGTGGTCGCAGATGCCTTGAGTCGTAGTACTCCATCAAGGGCAAATTAGTTGTAGATGCATGATGAGCGTTTGATCCAGGAGTTGGAAGCGTTAGAGATTTCTTTTGTTGATAAAAATTCCACAGCAAATGCATGCTTGAACTGGACTGAGGTACAGTATGACCTTGCAGACAGAATTCGGCAAGCAACAAAACTTGATGAAAGTCTGCAACGCTATATGCAGTGGATGGGTCAAATGACCAATTCTCCTAGGATAACGGCCTTTTGCGGAAAGAGGGTCGTTTGTGCGTCCCAAGTATGGGTAATCTAAGAGAATAATTGATTTATGAGGCTCACTTTACGAAATACTCAATTCACCCAGGAAGCACAAAGATGTACAAAGACATGAAAAACTGTTCTGGTGGCCAGGGTTAAAGAAAGACATAGCACATTATGTGGCTAAACATGTGCCTTAATGAAAGCAGAATGCCGGAAGCCCGGAGGTTTCTTGAAGTCGCTACCTATTTCGGAATGGAAGTTTGATGATATTTTGATGGATTTCATGCACGGTTTGTCGAGATCTCAACGTGGTAATGATTCAGTTTTGGTGATCGTAGACCAATTGACTAAAGTGGCTTACTTCCTTCCAAACAAGAGGGACGATTCAGTGGAAGTCTTGGCGAAACTTTATGTTGAGCAAATCGTACGATTGCACGGTGTTCCCCGTAGCATCGTAAGTGATTGTGACGGGAGATTCACATCGAATGATTGGAGGCTAATCCACCAGTTGTTGGGTACAAGGTTAACGTTCAGTACGGCCTTTCATCCCCAAATTGATGGTCAGGCTGAGAAGACTAACAGAACGATGGAGGACATGCTCTGAATGTGTGTCTTGGATTTTGGAAAGAGGTGGGAAGATCATCTCTATATGGTAGAGTTTGCCTACAATAATAGCTACCAAGCTAGCATATGTATGACATCGTTTGAAGCTTTGTATGGTCGAAAATGTCGTACACCATTAGCTTGGGCGGAAGCAGGCGAATCTAAATTATATAAGCGTAAGGAAGTCGAAGAAGCTAATTCGACGATACGCTCTATTCGGGAGAGACTACTGATATCCCAAGATAGACAAGCAAAGTATTACAACGTCAAGCACCGAAATGTTGAGTTTGCGATTGGCGATTGGGTATATTTGAAAATCAAGCCCTTCAAAGGCGTGTCCAGGATTCGGCGCTTGAAAAAGTTAAGTCCAAGATATCTTGGTCTGTTTGAAGTGGTAGAGTGAATTGGAGAAGTTGTCTATCGGCTAGCTCTTTCGGCAGAATTGAGTGGATTGCATGATGTGCTCCACATATCAATGCTTCGAAAAGCTGTAAAAGATCCAGCTCAAGCGATTGCGAATGATCGTGTATCGGTCAAATCTGGGCTAACGACAAAGGTTAGGCCCATTCGGATCGAGGATAAAGCTGATAAGCAGTTGCAGAACAGGACAATCGGGATGGTCAAGGTCCGATGGACAACTGCGATCGTAAAGAGCTAACATGGGAGCGGGAGCAGACCATGCGTCTTGAATTTCCCGAACTGTTGGTCTAAACTGGTATAATATCTTTTATTTTATGTTGTATAGAACATAAAATGTTGTAACAATTTTTGTTGAAGAAAAGTTCTATTATAACATCTTGGTTGTTGTTTCCTGAGTACTGTATGCAAATTTCGGAACGAAATTTCTTGTAAGGAGGGGAGGATTGTAACACCCCAAATTGGTACAGATGTTTAGTTGACTTGAGATCGACGATCGTCGAGCGGAGATTGACAATCGTTGAGCGCAGCTCGACGACGATTGTCGAGCTGAGATCGTCGAGCTAAGCTCGACGATTCTGACTTATTATCATCCCCAATACGGAGCGGTGACCCGTGTCAGGCGAATAACGTGCGGCCATTGAGCGGTGATTGACCTTTTCAACTCCAAACTGAGTCGTTGCTTGGTTTTTGTTGATTGGATCAAGTGGTTAGGATAGAACCCAAGGCCTTATCTGTAGAGGAATGGAAAGATGAAAGTATTATTTCCTTTTCTCTCTCTCTTCCTCACTGCCCGAGTTCTGGAGTAGAAACCTTTGACTGGTGCTAGGGTTACTTGTTGGAGAAGATCTTGAGGCCGAAAACAAGATCTGAAGTTATAATCACGAAGGGCAAAGTGAGACGATCATTTCCATCCGCGTAGAAATGCTTTGCCGCTCCAAAGAGAACGTCAAGGGTAACGATCTTTCTTTTTGGACATGTGAAGTCCTTATTTTGGCATATGCATGGATTTTCCCCACCAAAAGGTGGAATGTTGAGAGATTTCCATTGGGTTGATTCTTGAAATCCCCAAGTAGTCTTGCATATATATTTGGAAATGTGTAGTACGGAATAGGCATGTTGTGTGAAGCCCATCTGGACAGGTTGGTCTGGATTGGTGATGTTTTATTTTGTGCACCAGAGAAGACTCCGTGTTTAAACGAGTAATTTGTGGAGTCGGTGGGTTATTCCTGCGAAGTGGAGTAACATGAAATACTGGAATGGGGATTCCAGGAAAATACCCTCGTAATTCTTGTGTTGTATGTTATGGAAAGACCAGTTTTCTGGCACTGCAGGATGCTGCAGGGTTTGGGTTGAGTTGGGGTGCAGAAAGAGAGCTTCTGTTGAACCCGCCAAGCGATCGCAAAGAACGCTGGTACTAACTCCCCTATTTGGATTGTGAAGTCAGTCCTTGGTGGACAGTATGGCTATTGTGAGCTGCAAGCTCTTAAAAGGCTTCGTGCCGAACGGACAAGGGGATGCCGACCCACGTCAGTCTAGTATTGAACTGGCGATTTGAGCAACGGGCAAGGACTGAACTGTATCCGCGTTATGGTTGTCTGACATGAGTGCCTCGGATGTTGGCATTCGTCAGGTTCACATAATGAGAGTCTTAGGCCTACGCGCCATTAAGACTAAAGTCTCCGGCTATAGGTTGTGGAGCATAATGCTCAAACTTTACCGTTGGGCTTTGGACCCTTGAACGGTGGTGGGACCCTGGTTTTCTGATACACCAATAATGTGCCCTGAGTGCGCGGAGCGTCGGGCCGCGTAGCCGATGTTTGTGATATATTGATTGTGCGTGAGTGCACATTGTGTGATATGTCTGCTTGTCAAATGCTATGCATGTAGGGAAGGAATACCACTGCCCCGGGAAAGGGGTAGGGTCGTTATAAATTGGTCACTGAATGTTGACTGTTGCCTTATTTGCCACCATCATGGTGGGCTGTTCTTGTGCAGGTGCTGGAGAGCCGAGCGGGAAATAGAGGGTTGAAGCCCCTGCTACTGCTAATGCTGGCCCTCGAAGACTGAGCGAAGAACTTTATTATTTTCATGTATGGCCGGCCTGCATGCCGATGTTTGTAATCCACACCTGTGAAGCTTAACTGTAAGGCCTTAAGGCCAAACTTTCGTGTATTTGGTGTACATTCCTTTGGGGTTATATATAAATGTGGTTCTTTATATATAGTGGACATTCGTGGCTGTTGAGTTCAGTATTAACTTTAAATCTTCCGCTAGTATGCTCTGAGTTAGGATGCAAGTATGTTTTGGTATTAACCTATAATCTCGCCGCCTGTTTGTGGCATATAGTGTGGGGCCCTGTCCGGACTTTCTATTATATATGTTGGGTATTGTATCCACACTCACCTAGATTTGCATGAAGTCACCCATGAACTAAGTTGAATCCAGTTGTATTTGATATTTCTCTTTAGCCATATGCTTGCAGGTGTACACTTTAAGTATAGACCAATGTCAGTCTGCAATGGGTCATCAAACACAGGACTTCACAGTGTAATCCCTCACTGTGTAATCCAAGGTGTTGACTCATGTGTAGCCTCTCTATTGGAATATACTTAACCTCAAATCACTTGGAGAAAAGGACAAAAGCTGAAGCTGAAGAAGTTTTATTTGAAAATATTTTTCTGTAACTTAGAATTTTTGCTAAGTCATTTTTGCTCGAGAAGTACAATAGTGCTCGAGTAAATTACAACTCTAGGTCTCGAGAAGTTTTTAAAGTGCTCGAGAAGAAGCTCAGCTTGCTCGAGAATTTTTTCTTTCAAATCTGGCTGTCATTAATGCTCGAGAGAAAGTTTTCCTTTCTCGAGAAAATGACTTTGCTACTCGAGAACTAGAATGCTGTGCAAAAATATTTCTAAAGAAAAGTACTCAAGAAATATAACTCTTCTTCTCGAGAAAAAGTCTACCTTTCTCGAGAACTATTTCTCTGTTGTTATTTTTCTAAGTTCCTGTGCTCGAGAACAGCTTTAGCTTCTCGAGTACTTTCCTCCAGATTTTCCTCTATGTTCAAGTGCTCGAGAAATAATCCATTTGCTCGAGTACTCTAGTCTTCAGGATTTTGATTAAGTCTTTGTGCTCGAGAAGTTTCAAGTTCTCGAATACTTTCTTTCCAGTACTCGAGCAAGTTTACTGTGTGCTCGAGTAATCCAGATATACTTTTTCTTCTAAGTATAAGTGCTCGAGTAGTACAATTAGTGCTCGAGAAAGTTATTTTTGACAGTATATTTTTCTAAGTCTCAGATCTCGAGACAATCATTTCTATTCTCGAGAACTCCTTGATTCAGTGCTCGAGAACAACCTTCAGTTCTCGAGTACTTCTGACTTAACCTTTTTCTAATTCTGAAATTGTCAAAATCGTTGACCCACTATTTGTTCTATTTTTCCAATCCTTAATCTGTCATCATCTAATTGGCCCACGTGGCATTACTTTCAATACGATTTGATTTCTGACCGATTAGGCTCCCTATAAAAGGTCTAATCAGTCTCTCTTTTCATTAAGAAGAACTTTTATCATCGTTTATCTTTTCTCTCTCTTCAAGAACGTGAAACGAAAAAGGGCCGAAAAACCCTAAGTTCTCGATTCGTCTTCCCGGTCGCCGCCGCTCACTGTTTCCATCTGGAAGGCCGCCGACGAAGAAAGATCGACGAAGTGACACATAGAATCGAGATCGACCTCGACTTTTTTTCGAATCTCTTGATTCCGTGTGTTCCGAAGAACCAGATCTCAAGATCGACGACAGTATCTTCTCCGACTGATTCCTGACAGAGCCGCCATTGTTGAAGGAAGAAGAGACGTCAAGATTTTCTAGATCTGTCACAGTTTTATCATTTTCTGTAAATCTTTATTCTGTAGGAGATTCTTCTCCGAGTTGTAGGAGTTTTCACTCCGAGTATTTGTTGTAGGAAGATTGTGCTTCCGAGTGTAGATCCGGGTTGGATCGAGTTGTAAGATTTCTTTAATCTGAGATAAGTGGAGTAGCCGAGTCTAGTGCGTTACTAGATCGGTGAGAGGGAAAGTGGAGTACCCAAGATCGGGGAACCACTATAAATCTTGTGTCGTCTGTGCTTGTGTTCTTTTTGTGTGTGCTGCGATTAGTTTTATTTTATTCCGCAAAAGACGTCGCAATCACCTATTCACCCCCCTCTAGGTGATAATTTAGACAACTAGTCAACTTTCAATTGGTATCAGAGGGTCGTTGATCATATAAAGGTTAACACCTTGATCAGATCTGCCCTAAGTTGTCTAAGAAGTTAGCCAAGCATGGATAAGGCAAAAGATTTTGCAAAGCTTCCACTGTGCACCAAGACAAACTTTCCCATGTGGAAAGAAAGAATTAAATTCTTTATGGAAGCTGTGGATCCAAGGATCTTTATGATAGTTGAAGAAGGTCCCTATGTTCCCATGACAACCTCCACAATAAATCCTACTCTAAAGGTACCAAAGAAACTGATGGATCTTGACAAAGATGAGATTGTACTTGTCTCGTTGGACAAGAAAGCTAAAAACATCATAGCAAGTGCAGTTGATGACTCTATGCTACTGAATCTGATACATTGCCAAAGTGCTAAGGAAATGTGGCAGTGTCTGTTAGTCCTGTTGGAAGGCACTGAAGAAGTAAGGGATGACAGAAGATCCCTTCTGAATCAAAAATATGAAGCCTTCAGACAAGGACCAAAGGATTCAATCACAGATACTTTTGAGAACTTCAGCAAAATTGTTAATGGTCTGAAGGGGTATGGCAGGAAGTTCACTAATGGTGACCTGAATGACAAATTCCTCAGATCCCTGACGAAAGAGTGGGATACCAAAGTATGTGCCATTCGGGAGTTTGGCAGACTAGCAGAGACTGACCCACAGAATCTCTTCGGAAAGCTGATGTCTTATGAGATGCAAATAAATACAAGAAAAGCCGAAGAAGAGAAGAGCAGATCCTCTTCAAAGGATAAGACTGTTGCCTTGAAGGCAGAAAGCACAAAAAAGGTCAAAGCTCAATCATCTACTCCTGCTCAGGAAACAATTGAGAGTGAAGAAAGTTCAGAGCCCAGTTCATCAGGCTCAGAGTTGTCTGAAGGAGAGTTCTCTCTCTTATCAAGACAGTTCAAGAAGTTTCTGAACAAAAAGAAGAATTGGAGAGGCAAGGATGCCTCACATAGACGATCACATTATGAAAGTGATCGAAGAAAGAAAGGCTCAAGCAGCCATGACAGGTATGTTCCTAAACAGAACAAACATGTTTCATCTGACATAGTTTGCTATTGTTGCAACAAGCCAGGTCATATGATTGCTGAATGCCCTCATAAGAAAAGAGAAGGAGGAAAGAAGGAAAGCAAGAAACCCTTTCACCAAAAGAAGAATGAAAGGAGCTTCGTGGCTAAGAAAACAAAGACCCTCAGCGACTCAGACTCCTCAGAGTCAAGTGAGGAAGAAGAAGCATATTTTGGGCTGATGGCTCAAACTGATGAGGAGACAGAACCCCAGTACACTGGGAAGGTAAACTCTCACACACCTCTTTCTGAATCTGAGAGTTCTGAACATGAGAATGAGGACAGCTCTTATGACGATGAGTCTGAACTCATGGTTCAGTACAGAGAGCTGATCAAGGCCTACGACAAATGTCGAAAGGTCGTGAAAGCTCAAGCCAAAGAGATTAAGTCTCTTAAGGCAAGTGAAAGCTCTTTGAGAGAAGAAGTTCTTGAGATGGAATCACTCAAAGGTAAGCTTAACTCTGCCATAAAAGAATTGAATGAGACACTTAGTCTCGTCAGTCTGAAAGAAAAAGTCATTGAGAAACTGGAAGAGCAGTTTGAGGCTGAGAGGAAGCTTGTTGAGAGCTTCTCCAAGCCTAAGACAGTTCTTCCATTGATTGCTGAATTTTTAGCACAGACTGATGGTGCTGGACTAGGCCATGTAGCCTCTTCTAGTAAGACTTCTAGAAGGAATAAGACTCAACGAAAGAATAAGGTAGCCAAGAAAGCCTTAGCCAAAGAAAAAGGGAAAGCCCCTCAAGAACAGACTACCTTTAATAAGTTAATCTACCCGACAAACAAGTTTGATCTTGAGTCCTCCTATGGACACTGGTCTAGGCCTACTTATGTAGAGCCAAAGTCTAGATACCAAGGATGGGCACGTCCTAGAAACTTTGGCGAAAGTGTTTTTAAAGCACCTTATGAAGAAATCAGTCTTCAGAGCTATGGTCCATATAATCATGGTCATAACTTTAAGAAAGCACCGAAAGTGAAAGAAGTTGAAGTCTTGTCCACCAAAGAGAGGAAAGCATGTTCATGTCATCAACATGAAGCATCCACCTCCATGGCAGCTCCTCCTGCTAGACCTCATGTCAAGATGGTCAAGCAAGAGAAGAATGGACAAAGATACAATAGATTTCATTGTTGGTGTTGTGGCAAGATTGGTCACTTCGCCATCGATTGTTGGTTCAACAAAAGTGTTTATGCTGCCCCAAGAGTTATCAATGTGAGAAAGACCGCTCACGATGCTAACATCGGTAGGGGGAGCAATCTAACAAGAGACCAAGGACCCAAACAAATTTGGGTTCCTAAGGAAAAATGATTTTGTGTTTGCAGGTATGTCCAAAGGCCAATAGAACGCCAATATGGTACTTGGACAGTGGATGTTCTCGGCACATGACCGGAACAAAAAGTTTACTTCAAAATTACTCTCCAACCGAGAATGGACCAAAGGTCATCTTTGGAGGCTCCGACCGGGGAGTTACAAAAGGATATGGTACAATTTCTAACGGTAGCGTATCCTTCTCGGATGTTGCTTATGTTGAGGGATTAGAACATAATCTCATAAGCATAAGTCAATTATGCGACAAAAGATACGTTGTTGAGTTTCATGCCAACAAGTGTTTGATAAAAGCGGTTGATAAACAAGAAACCATTTTATCCGGCACTCGTAGCAGAAACATATTTTGTCTTAATTTTATTTGTTTGGATTCCTCTACCCCAGCATGTCTTCTTGCTAAAGATAGTGCATCTCTTAGTGACCAATGGCACAAGAGATTAGCACATATTAATTTCAAAACCATTCATAAATTGTTTTCGAAGAATTTGGTGCGTGATGCTCCAAATGTTAAGTGCGAAAAGGAAAGACCTTGTCACGCATGCATTAAAGGCAAGCAAACAAGGGCTACTTTTAAAAGCATTATTGGCAAAGATTCGGACAGGTGTTTACACCTTCTTCATATGGACTTGTTTGGTCCACTGCAAGTTAGAAGTTTAGGAGGTAAGGATTATACGTTGGTTATTGTTGATGATTACTCGCGCTTTGCGTGGGTGTTCTTTTTGAAACACAAGTCGGATACCTTTGATATTTTCACTAATTTTGTCAGGCAAATACAGAATGAGTACAACTGCTCCATTGTCAAAATCAGAAGTGACAATGGAACGGAATTCAAATCTGGGGCCATGACGGAATTTTGTGAAAGCCTTGGTATCCTTCATGAGTTTTCCTCTCCTCGGACTCCACAACAAAATGGAGTAGCTGAGAGAAGAAACAGAACACTCATAGAGGCTTGCAGGACTATGTTGAGTGATGCTTCACTACCGGAATATTTCTGGGCTGAAGCCGTCAACACTGCATGTCACGTGCAAAATCGAGCACTCATAAACAAGAACCATGATAAGACTCCTTATGAACTTTTAAAAGGCAGGAAGCCAACAATATCTTACTTTAGAATCTTTGGTTGTAAGTGCTTTGTACTTAACAACGGCAAGTATCATACCACTAAGTTTAGCGAAAAGAGTTTTGAAGGCATTTTCGTAGGCTATAGTAGCCAAAGTAAAGCATATAGGATCTTTAACAAGAAATCCTTGGTGGTAGAAGAATCAATTCATGTTATTTTTGATGAGACGAGTTTGTTGCAAAGCAACTCGTCTAGTGTGTTACTTGAAGCTGCAGGTTCCAAAATAAATGAAATAAAGTTGGAGGAACCAAGTGAAGAGAAGGGTGATACCTTCATCGAGATCACTTCTCCAACTACAATTGAGAATGAAGATCAGGATATTGAAGCAGTTCAAAGAAATGAAGTCACTCCAGATGCTGAAGATGTTCCAGATGCTAGGACATTAGAGCTCAGACACTTGAAGGATCATCCAATAGAACAGATCATTGGAAATCCTCGAGACGGTGTCAGAACTCGTAGAGGTACCACTAATGAAAATTTATATTTAAGTTTTCTATCTCAGGTGGAACCAAAGAAGTTTGAGGAAGCAAACTGCGACGCATCATGGATACTAGCCATGGAAGAGGAGCTGAACCAATTCAAACGGTGTGAAGTTTGGAAGCTTGTACCAAGACCCAAAGATAAGAACGTTATAGGAACCAAGTGGGTGTATCGGAACAAGCTAGATGAAGATGGTACAATAATAAAGAACAAGGCGCATCTCGTCGCCAAAGGATACCGACAAGAAGAAGGAATAGACTTCGATCAAACATATGCTCCAGTGGCAAGATTGGAGGCAATAAGGTTATTCCTAGCATATGCTGCATTAAAAGGTTTCACCGTCTATCAAATGGACGTGAAGTCTGCCTTCCTTAATGGAAACATAAAGGAAGAAGTATATGTAGAACAACCTCCAGGTTTTGTTGATCCAAACTCTCCTAACCATGTCTACTTTCTATTTAAAGCACTGTATGGTCTCAAGCAAGCTCCCCGAGCTTGGTATGAGACATTGTCTACTTTTCTTCTTGAGAACAAGTTCACAAGAGGAAAGATAGACAAGACATTATTTCTTAGGGAAATAAAAGGCAAGATTTTGCTAGTGCAAATCTATGTCGATGACATTATTTTTGGCTCAACTGACGACAACCTTTGCAAAAAGTTTTCTAAACTAATGCAAGGGAAGTTTGAAATGAGCAGTATGGGTGAGCTGAAGTATTTCTTGGGACTCCAAGTGAAACAATCTGAGGATGGAATTTTCATATCTCAGACGAAGTTCACAAAGGAGTTGATTAAGAAATTTGGATTGGAGAACGCATCTACAATGAAAACTCCAATGGCCTCAGCTATGTCTCTGGATAAGGATGAGAAAGGGAAACCTTTTGATGAAACCAAATACAGAAGCATAATTGGGTCACTACTCTACCTTACTGCTAGTAGGCCAGACATAATGTTCTCAACATGTGTATGTGCTAGATTTCAGGTGAACAGTAAGGAATCTCATTACGCTGCTGCAAAGCGAATTTTGAGATACCTTAAAGGTACACCAAATCTTGGCTTATGGTACCCAAGAAGTAATGACAATGAACTGATTGGCTATTCAGATGCAGATTTTGCAGGTAGCAAGGATGATAGGAAGAGCACCTCAGGAACATGTCAATTCCTAGGAAGAAGGCTTATTTCCTGGAGTAGTAAGAAGCAGAATTGTGTCGCAATCTCAACAGCCGAGTCAGAGTACATCTCTGCAGGCAGTTGTTGTGCACAACTGCTTTGGATCAAAAATCAGCTTGAAGATTACAACCTGAAGTTTGAAGACATTCCTCTGATGTGTGATTCATCAAGTGCAATTGCCATTGCCAACAATCCAGTGTCACACAGCAGAACAAAACATATAGAGTTGAGATATCATTTTATACGGGAGCATGTGGAGCGAGGAGATATCAACCTTCAATATGTTCCAACAGATAGACAAGTTGCAGACATTTTCACAAAGCCACTGGATGAGGCCAAGTTCTCTTTCTTCAAGACAGAACTTGGGATGCTCAACAAAGAGGACTAAGAAAAAAAGCTAAGTAATTCTTTCTCGGGAACTTTACTTTTGCTCGAGAACGATGCTCGAGAACTGTCTACTTCTCGAGCAAGCTTCTCAAGAACTCTTTATTCTGCTCGGTTACGAAAATTTCCTAAGTTCTTTGGTCTCGAGAACTTCACTCGGGGTACTCGAGAACTTAATAAAGTACTCGAGCCTACTTCTCGAGCACTTGATACTTACGAAAATTCTTAACCCTAATTTCCCGAGTACAGTTTTTGTTAGCTTTTATTATTTTTCGAAATGCCTAGTAGCAGTCCAGATCATTTCTGCCGCTCTTTTACAATATGTATATAAATAGTCAGATTAAAATCATTAAATCCACTAATCCCAAAATCCCCAAATTTCTTGAGACCCTTCGCCTTCCACCGGTGCCGTGAAAACCAGGAAAACCCCACAGTTTTTCTCCGTTTTTCTTCAATGGCTTCATCTTCTTCCATCGCCAAGCTCGGAATCGGCAGTGAACTCCTTCGAGATGGCATTGCAGACATATCCCCAGACTTTCAGAACCTCTTGAACCTCCTGGATATAGCCGGCCTCACTTTTGTCCTAGAACAGAAGTGTCGTCTCCTTCTTCCTCAGGTTCATGAATTCTACCAGAATTTGACAGTCAGCACCAGTGGTCATGTTCTCCGATCTACCGTTTCTGGCATCAAGGTCAAACTCACCGCCTCCATCATCAATCAGTTGCTTCATCTACCTCCAGTCACAGAACCAGAAGACCTAACCCATGCAGACTATGACTGTGCCTATTCCTACTGTGGAATCGCCGGCATACCCTCTGGTATTCGACGCCCTCAGCTGAACCCAGAGAGCAAATTCCTTCTGGACATCGTCGGCAAATGCCTTCTCTGTGCTACTGGATCAATCAAACATGCTACAGGAGAGATGTTTGATGTGATGACCTCCATAATCTGCAGGAAGCAATATCCTTTTGGCAGACTGATTCTTGATCACATCAGGTCCAGTCTCAAGAAGCCTGGATTTGCCAGAATTATAACCCTTCTACTCAGTAAACTTGACCCAGCAGTGTTCTCAATGTCCAAAGGCAGTGTTCTGCACTACATGAAGAGGCTCACAGTGGACTCCATTAACAGATGGGAGTTGAAATTGCAGAATACCACCCAGGCCACCAGGGCTCAAGAACAAGTTCAGGAAGAGGTTGTCAGGACTCCATCTCCCTCTCCTCATCCAGCAATTGAGGGGGAGCCTGCACAACCTTCCCCAGCTTCAAAAATTCCCCCAGTTCCTGCTACAACAGTTGTGGTAAAGGATGTTCCAGAGTACAGGATTCCATCCCCCCCTCCAAACCCAGAGATTGTCATCCAGGATGCTTCTCTTGAGGGGGAGCCTGCCTCAATGGATATAGATCTGACTGCCACTTCAGAACAAATTGATGCAATGATCACTGAACTCACTTCTGAGCACCCCAGTTTAGCATCAACAGCTCAGGACCCAGCTCCAGACTCAGTTCCAGAACTGCCTAAGAAACATGCTTCTCCAGAACCAGTTCAGCCCTCCAGTTCACTTCCCCCATCACCTTCTCACCCAGCTGATACCCAAGGACAGCAAGCTGCTGCTTCCTCCACAACCACTCCCTCTTCTTTTGAGCCAATGACTGACATCCAAGAAACTGATGAGGATGTTCAGGAGGCAGAGTCCAGGATTCCTTCAAGGCCACACTACTCCATCCCAACTTTCCTTCCTTCAGGAAATGAAGAAGATGACAACATCCCTCTGAGAAGACAGCCATCCACTTCTACTGTTGTAATTGAAGAGATCACCCCCAGCCCCTCCAATGCACCTTCTCCACCTGCTGCTGCTCAACCACCTCCATCCAGTCTTGATCCTGCAAGTGCTCCTGCTGCTACTGATTCCATCATAACACTGTTAACACAGTTGTTTGCTGAACAGAAAACCTACATAGACACTGCTGTCAAGAAGGTTCAAGACCAGGTGACTGCACTTGAGAAGGCCATGCACAAAGGCTTTGCTGAAATCCAGGTGAACACAGATACCCTGAAAGAAGCATTTCACAAAGGAGGATTGGCCTTGGATCATACTATAACAAGTATTGGCCACCTCATGGATCAATCAGTTGTGTTGGCTAATAATCAGATTCAGTTGGATAAAAGGACAGATGACAAGTTCTTTAAGCTGACAGGTGAGGTTGGCACCTTTAAGGAAGATGCTATTGCAACCCTTACTACAGAAGTCAGAAAGGGGGAGGAGATTTTCAAGTCTATCTCAGCTAAACATTCTGAATCCATCATGACCAGAATTACCAATGCCAGCCTTGAAACCCAAGCTGACATAGAAGCCAAAGTCATCAAGGCTCAGGATGCATTCCACACCTCCCTGAAAGAAAATGTGCTGAAACATATTGACTCTGTCAAGTTTCATGCCTTTGATACCTCTGTCTGGATGTACAACAATATATTCCCTGACCATCAGATTGACCCCAACTCAATTCCCTATCATCTGAACCCAGTTGCAGTCAGAGCAGCCCTTGCTGAAAGCACTCAAGCCTCTGCTGCCCAAGCTGCTGCTGATGCACTGGCTGCTGTCCAAGCTGAAGAAGATGCTGCTGCTGCTGCTGCCCTTGCTCAGAAGGCCTTCTCTCCATACATTGAACTTCAAGAAACTTTCATGCCAACTGGAGAGGTGTGGGAAGATCTACCTAACCAGCCACCTAATATCCAAACAAAGAAAAGGAAATATGGGGAAGGGCCCTCTGCAAGGAGATCTGCACCTGAACATGATCAAGGCTACAGAAGACATCAGGATGAACCAAGGCAGTATCCAGTACACTCTGAAGTCTGGAGCCCCACCTCCAGGACTTTAATCCTTGAAACTCTGAAGCTGGTAACTCAATTCAGTGAAAGACAACAAGAATTCTACAGCCATGAGGAATGGAGAAAGTATGACAAGAACTGCATTCAGAGGAGGCTGCATGAGTCTAAGTATGGATTTAACAATGCTGCAGCTCCTCCTAAACCTGAAAAGTACTTTCCCAAGCCCTTCAGCTACTTTGAGAGACAAGAGCAGAAGAGATGGCAAGAGGGTGAAAGACAAAAGAGACAGGCTGATGGCAAGAAGAAGTAACCTGCACTCTATTTCATAACAGCCTTTTGTATCTTTGGGAATAGTGGGATTTAAAAACATTAATCTGAAAAATCTGATTACTTATATACCTATATGTTTCTGATTGTGTTGTGATTCATTTCTGTTATTCCTGCTCTAGGTTATTTTGATTATGTCACATATGTCTTGCTTACTTGTTGTTATGTATTATTTGTTAAGGGATTCAGCTTAGTGTATAGGGTTCTGACTTCTGCAAATAGGGGGAGATTGTTGGGTATTGTATCCACACTCACCTAGATTTGCATGAAGTCACCCATGAACTAAGTTGAATCCAGTTGTATTTGATATTTCTCTTTAGCCATATGCTTGCAGGTGTACACTTTAAGTATAGACCAATGTCAGTCTGCAATGGGTCATCAAACACAGGACTTCACAGTGTAATCCCTCACTGTGTAATCCAAGGTGTTGACTCATGTGTAGCCTCTCTATTGGAATATACTTAACCTCAAATCACTTGGAGAAAAGGACAAAAGCTGAAGCTGAAGAAGTTTTATTTGAAAATATTTTTCTGTAACTTAGAATTTTTGCTAAGTCATTTTTGCTCGAGAAGTACAATAGTGCTCGAGTAAATTACAACTCTAGGTCTCGAGAAGTTTTTAAAGTGCTCGAGAAGAAGCTCAGCTTGCTCGAGAATTTTTTCTTTCAAATCTGGCTGTCATTAATGCTCGAGAGAAAGTTTTCCTTTCTCGAGAAAATGACTTTGCTGCTCGAGAACTAGAATGCTGTGCAAAAATATTTCTAAAGAAAAGTACTCAAGAAATATAACTCTTCTTCTCGAGAAAAAGTCTACCTTTCTCGAGAACTATTTCTCTGTTGTTATTTTTCTAAGTTCCTGTGCTCGAGAACAGCTTTAGCTTCTCGAGTACTTTCCTCCAGATTTTCCTCTATGTTCAAGTGCTCGAGAAATAATCCATTTGCTCGAGTACTCTAGTCTTCAGGATTTTGATTAAGTCTTTGTGCTCGAGAAGTTTCAAGTTCTCGAATACTTTCTTTCCAGTACTCGAGCAAGTTTACTGTGTGCTCGAGTAATCCAGATATACTTTTTCTTCTAAGTATAAGTGCTCGAGTAGTACAATTAGTGCTCGAGAAAGTTATTTTTGACAGTATATTTTTCTAAGTCTCAGATCTCGAGACAATCATTTCTATTCTCGAGAACTCCTTGATTCAGTGCTCGAGAACAACCTTCAGTTCTCGAGTACTTCTGACTTAACCTTTTTCTAATTCTGAAATTGTCAAAATCGTTGACCCACTATTTGTTCTATTTTTCCAATCCTTAATCTGTCATCATCTAATTGGCCCACGTGGCATTACTTTCAATACGATTTGATTTCTGACCGATTAGGCTCCCTATAAAAGGTCTAATCAGTCTCTCTTTTCATTAAGAAGAACTTTTATCATCGTTTATCTTTTCTCTCTCTTCAAGAACGTGAAACGAAAAAGGGCCGAAAAACCCTAAGTTCTCGATTCGTCTTCCCGGTCGCCGCCGCTCACTGTTTCCATCTGGAAGGCCGCCGACGAAGAAAGATCGACGAAGTGACACATAGAATCGAGATCGACGAAGTGACACATAGAATCGAGATCGACCTCGACTTTTTTTCGAATCTCTTGATTCCGTGTGTTCCGAAGAACCAGATCTCAAGATCGACGACAATATCTTCTCCGACTGATTCCTGACAGAGCCGCCATTGTTGAAGGAAGAAGAGACGTCAAGATTTTCTAGATCTGTCACAGTTTTATCATTTTCTGTAAATCTTTATTCTGTAGGAGATTCTTCTCCGAGTTGTAGGAGTTTTCACTCCGAGTATTTGTTGTAGGAAGATTGTGCTTCCGAGTGTAGATCCGGGTTGGATCGAGTTGTAAGATTTCTTTAATCTGAGATAAGTGGAGTAGCCGAGTCTAGTGCGTTACTAGATCGGTGAGAGGGAAAGTGGAGTACCCAAGATCGGGGAACCACTATAAATCTTGTGTCGTCTGTGCTTGTGTTCTTTTTGTGTGTGTTGCGATTAGTTTTATTTTATTCCGCAAAAGACGTCGCAATCACCTATTCACCCCCCTCTAGGTGATAATTTAGACAACTAGTCAACTTTCAATATGTTATTTAACGGATGGGGTCATTACACAAACTCGCCAACCCTAACGTACAAAAATCGGAGAAACGAGAAAAACATACCACGATCGCGTAGCCCTCGCTGAGAGCTTTCCAAATCTCTAATCAAACGAAGAAACAAACCACTGGAGCTCTTCCTATCGTCGGTCGTAGGGTTTCAATTTTTCTATGCGTATATGTATATATAAATATGAATATAATACTTAATTAGTTTATAATACAATATTACATTATAATGAATACAAAAAAATCCCAAAACAATCTGAAATCCAAACGACCTCGGATTCCTATAAAAATCGCACCATAGGTAAATACCCACGCTACGAATCTAATGGCAAAATCAAAATCGAATTCCTACGAACCAAACCTGGGTAAAATACCACCCGAAGACAAAACGCCACCACATCCCTAAAAAAAGCTCCACCGAGTCACCAAAACAGACCCGACTCGCGAGGAAGACTGCACAACCAAAACAAAACCAGCAACACAAGAAAACCCACTGAGCAAACACGTGCTCCAACAAATGACACCCGTTAACTACGCGCCAATATAACGTCCTGACGTTAAAATTACGTCACTATGGGAATGTTGAAGTTGGTGACCGGGCGGTCTGGCGGTCTGTCTTGGCGGGTTGAAGACCGGGCGTTCTGGCAGTTTCCCATCAGCAGGTTGGTTGATGTGCTGTTGCTGTCTAGTAGCCGAGCGGTCTAGCCGTTTGTCTCAGCCGGCTTAGAGACCGGGCGGTCTAGCGGTCTCCCCTGGCGATCTCTCTTTCTCTCTGGTAGTAGCCGTGCGGTTAGCCCTTTTGTCTAACTGCATGGCTTGTGTGGTTTGTGTCTATACAGTCTGCTTGTGTCTTGTAATTTTTTAATCCCACATCTCTTATTTGTATTCTCTCTTCTCTCCTCCATTCTATATAAGAGAGGTCATACCATTGTAATAGATACCTTTTTCAGATAATAAAGTTTCAGTTTAAACCGCTTTTGACTTGTTTTAGTTCTATTCTAACATGGTATCAGAGGACTCGATTTTCTCCGCCTGATTCTGTGTGCCCTCTCTGACCGCGCGACCTGTCCGCGTGGCTTGCTTCTTCTTCTCGCGACCTATTCTCGCGGCTTGTTTCTTCCAGTCTGTGCCCTGTTCACACGGCTTCTTTCTCTCCTTGTCGTTTCTCCTTCTTCTCGCTGTGACCTGTGCTTAGTCGCCCCGGCCTATTGTCGCGACCTGTTTGCCTTGTTCGCAGTATTTGCCTCCCAGCATACATCTCTCTGTTCGCGTGGTGTCTCTTTCTTCTGTTCGCGCGGGCTGTTTTCTAGCCGCTCGACTTCTTTCCCTCTGCTTGTTTCTGCGGCTTGGTCGTGGCTTTTCTGGCCGCTGTTGTCTATCATCGTGACCGCTGCAGATCTCTTTCTTCTAACCGCTGCGATTTCTCTCTGTTCGCGGTTGTTCTTCCTTGTTTTGGCGGCCTATCTGCCCTTCTTCCTTAGCCGCTCTCTCTCTTAGTCCCCGCGACCTGTCTCTAAGTCGCAGCGGCCTGTTCTCCTCTGTGCGGCTCTTCCTTTAGCCGCTCCTGCTTGTTAGTCGCCGCGACCTCTAATTTAGTCGCGCGGCTTGTGCTTCCCTCTTCTTACCCTTTGCCTTGCTCTGCACCTTGGTCGTGGCCCTTCTTGCCACTGGTATGCTGTCACCGTGACCGCTGCAGTTTTTTGGTTCCTCCCTTCATTGCTTTCATATACTCCTAAAGCCATTCGCCTCGGTGGTCACGTCTTCTGGTAGTGCCCACGTTGTTACTCAAGGAAAATGGTTGATCGACACCGGTGCTACTAATCATATGACCGGCAATCTCCAGTGTTTTTCTCTCCTATAAACACATGATCGGTTGCCCCCGGTTATTCTCGCTGATGGCTCTTCATCATCGGTCCATGGGACGGGGATAGTTCATGTCACTCCGTCTCTTTGATTGGCGGATACTCTCTACGTGCCCAAGTTCCCGTGTAACTTATTATCTGTTACCTCTCTGTGCAAGCAATTTCAATGTTCCGTCACATTTACTTCTACTTCTTGCTCTTTTCAGGATCCGGACTCCCAACGGACGATTGCTACTGGGACTGAGAGTGGCGGCCTATACTTCTTGGACAACATTTCTGCTTTCTCCACCTTCTCATCCACCTCCACAGATCTTCTCCAATGGCATCTCCGCCTTGGTCATGCTCCTCCACGTCTTCTTCGTCAACTTCTGCCCCAACTTCCTCCACAAAGTCCTCCGCTCAACTGTGAGGCATGTCAGCTTGGCAAGCATCACCGCTCCTCCTTCCCTCCAAAATACGTTCGTGGATCTACCCGTCCGTTTGATCTCATCCACTCCGATGTTTGGGGTCCTTCTCCTACTCTTACCGTTGGTCGAGGTAGTTCATATTTTGTCACGTTCATTGATGATTTCTCTCGATGTACGTGGGTGTATCTGTTAAAAGATCGCTCCGAATTATTCTCTGCATGGACATCCTTCTATCTCATGATCAAAACTCAGTTTAATGTTTCTATTAAAGTTTTTCGATCTGATAATGCCAAAGAATATATCAGTCATGACTTTTCTACCTTCTGCATGCAAAATTGGATTATTCATCAAACTAGTTGTGTCTATACTTCACAACAAAATGGTGTGGCAGAATGCAAAAAATCACCTCCTCCTCGATATCGCTCGCACCTTGATGACCCAGATGCATGTTCCTCGCTCCTATTGGGGCTATGCTGTTCTCCTTGCCGGCTATCTTATCAATCGCATTCCCTCCACAGTTCTACACGGAAAAACCCCATTATCCATTCTGTATCCGGGCAAGGAACCGTTTCCTCTCCCTCTCCAAATCTTTGGATGCACTGCCTTTGTGCATGCCCCTTCTGCCACCCGTGATAAGCTCTCCCCTCGCTCCACCAAATGTGTCTTTCTGGGGTACTCCACCACTCAGAAAGGCTATTGTTGTTTTGATCCCGTCCTTCATAAGCAGTTCGTCTCTGCTGACGTCACCTTCTTCGAGAATACCTCCTACTTCTCGGCTGACTCCTCTCCTCTTCTCCCAGCTTCTGATTCTCCTGATGTTCCCTTCGTTCCCTCTTCTCCTACTGTGATCTCCACCCCTACACCGTCTCCGTCCACTCCTCTCACTCCGCCTCTTTCTCCCTCATCTCCGCCACCATCTCCCTCATCTCCGCCGCCGTCGCTCTCTACTCCTGGGCCAGCTCTATCTGCCACAGATGCTCCGGATGCCGAGGGACCCGCTGACCTGGATCTTCCTATAGCTCTTCGCAAAGGCGTGCGGACGTGTACCCTACACCCCCTTGCTGCTGTTGTTTCATATGATCGTCTTACCCCCTCTCGCAGGGCTTTTGCACTGGCTATCTCTGCCACGGCCATACCCCGCTCCTACCAAGAGTCCCTTGTTATTCCTCATTGGAAGATGGCCATGGATGAGGAAATGGCAACCCTAACTGAGCGGGGTACCTGGACTCTTGTTCCTCCTCCCTTCGGCACTGATGTTGTTGGCTGTCGCTGGGTCTTTGTGGTCAAATTTGGCCCAGACGGCACTGTGGATCGGTATAAGGCTCGCCTTGTTGCTAAGGGCTTTACTCAGACCTATGGGATTGATTACTTTGACATCTTCTCCCCGTGGCTTGTCTCAGCACTATCCGGGTCCTTCTCTCTATGGAGGTAAATAGGGATTGGCCGATTTCCCAGCTGGATGTCAAGAATGCCTTCCTTTATGGTGATCTTCAGGAGGACGTCTACATGGAGCAACCTCCTGGGTATATTGCTCAGGGGGAGACATGAGTATGCCGGCTGAAGAAGGCAATCTATGGCCTCAAGCAGAGCCCTCGAGCTTGGTTTGACAAGTTCAGCGGCATCGTGGCGGCCGTTTGTTTTGTGCGAAGCTCTGCTGATCACTCTCTCTTTATTCGCAAAACCCCCTCAGGGCTTGTTGTTCTTGCTGTGTATGTCGATGATATTCTTCTCAGTGGCGATGACCAGGAAGGGGTAGCCCTGACAAAGCGACATCTTCGTCAACATCTGGTCACGAAAGATATGGGCTCTCCAAAGTACTTTCTGGGGATCGAAATCTCTCGGAAGCCCGACTCATTAGTTCTCTCCCAGCGTAAGTATGCCCTTGATCTTTTAAAAGAGGCGGGATTGACTGGAGCAAAACCTGCCCGATGCCCCATGGCAACTGGAGAAGACAAAACCTGGACAGATGATTCGCCTCCTCTTTCAGATAGTTCGCGGTACAGGCGTCTGGTTGGTAAGCTCATATATCTCACAGTGACCAGGCCCGACATTTCCTATGTTGTGGGCAAGGTGAGTCAATTCATGCAAGCACCTAGGGAGTGCCATCTACAGTCCGTCTTGCGGATCTTGGAGTATATCAAAGCAGCGCTAGGGAAAGGATTACTTTTTCAGAAGAATGGTCATCTGAGGGTTGAAGCATACTCAGATGCAAGTTATGCTGATGACAAAGGGGATCGCAAGTCAACCTCGGGTTTTTGCACCTTTGTTGAGGGAAATCTGGTGAGCTGGAAGAGCAAGAAGCAGTTTGTTGTCTCCAGGTCCAGTGCAGAAGCTGAGTATCGCAGTATGGCGTTGACCACTTGTGAGTTAAAATGGCTACGGGCTCTCATGCTAGATTTAGGAGAGGTATACAACCATCCTCTACCTATGTTCTGTGATAACAAGGCTGCCATATATATCTCCAAAAATCCGGTCTTCCATGAAAGAACCAAGCACATTTAGGTCAACTGTCATTTCATTCGTGAAGAGATCTTAAAGGAACAAATTTGCACACCCTTTGTCACTTCTGATAAAGAGTTGGCTGATATCTTCACCAAGCCAGTTTCTGCCTCATTTCTTCATATTTGTGACAAGCTGGGTATGATCGATATATATATGCTCCAGCTTGAGGGGGAGTGTTGAAGTTGGTGACCGGGCGGTCTGGCGATTTGTCTTGGCGGGTTAAAGACCGGGCGGTCTGGCGGTGTCCCATCAGCAGGTTGGTTGATGTGCTGTTGCTGTTTGGTAGCCGAGCGGTCTAGCCGTTTGTCTCAGCCGGCTTGGAGACCGGGCGGTCTAGCGGTCTTCCCTGGCGATCTCTCTTTCTCTATGGTAGTAGTCGTGCGGTTAGCCCTTCTGTCTAACTGCGCGGCTTGTGTGGTTTGTGTCTGTACAGTCCGCTTGTGTCTTGTATTTTTTTAGTCCCACTTCCCTTATTTGTATTCTCTCTTCTCTCCTCCTTTCTATATAAGGGAGGTCATACCTTTGTAATAGATAACTTTTTCGGATAATAAAGTTTCAGTTTAAACCTCTTTTGACTTGTTTTAGTTCTATTCTAACAGGGAATTAAAATAAGTACTGAAAAATCAGGGGCATTACACGGGGTGTGCATGTGGTTGTAGTAAGAGTACTGGAGTAGGTCTCGAGGAAAACACCCACTTAGGGGAAGAAATGATATTTTGTCCCCTACTGCGTGGAGGTAGTGCTACCGCCGACGGTAGCTCCAAGTGAGCACTGTTTTGGTGAGGCCTGTCTCTTAGAGACCCGGGGGCCCTTGTTTGGTGAGGCATGTCTCTTGTAGACCTGGGGGCCTTTGTTTTGAGTTGAGAGCCTGTGGGGCCCAGCTTAGGCGACCGTGAGTTCTAGCCTTGGACATAACACGGTTATGAATTGCGTGATTGGGCAAGGGGAGGCTGGCCTGCATCGTGGCTTGCAAGCCTGACGGTTTAAGCAACAGGTTGTGGCTACCTATACCCACCCTATGGAGATTGACTTGGAGTGAGTTAGTGGCATGGATCCAACACATAGAGCGCCTTGAATTTTTCATATATCCCTGATACTTTCATTCTTAATTTTATCTTATCTAGTGTTTCCTCATATCCACCTAAGCATTCTCATCTCCTTAACTCCCATTTTTTGCGTGGGTACACAATTCATTGCCCAACACTCAGAACAATAGAGCATTGCAGGCATAATTGCAACACGATAAAACTTGTCCTTAAGTTGATGTCGTGATGACCGTGATTCGGACGTGACTACAATACGGACACCTAAGCGTTACCGAACAAGAAATATAAAGAGGGAACGCCGACCAAAAGCGAACGAAAAGGGGTCGGTGGGTTCCCAAAATCCGGGACTCGATACCACGTCCTTAGAACCTACCTCTCCAACAAGCACACAACTCACCGTAAGCAGGACTCGATACAACGTCCTTAAGACCTACCTCTCCAACAAGCACACAACTCACCGCACCTACACAAGCATCTATTCATTTCAATATAGCTGTTTCAAGCGCAGCAATAGTTTATTTCGGAGCGGCGGAAAACCTTTAAGAGCGATCGAAATTCGAGTCGTGATTAATTACCTTGTTGGCACATAAAGTGCGCCGAACGGAAGAGCAACTCAAGGCTAGGCCACGTTGCACTCCCGAGACGGATCTACCCGTTCCGGACAATAAGAGATTCAATAACAACACCGTCAAATTCAGATTTTGCAAGCGACGGATTTAAAAATCACGGAAAAAATAGCGCATGAAAAACCTCCACAATTCTAAAGCAAGAATCACACAAAGGGGAGAGATTACCCAACTGGGATGAAATTTCACACAAAGATAAGGTGGGAGAATCACTCTCTCCACAGATCCGCCTGCGTCACACTGAACGGTTTGCAACCTTCTTCCACGGAGTCGCACCAAGGAAGCCGCACCGGAGTCGCACCAAAGCGGATAGAGGGAGCAAGGAGGGGCGGCGGCTTCACACCACCACAAGGGGGCGGCTTGGATTCTCTCCTCTTGGCCGAATTCCTCAATGGGAGGGAAATTTAGGTTTCAATCTTCAATGATCTTATTCCTCATAATTACCTCCTTAAATAGGAGTTTACAATAAATCTTAGCCCTCCATGATGGAGATGTAATCTCATCCATCCAAAAGGCTAAATGCACACCAAAATAAAATATTATTCCAAATGAAAAATAACACATGCCATGAATATAAAATTATCACTTAAACATAGGATAATTTTATATTCCCAAAATAAAAATAAAGTGCATGAAAATAATAAAATTAGGCTAATTTTTCATGGCGGTTTTAACACGCCGCGGGCGGAGGTGGTAGCGTGCACTTCCTTCAGCGTCATCACGGCGTCTCAGATCTTTATGTCATAGCGCCTCGGCAACCGGGTCATCATCAAGTAGCGGTGGCGTTGCATCAATCCTCCCCCACTCAAAATCACGTATCTCTGATGCGTGAGTGGAGAGATAGCGGCGGAGAAGCTCGGCATCTAAACGTTGAAGCTCAGTCGCGAGTACCCAAGAGTCGTCCGAAGGGGGGCGGTCACGCCAACGGACAAGGAAGCGGTAAATAGCACCATCCTGAGTAGTGAATGGTTCCGCAGCGAGTATCATATCTGGAGTGAGAAATGTCCTGGGGAACCTGGGAAACATGTCAGCAGTAGGAGTAAAAGAAGGCAACGTACCATCCGATGTTTTACCTGCGGGGACCGAAAGATAGAGATCATCCGAACTACCACTCCCCAACCCATCAGAATTTTTAGTGGAGGGAGAAGACGACAGAGAATTCAACTCAGGTGGAGGTAAAACAAACAGCGTCAAATCCGAGACATTAAAAATAGGGGAGATACCCCAATCAGCCGGCAAATCCAGATTTTGCAAGCGACGGATTTAAAAATCACGAAAAAATGGCGCATGAAAAACCTCCACAATTCTAAAGCAAGAATCACACAAAGGGGAGAGATTACCCAACCGGGATGAAATTTCACACAAAGATAAGGTGGGAGAATCACTCTCTCCACGGATCCGCCGGCGTCACACCGAACGGTTTGCAACCTTCTTCCACGGAGTCGCACCAAGGAAGCCGCGCCGGAGTCGCACCAAAGCGGATGGAGGGAGCAAGGAGGGGCGACGGCTTCACACCACCACAAGGGGGGCGGCTTGGATTCTCTCCTCTTGGCCGAATTCCTCAATGGGAGGGAAATTTAGGTTTCAATCTTTAATGATCTTATTCCTCATAATCACCTCCTTAAATAGGAGTTTACAATAACTCTTAGCCCTCCATGATGGAGATGTAATCTCATCCATCCAAAAGGCTAAATGCACACCAAAATAAAATATTGTTTCAAATGAAAAATAACACATGCCATGAATATAAAATTATCACTTAAACATAGGATAATTTTATATTCCCAAAATAAAAATAAAGTGCATGAAAATAATAAAATTAGGCTAATTTTTCATGGCGGTTTTAGCACGCCGCGGGCGGAGGTGGTAGCGTGCACTTCCTTCAGCGTCATCGCGGCGTCTCAGATCTTTATGTCGTAGCGCCTCGGCAACCGGGTCATCATCAAGTAGCGGTGGTGCTGCATCATAAGTTTTAGCTGTACTTTACGATCACATAAGATCCCTGACGCGCCTCTCCACTTCAACCAACCCGCTTGGATTCTATGTATCACATCTTTATCTATACCTCTGTCTTTTTGAACTATCGATCCAAGATATTTAAAACACTCAGTACGAGAAATATCTTGATCACCCAACTTAATAATGAAGTCATTTGTCCTTCTTGTACTGCTAAATTTATGCTCCATATACTCCTTCTTTGCCCTGCTCAACCTAAAACCCTACTTTTCTAAAGTATCTCGCCAAGATTCAAGTTTTGCGTTTACACCCTCACGCGTCTCATCAACCAAAATGATATCATCTGCAAATAATAAACACCAAGGTATTGCTTGTTGGATATGTCTGGTGAGATCATCTAAGATAAGGGTAAAGAGATAAGGGCTTAAAGTTGAACCTTGATGTAAGCCAATAGTGATAGCGAATTCATGTGTTAATACTCCAAATGTCCTCATCCTTGTCACTGAATTTGTATACATATCTTTGATTGTGTCAATATATGATATATTTACACATTTCTTTTCTAAGACTCTCCATAAGATCTCTCTTGGAACTCTATCATAAGCCTTCTCAAGATCAATAAACAACATATGCAAATCTTGTTTTCTTTCTCAATAGTTGTCAATGAGTCTCCTCAAGAGATGTAAAGCCTCCAAAGTATACCTCCCTGACATGAATCAAAATTGATTCTCCAAGATGTTAGTATCTCGTCTTAATCTTCTTTCTATTACTTGTTCATATAGTTTCATGGTATGACTCATCAATTTAATTTCTCTATAATTAACACAATTTTGTATATCCCCTTTATTCTTATACAAATGTACCAAGATACTTTCTCTCCATTGGTCTGACATCCTCTTTGACTTCAGTATCTTATTGAAAAAACATGTAAGACACAAAATTTCTTCATTTCCTAGACATTTTCATACTTCGATGGGTATATCGTCTAACCCAACCGCCTTTCCATTTTTCATCTTATTTAGAGCATCTTTTACTTCTGATACATGAATTTTAGGACATATGGGTAAAATACTATTAAAATTAACACGACATAAACTTTGATAACTGGCGTCGTTATGCTCCAAAACAGGAACATATATGCTCATATCATGTCTATCACGTATATAAATTCATTAATATGTCATCAAATGTGCATGATATTATACTGGGCCCGGGAGTATATTATTTCAAGTATTTATCGTGATCCTACCACTCCAATAGTCCAATATAACTACATAATGTCTCCATCCATGACATAATTCACGATACTTGATATTACTTCTCACAGTTATTACAGGCCTTCACATAGTTGATCTTATATTATCAAGTCCTTAGGCAATCAACATCAAGTGCATTCACTCATTTACATTCTTCTTATTTAATTCTCTAATACACTTTAGGCTTCATTCGGGCTTTGTTATTTGGCTTCGTCCCGAAAAGACTAGAAATGCTCAAATGATGCTAACCGTCGCTGAGAACGGAGGTGTGACCCTTTGAGGTTCGATGCACCAAGAATGCGACTTGAGTGCATGGGTCATGTGGTCGGTAGTGCCAACGTCTGTGGAGAATGGTGCTTAAAGTGTGTGTTCCAACTACCTTTATATATCTATGCTAAATGCCTGCAGGGAAGGAGCACCGCCACCCTGAGAGAGGGTGGGGTCATTATAATTTGGTCAGCTAATGCTAGATGTTGCTTTGTTTTCCACAACTGCGGTGGAATGGTTTCGTGCAGGTGAAGCCAAGCCGAGCGTGATATAGCGGGTTATAGCCCATGGTAGCTAAGCCGGCCCTCAAAGGCCAGAGTGAAGTTTGTTTACTTCCACTATTTCATGTGTGGTTGACCTGCATGTCAAAGTATGTAAAACACTTTTATTTAAGGAAACCTTTGTATAGCCTTAAGGCCATAACTTTTGGTGTATTTAGTTTATCATTCCTGATTTATGATAGTCGGCATTCCTATGTTTGGGTTCTAAGTGAAATCTTAAATTACTTCAGCTAGAATGCACTCTGAGTTAGGATGAGCGTTTATGGATTTTTGTTTCAATACGTAACCCCACTAGCTGCCCGTAGAATATGGTGTGGGGCCTCGACCGGACCTTCTATTATATTTTATACGACGAATGGGGGTGTTATAATTTTGTATATGATTTTTGTGTCGGTCTTTCTTATTCGAATTCGTGGTCGAATTATTTTAAGGGGTGATGAGCACATGTATGTGCGTTACCGTTATAACATGAAAGAACCCATGAAGTCCACTTAAGAATGAAAATACATAAGTTTGAGGAACCCTCGTGTTCCTATAATCTCTTTTTAGCAATATGTTTGGTCGCCTAATTGAATGTTTCACGATTATAGGTGACTAGGAGTGGTGTAGAGCAGTCCCAACGTCAGCACTTTGCGGAGAGTAGTGCGCCTAATGACGTATCTGCGACCCCTCCTTCTGCTGAAACCATATGATTGGTAGCTGGGGCAGTGTTTGCCATGATTAATGCTTAGTCAGGGAGGCAGGTGCAACCTCCTATCCCTGAAGTGGGCCAGGTGCCTCTTGGTGCGGCTGAACCTATAATGGTAGATCAAATGGATGTAGAGCCTTTTGTGTCAAGAAGAGCGGCAGAGAAACAACTGAAGCATGTGATCAGCTTCAACCCTCCAATATTCATGGAGGCTGGAACCCCAACGCAAGCCGAAGACTATCTCTCTCGGGTTAAGAGAGTCATGACGACAATGGAGACAGAGGAGTGGCAGAAGGTCATCATAGCTACTTTCCTTTTGTACGGTGAAGCAAGGTTGTGGTGGGATGAGTTAGAGTTACATCACTTTGATGGAAGACAACTCACCAATATTATGATGGATGAGTTTTCAAGATTTTTTCTGGAGTGATATCTCTCATTAATGTAGAAAATTGCTATGGAGAATCAGTTTTAGAGATTAACCTAGGGCGAGAGTAGCATTGACGACTACATGCACTAGTTTACTAGGTTGGGGCGATATGCGGGCTCCACCTTTACTGATGAGGAGCGCAAGACCAATCGGCTCTACGAAGGACTACATGACGATCTGAGTTTTTTGCTCTCAAGTATGATGACGTAGGGTTTTCTGACATTGGTCAATGCCGCTAAATCCCTGGAGCAGGATCTGAAGAGGGTCCAAAGTAAGAAGTACTTGGCTATGAAGAAACCAGAGTTCAAAGTACCAAGACCATCAAAGACTGGGTACCAAATATGGAACAAGAAGCCCAGATTTGCTGTAGCGACTTCTTCATCTATTACCTTTGGGGCATATTCTGGGCGAGGAGGCCCAATTCATTATTATACTTGCAACAAGACGGAACACATAGCCCGAGAATGTTGAAGTGGTCCTCAAAAGACAGAGAGAAAGGCAAGAGCATCTTATGCTGAGAAAGGGAAGACGGTGGAGTCAACTGCATCCCATCTTGCTCCAGCCCAACCTAGAGTTTTCAACCTTGTCCAGCAGGAGGCCATTAAGCAAGGCGATGTGGATACAAGTATGAGTTAGATTTTAGCTTTGATTTTTTTTATACCTTACGCCTTATGCATTGGTTGTATGTTGTCATGGTCTAGGCTTTGTCCTGATCTTGGACTGTCTGGCGAGAGTATTCTTTGATATAGGAGCTTCGCACTCCTTTCTATTTGAATACTTCGTTACACATATCAGAGTGACCTTTTTTGTGATGAAGGATAGTTTGGATGTGATGCTGTCTAACAGGTGTTCTATGTGTGCGGATAGATTCTATTGTGTAAAGGTGAGGATAAGGAGTCAAGAGTTTGACTTTGAAGCGTCACTAATGCCAATAGTAGAGTTTGATGTAATCTTTGGCATGGATTGGCTCTCGGAGCAACGCGCACACATCGATTGCAGTCTCAAGATGGTCAAACTAGGGCTGAATACGGGTCATGAAACTACTTTCTCTAGTATGAAGGGATCGAGCAAGATGTTGATGTCTGCTCTCTAAGTAGTCAAAGCAGTTTGTGGGATGTGGAGGTATTCTTAACCCTATTGGAGGCTAAGAAGCCAAAGCCTGGTTTGATCAGTGTCCCTATTGTATCGGAGTTTGCTGACATTTTTCCTGAAGATCTCCCTGGGGATCCACCTCAGAGAGAGATCGATTTCACAATTGAGCTAGTGTTAGGTTCCAAACCTATGTCACGCTCTCCTTACGGTATAGTACCAAGGGAGATGGCGAAATTGAAATCACAACTCAAAGAACTATTAAAGCAAGATTATGTGTGTCCAAGTTCGACACCTTGGAGTGCATCAGTCCTCTTTGTGAAGAAGAAGGACAGTAGTCTACTGCTGTGTATCGATTATTAGGAGTTGAATAAGTTAACAGAGAAGAATAGTACCCGATTCCGAGGATTGATGATCTATTCGACCAGCTAGTTAGATCAACTGTGTACTCAAAGCTAGATCTGAAGTCTGGATATTATCAATTGAGAATCAGAGAAAGTGACATTCCCAAGACGACATTCATGACACGTTATGGGCCTTATGAGTTTACTATCATGCTGTTTGGGCTGACGAATGCGCCATCCATGTTTATAGACTTGATGAACCAGACGTTCAGGGAGTATTTGGACCAGTTCGTGATTGTCTTTATTAATGATATCCTGGTGTACTCCTTATAGCACCCCCCCCCCCCTCCCCAACCATTGCCCGGGTCGGGCTTGTGGGGGTACTATTTGCCCAAGACGTCCACCCAGTGCTCCTTAAGGGATAACGATCCACCTTATCTAAGCACCAGTTGGCCGCCTTGCTCGGCTAAAATCACAACATTCACAATACATCAGAGATTTATGGACGTATTAACAGGAAAACATTATCAAATATATATAATATCATATATATATATATATATATATACATGAGTACTAGGGTCATAGCTTATATTCTTATATAAGCCCGCAGGTTATACAAGTTCAATAAATAACACCTCACACTCTCTCCTATCTTATTAGTTGGTACTTGTACAATCCCGTGTTCGCCGAGGGAACCTGGGCTAGCAGGCGGGTCAGCCCCGGCCCGCACCATCAGGCGGGTCAGCCCCGGCCCGCACAATCAGGCGGGTCAGCCCCGGCCCGCACCATCAGGCGGGTCAGCCCCAGGCCTGCGCCCTCAGGCGGGACAGCCCCAGGCCTGCGCCCTTAGGAGGGCCAGCCCCAGGCCTGCGCCCTTCAGCGGGCCAGCCCTCGGCCTGCGCCCTCAGGCGGGCCAACCCTCGGCCGGCGCCCTTAGGCGGGTCAGCCCCGACCTGCGCCCTTCGGCGGGCTAGCCCTCGGCCTGCGCCCTCAGGCAGGCCAACCCTCGGCCGGCGCCCTTAGGCGGGTCAACCCCGACCCGCGCCTTTTAGCGGGTCAGTCCCGACGGGAGGCGAGAGCTCGCCAAATAGTGGGCGGGTAGGGCCGGTCGAGCTCACACTTGCCTAGCGCCAAGCCGGGGCGGCGAGTACCTGCTCCACCCAACTCCACCCGGTACTCAACGCCCTTGCCGAGTATCAATCATCATAGGGCCACTCGCCCCTCGGTTGTGAAGTATGTTCTTTTTTTACCATTTTGCCCCCGCTGGTCTGCCCATAGCCGGTTAGAACAGCGGAGTTGCGCTGTTGGCAGACCCAGCTGGGCTGCACATAACTGTTTAGAACGGCGGAGGTAGACTATTTGCAGGCCGTTTCTAAAAATCTATAAATAAGACCCAAGGGGGCACCTCAAAGGACACGGACTCGTCTCCAGTATTCTAGTGCTTTCTGAGGTGCCTTAGCCCGGCTCTTTGGCTAAGGAGGGGAAGCGCTCTGAGATCTTCCGGGATAGTGGTGGGACCTCCGCGCCGGGCCCTTGGTCTAGTCCTTTGCACTCTTTCTCTTCTTGTCGTTTTTATTGCAGGGGCGAAGTAGGAGTGCGACCACCCCTTCCCCGAGGGTTGAACTCCATAGAGACCGATTTTCCAGTTTCAACATTTTGGTGCGGTGAGCGTGGAGCGTGGTCAACTCAGAAAACCTTCAGCGAGTTCAATGACTGGAGGAGAAGGGCTGGGATCAGACCGGACCGACTCGCCACCCCCACCCCCTCTCGCTACCACGGGGATGTTCGAGGAGTTCAAACAGGAGATGCTCGGCATGGTCTGACTCGCACTCGGCATGCGGGCCGAGAGTGCGACCCCGGTGATCCCGGTCCTTGCAGACCCGACACTCGGCGAGGCGGCCCCCGCCAGACGAGCCGGGAAGGAAGTCGCTGAGGAAGGTCGAGGTGCCGAACTCCCAGGGCGAGTGCTCTTCCAAGGCTCAGGGAGCGGCGGCCGGTTCGGTGAGCTAGGGGTGTAAGATCCTCCAACTCGCCCGGTGGGCGGAGGTAGTCCCTTCAGTGAATTGGTTTCTTCTACGCCAGTCCCGGATGGGTTCTGAGAGCCCGAGATGTCCTACTACACCGGAAAAGGGGATCCAATCCAGCACGTCCAGTGGTTTGAGGACGTGGTCTCAATCCGGCAAATGACGGACTGGTTCAAGTGCCGACTCTTCGCCATTACCCTCAGGGAGAAGGCGAGAGAGTGGTTCCATCAGCTGCTGTCCAACTCCATTTACTGCTTCGAAGATCTATGTCGGGGGTTCGTGCTGAGATTCATCACCTCTAAGAGGAGGAAGAGGAAGTCGGAATCTCTATTCCGTATCAAGCAGGGGGTGAACGAGACCCTGGGAAGCTACGTCGACCGCTTCCAGGAGGAGGTTGCCCAGGTCCAAGAGACGCCAGGCCATACCCTGATGATGGCCTTCACCCTGGGGCTGCAGCAGGGTTTCTTTTGCATGGAGTTGAAAAGGGTTCCCCCCCTCTCCTTCGAGGAGTTAATGGAGAGGGCGGCGAGAGAAGTCGACGGGGAGGCGTCGAACCCGGAGTTTGCCCAGAAGCTAGCCAGATGGGCTACGGAAGAGGAGAGGCCAGAGGAGATAGAGGCCAGGAAGAGAGGAGAGCCGAGCCCCGTCAGAGGGATGGGCAACGTCAGCAGCAACAGCAGCAGCAGCCCGGTTGGGGGCGCCAAGAGCCAAATCATCAGCTAGGATGGAGGCCCGAGTGGCAGGAGCGGAGGGCGAGGAGAGGGTTCCACGGAGGGGACCGATGCCAGGGAGGCCAGGGCCAGTTCTACCCTCCCGGAGGGAGGTGAGGCCAAAGACCACCTCTCCCCTACCAAGAACAGGCAATGGCCATAGCCATGGGGGATAGGAGAAGGCCGGCAAGGAGGAGGAGAAGGGAAGTCAGGGTAGAGTTGTCGTATTGCGACTTCCACCAGGAAGAGGGGCACTCCACCGTCACATGCCCGGAGTTCCTTGAGATAAGGGGAAATAGGGAGCAGCAACACCAGCAAGACCGCCAGGGAGTGCAGATCGAAGAAGTTCTGCCCCGAAGGGAGGAGGACAGATGCAAAGACCGGGCCGATATGGGGTCCCGGGGAGGGACAGGAGCAATCCACGGGGGGCAGGGGTCGAGGCCTCCCGCAAGGCGAGCCTCCACACCATGTATCGCAGGAGCGTCGGCTCCACATCCCAGACCCCCCCCCCCCAGAAGAGAGAATCAAGTTCTCTGTCCAGGACATGCCAGGGCATGAGGACCCCTTTTGCGATGCGTTGGTCATCCAGACGGCCATCGAGGATTTCACCGTCTTCCGGATCCTCATCGACAACGGGAGCTCGGTCAACGTCATCTTTAAGAAGGCGTTCGACGCAATGAAGGTGGAGGCTAGGAGGGTGTTGGCCTAAGACGGGCCCCTGTTTGGCTTCTTGGGGGAAAGGAAGGAAGTCGAAGGAGGGGTGGGACTCAATGTTTCTCTGGGGGGCAGTCCCGCAATTGCAAATTCGTCATCGTGGACGCCCCCAGTAGCTACAGCGCCATCTTCGGGAGGCCCCTCATCAGCGCCTTCCGCTGCGTCCCCTCGTCTTTTCACTAGTGCCTCAAGTTCAACGTCGAGGGGGTTCAGGTCCGGGTCCGCGGAGACCCCAAAGTAGCCAGGGAGTGCTACGTCACGGCGGTGAACTCCATCTCTTGGCAGGAGGGAGCCGAGGAGATGGGGCGGAGAATGGAGGAGGCGGAGCAAGAGGCTGACAGAGAAGGTGTGGAAGCGAAGGAGAGCCGCGCCCGAGAAGAAGTGGCGAAGGAAGTCCAGGGACCGGCTGAAGCAATGGCTGTGGAGGAAGTCGAGGAAGAAGTATTCACACCCGGAGGAGAGGATGCTGAGGAGTGGGGGAAGCAGTCCCGTCTGGAGGCGGTGGAAGAGGTGGTAGAGATGGAGGTTCTCACTTTCGGCGGCAGGGTAGAGAGGGTTCGTGTCAGCGGAGGTCTGACTCCAGAGGCTCGAGGCAGGATGCTTGAATGCATCCAAAAGAACGTGGACATTTTCGCCTGGAGTGCTGCGGAGATGCCAGGGATTGACGCTAACGTGGCTTGCCATCGCCTCAACCTGGATCCGGAGGCTCGCCCCATCCAGCAGAAGAAGAGGTCCACGGCAGACAGGCTGGTCGAGCCAATTCAAGAGGAGGTGGCCAAACTTCTTAAGGACGGTTTTGTATCTGAAATCCAATACCCCGGCTGGGTCTCCAACGTTGTAATGGTTAAAAAAGGAGATGGACGGTGGAGGATGTGTGTTGATTTTTCTTTACTTAATAAAGCATTCCCTAAGGATTGTTACCCCTTGCCTCGGATCGACGCGCTGGTTGATTCAGCCATCGGTTTCCCTGTAATGAGCTTCCTAGATGCGTTTTCATGTTATCATCAAATCAGGATGCACCCTCCCGATGTCAAAGACGTCTATTTCATCACGGGAGATGGGTGTTATTGCTATAAAATGATGCCCTTCGGGCTAAAGAACGCAGGTGCAACTTACCAAAAAATGATGGACAGGGTCTTCCGAGAGCAAAGGGGAAGAAACTTGGAGGTGTATGTGGATGACCTCATGGTAAAAAGCCTCGACATTGATTCTCACCTCCGGGACTTGGAGGAGACTTTCGCTATCCTCCGAGAGTACAAAATGAGACTGAACCCCTCGAAGTGCATCTTTGGGGCGAGCAGGGGCAAATTCCTGGGACATCTCCTCACCCCCGCCGGTGTGAAACCCAATCCAGACAAGGTAAAGGCAATTTTGGAGTTGGGGCCACCGCGAAATGCCAAAGAGGTACAACGGCTGACGGTAAAGCTAGCGGGGTTGAGTAGGTTCCTCTCTCGAGCCGGGGAGAAGTTCTCCCCCTTCTTCAAAACTTTGAGGGGAGGTCGGAAGTTTGAATGGACCTCGGAATGCGAAGAGGCGTTCCAGGCTCTGAAGAGGCAGCTGACTCAAGCCCCCCTGCTCCAAGGGCCAAAGGATGGGGAGGACTTATTTCTATACTTGGGCGTCGGGGCGGAGGCCTTGAGCTCCATGTTGGTTCGGGAAGAGGGGAAGAAGCAGCTTCCAGTTTACTATGTTAGCAGGGTGTTGAGGAAGGCCGAGCTCCGCTACCCAATCCTGGAAAAGTTGGCATTCGCTCTAATCATCTCGGCCCGGAGGCTTCGGCCTTACTTCCAGGCACACTCGATCCGAATAGTGACCGACCACCCCCTTCGCAACATCTTTGGTGGGGTGGAGCATTCGGGCAGGTTGGCAAAGTGGTCGGTGGAATTGAGCGAGTTTGACATCTCCTTAGTCCCTCGCCTCTCGATCAAGGCACAAGCTATGGCGGATTTTCTAACTGAATGTGTGGTCGAAGTGGCGGAGGAAGGCCTCACCCGCCCGATTCCTTTGAAGATTATGGTGGACGGCGCTTCGGGGAGGCACTCCGTGGGAGTCTGGGTCATCCTAGAAAGCCCCCAAGGGACAAGGATAGAGCAGACTGTGGTAGTACACTTCCCCATCACCAACAACCAGGCTGAGTATGCAGCAGTGATTGCAGGGCTACGCTTGGCCAGGGAGTTGGGGGTGCATGATGTGGAGGTCCTCACTGACTCCATGGTGGTGGCCTCCCAGATCAAGGGGGAGTTCGAGGTCAGGGAACCCACCCAGCAGCTGTACTTAACTAAGGTGAAGGGGGTTATCAGCGCGTTCCAGACTTTTTCCATCCGGCACGTGCCCCGGGAGGAAAATGTGCAGGTGGACCAACTAGCAAAATATGGTCCTCGGGCGGGAGGAATCATCACCGACTTATTTCGGCCTTCCGTCGAGGAGGGGGAACTGATGGAGGTGGAGCAACGCCCCTCATGGATGGATCCATTCACGACCTTCCTGTCCACGGGGGAATACCTCGAGGGGATGGATAGGAAGAAGCTCAAGTACAAGTCGGCATATTACCTCCTGCGAGATGGCCAGTTATACAGGAAGACCCTCTCAGGCATGTTGGCCCGATGCGTGGCCGAGGAGGAGGTCAGAAAAATCTTGGAAGAAGTTCACTCCGAGGAGTGCGGGAGCCACTCAGGGAGCCAGACACTGGAGGGGAGGATCATAAGACAAGGATACTTTTGGCCGACCTTAGGCCGCGATGCGGCAAGATTCGCCAAGGAGTGTCACAAGTGCCAGCTATTCGCTCCCCTTCAGCTGCAATCGGCCCAGCGCCTCAGGAGCATCACGGGCCCTTGGCCCTTCGCGATCTGGGGAATGGATTTGGTTGGACCCTTCCCCCAAGCCAGCGGCCAGAGGAGGTTCCTACTCGTGATGATCGATTATTTCTTTAAGTGGCTGGAAGTTAAGGCGTTAGCCAAGGTGACCTCCCAAGTCATGAGGAACTTCGTATGGGGGGGAGATCATCTGCCGCCACGGGATACCCCAAGCCATCATCACGGACAATGGGCCTCAAATCGCGAGCGCTGAATTCTTCGGCTTTTGGGAACAGCTCAGAATTGACCTTAGGTTCGCCTCGATCCATCATCCGAGAAGTAATAGGCAAGTGGAGGCAGCGAACAAGATTATAATCAACCTCCTCAAGAAGAAAGTAGAAAATCTGAAAGGTAGTTGGGTGGAGCAGCTCCCCTCGGTTCTCTGGGCCCTCAGAACCATGCCCAACACATCCACAGGAGAGACCCCATTCAAGCTTTCCCATGGATGCGAGGCGGTGCTTCCCATAGAGCTCGAGTTCCGAACACCCCGGGTGGTGGAGGCAGGAGAAGACAGGGAAGAGTGGAGAGCCGAGAACGAGGAGGAACTACGGCTCTCCCTTGACATGGTAGAAGAATTACGAGACCTCTCCACCATCAGGCAAGAGGATGTGAAGAGAAGAATGGCCAAATATTTTGACAAGTACGTCAGGGTCAAACAATTCGCGGAAGGGGATTTAGTCTTGAGGAAGGTGGACGCCGCAGAGAGATCAGCCGCAGTAGGGAAACTCAACCGCAATTGGGAAGGGCCATATATAGTGCAAGAGGTCTTGAAGTCAGGAGGTTGTCGCCTTCGGAATACGGAAGGCGAAACCCTGGGTCCCACCTGGAGTTGTGACGACCTGAAGCGTTTCTATCCCTGAATCATGTAAACTCTGTTCTATGAAATAAAATTCTTTGTCGAGATGCTAGGATTCATATGTTTATACAAGTTGAAGAGAGAGCCTGCCCCAGACCCCAAGCAGATCCCGCTGTCAGGCTCCCATCAAGCTGGCAGGGCTGGATGTCACTCGGAGGAGTCTGCCCCAGACCCCGAGCAGATCCCGCTGCCAGGCTCCCATCAAGCTGGCAGGGTTGGATGTCACTCGGAGGAGTCTGCCCCAGACCCCGAGCAGATCCCGTTGACAGGCTCCCATCAAGCTGGCAGGGCTGGATGTCACTCAAAGGAGTCTGCCCC
The DNA here is from genome assembly GCA_039513925.1 of Platanthera zijinensis. Classification (NCBI taxonomy): domain Eukaryota; kingdom Viridiplantae; phylum Streptophyta; class Magnoliopsida; order Asparagales; family Orchidaceae; genus Platanthera; species Platanthera zijinensis. Next base: position 69,848,517 of record CM077096.1, read on the forward strand.
AGACCCCGAGCAGATCCCGCTGTCAGACTCCCATCAAGCTGGCAGGGCTGGATGTCAATCAGAGGAGTCTGCCCCAGACCCCGATCAGATCCCGCTGTCAGGCTCCCATCAAGCTGGCAGGGCTGGATGTCACTCGGAGGAGTCTTCCCCAGACCCCGAGCAGATCCCGCTGCCAGGCTCCCATCAAGCTGGCAGGGCTAGATGTCACTCGGAGGAGTCCGCCCCAGACCCCGAGCAGATCCTGCTGTCAGGCTCCCATCAAGCTGGCAGGGCTGGATGTCACTCGGAGGAGTCTTCCCCAGACCCCGAGCAGATCCCGCTGCCAGGATCCCATCAGGCTGGCAGGGCTGGATGTCACTCGGAGGAGTCTGCCCCAGTGTAAGACCCCTTTTTTTTTCTTTTTCAACCACCGGGGGTCTTAGCCCAGAATTGCCGCTTTGCGGTGGCACCGACATCTCGGGAAGGCAACCACTACAAATCGCCAATTCTGCCGGCCCTTTTCGATCACAAACGAGAGAAGCATTTATACAAAAGTGTAAACAAGTCCACAGAAAACATGTATATAAAAGAGAATCATATCCAGTCCATTAAAACAATAATAGGAAAATAGATAAATGGGCTTGAGCCCAGTACATCAGAGTCCTCACTACAAGTCTCTCATCGCGGAAGCTAAGAAAATGCTAATCACTCACGGAGCTGGTCGCAGGTGCACCGGTGCTAGACTGTCCCACCTCCATGCGCACCGTACTCCGCTGGTGCTGGTCCCTGTCTCCCATCCGGAGCTCCTGTAATGTTTGGTTCGAAAACCATTAGTCATAAAGACTAAGCCCTATCATCCCCTACCCCTCCCACCACGGCTCCTAAGCACCGGGCGGAGAGGAGGAAAGGGAAGCTACAAAAGTGGAGAGTAGACAAGCAAGTGTCGGTGGACCTAACTAGCAAGTTATAATAGGTGAACAGTATAAATGTTGTAATAGGTAGAACAATTAATAAGAAGCAATTTATATAAAAAGACAACTAGAGAACAGTAAGTAAGTATGTAAGTAACCTTAACTTATATGAATGCCCATACAAACTTATAAGTTAAGGGATCTTCTGCAAGGCTCCCATCGTATAAAAAGTCCCATACCGATTTATACGTTGGGGTGACGGTTATATGCAAACATGCTATGCCATGTTTCATGCAAGTGCAACCCACGCACACGACTCTATGCGCACAGACCTTTTGTTCCCCCTGTTCGGGAGGCTAGCTTCACCCCCAGGAACCTCCGTAGTGGCAAACGGAGACAGTGGGTCGGGCCCCCCACTCCTAGGCGGGTAACCACACTACCAGGCCTAGCCCTTCCGTACGCCCCTAGAAGAACACAACCTAGAGTATCCGCGTACTGCTGCTGGATGTACCCTCCAGACTTTTCTCCGAGTCATCGTACCGCTGTCGGTGTGATCGATCGCCTAGTACCGATGACCCACCACCTTTCTCCGTACTCCAACCCTCGAGCCCGCGGCCCCCCGGACAGTACTGTCCGTGCATCTACCTTCAGAGCTACTGTCTGATGGCAAGTAATCCTATAATTCTACTTTCCTAACTACCGGGGAGTGAGTGTGTGCAATCCTAGTTATACTAGTTGCTCTTTTGATTTATTACTCCTATGGTTTACGTTAGCCCAGGACTGCCCCCGGTATACCCCGTGAAGGGCTCTCAAGGGGCACTAGGAACCAAGACGGTGCATTACGGCCCGAAGTTCCCTTTCGCAAGGCACTTATTATTATTGGTTGTCTACCCTTTACCCAATCCCCTTTTAATGTTATAATAAATCTAACCCTAGCGAATTAAGACTCTTCCTCTTCCTCCCGGGACGGACGATCTTTCGTCGTTCCCGTACTCTCTTATCCTAACCAGTCCCACATTCTACTTATCCTGACTTCTAATAATGAACTCATTCTAAATTTGCCCTACCAACCATCGATTATCAGAATTCCGTGGTTTTACTAAATGCAGACCATCCTAAGCTATATGTGGTACACAAGGGGAGGTACTCCAAATTATCTTCCAAATCTCCTATAATATTTACTGGAGGACTATCATGACTTAATTAGCTTAAATCCAGGAATTTATAATTTTCCTAATTAATCTGATATTTATTTTATTTTTTCTCAAAGATTGGCCATGGGTAATTTTTAACATGAACTACATGATATTCTTAAGTTATGGCCACCCAAAAATTAAGTTCATTAAATAACAGCAAGATAACCTCAAATGCAAATTCTCAGATTTTTATAGAAAGTATTTAACCTCTAATTAATTTAGTCAGTATAATCACGTTAATCCTACTTAATGAAGGAAGTACAGGAATTATTCATCTAAAAATTATAGAAAAATCACTAGTCAGTAGTATGATATACAAAAGATCTTTGTGCAGAGAATCATAATTTTATCAGCTTGCTAAGCACCAAAATAGATTTAATCCAATATCCATGATAAATAACACTTAATGAAGCAAGCCTTAAAATTAAGCTTCTAAAAATCCCATAAAAATTCACAGAGTTTTAAAAATCATAATAAAGGTTCTCTGCCTATATTTCATCAATTTTCCAGGAAGTTTGTACACTCTAATAAATTTTCTAAGCAAATCATGCAACTACCAATTCATTAAGGAAGTACCCAAAATAGTGAGCATAAAATTCATAGAAAAATATCCAGAGCTTGTACTACCCCTATAATCCACTCTACCCAATTCTCATCACTTTTCAATGTGGTTTGGTGTCATTTCCTATCTCTATAAGTTTTGCACCCTAAACTAGGGTTAGGTTTTTAGACATCCCAACGATCTCCAAATCCACTAAAATTTCATCCAGAGAACTATATTAGCCCTATGGTTCTCATAACCCGACCTCGGGTCAATCCAAGGTCATTTGACCACATGACCTTCACAAACCACCAAGATCCATCCTTAGGGTTTGGCCTTGGTCCTTAGGGTAAACTTACCCCGATCCACCTCAAACTCCATGAGGGGGTGCTAGAGAACATTACTAGCCAGTGGTAAAAATCTCAGCCTCTGTTGAGGTGATCTTACCACTCAAACTTCAAAAGTGCACTTTTAACCTAAGACCCCTTATTAGGGCAAAACTTAGGGTTGATCAATTCTAAACCAAACCATCTCCAAATGAGATGAAAAACTATACAGAACCTTATGGTGAACCCAGGGACCACTCACCAAAATTTGGGAGGGTTTGGAAATTATTTAACCACCTAATTAAATTCGGCTAGGATTATTGAATTTTTCTAAAAACTATAGAAAAATATTCTCCAAAAATTCTCATTTTTGGATAGCACCTAGATATATGTAAGATTAGACCACATCCCAAATTTCAAGTCGTTTGGACGACTGGATTGGAGTGGGGAATTTTTCTAAGGTCAAGGCAGCCCTCTGGATAGACCTCACCAAAAAGGGTGCTGTGGTCTAACCAGGAATCCAAATTGAATGAAATTAATTTTGAATAAAACTAGACTTCAAGGGCTACAGTTTCTATATTGACCACTTTTCCTGTAGGAGCCTCTAAGTATTTTTCCCAAATTATTTAACATGACAGAAATCTCATTCAGAAGTTGATTTTACAATTAAAATCTAATTAAAGGCACTGTTCATCTTCTTCTACAGCCCGAACCAGAGACTGAAAACCTAATTTTCCTGTAGCCTTTCCAAGCTATTTCCCGGCCACCCAGCCATCTCCCTGGCCGGCCACCACCACCACCACCTCCGTTGAGGCGAGGGCTAACGTCGGGCGGCGGCACGGCCGCCGGAGAGGCGGTTTCCGGCGAACCCGCCACCATGATATTTTCGGAAAAACCACCATTACGCTCACCCGATCTGGCTCTTTTGAGCCCGATATCTCTCCTAACGATTCCTAAGATCTATCCGCAGAAGAAGAGGGAGGGGAGGACCTTGTTCGCGGGTTGAAGGCGTGCAGAGCGTCGGGAAGCCATTTGCGCGGTGGTGGCGTCGCCGGAAATTCTTCAACAGCAAGGAGGAAGTCTGAACAGTTGAGGGAGTGTAACCTTTTCCTCTTGCACTCAGGAATCTTTTATAGATGAGGAAATGGGGAGGGGAAAGGGTGAAACGTTGGAGATGAAACGTTGGCGGCCATTAATCATATTCTTATGACGTTTCGGTTATGCCGAATGGCAGTTGGAAAGTTGGAAATGAAGAGGTGCTTGTCAGGTGGCAGTTTCCTATTGGACCCACTTTTCCTTAATTATTAACATAATTAAAGTAGGGAACGACCCATAAATACTCTTGATTTTTCATTCCCACAGCCAGAATTTATTAAGGCGTCGGTTACCGAAACTTCCAGTCTGGCTGACGTTTCGGCCTTGGTCACGGGCGTGACACATAGGTCACGGGCGTGACAGGCCCGGTTAGCAGTTCTGGGTTCGACGATCGTCGAACTGAGATCGACGATCGTCGAAGGGTGGTCACGGGCGTGACACTTGGGTCACGGGCGTGACAGGCCTGGTGACTAATTCTGGTCGACGATCGTCGAGCTGAAATCGACGATCGTCGAGCGTGGTCACGCCCAATGTCACGGGCGTGACAATGCGGGTCACGGGCGTGACATGTCTGATGACTAGTTCTGGGTCGACGATCGTCGAACAGAAATCGACGATCGTCGAGCGCGGTCACGCCCAATGTCACGGGCGTGACAATGCAAGTCACGGGCGTGACATGGCGCGTGGTCAATTTTGGGTCGACGATCGTCGAAGTGGGGTTCGACGATCGTCGAGCGTGTCACGCCCTTTGTCACGGGCGTGACCTGGAGGGTCACGGGCGTGACAGACCCGTGTGGTCGAATTTGGTTCGACGATCGTCGAGTTGGGATCGACGATCGTCGAGCGTGTCACGCCCTTGTCACGGGCGTGACATGGCGGGTCACGGGCGTGACCAACCCGTGAGCCGATTCCTTAGTCGATTTATTTCAAGTTTTGGGCTCCCTAGGGTTCTACCACAACCAACCGACTCCTAGGGGTCTAGCCGGAAATGGGATGTTACAAATCCCAATAAACAAAACAAAGATTTCGTCCCCGAAATCAAGGTTAAGCCTACGGGACTCAAATCGGGAAAATAAACTTGTAACATCCCATGAGAACCGACTGATTACCTCCCTACGTTACGTTTGCTTGTGCGATTTCGAATCTAAGGTTTAATTCGCCCACCTAACTAGGTATATACGCCCCAATAAACAAAAGATTAGCCCCTATTCTTGAAATTTCAATTCCATTGGTTTAAAACAGGAAGGCAATTGATTGTCCAGAGGGGTTTTGAGGTATACCTGACGAAAAAGTTCCGGATATTTTTGCCGCATCAAGTCCTGTGGCTCCCATGTATGCTCCTCCTGCCCATGATTGTTCCACAGAACCTTGACTAACGGGACCTTCTTTCTCCGCAAGACCCGCACTGCCGTATCGTCAATCCTGATAGGCTCCACGTTGACTGACCGATCCGAGGCCACCGGGCCATCTGCCGAGGGAATCAGCTGCTCAGGGCGTAGCAGAGCCCTCCGAAGTGAGGAGACGTGGAAGACGTCATGCAATCCCGCTAACTCCGGCGGTAGTTCCAGTCTATAGGCTAAGGGGCCGATCCGCTCCAGGATCCTGTAGGGCCCCATATATCTTGGACTGAGCTTCCTCCGCCCGCGAACCCGCGAGACTCCGTGCATCGGCCGTATCTTCAAGAAAACTCAGTCCCCCACCTGGAACTCCACTTGACGATGCCTCGCATCGTAGTATTTTGCCTGTCTACTCTGGGCTTCCAACATCCTGTCTCGGATCAACCTAATCTGAGCATCTGTATCTCCCACAAACTCCGAGCCCAGTGCCTGCGGATCCTCATCCTGAACCCATGATAGTGGGGTTCTGCATCTCCTTCCGTACAACGCTTCGTATGGAGCCATGCCTATGCTGGACTGATGAGCGTTGTTGTACGAAAACTCGACCAGTGGCAGCAATCTCTCCCAAGGCTCGCCACGGTCCAAAATACACAGTCGTAACAAGTCCTCCAGTGTACGGTTTGTGCGCTCTGTCTGTCCGTCGGTCTGAGGGTGGAAAGCTGTGCTGAATGTCAACCGAGAACCCAGATGGGCCTGGACTGACCTCCATTCCCTGGATGTGAACCGCCCATCCCGATCCGAAACGATAGTCTTGGGCACCCCATGATAACGCACAAACTGCTCGATGAACCTCCGTACTAAAACACTGACCGGTGTGTCCTTCGCTACTGGGATGAACCTGGCCACCTTTGTCAGCCTGTCCACTATCACCCAGATCGAGTCGTTCCCCGCACGGGATCTAGGTAGCCCATGTATAAAGTCCATGGCTATGTCCTCAAACTTCCACTCCAGCACTGGAAGCGGCTGCAGCAATCCTGCCGGGTTCCTACACTCCGCCTTCACGAGCTGGCAGGACTCACAATGTGTCACAAAATATGTAATATCTTTCTTCATACCCGGCCAGTACATCGTCCTCTTTAAATCCTTTACCATCTTGGTGATCCTCGGGTGTACCGAATACCGACTGCAGTGAGCTTCCTCCAAAATGTCCTCCCGGATCCGTCCTCCTGCTGGTATGTAGACTCTGCCCCGGAAACACAGAAGCCCATCCCTCAAAGTGTAATCTCCTGTCGTGCCTTCCTCCAAGGCCCGGAATATCGGCTCAGCTCTCTCGTCCAGCTTCTGCCCATCTCTGATGCGGTCTCGGATGTCATCTGTAGTAGCCATCGACCCCAAGTACTCCATGTACAGCTCCGGGTCATCCTCAGATACTAGCGAAATCTGCATCTCCTCGAATGATCTAATCAACTCCAAGGCCATCAGCTGCGGGCCTACTCCAGTCGTATTCGCTCTCCGGCTCAGAGCATCCGCAACCACGTTCGCCTTCCCCGGATGGTAGTGCATGGTATACTGGTAGTCCGAAAGAAACTCCACCCAGCGTCTCTGCCTGATGTTTAACTCCTTCTGGGTGTCGACGTACTTCAGATTCTTGTGGTCGGAGAAGATATCACAATGTACCCCGTAGAGATAGTGCCGCCAGATCTTAAGGGCAAAAATGACTGCCCCCATCTCCAAATCGTGCACGGGGTAGTTCTGCTCGTGCTGCTTCAACTGACGGGAGGCATAGGCGATTACGTGCCCATTCTGCATAAGGATGGCGCCCATCCCCTGATAGGAAGCATCTGCATATACCTGAAATCCCTCCCTCCCTGATGGGAGAGCAAGGATGGGGGCCGAGGTGAGACGATCCTTCAGCTCCTGGAAGGCAGATTTGCACCGCGGCGTCCAAGTAAAAGGGGACTCCTTCTTCGTCAGAGACGTAAGAGGAAGGGCAATCTGAGAGAACCCCTTTATGAACTTCCGGTAGTAACCGGCAAGCCCCAAGAAACTCCGAACATCCGTGGCCGACTTTAGTGGTGGCCAATCCCGTACTGCCTGGATCTTCGCCGGATCCACTGCCAGACCTGCTCCACTGATGACGTGACCCAGAAATGCCACCTCCTTTAGCCAGAACTGGCACTTGCTGTACTTGGCATACATTTCGTGCTCCCGCAGCTTCTCCAAGGTCAAGGCTAGATGTCTCGCGTGCTCCTCCTCCGTCCTTGAATAAATGAGAATGTCGTCGATGAATACAATGACGAAGACATCCAGGTATTCCTCGAACACCCGATTCATCAAAGTCATGAATGCGGAGGGTGCATTCGTGAGCCCGAACGGCATCACGGTAAACTCGTACAAGCCGTATCTGCTGCTGAACGCCGTCTTCGGGATGTCCTCCTCCCGAATGCGAAGCTGGTAGTATCCTGATCTCAGATCCAGCTTTGAGAACCAATGGGCTCCCTCCAGCTGGTCAAAAAGCTCATCTATCCGTGGTAAGGGATAAGTGTTCCGGACCGTCAACCTGTTCAGAGCTCGGTAATCTATGCACAGTCGGAGGGTCCCGTCTTTCTTCTTAACGAACAGCACCGGAGCTCCCCATGGTGAAGAGCTAGGCCGAACGAACCCGGCCTCCACTAACTCCTGAAGCTGACTCCGGAATTCCACCAACTCCTTTGGGGCCATTCGATAGGGAGCTCTGGATACCGGCTTAGCCCCTGGTATAAGCTGAATCTGAAAGTCCCTCTCTCGGTGCGGGGGTAACCCTGGTAGCTTCTCCGGAAACACGTCGGCGAAGTCCCGCACCACTGGAATATCTGCAATGGAGTCCTTGGCTACGACCGCCTCAAAGAGGATCTGATAAACCTCTTCCCCCTGCAGGTGGGCCTTAACGGCCTGTATAGAAGAAAGTAAGGTACGGGGTGCTGATGTAATACCTTCGATAACAATGAAGGAGTCGCCGTGCCTCACGGTGATCCTCTTTGCCACGCAATCGATCTGGGCATGGTTCCAGTACAGCCAGGTCATGCCCAGAATCAGATCGTAATCTGGCATCCTCAAAACCGTCGCGGGTGCCTCAAACGCCTTTCCGCCGATCCTTGCTTCCATATCACAATGAGTAGAGGTCAATATCTCCGATCCATCGGGTAGGCGCACCCTCAGCATCTTCCCGGTGCTCAGCTCCACTCCTGCCAGTCCTTTCACGAAATCCTCTGACACGAATGATTGCGACGCACCGGTGTCAAAGAGGGTGTGAGCGGGCTTGCCGCTAATGAAAACTATGCCTGGGGTGATTAAGTGTCTTAGTATTTTGTTGCAGTTCATCTTCTCTTAAATTTCTAAGCAGGTTACGTCTGAAATAGTAGTTTGTATGAAGAAAATTTAAAAGTGCTGCCATACCTGTGATAACCTGCTCCGGGTTCCGAGGCTGTGTCAGGTCTAGAGCGTACACCTGCTCTCTCTCTTGCCTACGGCCTCGATCCTGAAATCCTCGTCCTCGGTCCTGTCCTCGTCCGCCAAACTGTCTGGGGGGTGGAGCGCCCTGATGTGCTGGTGGGGGTGCTCGCCCCACAGGGCAGTTCCGCTTGATATGCCCCGGCTGGTTGCACTGATAGCATACCGGTGGCTGCCCTGCCGTCCTTGGCATTTCCAGCATCTGTATAGGCTGGGGAGCCAATATCCCCCGAGTCCTCTGCTCCTGCCCAAACTCCTGACGGGGCTGATCCCCGTTCCTTCTCTCTCCAATAACTTGGCCTCGAGGGCGGTCTCTACGTCCTCCAATCACTGTATCATCAGCCGGTCTCTTCCGGCTCCTCACTGTAAGCTGATCCGCCTCTCTCTTCTTAGCCATCTCCAGAATCCTGGCCAGACTCCCCTCTGAAACGAAAAGGAGGGCCTGCCTCATGTCATCCTGCAGCCCCTTATAAAACCTCCGGGCATAGCCAGCATCGTCTAACTGGTAAGCATCCGCATAACGGGCCAGGTGTGTGAACTCCTGATAGTACTCCACCACAGTCCTGCTCCCCTGCCTCAACCGCAGGAACCTATCCTCCAGGTCATCTCTCGCCGACTGAGGTACAAAGTGTCCCAAGAGCGCTGCTCTGAACTCCTCCCAGGTAATATCAGCACAATCCACCCCTGCAAAGGTGGTGTCCAGCTGAGATTTCCACCATCTCTTTCCGTGTGACTCTAAGCAGGAGACTGCCAAGGCAACTGCCTCCTCCGTGGGGCATCGAATCCCTGCCAGCATCTCGTAAATGGTGTCCAACCACTCCTCCGTATGTACTGCGGACTCCGTCCCCTGGTAGGATGGAGGGGATAGCCCCCGGAAGACAGTCATCCAATTGGCCCCGGGGTTCGGCTGTGGGGCCGGGGCTTGCTGAGCTCTGAAGGCCTCCAAGATGGCCGTCAAAGTTTGCCCCATCTCCGTCTGCTGGAATGGAACGGGTGCTGGCGGAGTCAGGACCACATCCGGGGCCTGAGGTGTCCCCTGCTGCGATGTAGGGTTCGTCGCAGGCTACAAGCAAAAATTCCATTTGTTAGAGAGCGAATGAATGGAATTTAAGAAGAGTTATAATGGACTTTCACATGTGATTTCCCTTATGGGCACACCACTGCTTCCGCTGCTAGTTTGTCCGCAAACTAAGCTCGCACGGGGGTGGCCCAAGGTTTCTGTGGACTACTTCTCTTTCGATCGAGGTCTCCTCTGATACCACTTGTAAGACCCCCTTTTTTTTTCTTTTTCAACCACCGGGGGTCTTAGCCCAGAATTGCCGCTTTGCGGTGGCACCGACATCTCGGGAAGGCAACCACTACAAATCGCCAATTCTGCCGGCCCTTTTCGATCACAAACGAGAGAAGCATTTATACAAAAGTGTAAACAAGTCCACAGAAAACATGTATATAAAAGAGAATCATATCCAGTCCATTAAAACAATAATAGGAAAATAGATAAATGGGCTTGAGCCCAGTACATCAGAGTCCTCACTACAAGTCTCTCATCGCGGAAGCTAAGAAAATGCTAATCACTCACGGAGCTGGTCGCAGGTGCACCGGTGCTAGACTGTCCCACCTCCATGCGCACCGTACTCCGCTGGTGCTGGTCCCTGTCTCCCATCCGGAGCTCCTGTAATGTTTGGTTCGAAAACCATTAGTCATAAAGACTAAGCCCTATCATCCCCTACCCCTCCCACCACGGCTCCTAAGCACCGGGCGGAGAGGAGGAAAGGGAAGCTACAAAAGTGGAGAGTAGACAAGCAAGTGTCGGTGGACCTAACTAGCAAGTTATAACAGGTGAACAGTATAAATGTTGTAATAGGTAGAACAATTAATAAGAAGCAATTTATATAAAAAGACAACTAGAGAACAGTAAGTAAGTATGTAAGTAACCTTAACTTATATGAATGTCCATACAAACTTATAAGTTAAGGGATCTTCTGCAAGGCTCCCATCGTATAAAAAGTCCCATACCGATTTATACGTTGGGGTGACGGTTATATGCAAACATGCTATGCCATGTTTCATGCAAGTGCAACCCACGCACACGACTCTATGCGCACAGACCTTTTGTTCCCCCTGTTCGGGAGGCTAGCTTCACCCCCAGGAACCTCCGTAGTGGCAAACGGAGACAGTGGGTCGGGCCCCCCACTCCTAGGCGGGTAACCACACTACCAGGCCTAGCCCTTCCGTACGCCCCTAGAAGAACACAACCTAGAGTATCCGCGTACTGCTGCTGGATGTACCCTCCAGACTTTTCTCCGAGTCATCGTACCGCTGTCGGTGTGATCGATCGCCTAGTACCGATGACCCACCACCTTTCTCCGTACTCCAACCCTCGAGCCCGCGGCCCCCCGGACAGTACTGTCCGTGCATCTACCTTCAGAGCTACTGTCTGATGGCAAGTAATCCTATAATTCTACTTTCCTAACTACCGGGGAGTGAGTGTGTGCAATCCTAGTTATACTAGTTGCTCTTTTGATTTATTACTCCTATGGTTTACGTTAGCCCAGGACTGCCCCCGGTATACCCCGTGAAGGGCTCTCAAGGGGCACTAGGAACCAAGACGGTGCATTACGGCCCGAAGTTCCCTTTCGCAAGGCACTTATTATTATTGGTTGTCTACCCTTTACCCAATCCCCTTTTAATGTTATAATAAATCTAACCCTAGCGAATTAAGACTCTTCCTCTTCCTCCCGGGACGGACGATCTTTCGTCGTTCCCGTACTCTCTTATCCTAACCAGTCCCACATTCTACTTATCCTGACTTCTAATAATGAACTCATTCTAAATTTGCCCTACCAACCATCGATTATCAGAATTCCGTGGTTTTACTAAATGCAGACCATCCTAAGCTATATGTGGTACACAAGGGGAGGTACTCCAAATTATCTTCCAAATCTCCTATAATATTTACTGGAGGACTATCATGACTTAATTAGCTTAAATCCAGGAATTTATAATTTTCCTAATTAATCTGATATTTATTTTATTTTTTCTCAAAGATTGGCCATGGGTAATTTTTAACATGAACTACATGATATTCTTAAGTTATGGCCACCCAAAAATTAAGTTCATTAAATAACAGCAAGATAACCTCAAATGCAAATTCTCAGATTTTTATAGAAAGTATTTAACCTCTAATTAATTTAGTCAGTATAATCACGTTAATCCTACTTAATGAAGGAAGTACAGGAATTATTTATCTAAAAATTATAGAAAAATCACTAGTCAGTAGTATGATATACAAAAGATCTTTGTGCAGAGAATCATAATTTTATCAGCTTGCTAAGCACCAAAATAGATTTAATCCAATATCCATGATAAATAACACTTAATGAAGCAAGCCTTAAAATTAAGCTTCTAAAAATCCCATAAAAATTCACAGAGTTTTAAAAATCATAATAAAGGTTCTCTGCCTATATTTCATCAATTTTCCAGGAAGTTTGTACACTCTAATAAATTTTCTAAGCAAATCATGCAACTACCAATTCATTAAGGAAGTACCCAAAATAGTGAGCATAAAATTCATAGAAAAATATCCAGAGCTTGTACTACCCCTATAATCCACTCTACCCAATTCTCATCACTTTTCAATGTGGTTTGGTGTCATTTCCTATCTCTATAAGTTTTGCGCCCTAAACTAGGGTTAGGTTTTTAGACATCCCAACGATCTCCAAATCCACTAAAATTTCATCCAGAGAACTATATTAGCCCTATGGTTCTCATAACCCGACCTCGGGTCAATCCAAGGTCATTTGACCACATGACCTTCACAAACCACCAAGATCTATCCTTAGGGTTTGGCCTTGGTCCTTAGGGTAAACTTACCCCGATCCACCTCAAACTCCATGAGGGGGTGCTAGAGAACATTACTAGCCAGTGGTAAAAATCTCAGCCTCTGTTGAGGTGATCTCACCACTCAAACTTCAAAAGTGCACTTTTAACCTAAGACCCCTTATTAGGGCAAAACTTAGGGTTGATCAATTCTAAACCAAACCATCTCCAAATGAGATGAAAAATTATACAGAACCTTATGGTGAACCCAGGGACCACTCACCAAAATTTGGGAGGGTTTGGAAATTATTTAACCACCTAATTAAATTCGGCTAGGATTATTGAATTTTTCTAAAAACTATAGAAAAATATTCTCCAAAAATTCTCATTTTTGGATAGCACCTAGATATATGTAAGATTAGACCACATCCCAAATTTCAAGTCGTTTGGACGACTGGATTGGAGTGGGGAATTTTTCTAAGGTCAAGGTAGCCCTCTGGATAGACCTCACCAAAAAGGGTGCTGTGGTCTAACCAGGAATCCAAATTGAATGAAATTAATTTTGAATAAAACTAGACTTCAAGGGCTACAGTTTCTATATTGACCACTTTTCCTGTAGGAGCCTCTAAGTATTTTTCCCAAATTATTTAACATGACAGAAATCTCATTCAGAAGTTGATTTTACAATTAAAATCTAATTAAAGGCACTGTTCATCTTCTTCTACAGCCCGAACCAGAGACTGAAAACCTAATTTTCCTGTAGCCTTTCCAAGCTATTTCCCGGACACCCAGCCATCTCCCTGGCCGGCCACCACCACCACCACCTCCGTTGAGGCGAGGGCTAACGTCGGGCGGCGGCACGGCCGCCGGAGAGGCGGTTTCCGGCGAACCCGCCACCATGATATTTTCGGAAAAACCACCATTACGCTCACCCGATCTGGCTCTTTTGAGCCCGATATCTCTCCTAACGATTCCTAAGATCTATCCGCAGAAGAAGAGGGAGGGGAGGACCTTGTTCGCGGGTTGAAGGCGTGCAGAGCGTCGGGAAGCCATTTGCGCGGTGGTGGCGTCGCCGGAAATTCTTCAACAGCAAGGAGGAAGTCTGAACAGTTGAGGGAGTGTAACCTTTTCCTCTTGCACTCAGAAATCTTTTATAGATGAGGAAATGGGGAGGGGAAAGGGTGAAACGTTGGAGATGAAACGTTGGCGGCCATTAATCATATTCTTATGACGTTTCGGTTATGCCGAATGGCAGTTGGAAAGTTGGAAATGAAGAGGTGCTTGCCAGGTGGCAGTTTCCTATTGGACCCACTTTTCCTTAATTATTAACATAATTAAAGTAGGGAACGACCCATAAATACTCTTGATTTTTCATTCCCACAGCCAGAATTTATTAAGGCGTCGGTTACCGAAACTTCCAGTCTGGCTGACGTTTCGGCCTTGGTCACGGGCGTGACACATAGGTCACGGGCGTGACAGGCCCGGTTAGCAGTTCTGGGTTCGACGATCGTCGAACTGAGATCGACGATCGTCGAAGGGTGGTCACGGGCGTGACACTTGGGTCACGGGCGTGACAGGCCTGGTGACTAATTCTGGTCGACGATCGTCGAGCTGAAATCGACGATCGTCGAGCGTGGTCACGCCCAATGTCACGGGCGTGACAATGCGGGTCACGGGCGTGACATGCCTGATGACTAGTTCTGGGTCGACGATCGTCGAACAGAAATCGACGATTGTCGAGCGCGGTCACGCCCAATGTCACGGGCGTGACAATGCAAGTCACGGGCGTGACATGGCGCGTGGTCAATTTTGGGTCGACGATCGTCGAAGTGGGGTTCGACGATCGTCGAGCATGTCACGCCCTTTGTCACGGGCGTGACCTGGAGGGTCACGGGCGTGACAGACCCGTGTGGCCGAATTTGGTTCGACGATCGTCGAGTTGGGATCGACGATCGTCGAGCGTGTCACGCCCTTGTCACGGGCGTGACATGGCGGGTCACGGGCGTGACCAACCCGTGAGCCGATTCCTTAGTCGATTTATTTCAAGTTTTGGGCTCCCTAGGGTTCTACCACAACCAACCGACTCCTAGGGGTCTAGCCGGAAATGGGATGTTACACCCAGACCCCGAGTAGATCCCGCTGTCAGGCTCCCATCAAGCTGGCAGGGCTGGATGTCACTCGGAGGAGTCTGCCCTGGACCCCGAGCAGATCCCGCTGCAAGGCTCCCATCAAGCTGGTAGGGCTGGATGTCACCCGGAGGAGTCTGCCCCAGACCCCGAGCAGATCCCGCTGCCAGGCTCCCATCAAGCTGGCAGGGCTGGATGTCACTCGGAGGAGTCTGCCCTAGACCCCAAGCAGATCCCGCTGCCAGGCTCCCATCAAGCTGGCAGGGCTGGATGTCACTCGGAGGAGTCTGCCCCAAACCCCGAGCAGATCCCGCTGCAAGGCTCCCATCAAGCTGGACGGGCTGGATGTCACTCGTAGGAGTCTGCCCCAGACCCCGAGCAAATCCCGTTGCCAGGCTCCCATCAAGCTGGCAGGGTTGGATGTCACTCGGAGGAGTCTGCCCCAGACCCCGAGCAGATCCCGCTGTACGGCTCCCATCAAGCTGGCAGGGCTGGATGTCACTCGGAGGAGTCCGCCCCAGACCCCGAGCAGATCCCGCTGCCAGGATCCCATCAAGCTGGCAGGGCTGGATGTCACTCGGAGGAGTCTGCTCCAGACCCCGAGCAAATCCCACTGCCAGGCTCCCATCAAGCTTGCAGGGTTGGATGTCACCCGGAGGAGTCTGCCCCAGACCCCGAGCAGATCCCGCTGCAAGGCTCCTATCAAGCTGGCAGGGCTGGATGTCACCCGGAGGAGTCTGCCCCAGACCCCGAGCAGATCCCGCTGCCAGGCTCCCATCAAGCTGGCAGTGCTGGATGTCACTCGGAGGAGTCTGCCCCAGACCCCGAGCAGATCCCACTGTCAGATTCCCACCAAGCTGGCAGGACTGGATGACACTCGGAGGAGCAAGTTTAAACTCCTGCCGGTTTCAGCTGATGGACTCCGCCAATCCACAAGGATCGGACGGACATCACTCCAGGAGTCTGCCCGGACCCTCCCGCCGTCCGGCTAAGGCGGGACGCTTCAGAAGGTCCAACGCATAAGGGAAGGAGTTCGCCGCCCGCGTCATGAACGATTGGGCCGGCGGGCCGGCGAGAAGACCCCAACGAATCGGCGAGCTGGGAATGTCGGTCGCGGCCTGTCGTTCGGCGATCCCTGAGGAAAGGACGCGGGTTTCGAGAATTCGGCTGCGCCAAGACTCCCGGAAAGGCCGACCCTCGCGAGGCCCTTTAGCGCAACAGCCCGGCCTTTCTCGCCCGCTCCGCGGCAAGAGCATAGCAGCAAGCCCGGACGGAGGATGCGAGTCGCCCGTCCGCGCCGCGACTACCCAACGTTCCCCATGCTCCTAAGTAAAGATTCCCTATCTAAAGCGAGCAGACGGCCCCACTCGCTCGCGGCAGTAAAGTCAAAGAATGAACATTCGAGGCAGAATGTAAACGGCGAACGCGAGAAGCAAGTGGCGAAGCGCGGAAAAAGAAAACATTTACATTATAGCAAAAGGAAAGAATCAAAGGTTTCTGATCACACTAAGACATAAAAAAAGAGAAAGATTACAAAAACCCCGGCATGGGCCCTCGGCATTGCTACAAAGAAAATCAAGCGAGTGCAAGCCCTCGGCGAGGCGAGCCCTGAGCGGCGAGCCCCCTCATATAAGATGAAAGTGGGGGTCGCCCGGCTTTGGTACCGGGAGGAACAGCTCCGGTACCACCTCGTTCGCCGAGAGCTTAGCACAACTACTCCTGAGGAGGTTGTCCCGCTGCAGCATCTGGAAAGTGTACTTCGTCGTGCTGGTCGCGTTCTTCTGCATCATCACCTCGATCTCGTGATCACTGTAATGAGCTAGCTGACAGCCGCTTGTAGACGGCGGCGGCGCAGCCGCAGCAGCCTCCAGTGCATCCACCCGCGCTTGTAGTGCCTGTTTCTCCTGCTGAAGGGTGGCGATCTCAGTACCCAGCCGACTAGCCGTCGCCGCGTCCTGTGGAGAGGAAATTCACTGGGTCAAACCGCGCAAAACAAGGGAAGGCAAACGCAAGTCAGCTAACTTACCACCCCCCCCCCCCCAGGTACTGCGCAAGGGCGGCATCGGATGCCTCGGCCCGCTTCCGCAGTTCGTCCGCCTCCTCTCGAGCGAGCCTGTGGGCCGCTTCCTTCTAATCGATTATCTTGTTAAGGGGCAGGACGTTCTTGTCCAACCGAAGGCACTGCCGGCCGACCATATGGGCCAGCTCGAGGCTACGAAGCTGGGCCCGCGCGCTTTCGTAGATCAGCATCCGCGTTGCCTCCTCGTCGTAGACAGCGACATCCTCTCGCCTGTAGATGCCGAAGGAGAGGTTGTACGCATCCCCGCCGATTGTTTCCTGCTCCACCCAACTCGGCAGTGCCGAGGATAAGGAGACCTGGTTGGTCTCCTTGTCCCACTGAAGTAGCGGGACTCCGGGCTCATCCAAGGGCCCCTCCCCGTATCCGAAGTTGCGATGCCCCCGGGGAACTAGCTTCCCTGCTGGCTGGCCCCCTTCTTGCGGCCGCGACGTATCTGCCCCCGCAGCAGCTGGGCCGATGGCCGGAGTGGCCGAGGGGCGAGGGGAAAGAGAATCAGTTGATAGTTGATCGGCAGGATCCTTGCCCTTGTCGCGAGCCGGGAGAGGCACGCCACTCGCTTTCTTCGACTTTTTGGGCGGTGGAGGATCCTGGGCTCGCTCGCGGCTGAGTCGCTTTGGTGGAGCGGGGACCGATAGCTCGCGGTGTGCGGCGGACGCCGCCTCGGCCCGGGCAAGCTCACCAGACGCGAGTCGCGCGCTCTCGTAGGGGGAATGGAGGGGAATGTCGCGCTCGCCTGCAAAAGCGTGGGACTTAAGACTATTCGAAGGATGGTTTTTAGAAAACGGAAGCAGTCGAATCACCTACCTTCACCGGGTGGGACGGGGACGAGGTCGTCCAGGTTCCTGCGGAGGTAGGCCACTTCAAAGTTCTTCCCGGCGAAGAACCTGAATAGTGCCGCCTCATGACCCCCCAAAGTCGGGGGGCGGTAGCTCGCCTCGCCGAGCTGGATCGGCGAGAAGGGGACGTTGCCGAAGTCCCCCTTGACGAAGATGAATTTCTTTAGACAATTGTGGCTCTCGTTCACTGTCCCCCGCACCTTCGCCTGGCTGTTGGCAAAGCAGGCGGTTCCATCCTTGTTCATCCGAAAGGAGAACAGCTTACGGAAGACCGCGAGGCTGAACTCGATCCTCTCCTCCTGAAGGAAGCAAGCGAACCCGACCGCCACCGCAACAGAGTTAGGGGTCATCTGTCCGGGGACAACCCCGAAATATTTGAAGACTTGACGGATTTCCGGCCACAAGGGCAGCCGAAGACCCGCCTCGAAATGGGCGGTGGGAATCGCGAGCTCCTCTGCCGAAAGATCATTTATGTGCTCGCTCGTCTCGGGCCGCCTCGCCTCAAAGCCTGGTGGGACGAATTGGCAAAGGGCCTCGTGGAATTCCCGCTCAGTGATAGCGGCGGGAGGGAAATCATGCTCGGAAAAGACCCAAGCACACTTTCCCCTCCCATCCACCTCGCCGCTGCCACCGTCGCCAACCATTTTGCGAGAGGTGCACTAAGCAAAAAAGGGGGGGAAGGTCCTCGCAGGAAAAGAAAGAAGAAGATTTTTAATGCGGTAGGTGAAAAGTAGATCGGCGGAGCCTATTTATAGAGCCAAGAGGGGCGGGAAAAAGCCTCAATGGCGGGAAAAGTGTGGATAGCAAGATTAACCCCGACGCTTCGACTGCTGAACCCGACCGGGATCCTCATCGACTCGCAGGTCGGCCGCGAGAGGTTCTCGGCCGCAAGCCGCCCACACCCGCTCCCGCGTGAGGGAGCAACGAGCGAAGCGGGCTTCGCCAAGAGTGGCTCGCAAGCCCTTAAGAGGAAGTCCTGCGGGAAGTCGGCCTGTTGCCTCCAGAATAGATGCGAGTAAGGCCCAAGCGGGCCAACTCCGCAACGCCGAGCAAGCAAGAAGGCGAACTGACGGAGCCGGCTCGCCTTGCTCGCATCTCTTAAAAAGTTAGAACAGAGTAGCCAAAAGAAAAATCACAGTGAGCGGACGCCCATAAGCGGGCGGGACAGGTCCTGAATTATTACAGACGAATAATTGTTTTCAAGCAAATGTTTGCGATTCCGATAGTTTTGATCAACATGCGAGGCAACTCGGACCCAGCGATTAGCAGCAGGCACCGTCGGGAGCGAGGCAGACGGCTTAGTACTGAAGCCATTTCCATCTGCCCCGCCCCCGCTTGCCGGATTGGGGCGGCACACGAGGATAGTGATACTCGCGAACCGCCGTCAGCTCCCGCTGGGTCAGATCAACCTTCTCCGAGACCTGCCTAAGCAGCTCCTCGTCCCGCGTAATGTGCGCGCCTGGTGACATTGCTCCGTCCTCGTCAGCAGTTCGCCCAGCTCCTTCCAAAGCCGCGAGTCGCTCCTCCGCCTCAGCTTTGTCTTTCTCTACTCTATCGAAGATTTCGTGTAGTAGCAGCGTGTGTTTCTGAAACAATCGCGTCACTTGCGTCTTCATCCTCGCGGTGTCCAGCGGGTCGCCCAGATAATCTGTGATGTCGTCCAGCTCGGGGGGAGGCGAATATCCCTCGCTCATTTCGACGTCAGAAGAGACCGTGTTATAACCTGCGAAGTCAAAGTTAGAGGAAGCCGACAATTGATGAGCGGGCTAAAGCAAGAAAGTTACCGGGCGTCAGCACGTTGCCCACAATATCAGCAGGTCGGGAAGAGCCCGGCCGACCCTGGAATACTGGTCCCCCAGGGTTAATAAATGGTTTTCCCAAGCCAGGGGGTCTTGGCAACGGAGTGGCAGGAGGAAGATGCGCCCGATAAGGGGAACTGGCACCCCGATCCGTCACTACCAAAGGGGATTTCCCTGATTCCCCCCATCCTCCCTGTCGCCATGAGGCGCCTCCTATCAAAAAAGAAAAGTTAGGAGGAGCGACGGGTTGAATAAGGAAACCTCATGCCTCAGGAGCCACCTCAGCATTGCCAGCCGAACCGGAAGCAGGTTCACCGCTCGGTGGGGGTCGACGGATGATCTTTCCTTTTACCGGCTTGAATAGGGGGTCGGGCGATCCACGCGCCAACAACGGGGCTGCTTCGAGAGCCGCTTCCCGAGCACCCTCCCTCGCAGCTGCCAAGCGAGCCCGCATCTCTTCGGACATAGGCATCTTCCAGCTTTTAAATCACAGAAGAGGGCAAAGAAAAGGAGTAGTCTTCAAAGGTCCGGCAGCTTATTTATAGAGCAAAGGTGGGACCCCCCTCCAAAGATTCCTTCCAGCTCAGCGGGGCCCCCGCCGAACACATGGGGTTGGATGTTTCTTTCCGAGCTCCTGCGAAGCTCGAAAAGAGCGGGGATTGTGTACAACCCCGTGTTCGCCGAGGGAACCTGGGCTAGCAAGCGGGTCAGCCCCGGCCCGCACCATCAGGCGGGTCAGCCCCGGCCCGCACCATCAGGCGGGTCAGCCCCGGCACGCACCATCAGGCGGGTCAGCCCCAGGCCTGCGCCCTCAGGCGGGTCAGCCCCAGGCCTACGCCCTTAGGCGGGCCAGCCCCAGGCCTGCGCCCTTCGGCGGGCCAGCCCTCGACCTGTGCCCTCAGGCGGGCCAACCCTCGGTCGGCGCCCTTAGGCGGGTCAGCCCCGACCTGCGCCCTTCGGCGGGCCAGCCCTCGGCCTACGCCCTCAGGCGGGCCAACCCTCGGTCGGCGCCCTTAGGCGGGTCAGCCCCGACCCGCGCCTTTTAATTGGCAGGTCAGTCCCGGCGGGAGGCGAGAGCTCGCCAAATAGTGGGCGGGTAGGGTCGGCCGAGCTCACACTTGCCTAGCGCCAAGCCGGGGCGGCGAGTACTGGCTCCACCCGACTCCACCCGGTACTCAACGCCCTTGCCGAGTATCAGTCATCATAGGGCCACTCGCCCCTCGGCCGTGAAGTATGTTCTTTTTTTACCATTTTGCCCCCGCTGGTCTGCCCATAGCCGATTAGAACAGCAGAGTTGCGCTGTTGGCAGACCCAGCTGGGCTGCACATAACTGTTTAGAACGGCGGAGGTAGGCTATTTGCAGGCCATTTCCGGAAATATATAAATAGGACCCAAGGGGGAACCTCAAAGGACACGGACTCGTCTCCAGTATTCTAGTGCTTTCTGAGGTGCCTTAGCCCGGCTCTTTGGCTAAGGAGGGGAAGCGCTCTGAGATCTTCCGGGATAGTGGTGGGACCTCCGCGCCGGGCCCTTGGTCTAGTCCTTTGCACTCTTTCTCTTCTTGTCGTTTTTCTTGCAGGGGCGAAGTAGGAGTGCGACCACCCCTTCCCCAAGGGTTGAACTCCATAGAGATCGATTTTCCAGTTTCAACAGTACTCACGTCACAAAATGTTGAAGACGTCAGTGGTACTTCTGCTCAGGTATTTCTAACTGTTGGCGCATCCTCCTGCGGCAGGGGGTCACTACGGTGCTCCATTTTCTTATGAATGGTTATTTAAATAACTGTTATCCACAGGGATAAGTAGAAATAAATCTCCTCCCCGGATCCATATCCGTGGTACGAGAACACACGCACCCAGCATTATAAGATAGCCAAAGCATGAGAGGGTTAACACAGCATTTTGTATTTTTAAGCTAGGAGCAACAATAAAAGAAGGATAATATAATATAACTGAAATGACAGTAGCAATAATATCAGTTATAATAAGGGATCTACTAGCACATCAACACATCATGTATCCTATCACAGGCATTCACAGCCACGCACACACATCCTATGTCGACATAGTATGGACCGTTTTTGTTCCAACAGGGTAGCGAGCCCCGCAGGCCTCACCAATGTGGCCGTCGGTGACAATGGCCAGTTCTGCCACTTCTGGGGTTGGTCATACTGCACAGCCCTATGCCCCAATGTACAACCGCGTGTACTATTGGATGTGAGAGACATCCGGCGACACGTTATTTTAGCTGACCAGTGGAGGAAAACCCAACGGGGAAAGATAACGGTCGGTCACCTGTGGTACCCATCTCCCCTGTCGCTTTGAGTCGTCGACCTTCCCGCACTGGTACGAACGGTCTACGGAAGGGACTGACCCGCCACAATTCACCGCAAGCAATTTACAAGCAATCAAACAGTCAATTTTGCTAGCACATATCGGGTCTGTGACGGCCTGCCCTACTATGCTATAAACTTCGGGCGGCAGCGCTCAGCTGAACTTTTGTAAAGGAGCGTGAGAGCACTTTATTTGTGGCCAAACCTAGAGGAATACCTCAACTTCGGTTATCCTCATCTAAGGCTCGACCTTAATTAGTAACTGTTCGTCAGAGAAGGACCCGAGCTTAAAATAGTAAATTGTAGAAATGAAATATGGTAGTTAAAGCCGTTGATAATAAAAGCTGCATAATTTAAGTGATGGAATGATATGTGACCAGTACGAAACTAGAGTAGTACTGAATTGAAAGTACTGAATTGAACTTGACCAGTACGAGACTGGAGTTGAATTGAAAGTACTGAATTAAACTTGACCAGTACGAGACTGGAGTTGAATTGAATGTACTAAATTGAACTTGACCAGTACGAGACTGGAGTTGAATTGAAAGCACTGAATTGAACTTGACCAGTACGAAACTGTTATTGAATTAAAAGTACTGAATTGAACTTGACTAGTACGGGACTGGAGTTGAATTGAAAGTACTGAATTAAACTTGATCAGTACAAGACTGGAATTGAATTGAAAGTACTGAATTGAACTTGACTAGTACGAGACTGGAGTTGAATTGAAAGTACTGAATTAAACTTGACCAGTACGATACTAGAGTTGAATTGAAAGGAATTGAACTTGACCAGTACGAGACTGGAATAATCATAAAGAAAATGGTTAGTAGTCCAATCACTCCATCCAGGAGGCTTCAGTTCCATCTCTATTCTTAGGAGCCATATTCAATTCTAGTTCAGTTTTTAAAGACTTCCTTGGGTTACACTCATTATTAAGATCTGATAGTAATTTGGTTGCGTCTTGTTAATCACGGCTTAATCAGATCAAGGGCTCATTAGGAGTTACATCCTTTTTATTCGTCGAGAATAATTTGTAACTCACTACTCGTACTCTCACCTTCCGAGCGTGCCCAAATAACCTAAGAGTCGAGGCGTTCGACGGTTTCACAAAATCTTAGAACACCCAGAGCTTGGCCACTTGCCTCGGTCACTCTCGTCGATGGTACAACTTGAATTTATTATTTAAATTAGGAAGGATAGCTGCGCGCTCCAATTTTCATTTCCAGGGAAAAATGCGCGAAATAAATCCCGAGCGCGACCCTAGGCTCTTAGAATTTGGGAAAAATACATTTCTTATCCCCATGTCCCCAAATTTTAATATAACCTTTGGAAGAGCCTAAAATGAGTCTAAAATTTTTTTCATAATTTTTCCACAAGTTTTGGACCATTAATTTGGCTCAATTAACTTTATTTAGACTTTTAAAAATACTAAAACATCTTCAAAAATTCTCGAAATTTTGTTGGAGGAAGCCCTCATTATGGGGAACATTTTTCATGTTGACCACTTTCCCCTAGGGGCTTAAATTTATCCCAGAAAATCCACAAGTTTTTGTTATGGATTTTGGTCTGCCATTAGCAGATCAACATGAATCTGCGGCTGAGATTGAGCCGGACGGGGCATTACACAAACATTTAACCACAGCGGATCAGCTGTGGATCTGTTGTGGGGGGCACAGAAGCTGAGGAGGGGGGAATAAGAAGATCACGACCATCCATCTCATCACCAAGAATGGACGACGGTGATCAACTCCCGCCAACAGCAAGACGGTGGCCCTCCGCCACCGTCGGCCTGCCACCGCTGGACACCGGTGTTTCCTCGGATCGGTTCGTCGGTGGCCGGCGAGACTTTTGGTGGTTGCCCGGCGGCCTGCCGCCGCCAGCCACTGCCTAAAATCCTACACCCGAGAGCAGGGTGGTGGTGGCTCTGCTCCCTGCGCCGTCGTGCCACCCTGCCTCTCCGGCTTTGAATCCAACCACGAAACCAGCCCCGGCCTGCGTGTTGGGGGCAGGGCTCTTCTCCGGTGGTGGCCTGACGACCAACCTTCACCGGCCACCGTCGGAGCTAAAATAGAGCAAGAATGTTATTTCTCGCGTGCCGCCGGAGCGGTGTTTTCCAGCAACACCCCGGCCTTCCACCACCAGGGAAAGTTATCCCCGGTGGTTTAACCCTTCTCCAGCGCCACCACCGGCCCTAGGAGGGGCTAGCTTGCAGTGACCACCACCCGACCTGGAGCTTGGCTCGGGTGGTGTTGGCGGCGCTCTAGAGGCCAGGGGCGACATGCAAGACGTCCAAAGGTTAGGGGGGAGGAGGAGATAGAGTTCCACCTATGCTGGGGGGACTCGGGAGGGCCGGCTTGATCAGCCATGCAAGGTGGCGGAGAATCTTGGCTCGGGTAGGTCTTTTCCCGACGAATTAGGGTTTCAGGGAGGGCTCTCTGAGTTCGTTTAACTAGGTGTAGAGGATGGCAGGGAAGGGGATGGACTTTTATAGGCCAAAGGGTTCCCTTCCTCCCCACCGTCGGTTTGGGATTAACCCGAGAGAGAGAGAGAAGCTTCTCTCTTCCCCTCCACTTCCTCTGGCCAGGTGTCGCTATCAGGAGGGGTGGGGGTCCACCAGGTGGCAGCTATCTAGGGGAAAAAGAAGTGGTGGGCTTGGGCTTGGAGTGAGGAAGAGGGGAGGGAAAGGAGGTAGTAGGCTTTCCTTGGTCCATGGCCCACTTAGCTTCCTTATGTGGGTTGGTTTTGATGGCCCAAGAGTAGAGGTGATGAGACCCTATCAAGCCATGAAAAGGAGTGAGCTCTTCTTTGAGGGAGAAATTTCAAAAAGACTTTTAGGGGGGTTTTGACCAAAGTCAACCACGTAGTGGGTCCACCACGCTAGTCAAATTCAAAAGAGGTCCAAGAGATCGGGGGTCGGGTCAAAGTTGGGGTATCATGTCACAATTGGTGTGTGCACGCTTTTCGGTGCACAAATATTCTTGATTTGACCTCGAGTTGACCATTCATCATCAAAATTGCCCGGGACGACTTATGTTGACTTTGTATTGATCGTACGAGTCCAATACGACTCACTGGGGTTTAATTAGAGTCCGTTTGGCAAAAGTCCAAAATTTGCGCGTCACGGCGCGCTAAAACGATCAAAGTGTCTATATTTGTCATTAGGCCTCGAATTGCGACGCAACGAGTTCTGACATACTCGTATTGATTATACGATGTCACAGGGACTGACAGAACTAAAATCGGAGTTCTCTAGACCGACATCCAAAATCTTGTTCTCGTGATGTTTTATGAGAAGCGGTCTTATCCACCATTTCACCTCGGGGTTCAATGGAACGAGTTCCGACGCGCTCGTATTGACAATATGAGGACACAGGAACTGACAGAACTCAAATCGGAGTTCTCTAGCTCCACTTCCCCCCTAGGGTTGCCTTCTACTGGGTCACGGGTAGGGGTTCCGGTCACTTTTATTGGGTCCACTAGGGCTCTGGTGGCCCAATAAAATTCGTGATGTTACAATCCCATAAAAAAAATGATTTTCGTCCCCGAAAATTTGCTTGAAGTAGGTGAAAAATGAGCTACATACCTGGGGAAAGAGCTCTTGGTGCTTTTCTCGGACGAGTGTCTCTGGTTCCCAAGTGTACTCATCTCGTCCGTGATTTGACCACAATATCTTGACCATTGGGATGGCCTTGTTACGCAGGTTCTTCACTTTATGATCTACGACTCTGATTGGTTCAAGCTGGACGGATCTATCTTACTATAGTTGCACTGGCGGTGTAGGTAGATGCTGCTCTGGTTGTCGGAGAACTCGTCTCAAGGAAAAGACATGAAACACATCATGAAGATTTCCCAATTCTGAGGGCATGGCTAATTGATAGGCAACAGGGCCAACACGCTCTATCACCTGATAGGGGCTCAAATAGCGGGGATCTAGCTTCTTTTTCTTTCTGAACCCGGAGACAACATTTATGGGTTTAATTTTTAGGAACATCATTTCCCCCACGCGGAACTCCACCGGTCGATATCGTGCATAAATACTTGGTCTGCCGGCTTTGCGCCTCCCGCATCCGTTCTTGGATTAGCTATATCGCTGTCGTAGTATCGTCAATATAAGCCACTCCTAAGGCTTCTAGATTCTCTTCCTGATCCCATGTCAATGGGGTTCGGCAATGCCTCCCGTACAATGCTTCGTACGGATCCATCTTGATGTTAGCCTAGTAGTTGTTATTGTAAGAAAACTCAACTAGAGGTAACAGCTGCTCCCATGGCTCATTGTGTTCCACTATGCAGAGTCGAAGTAGATCCTCCATCATCTGATTCTTCCTTTTTGTTTGTCCATTTGTCTGCGGGTGGAAAATAGTGCTAAAGGTCAACTTGGTCCCCAAGTATGTATGCACCCGTCTCCATTCCTTTGATGTGAATCGCCTGTCACGATCCGACACAATGGACTTTGGCACTCCGTAGAAACGGACTACTTGTTCTATGAATATCCTGGACAGAATATCAACTCTATCTCCCCGTCGGTTTGGAATGAACTGATCTACCTTGGTAAGTCGATCCACAACAACCATATGAAGTTGTTTCTAGCATGGGATTAAGGTAGGCCGTGGACTAAGTCCATGGAAATGTCCTCAAATTTCCATTCGGGTATCGGCAGGGGCTGCATCAGGCCCCCGGGCTGCGACATTCAGCTTTAACTCTTTGATAGGTCTGGCACTGGGCTACAAAGTTGGTGACATCTCTTTTCATTTCAGGCCAGTAGATGGCCCTGCGTATATCGACATACATTTTTACCACACCATGGTGGATGGAATACCTCGACTGGTGCGCTTCTTGCAGAATCTCTTCACGAATTCCCCCGGTAGAGGGAATAAATATACGGTGCCCGAACTGCATGATCCCATTGTGCAGATTAAACTCTTTCTGTGCCCCGTCTTGCAGAGATCGGATGATCGAAACTACCTCTAGATCAATCTTCTGGGCCTCTCGCATCCGATCTCGGATGTCGCATTGGATCTCCATCCAATACAGTTAGGCATGGTATTCCTCCGGGTCTCTTCGGGCAACAAGGGTAATTTCCAAGTTTATTAAAGACTGGAACATCCTTTTTGGAATTTGCTCCATCCAACTCCCAGCTACCAATGGCTGGCGTCTTAAAGCATCGACAACTCTATTAGCTTTCCCTGGGTGATATTGGTGAGCGAAGTCATAATCGCACAGGAATTCTAACCATCGGCGTTGTCAGAGGTTAAGCTATTTCTGAGTGAAGATGTATTTGAGGCTCTTGTGGTCGGAGAAGATCTCGCACCTTACTCCCTACAAGTAATGTCACCGGATTTTAAGGGCAAATACGACAACGTAAAATTCTAGATCATGAGTCACGTAGTTCAACTCGTGCGACTTCAACTGGCGATATGCGTAGGCCACCACCTTACTGTGCTGCATCAGAACAGCTCCTAATCCCTTTAGGGAGGCATCCGTGTAGATCTGGAATCCCTCAGTCCCTACGGGGATTGTAAGGACTGGCGGAGAGGTCGGTTGTTTCTTTAACTCGACGAACGCAATCTCGCATTCTGGTGTCCATCGGTAAGTAACATCCTTTTTAGTAAGGTCGGTGTGGGGTAATGCAATCTTGGAGAAACCTTCTACGAACTTCCGGTAATACCCGACAAGACTAAGGAAGCTTCGGCTATCTGCCGTTATTCTGAGCGGTGGCCAGTTTTGTAGTGCTTGGATTTTGTCCTGATCCACTGCTACTCCTTTCTTGTTTATAGTGTGTCCTAGGAATCCGACTTCTTATAACCAGAACTTGCACTTACTGAATTTGGCAAAGAGGGAGTGCTCTCGAAGTTTCAGTAGCACCATCTGCAGGTGTCTAGTATGGTCTGCCTTGGTTCTTGAGTAGATCAAAATATCGTCAACGAAGATGACACGAAGTGATCTAGGAAAGGTTCGAAGACTTTATTCATTAGAGCCATGAAGGTGGAGGGTGCATTGGTGAGCCCAAAGGGCATCACTAGGAACTCGTAGAGACCGTAACAGGAGCTGAAGGCAGTTTTGGGAATATCTTCCTCCCGGATTTGAAGTTAGTAGTAGCCTGATCTCAGGTCCATCTTGGAGAAAACGGATGCACCTTGTAACTAATCGAACAGTTCGTCGATCCTAGGAAGGGGGTATGTGTTTCATATTGTAAGCTTATTTAACTCTCGGTAGTCTATATACAGACGTAATGTCCTGTCTTTCTTCTTTACGAACAATACTGGGGCTCCCCAGGGCGAGGAACGGGGGCGAACGAATCCAACATCTATTAACTCATGCAGTTGAATCTTTAACTTAGCTAGTTCTCTTGGGGTCATCTGGTAGGGTGCTCGGGACACTGGTCAAGCCTCGGTCACGAGCTCTATCTGAAAGTCAACTTCTCATTGTGGTGGCAATCTTGGGAGGGACTCAGAAAAATGTCTGGGAAGTCGCGTACTAATGGGACCTTGGCGAGCACTTGAGTTTTTTCCTCCATTTCGAAGCAAATGAGGTACACCTCATCCTTCTACCGGACCAATCTCATAATCTGCGCAGAAGTCAAAATAATACGAGAGACAGAGGATGCACCTGTCAACGTAATGTCCTGACCATTTGGGTTCTGCAGTCTGACCTCTCATGTTGAACAATTTATTTGCCCCTTGTGCTCGGGTAGCCAGTCCATTTCCAGTATAATATCAAATCCGGTTATTGTTAAGATTATCACATAGACCTCAAATTTCACGACCCCTAGTATAGCCTGGAATGAGCATTTCTCTGTTGACATCATGTCTGATCCATCCAGTAGACGGATTCGTATAGAAAGTCCGGACGAGCGGACAACATTCTACTTAGTCATAATAAAATCGTGGGATATAAAGGAGTGTGTCGCTCTAGTGTCGAAGAAGGTCTTGGCGGGGTGTCCTCCTACCAACAGAATTCCTGACAGAATAGGGAGTATATATATATATCATATTCTAATATACAAGATGTAGGTATACATATATATCCAGTATAGCATAATTATCAACATCTGATATATCGCTATAGTCAAACATATATACCTATCACTACATCGGGGGCTGGTCTGTGTTATACATCTAGTGCATAGGCCTCCAAGGGCACTGCTCGGCCCTATTGGCCTCTCCTGCTAGCTCTGTCCCGGCGGCCTTTCTGGCCCTGTCCTTGTGCTGGCTTCCCACCCTGTATAGCTCCTAGTCCTGGCCTTCCTGCTGCATGTGGGCAGAAGGCCCTCATATGCCCTGGCTGCTGACACAAGAAGCAGTTCCCTGCGAAGGGAATGTCTCGTCAGGCTACTGGCGCGGGATGTGGTGTTGGAGCTGTTCTGACGTCCTGCTGCAGTGCTGGGGGTGTTGGTGGTGCTGGTAGTCATGGTGGGTGCCTATAAGGCTGTCTGCAGTGTCTCTGCCTGCGCTCTCTATCCTGTCAGTTGGTTGTGGTAGAACCCTAGGGAGCCCAAAACTTGAAATAAATCGACCAAGAAATCGGGTCACGGGTTGGTCACGCCCGTGACCGACCCGTCACGCCCGTGACATAGGGCGTGACCACATTCGACGATCGTCGATTTCAGTTCGACGATCGTCGAACCCAGAAATTTGTCACCAGACCTGTCACGCCCATGACTCGCCATGTCACGCCCGTGACATAGGGCGTGACCATGATCGTCGATTCCAGGTCGACGGTCGTCGACCCAAAATTGGCCCCGGGGCATGTCACGCCCGTGACCCGCCATGTCACGCCCGTGACATAGGGCGTGACACGCTCGACGATCGTCGATTTCAGTTCGACGTCGTCGAACCAGAATTAGTCACCAAACATGCCACGCCCGTGACCCACAATGTCACGCCCGTGACATAGGGCGTGACACGCTCGACGATCGTCAATTTCAGTTCGACGTCGTCGAACCAGAATTGGCCGCACAGGCCTGTCACGCCCGTGACCCAGGTGTCACGCCCGTGACAACCGCTCGACGATCGTCGATCTCAGTTCGACGATCGTCGAACCCAGAACTGGCTAACCGGGCCTGTCATGCCCGTGACCTATGTGTCACGCCCGTGACCAAGGCCGAAATGACAAGCCAGGTTGGAAATTTCGGTAACCGACGCCATAATAAATTCTGACCATGGGAATGAAAATCAAGAGTATTTATGGGTCGTTCCCTACTTTAATTATGTTAATAATTAAGGAAAAGTGGGTCCAATAGGAAATTGCCACCTGGCAAGCACCTCTTCATCTCCAACTTTTCAACTGCCAATCGTCATAACCGAAACGTCATAAGGGTGTTATTAATGGCCGCCAACGTTTCATCTCCAACGTTTCATCCCTTCCCCTCCCCATTTGCTGATCTATAAAAGATTCCTAAGAGCAAGAGGAAAAGGTTACACTCCCTCAAACTGTTTCAGACTTCCCCTTGCTGTTGAAGAATTTCCGGCGGCGCCACCACCGCGCAAATGGCTTCCCGACGCTCTGCACGCCTTCAACCCGCGAACAAGGTCCTCCCCTCCCTCTTCTTCTGCGGATAGATCTTAGGAATCGTTAGGAGAGATATCGGGCTCAAAAGAGCCAGATCGGGTGAGCGTATTCGTGGTTTTCCGAAAATTTCATGGTGGCGGGTTCGCCGGAAACCGCCTCTCCGGCGGCTGTGCCGCCGCCCGACGATAGCCCTCGCCTCAACGGAGGTGGTGGTGGTGGCCGGCCAGGGAGATGGCTGGATGGTCGGGAAATAGCTTGGAAAAGCTACAGGATATTAGGTTTTTAGGCCTCTGGTTCGGGCCGTTGAAGAAGATGAACAGTGGCATGAGAAATAAATTCTATTTTTAAAATAATTTCTGAATGAAAAATCTGTCTTGTTAAATAAATTGGGAAAAATACCTAGAGGCTCCTACAGGAAAAATGATCAACATAGGAAGTGTAGCCCTTGAAGTCTACTTTAATTCAAAATTAATTTCACTCGAGTCGGAATCCTGGTTAGACCACAGCACCCTTTTTGGTGAGGTCTATCCAGAGGGCTGCCTTGACCTTAGAAAAATTCCCCACTCCAATTCAGTCATCCAAATGACTTGAAATTTGGGGTGTGGTCTAATCTTACATATATCTAGGTGCTATCCAAAAATGAGAATTTTTGGAGAATAGTTTTCTATAGTTTTTAGAAAAATTCAATAATCCTAGCCGAATTTAATTAGATAGTTAAATAATTTCCAAACCCTCCCAAACTTTGGTGAGTGGTCCCTGGGGTCACTATAAGGTTCTGTATAATTTTCCATCTCATTTGTAGATGGTTTGGACTAGAAATGATCAACCCTAAGTTTTGCCCTAATAAGGGGTCTTAGGTTAAAAGTGCACTTTTGAATTTTGAGTGGTGAGATCACCTCAACAGAGGCTGAGATTTTTACCACTGGCTAGTAATATTCTCTAGCACCCCCTCATGGAGTTTGAGGTGGATCGGGGTAAGTTTACCCTAAGGACCAAGGCCAAACCCTAAGGTTGGATCTTGGTGGTTTGTGAAGGTCATGTGGTCAAATGACCTTGGATTGACCCGAAATTGGGTGAAGAGAACCATAGGGTCAATATAGTTCTCTGGATGAAATCTTAGTAAATTTGGAGACCGTTGGGATACCTGAAAGTCTAACCCTAGTTTAGGGCGCAAAACTTGTAGAGATAGGAAATGACACTAAATCATATTGAAAAGTGGTGAGATTTGGGGAGAGTGAATTATAGAGATGGTACAACTCTGGATATTTTTCTATGAATTTTATGTTCATTATTTTGGATACTTCCTTTAATGATTCAGTAGTTGTATGATTTACTTAGAAAATTTATTAGGGAATACACACTCACTGGAAAGTGATGAAACTTAAGCAGAGAACGTTTATTATGATTTTAAATCTCTGTGAATTTTTATGGGATTTTTGGAAGATTAATTCTAAGGCTCGCTTCATTAAGTATGTTTTACCTTGATTATTTGATTAAATCTTTAGTGGTGGTTAGCAAGCTAGTAAAATTATGATTCTCTGCACAAAGATCTTTTATATATCATACTACTGACTAGTGATTTTTCCATAATTTTTAGATGAATAATTTCAGTACTTCCTTCACTACGTAGAATTAATATGATTATACTAAATAAATTATTTAGAGGTTAAATACTTTCTATAAAATTCTGAGAATTTGTATTTGAGGTTATTTTGCTGTTATTTAATGATCATGATTTTTGAGTAGCCATTACTTAGGAAGATCATGTAGTTCATGTTTAAAATGACCTGTGGCACGTCCTTTGGAAAAATTAAATAAATATCAGATTAATTAGGAAAATTATAAGTTTCTGGATTTAGACCAATTATGTTATGGTAGACCTCCAGTAAAAATTATAGGAGATTTGGAAGACAACTTAGTGTACCTCCTCTTGGGTACCTCATATAGTTTAGGATGGTCTGCATATAGTAAAGCCACGGAATTTTGATAGTTGATGGTTGGTAGGGCAAACTAGGATCGAGTTCATCATTGGGAGACTTGTTGGAATAAGGGAGTACGGGAACGACGAAAGATCGTCCATCCCGGGGAGAAGAGGAAGAGTCTTAATACTCTAGGGTTAGAACTAAAGTAACTAAAAGGGGATCGGGCTAAGGGAGATCAACCAATAATAATAAGTGCCTTGCGAAAGGGAACTTCGGGTCGTAATGCCGCCGTCTTGGTTCCTAGTGCCCCTTGAGAGCCCTTCACGGGGTATACCGGGGGCAGTCCTGGGCTAACGTAAACCATAGGAATAATAAATTAAAAGAGCAACTAGTATAACTAGGGCTGCACACACACACTCCCCGATAGCTAGGAAGGTAGAATGATAGGACTTATTGCCATTCAGACAGTAGCTCTGAAGGTAGATGCACGGACAGGACTGTCCGGGGGGCCGAGGGCTCGAGGGTTGGAGTACAGATTAAAGGTGGTGGGTCTTCGGTACTCGATCGTCGTTCACACCGATATTGGTATGCTGACTCGGCGGTGTGGGACACTTAGCCAAAGAAAGTCTGGAGGGTACATCCAGCAGTAGTACGCGGATACTCTAGGTTGTGTTCTTCTAGGGGCGTACGGGAGGGCTAGGCCTGGTAGTGTGGATGCCCGCCTAGGAGTGGGGGGCCCGACCCACTGTCTCCGTTTGCCACTACGGAGGTTCCTGGGAGTGAAGCTAGCTGCCCGAACAGGGGGAACTAAAGTTCTGTGCGCATAGAGTCATGTGCGTGAGTTGCACTTGCATGAATCATGGCATAGCATATCACTACACTCATATTTGCATACAACCGACACCCCAACGTATAAATTGGTATGGGACTTTTTATACGATGGGAGCTTTGCAGAAGACCCCTTAACTTATAAGTTTGTATGGGCATTCATATAAGTTAAGGTTACATACTTACTTACTTGTTGCTGACTTACTATTCTCTAGCTGCCTTTTATACAATTTGCTATTTATTAATTGTTCTACCTATTACAACATTTATACTGTTCACCTGCTATAACTTGCTAGTTAGGTCTACCGTCACCTGCTTGACTATTCTCCACTTTTGTAGCTTCCCTTTCCTCCTCTCCGCCCAGTGCTTAGGAGCCGTGGTGGGAGGGGTAGGGGATGATAGGGCTTAGTCTTTATGACTAATGGTTTTCGAACCAAACATTACAGGAGCTCCGGATGGGAGACAGGGACCAGCACCAGCGGAGTACGGTGCGCATGGAGGTAGGACAGTCTAGCACCGGTGCACCTGCGACCAGCTCCGTGAGTGATTAGTATTTCCTTAGCTTCCGCGATGAGTGACTTGTAGTGAGGACTCTGATGTACTGGGCTCGAGCCCATTTATCTACTTTTCTATTATATGTATTGATGGACTGGATATGATTCACTTTTATTTACATGTTTCTGTGGACTTGTTTACATTTTTTTTGTATAAATACTTCTCTCTCTTGTGATCGAAAAGGGCCGGCAGAATTGGCGTTTTGTAGTGGTTGCCTTCCCGAGATGTCGGTGCCACCGCAAAGCGGCAACTCTGGGCTAAGACCCCGGTGGTTGAAAAAGAAAAAAAAAGGGGGTCTTACATGTAATGACGTGGCCATGTGTCGGCCTGTGATTGGAGGTTTTGGGCGGTCGCCGTGTGAATCATATCATCGATTGAGGTACCGCGCGACGGTATCTAGTTATCACGCGACGGTAGCTTGGTTTAAAGCCTAGGAAGTGGCATTTTCAATTCATTTCTCTTGGGGCCAAATTCTGAGCGGTTGAAGGAAAGAGGAGAGGCGAACGAAGGAGAATCCGCCATAGTTGGAGTTTCAAAGTTTCAATTCGCGAGCCTAGTTCGGATCTACAGAAGCAAGTCCGTTGCGATTGTTTCCATCCGGATAGATTCTCTCCCATGATGCGGAAACGAACTTCAAGGGTAACAATCTTCCTCCTTGGATATGTGAAGTCCTTTATTTTAGCATGAGAGGGAAATCGCTCCACGAGCATATGGAAGTGGTTCTTCTGACGGGTTGATCGGTTGTATCCCCGTTATCTTTGCATTTAGAATCTGGAATCGAAGTACGGAATACGCATGTTGTGTGAAGCCAATCTGGACAGATTGGTCTGGATTGGTGATGATTGTTTGTATACCGGAGAAGACTCCATGGTAAACGTGTAGATTTCAGAGTCATAGGGTGTATAGGTGGTTGCAGTTAGAGTACTGGAGTAGGTCTCCAAGAAAACACCCGCTTAGGGGAAAACAATAGCTTGTCCCCTACCGCGCAGCGGTAGTGCTACCGTCGGCGGTAGCTCCCAATGAGCACTGTTTTGGTGAGGCCTATCTCTTGGGGACTCGGGGGCCATTGTTTGGTGATGCCTATCTCTTGTAGACCTAGGGGCCTTTGTGTAGAGCTGAGAGCCCGTAGGGCCCATCTTAGGCGGTCGTGAGTGCTAGCCTTGGACATACCGTGGTACTGAATTATGTGATTGGGCAAGGGGAGGCTGACCCGCATCATGGCTTGCGAGCCTGACGGTTTGAGCAATGGGTTGTAGCTACCTATATCCACCCTATGACATTCGACTTAATTGGAGTGATTCAGTGGCATAGATCCAACACAAAGAGCGCCTTGACTTTGTCGTAGCATAGGAAGGATGAGTCTTTGGCTTCGGCCCGGGAAGACTAGCAATGCTCAAATGATGCTAACCGCGCTGAGAATGGAGGTGTGGCCCTTTGAGGTCCGGTGCACCAAGAATATGCCATGGGTGCACGGTGCGTGTGGCCGGTAGTTCCAACGTCTGTGGTGAATGGTGCTTAAAGTGCGCGTTCCAACTACCTTTATATATCTATGCTAAATGTCTGCAGGGAAGGAACATCGCCACCCCGAGAGAAGGGTATGGTTATTATAATTTGTTCAGCTAATGTGATTGTTGCTTTGTTTGCAACCGCTGTGGTGGAATGATTTCGTGTAAGTGTAGCAGAGCCAAGCGGGATATAACGGGTTGTAGCCCGTGGTAGCTAAGCCGGCCCTCGAAGGCCAAAGCGAAGTGTGTTTACTTTCACTATTTCATGTGTGGTCGGCCTGCGTGCCGAAGTATGTAAAACACTTTTATTTGAGAAAACTTTTGTAAGGCCTTAAGGCCATAACTTTTGGTGTATTTGGTTTATCATTCCTGATTTGTGGCAGTGGACATTCCTATGTTTGGGTTCTATGTAAAATCTTAAATTACTTCCGCTAGAATGCACTCTGAGTTAGGATGCTGTTTATAGATTTTGGTTTCAATACGTAACTCCACTAGCTTTCCGTAGAATATGGCGTGGGACCTCGGCCGGACCTTCTGTTATATTCTATACGAAGGATGAGGGTGTTACACTAGTCACTAGGCATGTTAAACGAGGGAGGGGTAGACCAATAAAGACTTGGAATGAAACTACAAGGAAAGACATGATGTACTTAGGCATTAATGAGATTATGACAAAAGATAGGCACAGTGGCGACAAAGGATCCATATAGCCGACCCCACTATAGTAGGATAAATGCTTGAATGTTGTTGTTTTACTCATATGTCATATGCTCAAATGGGGGCGCGTTGGAACTTATTTAATTGGTTGGTTGGACCTTATTTATTAAGCAAGAAATTAGAACTTAAAAATTCCTCTCTCTCTCTCTCTCTCTCTCTCTCTTATTTCCTCCTTTCTTATCTCTCGCTCTAACCCACGGGAAAAACTTACACGCCCTAGCCGCAATCCGTGCGGGTAGTTTCTCACCCGATTGACGCCTAGCCCTTCCCCGTCGCCGTTGCGCCTCCGTCGGTGACTCGCTCTAAGGGGAGGGCTCATAACAGTCGGGTATCAGAGCTAGGTTTGGGCAGATTTCAGCATGACATGCACCCTGAGGTTTGGTCCGGCTCTACAGGGAAACCCGCCCGACGATCTAGTTAACCTTAAACAAGAAGGATCCATCGACACCAATCTAGAACAATTCCAAATTCCTCTGTCTAGGAAATGTCCGTCTTACCAGAGCAGCAAGTTCCCCTCTTCACCGTCGGCCTTCACGAACGATTACGTTGGGATGTGGAATTCCTTCTGGTACGTGATCTCAACACAGTTATGAGCCTTGCCAGGGCTTGTGAACGGCGACTGCTATTAGATCGACCGGCTTTGGGAAATTGAGACTATTAGGGCGCTTACTCTCTAGCCAGTGTGCCTGACAAGACTCCATTCTGGAACAATCCTCCACGGCCTACTGTCTGCCCCCGTTTTTCCTGCATCAAGATGACCGAGCGTCGCGAAAAAGGCGTGTGCTACAATTGTGATGAACATTTCACACCGGGATATCAATGCAAATGCTTATTTTGGCTCAAAGTAGATGATTCTCCCAATGATGATGCGACAGACGGATAAGACACAACAATACCCTTCAATCCAACTTGAGGACAAGCTTTCTTCGAACGAGAACGACGATGTTATAGGGTGTGACGATGTCAGTTATCTTAAGTTTATGGCGTGTTAATTTTAATAGTATTTTACCCATATGTCATAAGCCAAAATGAGGGGCGTGTTGGAACCTATTTAATTGGCAGGTTGGGCCTTATTTGTTAAGCATGAAATTAGAATCTAAAAATTCATCTCTCTCTCTCTCTCTCTCTCTCTCTCTCTTATTTCTTCCTTTCCTATCTCTCTCTCTAATCCACGGGAAAAACCAGTGTACGTGCCCTGGCCGCAACCCGCGCGGATAGTTTCTCTCCCGATCGATGCTGAGCCCTTCCCCGCCGCCATTGCGCCTCCGTCGGTGACTCGCTCTATGGGGAAGGCACATAACAGTTCCACACAAGGATTGAT
Organism: Platanthera zijinensis; assembly: GCA_039513925.1. NCBI lineage: Eukaryota > Viridiplantae > Streptophyta > Magnoliopsida > Asparagales > Orchidaceae > Platanthera > Platanthera zijinensis. The sequence continues at coordinate 69,885,742 of CM077096.1, forward strand.
GCAAATCATGGTGTGTGATTAGGAATGTTGTCACATATACAATATTATTGGTGCGAGCTCATGAATATAATGTAGGATGAATGACTATCTGTCAAACTGATTAAACATTTGAATATTATCTAATATATCTTGTGCATATGAACCCCCTAGATAAGATTTAGATAATGGGTCATAAAATGAATTTTGTTAGCATTGATGCATGTGGCCCCATGATATCTACATTATTTAAAGAAAGCCTCAAAAACACCACATGTCATCCTCACAAAAAAAAATAGAGCTACAAATAACCAAAAAAGCGACGCTCAAAATCAGACAAAACGTATGTGCCAAATTTGAAAAAATCGCACGAGACCCAAATTGTAAAATTCTGATCTTTAATACCCCCGCTACCCTCGCACAAAAAAAAATAAACGCTACCCCCAAAGCGCCCCCAACCCTAACTGCCCGACCAGAGCATCTCCTCCGCCCAGGCTCTCCTCCGGCCGGTGTCTGCACGCCTCCACCGAACCTCCTCTCCGTCAGCTTGTGATGGCTTCTTCAGCGCTCTCCTCACCGGTGTCGGCATCAAGGTTCCAAATCCTAACCCCGCCTATCACCATCACTTCTTTCTATTTTGATCTCTTTTTTAGGGTTTACGCACATGCTCTCCTCTGGTCAGTGTCTGCGCGCCTCCACCGGACCTCTTCTTCGCGGAAGCGACAGCTTCTTCAACGCTTCCCTCACCGACGCCTGCATCAAGGTTCCAAATCCCACCTCTCCTGTCACAATCATTTCTTTCTATTTTGATCTATTTTGATGGCTTCCTAATGATAGAAAAAATCTCATGTAATTTCTCAATTTGATAGAAAAAAATTTCAAATCAAATTTTCGATCCATCTTGGGTGCGAACGGGCAAAGCCCGTGAGCACCCGAGATTTGCGACGCGGAGCCCGAGTAGAGGAGGCTGAAGGCCGCCCGAGAACATCGAACACAAACCGATAAATCCTCCTTGAGTGCGAACGGGCGAAGCCCGTGAGCACCCATGGCAACCGGGAGCATCAAGCACGGACGGCAAGCCGTGCGAAGATGCTAGTGAGAATTAATGTTAATGATTCTCATGTAAGACTCATTGTGCTCATAATCAGTGGTGAACGCAGAAACATTTTTCAGTGTAGGCGGACTTACAAGTTGTTTGATTGATACTATTAAATTACGCCTAATAATTTTTTTTTTTGAACAATAGGGTATTAGCCACAGTTTAAACCGTGACTAATACTATAATTTTTGTAAGAATATGACCGTGGTTAATACAGATAATTTTTTTAAAAATAGAGTATTAACCACGATTTATAGTTAAATTCGTGCTAATATAAATAAATTTTAAAAAATACGGTATTAGCCACAGTTTAAACCGTGGCTAATATTGTTAATTTTTAAAAAATAGAGTATTCACCACGATTTGAACTATATTCGCCACAGTTTTTCATCCGTGATAAATACTATTAATTTTTTTAAAAAAAAATGAGTGTGGGCGACCGCCCACGCTCGTCCCAAGGTGGGTCCGCCCTTGTGCTCATTGGTGGATATTTAAGTGATGCATGAACATTTATGTAGTGGATTGAAATTAATATTTATTATCTGCATGAATTAAAATATTAAATTAGAAGTAATGATATATGTTAAAAGATTTTATAGGGGTACTGTTATATATAAATCATAAATGATTATATATAAATCAGATTTTAAGAAAATTTAGGTCATTTTTATTTACTAGATACAAATAGTATATTAAACGTAAAACTCTTTTTTTTTCATTTCCCCTCCTACTCTAGCCCAGTGGCCTTCCTCCCGATTCCTATTTCCGCTTTGGCGATACTGCAGACGATGAAATCGGGTTGCTTCCCGGCGGCTTCCCGACGGCGCAGATCAATTCATCTAGATTCCCTGCACTGTGCGATCGCAAAGCCTCCTCCTTCCCGTGAGTTGTACCGTTCTTCCCGCTCTGTGCGATCGCAAAACTGCTTGTCGACCTCCAAATCTGACGGCTTCTCACTCCAGTTCATGGCCGGAGACTTCGTGAGCATCATCCCGGTGGCTTCCCCGTGAGCTCATGTGCGAACGCAAAGGTTCCTCATCTACTGTTCTTCTTCCTAAGCTTGCATTCTTCATCTCGAGTCCGCCTCGGGCATGCCTCATCCCAAGTCCGCTGACGATGAATCCATGGCCGTTGACCTCTTCCCTTCCAGCGTTTTCTCTTTTGGTCATGAAAGCAAGGTATGTTCCTAAACCTAATCTATGGTGTGTGAATTTTATGTTCCTAACCCTAATCTCACATTTTCTTCTTCTTCTTCCATTTAGGTGAGTTCTAAACTTCCATCATCCAGAGATCCGATTCTGCAACCTTCCGATGTGTTGCAAGAGGTGAGATGTTTAAATTTTTTCCATTGCTATAAGTCTAATTTTGCATATTCTAATTGTTTTTTTTAGGAAAAAATCTTATCAAATCGAGTTTTGTATCTTGATAAGAAGTAATTTTTTTATTTTTATATTGATTTGTATATGACCATTATGTTTGTGTATAACAATTTTTTTGCCTTTGTTTGTGTATAATAAAGATTTGTATATAGCCATATTCAGGGGCGGACCCACCTTGGGACGAGCGTGGGAGGCCGCCCACACTCTTTTTTAAAAAAAAAATTAATAGTATTTGCCACGGAAGAAAACCCGTGGCGAATACAGTTCAAACCGTAGTGAATACTCTATTTTTTAAAAATTAACAATATTAGTCACGGTTTAAACTGTGGCTAATACCCTATTTTTTAAATTTATCTATATTAGCAACGGATTAAACTATAAATCGTGGCTAATACCCTATTTTTTAAAAAATTATCTGTATTAGTCACGGCTTAAAACGTGGCTAATAGCCTATTCTAACAAAAATTATAATATTAGCCACAGTTTAAACAGTGGCTAATACCCTATTGTTCAAAAAAATATTATTAGGCGTAGTTTAAAAGTATCAATCAAACAACTTGTAAGTCCGCCTACACTGAAAAAAGTTTTTTGCGTCTGCCACTGACCATATTTGATTTACATATATCATCACCGATTTTATAGGCATGGGCTAAAATTATGTTATTATGTGAATAGCCAGTGAATTAATGATTGATGTTTTATTTTATTTGAGCTACTATGAATATTAACATGTAATATTGTCTCCTTCATTTCTTATAGTAAAAGATCCTGAAAGTGAGGATAGATACAACTCTAGAGGGGGGGTGAATAGAGTAATCAAAAATATGACAATCTACTCAACTCCCTTAGAGTAAATTTGCGGAATAAGTATATAGATATAAGAAACCCTAGAGCCTACCACAAAGTGAGGTGCACAGGAGAAAGCTAACTGTAATTACAGTTTAAGCTTTAGTCCTAACCCAGCAACTAGCAATCCTAGTTAATTCTACTCACAGCCACAGTGCAGTAATTAAAATAAGCAACACAGACAACACAAGAAGGTTTATAGTGGTTCCCTCTCAATAGGTACATCCACTCTTCTACCACCCTGGTAGGAATCCACTACAGGTTTTTGTTCAGGTGCCCTGCCACCAACTGATCTGATTCAGGTAGAACAAGTAAACCCTTTGAGCTTTTGATCAGGAGCTCAAAATCCAACACAGCTTTTTGCTAAGCTGCCCTGCCACCAAGGTTCACTTTTGAAGAGAGTAATAACCCTTTGTACAGGAGGTTGAGAGAGTTAGAATGTCTTTTATATTATTAAACAAAATTAGAGAAGCTAGTGGATTGCACTGAGCTATAGAAAGCTCTTAAGGAATCAAAGCTCCCCCTGGCTTAGAGAATATCTAGGAAGAAGCCTTACTTCAGGGTGCAGGTTCTCTTCAGAACTCTTGACAGAGAAGATCTGTTGTCTTGAAGTTCTTGAAGGAGCAGCTTGAAGAAGACTCTTGATGTGGAATGGATGTTCTTCTTCAACAGCTTTTCTTTCTTCTTCTTCTTCTACTTGAAGCTCTGAGTATAAATGTTCCTGTAAGCAGGATGAACTCAGGATTGAAGAAGAGAGTTGTTCTACACTTGTTCTTGTTGTTGAAACTGTGAATCTGTGTATCTGTATATCTCTATTAACTGTATTAACTGTATATGTATCTCTGTATCTTTGAACTTCTTTCAATAGCTCTTTATATATCAGTTTTTGTAATGGCTTCTAACTTTTTCTTGAATTGAATCTTGTCTTCTTCTGAGATCTGCAATCTGGGCTGCAAATAACACATAGTACAAATAGCCTGCAGAAGGACATTCTATAAAGAAATAAAGCTTTCTTAGAAGCTGCTTATCCATTCTGCCAGTCCAAAAAATATTAGAGAAAGTCACATCAAAAACAAACTCTTTACGGCCAAAGAAAGACATCTGTGTCTAACGGCTATAAAGGACAGCATGGCAGATAAAGCACACAGATTTTTCAACTAATAGGACAAAAGACTTTGTCAGATAGAATGAATTATGCATAAAGAATAAGGTAAAGATTTCCTTGATATATAAGCATAAAATCAATGAAATAATCTTTAATAAAATAAGCCAGATATATAAGAAATAATTCACAGAAAAGAAAGAGTACAATATCTCTAAATGCAGACAAAAAGATAGTCGAACGAATCACAACGATCGTCGAATTATCATAGCAGATAGTCGAACTATCAGAACAGATAGTCGACCTGTAAGAAATCTATCGGGACAGAAAAAGTCGAGCAGGACTCGACGATCGATGATACTGAGACCACAGATAATCGAGCTTAACAGAAAAGAACTAACTCAGAGATAGTCGATCTGCTGTCTGACGATAGTCGATCAACTGATAGACGATAGTCGAGCGGCGTTCGACCATAGTCGAACTAAAAACACTTAATCAGATTTTCAATCTGGATAAACAACAACTCTACACAACTGATAGGATCTAACCTAAATCTAACCTTTGACCATAGATAAATCTTGGGTCAAGAAACTAATTGAAAAGACTTAACTCAAATCCAAACTAGGGTACCAACAATATCTCCCTATTTTAGTCAAGTCTCTCAAAACAAAAAGAATGCTATAAATAGATATAAAAACAACAATAACCTGTTAGGATCAAAGTGTATCATATCATATCAATTAGCAGCATTTCATATCAAACATAAAATCAAACAATCAAGCAAAACAGACTGTCAAAATAAATAAATTAAACATTATCAGAATCTGGTTTAGAAGAGAAAGAAACAGGAAGGAAGGAAATTTTCCTTTTAGGATCAAGAGCATCCTTCTTTGAAATCTCCAAGTCCTGTTCTCCAATAATCTTAGATTCACTTGCTCTGGGCAAAACAGCCTTTGGATGCTTTTCCATATATATTGAGGCATCAAAAACTTCTGGTCTGACTTGATATCTGTCTAGTTCCTTTTCTCTGAACTTTGACATAGTTGTTAAGCCTGTTATGTCTTTGCCTTCAGCTTTAGCTTTTTTAATTTGGGCTTATCCAACTAACTCAAGAAATCTGGCCATCCTGAACTCAGGATTAAGCTCTTGGCTTTCATAAGCATTTTCATCAGCTGGATCTAGAGGCTTTAGAGTCTTGAACTTTGTAGAAAGGTCTAACAGACCTGCAGCTGGTTCTATGTCTTCTTGAATAACAAGAGATGATGGTGGAGCAACCTCTGCAAATTTCTTGCTTGACTTGTCAGAGTAAATTACTCTTTTTCCTTTTGAATCTACTTGCTTAATCTGAACTGGCTTTTTGGAGGGAAGAATTTTGCTCTCCTTAAAAGGTGAAACTTTTCTTTTTGGTGAAGGAGGAGGAGAAAATGTTGGTTTCTGGTAAGTCATCTCCTTCACCTGCTCTTTAGGTCCAGCTACTTGTCTTTGTTGGCCTGAATGAGATCTGTCCTGGTAACCTGGGTTTCCTCTTCTCTGATATGCCTGAGAAGGTGTAAATCTGGTGGAGGAGCTGAGGGATTAGAAGATACATTCCCTGAAGCTCCTGCACTATGAGGAGGAGGAGGAGGACCTCTAGGAGTCCACTTAGGAGCTGGAGTATCATATCTTTTGCTCTTCTTCCTCTTCTTCTGCTGATTTCTAGACAGTCCCATCCAATGTTGAAAATCCTTAGACTTGGGGTCAATCCCTTTCAATATATAATAGGGGATGTCATTCTCTGGATTTGGAGGAGGAGGAGCTTGAGCTTTCCTTTTTCCTTTGAGCAATTTTCCTTTCCTTGGTTCCTTCAGAATCCTCTGAATCTTCCTCATCATCAGAATAAGATGACTGAGGTTGGTCATATGGATCAATGATATCTTGAACAGCTTTTTCTTTAGCTTTTAAAGCAGCCTTTTCTTTTTCTTCTTCTATGGCATCCTGAGCCAATAGAAAATCCAGGTCTAATCCTAGAGTATCATCCCATACAGTTGATTTCTCTTCTAAAACATTTGTAACTATCTTGAGGACCAGTTCTTCTGCAGCAGGTTCTGGAGCAGGTTCTGGAGCATCTTGAGCTTGATCTGTAGCCAAAGGGACACAAAAATTTTCTAAATGGTATAGAAACATCCCTTCAAGGTATTCACAAGTTAACATGTCAGTCAACATATCAGTCAACAGGTCAGTAAAATGAGTAATTGTATTACCTGCAGAATTTCCTAACTCCCATAAGTCATCTAGGTAGGAGGTAATGACTACTTCTAGATACATGGCAATAATAGGAGTAGATGATTCTTCAAGACAAACTCTGAAAGCAAATTCAGCCTCAGTTATAACTTGAGCTTTTGGAGCAACAGCTGTGTCTTGAATTTCAGCTGTATCTGGAACTGCAACTGCAACTGATGTTGTAATCTCTGAATCTGCAGCTGTATGAATTTCATCTGATGGTGTATCTTCTGGAGTTGCAGCTGAAAGAATGACCAGTGGAAGTCCTGAGACATCTTCCTGGAACATCTCCCCCTGCCTGACTTCAGTGGGTACTGAACTCAGGCCCCTAAGAGAAGAGGGCTCAGTAGAATTTGAGAGGGCTGTAATGGAGGATGTAAGAGATGAAATGGAGGCAACAAGAGGGGCAATTGCTGCTTCACTTATTGATTTGATTGAAAGAGTAATTAGCTCCATGATGCTTGCAATGAGAGCTGGTGTTATTTCAAAAGATGTAGATGGGGGAATCACAACTGATGGGTGAACATCAGGGATGATGTTCTCCTGATGAGATGCAGATGCATGAACTGGTGATGGAGATGTAGATGTATGAAGATCAATATGATCTTGATGTGAAATTGGTGACTGAGGTGGAGTTGGAAGTGTCTCAATAACCAACGGATCAATGCTAAGATTTGAAATCCCAGTAAGGTGTGAAGGAATTGGAGATGCTGGTGGTGATGCATGAAGAATAGCAGTGAATATAGATGGTACTGTAATAGAAGTGGATGGCAACGCAGATGCAGATGTAGATGGAATGGAGGAAATGGAAGAGCTTCCTTCAATTAGGTGGGGGGTGACTGGTACTGTCCTTGTGTTCTCAGATGGAACAGGAGCAACCCCAGCAGGTGAAGGCTTCTGGATATTCCTTCTCCACTTGATGAACAGAGTGGGATCCATCTTCTTGCTTGCCTTGATTGATGTTGAGACTGTTCCCAACAGCTGAGGATACTTCTCTCTTAGAAATATCTCAATCACCCTACCAAGGGTTACCTCTTTCTTTGAATTCTTTTTCCTGATTAAATCAAAAACTATTCCAGCCCAATTTATTGCTTTCCTGTTAGCAATATCACACATTAAGGCAAACTGCTGCCTGGTAATGTTATCGTGCGCAGAGTGCTTTCCCAACAGCACTTTTCCTACTAGTTCTGCTAAGAACTTGATCTTCATCGGGAAGCTTACCTTCAGCAACTTGGAAGGAATGTCTTCAGCATGTCCTAGCTCTAATAGCATCCGGATATACTCCTGAGTATCTTGATCATACTCTTCTTGACCATTGATCAAACCAAAAATCTCAGTTAAGACGACAGGCGTCAAAATTACCTCCTCGTTGCTGATAGTCCATGTCATCAATTCGTCGCTGGAAGACGATGTATAGACCCATTCTTTGATTTCTGGAATATTTATCTTAATCCTTGTAGATTCAAAAAGAACAGATGCTTCTGTTCATTTAAGGGCTTGGTGAAAATATCACCCCTCTGAAGGTCAGTGGATATGAACTCAAGACTGATTTTGTTTTTTTCCACACAATCTCTTAGAAAATGGTGTCTGGTCTCAATGTGCTTGGTCCTAGAGTGGTGCATAGGATTTTGTGCTATGGAAATAGCATTGGTACTGTCACACATGATTTTTGTGTTCTTGTGTGTGTACCCATAATCCAAAAGCTGGTTTTGAATCCACAGGATCTGTGAACAACAACTAGCAGCTACTATATATTCAGCCTCTGCAGTTGAAGTTGAGACAGAAGCCTGTTTCTTGCAGAACCAAGAGACTAATCTCTCTCCCAGGAACTGACATTTCCCTGAGGTACTTTTCCTGTCAACTCTACAACCAGCATAATCAGAATCAGAGTATCCAATTAACTCAAATTCTGATTCAGCTGGGTACCACAATCCTAAATTTGGACATCCCTTCAGGTATCTCAAAATTCTCTTGAGAAGAATCAAATAAGATTCCTTGGGGTTGACCTGGAATCTAGCACATAGGCATGTGGCAAACATTATGTCAGGTCTACTTACAGTTAAATACAATAGGGAACCAACAATGACCCTATAGTTTTTCTGATCAACTGGCTTACCCTTATCATCAGAATCTATAACTACATTTGTAGTCATGGGTGTATGCATTGCTGAAGCATCAGCCATCCCAAATTTCTTTACCAATTCCTTGGCATATTTGGATTGGGAGATGACGATGCCATCAGCATCTTGCTTTACTTGGAGACCAAGAAAGTAAGACAGCTCACCCATACTACTCATCTCAAACTTAGAGTGCATCAGGTCTGAGAACCTTTTGCATAGTTTGGGATTAGTGGAACCAAAGATAATGTCATCCATATAGACTTGAACTAACAGGATTGTGTCCTTGTGATGCTTAACAAACAGGGTTCTATCAACTACTCCCATAACAAAGTTGTGCTCTAACAGGAAACTAGCTAGAGTCTCATACCAGGCTCTGGGTGCTTGCTTAAGTCCATAAAGAGCTTTTTGCAACTTATAAACAAATGAGGGTTGAGTTAAATAAACAAACCCAGGAGGTTGTTCAACAAACACCTCTTCATTTAGCTCACTATTTAGGAATGCACTTTTAACATCCATTTGAAAAACCTTAAACTTCATATAGGCTGCATAGGCTAGAAAGATCCTTATTGCCTCTAGCCTTGCAATAGGGGCAAAAGTTTGGTCATAGTCTATACCTTCCTCTTGTCTGTAGCCCAGAGCTACAAGCCTATCTTTGTTCCTTATAATAGTTCCTTGGGCATCCAACTTGTTTGTCTTTTGGTCTTGGAACCAAAGTCCATACTTTACATCTTTCAAATTGATTAAGATCCTCTTGCATAACAAGGATCTAGTGGGGATCTAGCTCAGCATCTTTTATTTTGAGGGGCTCAATTTGTGAAAGGAAACAAGCATGCATCACATCCTGTCTTAATTTATGTCTTGTTTGCACACCAGCTGATATGTCACCAATTACTTGAGATGTAGGATGATCTCTAAGTGTGACAAGATCACTAGGTGGGATGTGATCTTCAACAACAGTTTGGGTTAATTCCTCTTGTGGAATAGGATTAACTGTTGGCGGTACAACAACTGCTTCCACAAAGTCTTCATCACTGTCTGAATCAGTGATATGAGGAGTTGATAGAGGGGGAATCTCTTGGGTGAGATCCTTGCATAACTCTGGTACCTATAATGAGTTTGAGGAATGAGAAGTTTCCTTCTCCTTGTAAAATATTTTTGACTCATCAAAGGAAACATGCACAGACTCTTCTATTTTTAAAGTTGATTTGTTAAACACCCTATAAGCTTTGCTTACTTGGAAATATCCAAGAAAAATTCTCATTGAAGCTTTTGCTTCAAACTTTCTAAGGTATTCTTTGTTGTTATTGTAAATGTACACTACACAACCAAAGACTCTAAAACAGTTAATCTTAGATTTCTTTCCTTTAAGTAATTCATAAGGAGTTTTACCCTTAAGCTTATGTATTAGACTTCTGTTCAAAACATAATTAGCTGTGCTAACAGCTTTTGCCCAATAAGAGAGAGACATGTTAGCATCTGCCAATAATGTTCCTGCAGCTTCAATTAGTGTTCTATTTTTCCTTTCCACTATCCCATTTTGTTGAGGAGTTCTAGGAGCAGAGAAGCTATGTTTGATACCTTCTTTCTCACAGAATTCTTGCATGAAAAGAGACTCAAACTCAGTACCATGATCACTTCTGATCAAAGCAACATGAGTAGAATACTCAGTCTGCACACATAGCAGAAAGTCTGTAAGAACTTTGAAGTTATCAGCCTTAGTTCTCAAAAAGAACACCCAAGTGAACCTAGAGAAATCATCTACAATCACTAAAGTGTAAAATTTTTCTCATAGACTCTGTACATTTATTGGGCCAAAAAGGTCTAAGGGCAATAAATATAGGATTCTAGGTGAATCACTCTTATTTACAGATTTGAAAGAATTTTTGGTTTGCTTGCCTAATTGACAAGCCCTGCATAGAGCTTACTTCTTATAGGGGCAAGAAGGTAAGCCTCTAATAATGTTGTATTTAGATAACCAAGATATATTCTTGAGGTTAACATGGCTAAGCCTTTTATGTCATAAGGTGTTGTTATTGGTTACTTCATTAAACAGGCAGATTTCAGATTGAGTTGAATTAAAATCTACTAAGTAAATGTCACCCTGTCTAATGCCTACTAACACTACATTACTATTTAAAGTAATATTGCAAAGCGTGTCAGTGAATGATACCTGATAACCTGCATCACATAACTGGCTTACTGAGATTAAGTTGTGCTTCAGCCCAGTTACATATACAACCCTTTTGAATGTCACTGCTCCAATGGTAAACCTACCATATCCTTCTGTTTGACCACAGCTGGAATCCCCAAAGATCACCTTTGGTCCAAGCTTGGCCTTGAAGCTTGACAGATTATTTTTGTTTCCTGTCATATATTTGGAACAGCCACTATCCAAATACCATTTGTCTTTAGTAATTGGATAGGTCTTCACTTGCAAAATAAACAGTTAGATATTGTGGACCCAGACAATCTTGGGTCTATTATTCTTCACATAATTAAAACTTGAAATGAAAGAATAAGCAGGCTGAGGTTTATATCCTAAGGGATAGGATCTCCTAGGTGGAATACTCCATGCAGTTGATGGGTCAATGAACCTAGTGTTTCTATTTACCTTAGTGTTTCTAAGGTTCTGATTATTATTTTGAAAATCATGTTCAGATCGTCGATCGACGTTCAATGATCGATGCCCAGATCGTCGAGTATCGGTCGACCATTGGGCCTGCGATCGTCGAGCATAGTTCAACGATTTTTGTATTTCTTTAAATTTCTATTTTCTCTTCTCTCTCTTAGCCTTATTTAAAGCTTTGTTAACTTGATTTACTTGCTCAATATTCTTTATTCCATCAGCTGAAATAAAGTTTACTGGAGTGGAAAGATGGTTTTTCAGAACCATGGGGGGTTCACTTGGTGAAGCTCCTAAGCCTAGCTTATTGTTACCTATCCTAGTGTTTGACATGCTAGCAATCTTTAGCAGCTTAAGACTTCTACCATTAAGAGATTCTTCTAATCTTTTAGATTTGGCTAGTTCAGTTTTAAGAAATTTGATTTCTTCAGTAGATCTAGTGAGTTAAGCTTCTAGCCTAGCATTTTCACTAGATAGGAATTCTGATTCAGCTATCCTATATCTAAGTTCCTTAATTTTCTTCTCTGAGCTAATTAAGTCTAAACAGAGAGATTTAAATTCAAATCTAAATTCAACAGAAGTAAAATTATAAGAAGACAATACCTGATCTTCAGTAGACATTTCTTCTTCATCAGAACTCTCTGCAGCTGAATGATTGCTGCAGGCATCAATTGCCATTAGGAAAATTTCTTTTGCCTTCTTCTCTTCCTCATCTTCACTGGATCTTGAGGAGGAAGATTCCTCATCAGTATCACTCCATGTTTCAGCCACAAATCCTTTCTCCTTCTTCTTGTTTTTGTAGGAGGAGGACTTGGAATGGTTCTTCTGATATTTTTTGTCTTTTCTCTTTTTCTTGTTCTTTTCCTCTAGACACTCAGGTAGAATGTGTCCAGGTTTCCTGCAGCCATAACATATAAGTTCTTTAGCTGGTGTTCTGTCATACTTTGGCTTGTCTTCATATCTGGAAGACTTCTTTCTGAAGTTATTTCTGCCCATTTTGAGAAACCTTTTGGCAAAGAGTGACATTAGCTCCTCATTTGATTGGCTTCCTTCAGATGCATCAGCAGCCTTTAGAGCAAGAGTTTGCTCTGTCCTGGTAGGAGTGGGAGTCTTGGCTTCAGCTTCAGCTTCCCTGGTCTTCAGTACTTGCTCAAATGATTTGAGCTTGCCAAGGAGAGCTTCAGTTGAGATCTTAGTTGTACTTCTGGACTCTTTGATGGGCCAGATCCTGAGATCCCATGTGCTGGGGAAGCACATCAATATTTTGTCATTGACTTCTGTCAATGTGATCTCTTTGTCAAGGGTTCTCAGCTCATTGATGATGGAGCTGAGCCTGGTGTACATTGCATCAACTGATTCTGCTTCAGTCTTCTTGAAATTCTCATATTGGGATGTGAGGTTGGACCTTCTGTCCTTCCTCTCATCAGCTGAACCAGCTACAACGTGGTTCAGTGAGTCCCACATGGCTTTTGCTGAAGTGCAATCAGCCACTTTCTGGAAAGTTTCATCAGACATGGTTTGAGCCAGAATGTTCATAGCTTTTGCATCAGCTATCTTTGCTTTCTTGTAAGCATCATTATAGTAAGGAGGTGGCACTGCACTCAGATTTGTTGAAGTTATAGCAGTAGTTGCAGCAGGTGGTGTTGGTGGTCCTGTCAAATAGAAGAAGAGATATCTTCATCAATAGAGTTCATATACAAACCGATTCTTGTCTTTCAAATGCTGAACTTAGCTAAGTTGCATACTGGAGGTCTGGTGCTAGAATAATCCTTGTACTGGGTCATGAAGTGAATATCTATAAACTTGGTATATATCTAGATCTTGTGACTCAGGTGTTAGTCTGTACAGTCAGTCAATCTCCCTCTAATACCAATTGAAAGTGAGGATAGATACAACTCTAGAGGGGGGAATAGAGTAATCAAAAATATGACAATCTACTCAACTCCCTTAGAGTAAATTTGCGGAATAAGTATATAGATATAAGAAACCCTAGAGCCTACCACAAAGTGAGGTGCATAGGAGAAAGCTAACTGTAATTACAGTTTAAGCTTTAGTCCTAACACAACAACTAGCAATCTTAGTTAATTCTACTCACAGCCACAATGTAGTAATTAAAATAAGCAACACAGACAATACAAGAAGGTTTATAGTGGTTCCCTCTCAATAGGTACATCCACTCTTCTACCACCCTGATAGGAATCCACTACATGTTTTGTTCAGGTGCTCTGCCACCAACTGATCTGATTTAGGTAGATCAAGTAAACCCTTTGAGCTTTTGATCAGGAGCTTAAAATCCAACACAGGTTTTTGCTAAGGTGCCCTGCCAGCAAGGTTCACTTTTGAAGGGAGTAATAACCCTTTGTATAGGAGGTTGAGAGAGTTAGAATGTCTTCTTTATTGTTAAACAAAATTAAAGAAGTTAGTGGATTGCACTGAGCTATAGAAAGCTCTGAAGGAATCAAAGCTCCCCCTGGCTTAGAGAATATCCAGGAAGAAGCCTTGCTTCAGGGTGCAGGTTCTCTTCAGAACTCTTGACAGAGAAGATCTGTTGTCTTGAAGTTTTTGAAGGAACGGCTTGAAGAAGACTCTTGATGTGGAATGAATGTTCTTCTTCAACAGCTTTTCTTTCTTCTTCTTCTTCTACTTGAAACTCTGAGTATGAATGTTCCTGTAAGCAGGATGAACTCAGGATTGAAGAAGAGAGTTGTTCTACACTTATTCTTGTTGTTGAAACTGTGAATCTGTGTATCTGTATATCTCTATTAACTGTATTAACTGTATATGCATCTCTGTATCTTTGAACTTCTTTTAATAGCTCTTTATATATCAGCCTTTGTAACGGCTTCTAACTTTCTCTTGATTTGAATCTTGTCTTCTTCTGAGATCTACAATCTGGGATGCAAATAACGCATAGTACAAATAGCCTGTAGAAGGACATTCTATAAAGAAATAAAGCTTTCTTAGAAGCTGTTTATCCATTCTGTCAGTCCAAAAGATATTAGAGAAAGTCACATCAAAAATAAACTCTTTACGGCCAAAGAAAGACATCTGTGTCTAACGGCTATAAAAGACAGCATGGCAGATAAAGCACACAGATTTGTCAACTAATAAGACAAAAGACTTTTTCAGATAGAACTTGACTTATGCATAAAGAATGAGGCAAAGATTGCCTTGATATATAAGCATAAAATCAATGAAATAATCTTTAATAAAATAAGCTAGATATAAAAGAAATAATTCACAGAAGAGAAAGAGTACAATATCTCTAAATGCAGACAAAAAGATAGTCGAACGAATCACGACGATCGTCGAACTATCAGAGCAGATAGTCGAACTATTAAAACAGATAGTCGACCTACAAGAAATCTGTCGGGACAGAAAAAGTCGAGCAGGACTCGACGATCGACGATACTGAGACCACAGATCGTCGTGCTTAACAGAAAAGAACTAACTCAGAGATAGTTGATCTGCTGTCTGACGATAGTCGATCAACTGATAGACGATAGTCGATCAACTGATAGACGATAGTCGAGCGGCGTTCGACCATAGTCGAACTAAAAACACTTAATCAGATTTTCAATCTGGATAAACAACAACTCTACACAACTGATAGGATCTAACCTAATCATAACCTTTGACCATAGATAAATCTTGGGTCAAGAAACTAATTGAGAAGACTTAACTCAAATCCAAACTAGGGTACCAACAGATCCTTAACTCGCACTTTCGTTCTCGTCTCATTAATTCAAGTTTTTCGGGTCGGAGTGCGGCACATGTAGGCTCTATTTGTTTGAGCGTTTCGCTTCTCCGTTTTGGGCAAACGCCGCCGGAAGGAGGGTAAACAAATGAACCTCCGGCGGCGTTTGCTCCGTTTCCACCCGCCCGCCTTGAGAAACGCCCCAAAAAGCTCTGTTTGGAGCAGCCACCTCCCCCCTCCGATTCGAACACTCCGTTTCCACACGCCGGATCGACCCGCCACCGCCGAACCAAATGGAGTCGTAGTCTCCATTCACCGTAGATGAATATTTTCGAGCCGAGGAGATTGATGGAGATAAGTCGTGTCATATTTGAGAGATTAATGAGATTGATGATTTTTGGATCATCGGATGGATGATTAAAGACCGTGATCGCGTTCGCCGCGATTTTTCATATTATTATGTTTTTTTACTTGTATTTTGAGATTTGCGTTAATTAAGTTATTCGGTCGTGCATTTAGGACCCTCAAATGACTTAACCTAACTCCCCCATTTTATACTCCGTTCGGTTAGGGTATTGGGGTATCGAGAGTTGGACCCTTCATTTTGCCGCTCGGCCACGCCTGTAGGTACGAAGCTCCGCATCGTGAGGTGCTGACTTCTCCCTCTCCCGGTGCCGATGTCGGGAGCCACAACCGTCTCTATCGCTCTCAGGTGATGATGCCTAAGAGCCCTGACTCCACTGATGTCGTTGTTTCTCAAGTCGGGATCCATATCAGCTGCCGATTCTTAAACCAACAACCCCACCAGCTGTTGACTCATCATCCTCTCAACTTCCCTCTTGCCATCCAGACCATACAATCCTCTTTACAGCTTCTACCAGCCCTCTACAGTCTCCACCAACCCTCTTCCTTCCCTTCCTTACCTCAGTCGAGTCCCAATCACCTTCCATATCTTTTTCTGATCCCCCAGTCACCTTTCCCCACCTCTGTTGATCCCCTTGTACCAGGAAAAATTATAGGTGAGTTACTCTCATGTATTTCTAGGTGGGAGATACGGTCGAGATCTGCAGTTAAATAAGGATTAAAAGCCGAGATGCGATCGTATCGATGCGCGGTACATACAGTTGTATCTCCAACAGATACGGCCGTATCTCGGCCGTTGAATGCTCGATCCTACGGTAAATACACATCTTCCACCTATAAATATATGGGAGTAACCCACCAACAATTTTCTCTTTGTAACAACTCATGTGCTTACCAAAAAAAAAAGGGGAAACATAATAATACTAATAATAATGGCAAATTTGTAAATTGCCTCAAATTCCCTCCCCCCACCCTATTTTTTCACGTATTTGAGTTCCGCAAGCAACAAGCCGCCGACTCCTGCAACCCGAGCCCTTCCCTCCACAAGCCGGCAGTAGAAGTTTTTCTCCTCCGAAGGGACCGGCAGCAGCTTCTGCTCCTTCTCTTCTTCCAGTAGCCCTCTTCCCTCTCCTCCAAGGGGAAGGCAACCACCTTCTATTCCTTCGGCAGCCCTCATCCTCTCCATTTGGGGTTGTGTTTGTGAGAGGGACAACTAGGGTTTCTTCCCTTTCTTTTTTGGGCTCGGATTTTGCTCCTTTGGTAAGGATTTCCTCTTTCTCCTCCTTTTTAATGGAAATTTTCGCGCTCTAATCTGAGATCTCATTTCCCATTCGGCCGCCTGCAATGCTTACAAAGAGATCTCATTTCCCATTGTTGTTCTCATTTTCCCAATCGGCCAGGCTTCTCTGCTTGCCATTGCTGCTCCGAAGAGATCGCAGCTCCTGTGCCCATCGGCGATCCCGTGCAGATCTTCCCTCCTCCGATCCACACCGACTGTGCAGATCTCCCTCCGCCGACTGACTGGAGTAGCAGGTAGTTAAATTTTTTTTCCAGAGCCTTATTAATGCGAGATTATAAGAAGATCCATAAGAATGAGAGATTATTGTTAATGTTTTCAAAACGTTAGCACTAGTTAGAATTAAAAAAGGGCTAAGATGAAAAGACGCGATGTCAATCTCAGCCGTCTATCTAATTAATAATAGATCGGATGGTAGAGTCCTCCTGGGGACATGCTCGTCAATAAATGAAATACTAACACTAATTTCGTCATGGCAGGTCTCCACCCAAAGCCCTTTATTACTTTTTTTTAGGGTTCTTCTCGGCTCATCTGCCATCCCTTCCGACGGCTGCAAGTTAAGTTGGGTTTGGGTTAGTTTATTCTCTGCTCTTGAATCCTAGTCCTTTCTTCTGATCTGTAAGCTCCTGTATTTCTCGTTTTTCTTTCGATTTGCGGTAAATCTGTGTGATTTGGATATATGATGTTTTGATTTTTGGCGCAGAGATAATAATAGATGGCTCCTGCACAACCGAAATCGGGTCTGTTTGTGGGGCTTAACAAAGGTCACGTTGTCACTAAAAGGGAGTTACCTCCTCGCCCCTCAAGCAGGAAAGGGGTAGAATCTAAGATCCCTTACCATCATATTTCTTATGATTTTAATCCATTTTCGTCGAGATCTAAACATCCCCGGAGTTATCCAGCTTTTGCTCTTTTCTGTTCATCCATATGCATTTCAAGTTGTGGATAGTATATAATTTTGTTAGATTTACCAAATTGTTAATCATTTTTGATGTGTTAATTTGAATCACCGTGTGTTTATGGACTTCTATATCCGATTGATTATTCAGAAAACTAGCAAGAGGGTTCATTTCGTGAAGAATTTGATCCGAGAAGTTGCGGGGTTCGCCCCGTATGAGAAAAGGATCACCGAGCTTCTCAAGGTAGGTAAAGATAAGCGCGCCTTGAAAGTTGCTAAAAGAAAACTTGGCACACACAAAAGAGCTAAACGGAAGAGAGAGGAGATGGCAAATGTTCTCAGGAAGATGAGGTGAGTTTCTTGATTTCTTCCATTATTTTATTAAGAATTTAAAACTATGTATGTTGTTCTAAAATAAGGAGGGCTTGGTATTCCACCAATAAATAATCTATTTTTTCTTCAAAAAATATAATCACATTCATTCATTTGTAATTATAATTTTCCATTGCCTATTTTTTAGCAAAAAAATCAAGTTATCTCTACCTTTGAGCCTGTTTTGCCCGTGTTTTCAACATTTTTTCCAAGCAAATAGCTTTCTTAAAAGAACATTAATTGTTTGCATCTTCCTAAGAAGATCAATATTGCACATGGTTATGTGTTTACACGAATACACACATATCTCTACTACATATATGAAAGTATATGTATTGGATGCTCTTACCATAGAGTGAACCTCCACCGTTGGATCCAAAGCTTGATTTACTCTCATCCATTAGATGAGGAGAGATAAAGGCATCTTTAGGAGTTAGAGAGAGAGGGCTGAGAGCATATTAATAGGTCTCCTATACCTATAAGAGAGAGAAAGAGAGACAGAGGAGAGGGAGCGGATGAGAGAGAATTTTGGGTTTTTGTTTTAGTAGGCGGGAAGAGAGAGTGGGCGGGAGAGAGAGAGAGAGATAAGGGGGAGATTGTGCGGATGAGAGAGGGTGAGGAAGAGAGAGAAATGACTTTTGTTTTAGTAGGCGGAAGCAAGCCAGGACCGGCAAAGAACAGGCCAGGAAAACCAACACGAAGACGCATTGAAGCCAGCCAATCCGATTAAGTCAGCCCGCAAACCAGCAAGAATAATTAATTCAAACACCTTTCACAAACAAATGTATATAAACTCAATAATCATATATCTTTGGGCAGTGTGGGACTAAAAAGCGGGTGAACAGTGATCACGTCACTGTTCATCCGCTTTTAGTAATTAAATCTTAAATTTTATATATTATAAATTATATATTATAAAATAGTGGGTTATATTAAAGTTATACGTATGTATAAGTTATATTAAACTTATAAAACCCGCGGGCCCGACACTGTTATATTATAAAGTATTTAAAGTATTTATAAGTTATATTTAAGTATTGATAAATTCATTATAGGTGGAAAATTAATTTTTTCAGGCCAAAACTTACATTGTTTTTAAAAATAAAAATTGTAATCTTGATTTATATTTTTTTACGGTCATTTTGAGTACTCATATACATATGTTGCGGACGCAGCCCGCCTTACTGCGCGCACAACCCGTAGCGACGCATTAAGCACGTGTGAAACCCGTGCGGATCCCGCCTGGATGCGGTCAAAGGCCGCCCGAGAGAACCGAGCACGGGCGAAGCCCGTGTGCAGGCGGGCGAAGCCCGCCTGATGCGGCCGAAGGCCGCCCGAGAGCATCGAGCACGGGCGTAGCCCGTGCGAAGATGCTCGTATATATATATATATATATTATGTATATATATGTAGTTTGAAAAATTATAGAGTGCCAAATAAAAATTATGTATGCTATTCTAGGATGTGGTATTTCATTAAAAATTATTTTTTAATAATAATTTTCAATTGCATTTTATTTAAAGTACCAAAAAAAATCAACTTATCTAGTTTTGAACATGTATTGGCTTGATACTTTTGCCATTTTTCCAAAAGCATGTAGGTTTCTTTAAAGTAAATGTGTTGTTTTCCTCTTCAAAAGAAGTTCAATATTGAACATGTTTATGTGTTCGCAGAAATACACATATTTATGTACATATATACTAGTGATCTTGCACAAAATCTCTCTAGCTGCAGTCAGCACATAATATTTATGAACATCATATTTTTTTATGGTAGCTCTATGTATTCAAAAAAATTAAGTGTTCCATTTGATCATGGAGATTAAAATCGAAGCGCTCAGATTTCTTTTTATGGCACGCTGCACACGGGGTGTCTGGATTAAAAAATCATGCATTCCATTAGATCAAGTAGATGAAAACTGAAGGGCTCAGATGTGTTTGATTGTCTTATACTCCTTTTTTAGGAACACGACAATTTTTATGGGTGATTAGTATATGAAGTTTGAAAGTTATGTAAATGTCAATTAAGTTCATGTGATAATATTTTTAGGTATGATTAGATTCTTATATATTTATATGTAATTCAGTATTTGAATATTGTCCACCTTTCTCCGACTTTTGGCTAAGATCAAATGTAGTATTTGAATATTCTCCTATGTCATATGACAATTTAGGAAGAGATAATGTTACAAAATTTAATTAATTCAACAGATGTAAAATTCATTTATCATGCATTTTAGTGCATATAATTTTTGCTAGTTTCTAATAATAAGAGAACTGCACAGGTGCTAAGAAAATTAAGCTCTTATTAATAATAGAATTATAAATTATTAAGAAAATAGGCTGTTATTCTACTCATTTTTAATTTGAAGCTGCCGTTGGTAGTATTCTTTAGAAACAGGTTATGCTTTATTTATAAAATGTCTTTCTATTGTCAATTAGTTTTGCTATCATTACCATTTATGTCGATAATCAATTGCTTCTGAAAGTTCTCTAATCATTCACTTATCATTATGGAAATCATTTATTATTTTAGGGAAAACAAGTACTGTATTTCACAAAATTTTAAAACTTAAATTTTTATTCTTTAAATTAATGTTGCCATCCTTTTCGTATCTTGCAAGATTAATATTAATATTATTTAGGTCTGTTTGAATTGGTGGTGCTGGTGGGAATATGGACAAGATGAGTTTTCTGTGGTGGAAAATGGAGCAGTGGAACTGGAGTTATGAGAAATAAGGAGAACTGTTTGGTAAAATACTAGGGGCGGCACCTGTTATGAACTAGATAACCAAAACACCCTTATGGAAGTAAATTAATACAAATCAGATTATTCTTAATTATTTCTTATAGATTGTTAACAAAATAATAAAATACCAACAGATGAATTAACAAATGAATAAAAATTAAAATGAAATAAAAGATATACTGGTAATTAACAAATCACCAACAAATGGAATTTACAAAAGAAAAAATCACCAACAAATGGAATTAACAAGTCAGATTATTAGTACTTGTAATATAAGAATAATTGAATCACTTATCTGAGAGAATTATATGGTAAATGGAAATTCCAACAACAATGGCGAATGTGTAATTTATTGTATGTTGGAATAAGTAATAGTAAACAGGTTAGGGATTGCAGTGTATAAAGAGTTGAAACATAAAATTTAGGTGAATTTGGTTAATGATTAGATGACTTCTATTAAAGTAGTTTTTGATGAGGATATGACAAATGATTAGGGAATTCTCTTAGTCTCCTCCTTTTGGAAGGAATTGAGCGATAGGAATTGGCTCAATTCCAATTCCCATGGGAAATGGAATTGCTACAATTCCAATTATCTTGTTCGAGTGCAATCAAGAATTCAATCACAGGAATTGGAATTGATAATTTTATTGATAAATTCTTATAATTTTTTAGAAAGACCTGTCGAAGTAATGAATATTTTGTTAAATCTACAGTTTTGGTCATCATGTTCAAGGATTCTAGTGGATACTGAAGAAAGTCCTAATATAGAACATTTCTATGAGTCGCACTAGAACCGTGCCACCCTTTTCCTCCTACCGTAGCGTCGGCAAACAAGCACGTCCTGGACAACTTAATTTATATTTTGCAATCATTCATCCATTTTAAAAATCAAAAGTTTGCAGACAAATTTAAGTTGCATTAAATTACATTCCATCAAAAATAGTTTTACACAAGTATATAATTTCCTTTAACACACACAAAAAAAAAATCTGAAGACAAGCAGCATAGGGGAAGGCTAAAACTGTATACTTCTCGCATGTTAGCAGTTCGTCGGGGAAGGCTAAAACTGAACTTATCTCAGTAATAACATAAAATTGGATGCAATTTTTAAATAAAAATTGCGAGCATTGCTTCTGGAATATAGATGGAACAGAACAAAATGTATAGAGTACGTGCGAACAACCAGAAACAACATAGATCTTTCCCACTTCCATCGCCCTCATATCAAGAAGCTGAAAAATTTGAATGGACGGATAGGCTAGCGTGAAGTACCTCGCAGTTAATTATCGTGCTTGCAAAAGCTTGTTGTTGCCTTCCCACCACTACTGGAGTCGTCTCTCGTGGGAGACGGTGCAAAGGGCATCTTCTTCGCGCAAGAGGAGATGGGATTTAGAGCCCCATGTGTCGAGGGAAATTAAGGAGATGGAGGGACTCCTCCAGGCTCCCTGCTGGAGGAGAGGAGCGTCGTCTGCCATCACCGAAGAGGAACGAGTGGTTGAAATGGGAGGAATCTTGCCGGCGAAAGGAGAGGAGCTGGCTTCACCTTTGGTCGCGTGAGCTGGAGGAGGGCAGGCGGGATCACAAATTCTTACCTCGTGAGGTCGGAATTGGGAAGTGGGGAAAATGATCTAGTATCAAATTCCTACCAAATTTTAGCAGTGCCGAACAACCGAATTAGAATTAAGAGCCTTTTCATCAATTTTGCTCAAATGAACGGAACCTTAAAGTAACCCGTCTGAGGATATATTAATTACTTAGCCGTTTCTATTAAATTAGTTATCAATAATGATATAAATTACAATGCATAGATTAGTGTTATGTTGTTCAATTTGGATTAAGATTATTTCAAAAATTAAATGAGGGAAGAAATTGATGAGCAAATTATACATGTGGAATCTTTATTGTTTGTAGTGGCTCAAATGCATATATGGGTCTGATCTATGAGCTGTTAGTAGTTATGAAATGGTTGATCAACATGATGTGTGAGAAGCTATACTTGATTTCATATTATAATTGTAGAAAAAAGAGATGAAATGGAAAGTGCAATATATTCATCCACATAGGGGCTATATAAAGGAAATACAACAAACCACCCAACACCGATAAGCGGTGTGGGACTAAACATAATAACAGAAATACTACTAACTCTAACACTCCCCCTCAAGCTAAAGGGGGACCCTACAGCTTGAACACAACATAAAATGGAAGGTAAATGAAGGTTGACAACGTGAGACAAAACAACAGCCACCGAGGCACAACCGCGTGTCACCGGGATACTTCAACCGGGAAAGAGACACACGACGTTGGTCCACAAAACCGATCATGACCATGCTGGATGCACTCGGAGCGGAAACTAAGTCAACCACGAAATACCAAACCAACCCTACCAAATCCAGAGAAAATGATGAGGAGACGCAAACAACATACGAAATCGACCTGGGGGCCATGTGTGACTAAGACAGGAGTTGGGAAAGAGGCATCCGAGTCGCCGTTATCACAAACACTCCCCCTCACGTGGAATACGTGCAAGAAGACATAGGATATACCTAGGGGCCATGTGTGACTAAGGCAGGAGTCGGGAAAGAGGCATCTGAGTCGCCGTTATCACAAACACTCCCCCTCACGTGGAATACGTGCATGAAGGCAAAGACTACGCCTGGAGGCTGTGACATACACTCCCCCTCACGTAGATCACGTGCAAGAAGGCGAAAATCATAGAGACGCAATACAACAGCCCAACAACAACTTTTAAATAAAAAAACAACATCAAACTACTAAAGGGCCGGAGAAGATGAGTAGAAGCAGAGCAGCAACGACACGGAGAGGAAGCAGCAGCGGCATGGAGACTAAGCAGCGCCTGGAAGCCGGAGAAGAAGCAGCTGCAGCGCAGCAGGCCGGAGAAGAAGAAGCGGCAGAGCAGAGCATAGGAAGAAGCAACCGTCGGGAGAGAAGTAGAGACGGAGCAAAGCCGTCGGGAGAAGAAGGCGACGGAAGCACAACCGTCGGAAGTAGACGGCGAAGTGGTCAGGAGATGAAGACGAAGCCGTCGGAGTTGTCGATGTCGTAGAGGAGAGCCGACGGGAAAGTCGTCGTTGTCGCAGACGCACAAGAACCAGACGACGAAGACTTCGGGAGAAGCAGACAACGGGATCGTCGTCGAGGAGCAGCGAAGCCATCGGGAGGAGGAAAGACAGGCGTCGACGTCGTCGATGCTGCACAGGAAGCAGACCAGCGGCGTCGGCGAGTGGCAAAGTCGTCGGGAGCAGCGGAATCGGGGCCGCTCCTGTCGACGGGATTAGCAGTCGACTCCGTCGACCGGAGCGGAGGGCGTGAGCCTTAGCAGGCCGCGTAAAAAAAAATGAAGCACGGGTCGGGATTCGGGAGGAACGGGAGACGGGAAAAATTTTAGGTCACAGAACCTGCTCTGATACCATGTAGAAAGAAGAGATAGGATATACCTAGGGGCCATGTGTGACTAAGGAAGGAGTCGGAAAAGAGGCATCCGAGTCGCCCTTATCACAAACACTCCCCCTCACGTGGAATGCGTGCATTAAGGCAAAGACTACGCCTGGAGGCTGTGACATACATTTTCTTTTTTGATGAAATGTAAGGTGCAAGTTTTTCACGCCTGGAGGCCGTGAAAAATTTTAGGTCACAGAACCTAGCTCTGATACCATGTAGAAAAAAGAGATGAAATGGAAAGTGCAATATATTCATCCACATAGGAGCTATATAAAGGAAATACAACAAGCCACCCAACACCGATAAGTGGTGTGGGACTAAACATAATAACAGAAATACTACTAACTCTAACAATAATAACATTTTAAATTTGGAGCTTTCATTCTAATAAGTGAGATTATAACGTAAGTAGAATAACAAATCTCATTATATATTTTTACTCAATAAAAACTAACATTTCAGATAGATGATAAAATGACTAGTTCCCCAGTATATGATAATTGAAAATCACAAGGTGAGAAGTTAATCGTTCTAGATTTTTGTTATTCATTAGAGAAGCAGGTAGAAAACTCTTTTATTTGTTAAACGTTAGAGGCTTTTATCTCAAGGTTGTCAGGATCGCGATCCGGATTATAGGATCCTACGATCCAGATGTTGTAAATCGATCCTGATTTTGTAAAGCGATCCTCGATCTGAACCTACTATCCAATCTGATCCTACCTCAAAATGAACTTATCCAGGATCTCGATCCTGACAACCTTGTTTTATCTATATATTTATTGTTGTCTGTTTGGATAATAAAAAGAGTTGTGATTAATGCAACCCGTCAGGTAAAGGACTGATATGGAGATTCATTTGTCCCCAAATGAAGAAGATCCTAGATTTGCCAAGAGAATTGTACTTTTTATGGGATACAAGTTTTGAGCCTATTGATATTATGGGAGAGTTATAGAACATAGATACAAAACAAATGTTGGTATTGGAAATTATAACGCGTTTGTGAAGGAAAATCCACTTTGGAAGTGATTTTTTTTGCTGCCCAGAGTTATTTTTAAAGAAAAATAAGTATATAGAAAGGTTGTTCATATCAATTTTATTTTTGAATTGAGAAAGCTTTTAAGCAAGTATATCATGAGAATTGTTTTGTCCCCAAATGAAGAAGATCCTAGTTTTGCCAAGAGAATTGTACTTTTTATGGGATACAAGTTTTGAGCCCGATATTGATATTATGGGAGAGTTATAGAACATAGATACAAAACAAATGTTGGTATTGGAAATTATAACGCGTTTGTGAAGGAAAATCCACTTTGGAAGTGATTTTTTTTTGCTGCCTAGAGTTATTTATAAAGAAAAATAAGTATATAGAAAGGTTGTTCATATCAATTTTATTTTTGAATAGCTTTTAAGCAAGTATATCATGAGAATTGTTTTGTTGTGATTAACCATATAAAATATGCATATCCAAGGTATATTGAACAAATGAAAAATATGTATGATATGGTATTGTTTAATATTAATAGTGATTGTTGAACGACTAAGGAGTCCTTGCTGCGGTGCTTTCGCCTGTGTTTTTCATATATATGACTATTTTAATTGCTGAGCTATCGGCCAATTGAGTTATATTTTTTTTTATAAATTTTGGTTTTTTTCAGATCTGCTGGTGTTTCAGAGAAGAAAAAGTGATGAATTCTGTCAACACAGTTGAATGCAAGTTACTGGAACATTCAATGTATGACTTTTGAAAGAGATTTATTATTATTATTTTCATCATCTGCTCATGTGTTTTGGAAGAACAAAGATAGACTCTGCTGCCTTTTGTGTTATTGCTATGTTTTTCAATTTGCTTCTGGTATCTATTTTGGACCAAATTGTTTGTTTCTCAATTTTCCATTACTCTTAATAGTAAGCCGTTGCCTATTCTTATAGTTTCCAATTTGCATGGAGTTGTGTTTTTCCCTGGTGTCACAGAGAAGTTATTCTGTGCACTTGGTTTAAGCAGATATTTTGAGACACTTTTGCGATCCATTAACAGCAGTTTTATGAAATTAGGCATAGAAAAAGTTGTATTGATTTCAATTTTTGTTATGTGATCTTGCTTGTAATGATATTATCTATATCTATCGATAAAAGGTTAGGCTTGCCCTTGATACTCTCTTCTTTTGGGGCAGGGGGTGGGGGAAGTGCACAAATGCATTTTATGGTAAAGTGCATTGATCCAACGGTTTGCGTGAATCAGTGCACACATCTCAAAGTGCAATGCACCGATCAATGTGGACCATTGGATTAGTGCATTTTATTGTAAAGTGCATTTGTGCAGTTCATCCCCTGTTAAAAATGAAGTTTAAAAATGAAGTTTAAAAGTAATAATTGTTAAATGATTATATGCATTGGCGGAATTATGATTTTAGTTCTACTAGACAAGGTAAAAAAAATTATATAATTTTTTTAGTTCAAAATTGTTCTCATAACTTGTTAATTGTTTTCTCAAACATGGATATGTAAATAAGTACTTTAATTTAAACTCTAACTGAGGTTGCTTAGTCTTCTCTAAGTCTCTAACTCCATTTTTTTTTGGTGCTGCTCTTAAGAAAATAATTTAATTACAGAGCAATATATTATTCAATACTCATAACCGCAGTTGAAAAAAGTCTAATGAAAAAGCATTCATGAATAAAATTTGGCTAAACATGAAACAATTACTCATAAGATTAATAAAAATACAGTAAATCCTAATCAAGATTTGAAAATGGCGCTCACTTTTAGATTATGAATTGCACATTCAAATTATAAATGACATTTTTAATTAACTACATAAGCCGCTAAACAGGGAATAAAGTGATCAAACAGAAAGTTGGAACCACATCTAACCTAGGTCTAAAATTTCAGTTAATTATCTAAGCGGATAAGCCACATCAAATTTTTCAGCAAACATCTACACTGCATCCCAAATGAAACTGAAAGATTGAGCATACTGCTTAGCCTTTAGGTTTTTAGTTTCTGAAAACCAAGTAGGTCATCAATCCTCTTAAGTTCGAACTAGGGTGTCGAAGTTGTGCCTATTCAGTAAAGCTGGAGTTGCTTCTGCAGTACACTTCCTTGGAAGATGGAGAAACTCAATACAGAGGCAGGAGAAGCTTTATGCAGAGGTAGGACAAGTTCCACACAGAGGTAGGAGAAGCTGGGCTCGTAGATCGGAGAACCTCGATGCAAACTCTTCCAGCTTGTTGAGTCCCCGATGGCAATCACAGGAGATCAGAGGAGCTGCGATGGAGATTAATAAAGTAGCTGGAAGGAAAGTCGCAAGTTTTGGTTCGTTTCAAGTAACTGCAAGGGATTTAGGGCTTTCACTTCTAGTAAGTCGCATGTGGCCGAGTGTATCTCCACATGGGTCTGCCCATAATCAGATATGAAGTCCTTAAACAACACGTACTAACTTGGCATGTGATGACCTGTAGTGCATCGACCGGTGTCTGAACACTATTGTCATTGCACTCTACGAACTGAGGTACCCTAGACATGCTCCTTATGAGGCAAGTCAACCCTTTGATATAGCATCAAAACTTTTTCATTTTATCCCTCCATTTAACCATCAAAAGGTAATAATTACTCTTCAGTAGGTTGTGCTCGCAGTTTCGCTAGTCATTGTTGGGCCCTCAATGACATAATCAAAGATATATATATATATACAAATTTAGTGACTTGGGTGAGGACATCTGGAGGATTAACACAAGAATTCCCTATCACTGTTGGCTTGCATCAAGGTTCAGCTTTAAGCCATTACCTTTTTACCTTTATCTTAGATGAGCTCATCACACATATCCAACAAGCAATACTTTGGTGTTTATTGTTTCCAGATGATATTGTTTTGGTTGATGAGATGCGGGAGGGTGAAAATGCAAAACTTGAATCTTGGCGAGACACTTTAGAAAAGAAGGGTTTTAGGTTGAGCGGGGCAAAGACGGAGTATATGGAGCTTAAATTTAGCAGTGCAAGAAGGACGGATGACTTCGTTATTAAGTTGGATGATCAAGATATTTCCTGCAGTGAGTGTTTTAAATATCTTGAATCGATAGTTCAAAAAGATGGAGATATTGATAAAGATGTGACACATAATCCAAGCAGGTTGGTTGAAGTGGAGAGGCGTGTTGATCTTATGTGATCGTAAAGTACCATTAAAACTTGAAGGCAAGTTTTACCGTACTGCAATTAGACTAGCGATGCTCTATGGTTCTAAATGTTGGGCAGTGAATTGTGTACATGAGCAAAAAATTGGAGTTGTGGAGATGAGAATGCTTAGGTGGATGTGTGGACACAAGACTAAATAAAATTAGGAATGAGTGTATCAGGGATAAGACAGGAGTAGCACCAATTGCAAAGAAGATGCGAGAAGCTCGACTAAGATGGTTTGGACAACATACAAAGGAAACCATTAGAGGCACCTGTTAGGTGTTGTGAGTCTAGTCTCTAAGCTTGTTAAACGAGGGAGGGGTAGACCAATAAAGACTTGGAATGAAACTATAAGATAAGACATGATGTACTTAGGCATTAGTGAGATTATGAGTAAAGATAGGGCACAATGGCGACAAAGGATCCAAATAGCCGACCCCACTCTAGTGGGATAAAGGCTTTGAGTGTTGTTGTATTGTTGGGCTCTCATTCTCATCTATACCCTCATTCCTATATATTTGTGATATTGATGTTTTAGTGTAATCCTCAAGCTTTTGAGAGGCCTCTTCAATCTACCTCTTCCTACCTACTCTTTGACCATCCCTACCTTACAATCGAAGCCCTAAAGTCGTTGAAGCCATGAATACTTGACAAGTGTTAGAGAGTTGAGAAGCTTACACTTACACCCGCCATTACCAAAAACAGTATATGGATCCTTTAACTTTGCCTCTTATCTAGGGTTTTAGAGAGACCTCTCCCGCCTCCCTCTTCCTATCTACTCTTTGACCATCACTACCTTTTAACTGAAGCCCTAAAGTCGCTGAAGCCATGGACAAATGCTAGAGAGCTGAGGAGCTTACACCTGCATTCACCTTTAACGAAAACAAGTTATGAATCTCCGCCCCGTCCTCATTTGCAACAACTAAATCAAATATTATGCCAACCTTTTTTAGGTAGATCTGCCATATAATCTACATTTGCCATATACAATATATTTCTTGAACATTATGAAAATGGTAGTTTATTTATATTTGAAGTGTGGTAGGAGCGAATTTATGTTTTCATGTGTGTGCTACTTTGAAAGTTACTCTCATGATTATTTTTATTATGTTTTTGTTGATGTAATCTTTTCATATTGAATGAGGATATCGTGTCTTGCTGCTAATTTTTCATCCAGCTTTCCTGCTGCCCCTCTATACCATATGGGACACTTTGATCCCAAAAGTTTTAGGCTCCGTTTGGGGGGACTTATTTTCTCGGTTACGAAGGTCCGGTTCACGCGATCGTAACCGCTTGACCGGTGAAAACAAGTCCCCCCGAACGGAGCCTTAATCTTTGACGGTTTGGAAGGTGTCGTCTGAGCGGAATACTAGTTATTGAATCACAGTTTTGCAATGAGCACTCCAATTCCAACACCATCAAAAAAATAAAAATAAAAATGATGGCATGATTATTTTTTTTAATGGGTTTTGCCCTTCATAATATTTTTTTTAGGTTCGTTGGTCATGATATTTAATCTAATTTATTCAATTTTTGTTTGATTACTTGTGGGGGATTCTGATCTTGAATGATTTTGTATGTTTGATAACTTGTGGGATTCTGATCTTGAATGATTCCAAAACCTCACTTGTAGTTTGGATTTGGAGAGGTTTTGTAGAGTTCATGCTTGGTTTAGCTCATACTTACCTTCAAAGTTTTTGGGCTATTTTAGAGGCAAGTTCTTATAATTTAAAGGACGAGAGAGTTTTCGTAGAAAATAGCTGCCTTGACCTTTTTAGAATGCACTTTACTTTCATCTCTTTCTTTTTTTCGTCTAATCTTGTACTTACAAAAGTTATAGGAGATTACATAAGAGATTTTTTTTCTACTCTCTGGTAATTGTATTACCCCTATGTTTTAGGGTTCATTTGGGAGGACTTATTTTCACCTGTCCTTAATTAAGATCTGGTTCATGCGATCGTAACCGCTTGACTGGTGAAAATAAGTCCTCCCAAACCGATCGTAACCACTGTCTCATTTTGGTTTCTAATAACCCCTTATTCTATATGGATCCATAGTAATTTCAAGTCCTAAAAGTTGTGATGAGCATGAAATTGGCTTAGCAAAAAATTGAGCATTAATCATTCCAAAAGCTCTAAAGTCTTAAGAGACCACCACAACTCATGAAACCACTAACCCAACCAAACCTACCGACCATACCTTTCATGACAAAAGATAACATGGGGGGCCATATTGCTAGTCACATAATGTAGTTGATAAGTTTGATCATAATCCTGGCTTAAAGAACAATGTGTTCTCTCGAAGAACATAGCTAAACATAAAAAGAAGTATCTTTGTTTTAAAAAATATGATTATGCAGCTTCAAAAAAAAAATTGATAGTTTGTGAAGTACTAATTTAACAAATATAATAATTCTAGGGCACATGGATATATTGAGGTAGTGATTTTGAAGTCTGAGGAATATCTTAACAAGCAAATTTAAAAAAAAAGCTAAGGTGGGGTCGAAACGGAGCGGATCGGGGCTGTTTCCTCCTCGCTGCTGGTGCAAATGGAGCAAACGTTGCCGGCGGCCGTTTGTTTACCGCTGTCTGGTGACGTTTGCTCTAAACGGAGGCTACAAATCACCAAACCAAACAAAGCCTAAATTTCAAATGTACTCTTTTGTTGCTTCATCTTTCTAACTAAAATCGATCCCTACACATTCATTTGTTGTACTGATTTTTTTATTCCTTTGAGGTCCTATGCCATGGTCTGATCACTGAAGAAAAATTAGGTAGTTATTATGGGCAAACCTATTTTTGATAGGTGCAAACCAACTTTTAAAATAAAAACTCTTAAACAATTATTTTAAATGTTACGGTAAAATTGATGGGGGCAAATCATTTCCCTATCATCTCCGCCGCCGCCGCCCGCCCACGCCGGTCAACGCCCGCCCACGCCACCATACCCGCTATACCCGCCAAAACCGCCATACCCGCTAACGTCGCCAACGCGGCCAACGCAGCCATACGTGATGACACCGCCAACACCGCCATACGAGATGACACCGCCAATGCTGTCATACGTGATGACACCGCCAACGCCGCCATACGTAATGACACCGCCAACGCCGCCATACGTGATGACACATACAACACCGTCATACGTGATGACACGTACAACGCCACCATACGTGATGACACGTACAACGCCGCCATACGTGATGACACCTACAACGCCGCCATACGTGATGACACATACAATGCCGTCATACGTGATGACACTTGTAACATCCCGACTTTTATTGGGCCACCAGAGCCCTAGTGGACCCAATAAAAGTGACCCGAGCCTCCACCCGTGACCCGGTATGAGGCAACCCTAGGCAGGGTATCGAGCTAGAGAACTCTGAATTGAGTACTATCAATTCCTGTGGCCTCGTATAGTCAATACGAGCGCATCGGAACTCGTTCAGTTGGACCCTGAGGTCATATAGTGGATTTGGCCATTCCCCGCAGAACGTCGCAAAAATGAGTTTTTTGTTATTGACATAGAGAACTCCGATTTGAGTTATGTCAATTCCTATAACTTCATATAGTTGATACGAACGCATCGGAAATCGTTGCGTCGCGATTCGAAGCCTAACGATGATTATGGGCGTTTTGACCTTTTTAACGCGCTACGACGCTCAGATTTTGGACTTTCGCCAAACGGACTCTGATTCAACCCCAGTCAGTGGCGTTGGACTCGTGTGAGCAATACAAAGTCAACGGAAGTCATCCCGGTCAATTTTGACTATAATTGGTCAACTCGCGGTCAAATCGAGGCTAGTTGTGCACCGAAAAGCGTGCGCACACTAATTATGACACGACACCCGAACCTTGACCCGACCCGATGTCTCGAACCTACTTTGACTTTGTCCAGCATGGGGGACCCACCCCATGGTTGACTTTGGTCAAATCCCCCCTAAAAATCCATTTTTGGATTTTTCTCCAAATAAGAGCCCACCTTCCCCCCCTCATGGCATGATTAGGAGCTAATCATATGTGTATTCTTGGGCTATTAAAACCAGCCCACACCATGAAGCCAAGTGGGCCATGGACCAAGGAAGCCCACTACCCCTCCCCTCCTCTCTTTCTTCCCCCTCTTATTGGAAGCCCAAGCCCATGAGGGCTTAATCTTTTCCCCACATGGGGAAATGCTAGGGCCTCCAGCTGTCCTAGGACAGCTGGAGGGTGGTGATTAATCCCTCCCTAAGGAGGGATAAATCCCACATTGGCTAGGGGAGGAGATCCCCTCCCCCCCAAGCTTATATAAAGGCCCCCCTCCTAATATTCCTTCACACAGCTCTCTGAGAAATCCCCCCCCCCCTGCGAAGGCTCTGCCGGAGCTCTGGTGGCCGGAAAAAGGCAAGCCAAAGAGCTCCTCCCCCTCCACCACCACCTTGAGCCATGTCCGACCAAGCCGGCCCCTCCCGAGCCCGCCAAACACAGGTGGAAGCTTTCTCCCTCCCCCTTCTCCATTCTGGACGTCTTGCATGGCGCTCCCGGCGGCCGGAGCACCGCCGCCGTCACCCCCCTCTCCTCCCGTTTACAAAAAAAAATAGCTCCGGCGGCGGCGGGCCGCCGGACCACCGCCGGAGGGAGCGCCCACCACCGGGCAGTCGGCCGGTGGTGGAGCCACGGCCGGCCGGTGGCCGGCCGGCGGCGGAGAAGCCCCGTAAGGGGCGCGAGATTCGTTACAGCGGGGGGGGGGGGGGGGGAATGACGATGAACAGTAACTTTATATTATAAATTATATTATTATAATATTATATTATTATAATAAGGGGTTTGATGTTTTAGAGGCTAAAATAGGGCCCTCATGAAAAAAGGTTTGAACATGAAAATTGTTTCTCTGGATGATGGAAGTCTTCACAAAATTTTTGAGAATTTTTAGAGTTGATTTGGTATTTTTAAAAGCCCAAATAAAATTTGTTTGGCCAAATTAAAGGCCTAAAACACTTTGGAAAATTACAAAAAAATTACTAGGCTCATTTTAGGCTATCTTAAAGGTTGTATCAAAATTTGGGGTCTTGGGGATAAGTTTTGATATTTTTCCTAAAATCTGGAAGCCTAGGGTCGTGTTCGGAAATTATTACGCTCATTTTCTTCGAAAACGAAATTGGAGTGCGCGACCGTCCTCTCTAATTTAATTAATAAATTCAAAGTTATCGTATCGACGAGAGTGGCTGAGGAAAGTGACCAAGCTCCGTGTGTTCCGAGACTTTGTGAAACCGTCGAGCGCCTCGACTCTCGGGTGATTTAGACACGCTCGAAAGGTGAGAGTACGAGCAGTGAGTTGCGAATTATTCTTGATAAATAATGAGGGTGTAACTCCTGATAAGCCCCTAATCCGATTAAGCCGTGATTAATAAGGCGCAACCAAATCATAATCGGATCTTAATAATGAGTGTAATCCAATGAAGCCTTATTAAGAACTGAAATAGAACTGAATGTGCCTCCTGAGAACGGAGATGAGACTGAAGCCTCCTGGATGGAGTGATTGGACTACTAACCATTTTCTTTATGATTATTCCAGTCTTGCACTGCTCCTGTTCCTTTATTCTTTTCAATTCAAGTACTTTTAATTCAGTTCTACTCCAGTCTCGTACTGGTCAAGTACTTTTAATTCAGTTCTACTCCAGTCTCGTACTGGTCAAGTACTTTTAATTCAGTTCTACTCCAGTCTCGTACTGGTCAAGTACTTTTAATTCAGTTCTACTCCAGTCTCGTACTGGTCAAGTACTTTTAATTCAGCTTTACTCCAGTCTCGTACTGGTCAAGTACTTTTAATTCAGTTCTACTCTAGTCTCGTACTGGTCAAGTACTTTTAATTCAGTGCTACTCCAGTTTCGTACTGGTCACGTTTCTTTCCAGCACTTTAAATAAGCAGCATAAACACCGCATTTGTCCTCATTGCAATTTACTATTATAATCCCGGGTCCTGCTCTGACGAGCAGTCGTTATTAAGGTTGAGCCTTAGTTGGGGATAACTAGAGTTGAGGTATTCCTCCAGGTCTAGCCCCAAATAATGCGCTCCCACGCTCCTTGACGAAAGTAGAGCTAAGCGCCACCGCCCGAAGTTTAAGCCTAGTAGGGCAGGACGACGTAGACCTGGTGTGTATTATGTTTATCGTTGATTGATTGTTTGTAAATTGCTTGCGGTGGAATAGTGGCGGGTCAGTCCCTTCCGCAGACCGTTCGTACCGGTGCGGGAAGGTTGACGACTCAAGGCGACAGGGAGATGGGTACCACGGGTGACCGGTCGTTTTATCCCCCGTCGGGTTTTCCTCCACTGGTCGGCCAAAATGATTCGCTGGATGTTGCTTACATCCAAGAGTACACCAGGTTGTACGTTAGAGCCTGGGGTTGTACGGTACGATCACCCCCAGAAGTGGCAGGACTGGCCACTGTCACCGACGACCACATCGGTGAGGCCCGCGGGGCTCGCTACCCTGCTGGAACAGAAGCGGTAAAAATTATGTCGACATAGGGTTTGTGTACGCGGCTGTGAATGCCTGCGGAATGTGCGCGGCTGTGAATGCCTGCGGTATGTGCGCAGCTGTGAATGTCTGCGATAGAATTCAGGATATGAAAACCCGTTGTGCTGATGAGCTAGTAGAGCATTGTTATAACCGTTTTATACTATTGCTGCTTTTTTCGGTTATACTGCACTCTTTTATATTGCTCCTAGCTATTCATATATGGAATATTGTGTTAACCCTCTCGTGCTTCGGCTATTTACTTCTGTTGGGTGGGTGCGTGCTCGTCTCCAGGATGTGGATCCGGGGAGGAGATTTGTTTCCACTTAGCTCTGTGACTAATGGTTATTTGATTAACCATTCACAGGAGGTGGAGCACCGTAGTGACCCGCTGCAGGAGATTACGCCAGCAGCTAGGTCTACTCGAGCAGATGCACCCCCGCCGTCCCCAGAGTTTAGAGACGTGAGTTCCGCCGAGCAACGTAGAGAGAGAGAGTATATGAGGATTATATGTAGCACATGTATAGCCCACGGGCTTATATAAGTACTTAGGCTTCGACCCTAGAACCGCTGTAATTTTGCTAGGTGATATATAAATCTGCAATGGTTTCCTGTTAATGCTTCCGCTATATTCTGATGGGTTGTGAATGTTATGATTCGAGCCAACCAAAGCGGCCATCTAGTGCTTGGACAGGGTGGATCGTTTCCCCTATGAGCACTGGGTGGGCGTCTTGGGCCAATAGTACCCCCTTCGGCCCGACCCGGGCAAAAGGTCGGGGGGGGGGGGGGGGGGGGGGGGGGTACTACAAATGGATCAGAGCGATCATGATTCTTCCTTGTGGAGCAGTCTCAGGATCCCTTCGTCCTCGCTTCGTTTTAGGTTCGGGACGAACCTTGCAGCGGAAGCCTGGTGGACCCTAGTGTAGAGGCTTAGGGATTCTAGACTGTACGATAGTATGCCCATACACCGTTGTTTCCGCTTTGTATGTCGTTTTTGCAAATTGCCACTACTTTTGCAAAATACTGACACTCTCTCCTGTTACTTCTCTAGATACCGGGGGACAATAACGGGGGATCCTCGTCCAGAGGATATGTTCCAGCTACCCCACCACCAAACCCGGTCGCTCCCGCGGCCGTACCGTTTGCCGAGACAGATATGGGGCAGACACTGACGGCTATACTAGCGACTTTCCGTGATGCCCTTGCACAGCCGCCACGAGAGATGACCGCACCCACCGATCTACTGATGACTTTTCGAGGACTGAGGCCTCCCCCTTTCAGGGGTACATCGACGGCCATTCAGGTAGAGGAGTGGGCGGAGCGAGTGGAGGAGCTGTTAGTAGGGATGATGTGCCCAGCTGTGTCAGCAGTTTCTTTGGTGGTGACCCTCTTGGAGGGATATGCGAGGGATTGGTGGAGAGCGGCTAGTCGCTCTACCTTTCGAGGTCGGCCGATGAGCACGATCCTTTGGGGAGAGTTCTCCATAGCTCTACTAGAGTTCTTTATCACAGATACAGACCGAGCCGCGCTACAAGAGAGGTTCCTGCTCATCTGACAGGGCAACCGCACTGTGGCAGAGTATGAGAGAGAGTTCATACACCTGGCACGCTTCGCCGGGAACCTGGCTGCCTCCGACAGGGATAGAGCTTCTCGGTTCTACCGAGGACTACGAGATGACCTGAGGCAGGCCCTGATTATGCTCTCTCAGGCCACCTTCCACACCATAGCTACCCATGCGGCAGCTTTAGAGTTGGACCAGCAGACGGTGGCTCAGCGGCGCAGAGGTCAGGAAGAGCTCCCTCAAGACCAGAGGCGATATGGAGGAGTCGCTCCCCATAGACAGGATAGAGAGCGCAGGCAGCGACGCCGCAGGCAGCCTTATAGGCATCCACCAGCACCCCCAGCACCCCCAGCTGCACAGCCAGACTTCAGACCAGCTCCAGCACCACAGCCCCCACTAGTGGCCCGACGAGATGTTCCCTTCGCAGGGAACTGCTTCTTATGTCATCAGCCAGGACATATGAGGGCCTTTGCCCTCAGGCGATGGGGAGACCCGGATTGGGAGCTGTTCAGGGTGGACAGTCGGCACGAGGGCAGGGTCAGAGAGGCCGCAGAGGCAGAGCCAGCAGGAGAGGACAGCAGGGCCGAGCAGCGCCCCAGGAGGCCTACGCACTCGACCTGCAGCACGAACCAGCCCCTGACGTAGTCATAGGTATATATCTTAGGCGATAGAAAGATATCAGATCTAACTACTGATGTTGTATATTACTTATGTGTGCTTATATCCTCTGTATTAGATAGTTGATATATATATATATATATATATTCTCATGTCGTCAGGAATCTTGTTGGTAGAAGGACTTTCTGCAAAAACCCTTTTCGACACGGGAGCAACTCATTCTTTCGTCTCCCACGAGTTCATCGCAACAAAAGGAAATGTTATTCGTTCAACCGGATTGTCTATACGAATCTGCTTACCGGACGGGTCAGATATGACTTCTACCGAAAAGTGTTTGTTCCAGGCTGTACTAGGAGAAGTAGAATTTGAGATCTACGCAACCATCCTAGCAATAATAGGATTTGACATAATTTTGGGTATGGACTGGCTGGCCGAGCACCAAGCCCAGATAAACTGTTCCACGCGAGAAGTTCGGCTACAGAACCCAAATGGTCAGACCGTCACATTGACAGGTGTTCCCTCTGTCTCGCGTATTATCTTGACTTCTACGCAGATGGTGAAATCCGTCCGACAGAAGGACGAAGTATATCTTATCTACTTCGAGATGGAAGACAAATCCCAGGTGCTCGCCAAGGTCCCGGTAGTCCGCGACTTTCCTGATATTTTCCCTGAGTCCCTCCCGGGATTGCCACCATAGCGAGAGGTCGACTTTCAGATCGAGCTCGTGCCCGGAGCACGACCGTATCTCGAGCCCCGGTACTCTTTGTAAAGAAGAAAGATGGGACTCTGCGACTGTGCATTGACTACAGGGAGCTGAATAAGCTGACTGTACGCAATACCTACCCCCTCCCTAGAATCGACGAACTGTTCGATCAGTTGCAAGGTGCGTCCGTGTTTTCCAAGATGGACCTGAGATCCGGCTATTACCAGCTTCGAGTCCGAGAGGAAGATATCCCCAAGACTGCCTTTAGCTCCCGATACGGTCTATATGAATTCCTAGTGATGCCCTTTGGGCTCACCAACGCGCCTTCCGCCTTCATGGCCCTGATGAATAGAGTCTTCGAACCTTTCTTGGATCACTTTGTCATCGTCTTCATAGACGACATCCTAATTTACTCGAAGACCAAGACGGACCATACCCGACACCTGCAGATGGTACTATTAAAGCTCCGGGAGCACTCTCTCTTCGCCAAATTCAGTAAATGCGAATTCTGGATAGAAGAAATTGGATTCTTGGGCCACACAATATACAAGGAAGGAGTGGCAGTAGACCAAGCCAAGGTCCAGGCGGTACAAAATTGGCCGCCACTCAGGACGGCTGCGGATATCCGGAGTTTCCTCGGTCTTGCCGGATACTACAGGAAGTTTGTCGAGGGTTTTTCCAAGATCGCCCTACCCCTAACTGCTCTCACCAAGAAGGACGTCACATTCCGATGGACGCCAGAGTGCGAGGCAACGTTTGTCGAGCTGAAGAAGCGGCTGACTTCTGCACCAATCCTTACGATCCCCACAGGGACCGAGGGATTCCAAATCTACACTGATGCTTCCTTGAAGGGATTGGGAGCAGTCCTAATGCAGCACGACAAGGTAGTGGCCTATGCTTCGCGACAATTAAAGCCGCATGAATTAAACTACGCAGCCCACGATTTAGAGTTGGGCGTCGTCGTCTTCGCCCTTAAAATCTGGAGGCATTATCTGTACGGAGTAAGATGTGAGATCTTCTCCGATCACAAGAGCCTCAAGTATATCTTCACGCAGAAAGACCTGAACCTCCGGCAGCGCCGATGGCTGGAATTCTTATGCGATTACGACTTCACTCTCCAATATCACCCCGAGAAGGCTAACAGAGTCGCTGACGCCTTGAGCCGCCAGCCTGCAATAGCCGGGAGTTGGATGGAGCAGATCCCTAAGGAACTCTTCCAGTCTTTGATAGACATGGAGATTACCCTGGTTGCCCGAAGAGATCCGGAAGAGTACTACTTGCAGCTGTATTGGATAGAAATCCAATGCGATATCCGGGACCGGATACGAGAAGCCCAGAAGATCGACCCAGAGGTGATACCGATCATCCGATCTCTGCAAGGAGGGGCACAAGAGGATTATAAACTGCATGACAGGATTCTGCAATTCAAGCATCACATATTTTTCCCGCTACTGGAGGGATTCGTGAAGAAATTTTACAAGAGGCCCATCAGTCCAGGTACTCGATTCACCCTGGCGTAGTTAAGATGTACGTGGACTTGCGCAGGACCATTTACTGGCCTGGAATGAAAAGAGATGTCACCAACTTCGTGGCCCGGTGTCAGACCTGTCAGAAGGTCAAAGCTGAATGTCGCAGTCCAGGAGGCCTATTACAGCCCCTGCCGATACCAGAATGGAAGTTCGAAGACATCTCCATGGACTTCGTCCACGGCCTACCTCGATCCCGCGCTGGGAATGACTCAATATGGGTGTTCGTAGATCGACTCACCAAGGTAGCACGGTTCATTCCAAACCGACAGGGTGATGGAGTAGATATCCTGGCCAGGATGTTCCTAGAGCAAGTGGTACAATTTCACGGAGTACCAAAGTCCATAGTGTCAGATCGTGACGAGCGTTTCACATCTAAGGAGTGGAGGCGGGTGCAGGCGTATTTGGGAACCAAGTTGGCCTTCAGCACCGCCTTCCACCCGCAGACAGACGGACAGACGGAGAGGACGAACCGGACGATGGAGGATCTTCTTCGACTGTGCATAGTGGAGCACAATGAGCCATGGGAGCAGTTGTTGCCGTTGGTCGAATTTTCATACAATAACAACTACCAGGCTAGCATTAAGATGGCTCCGTACTAGGCATTGTATGGAAGGCGTTGCCGAACCCCGTTGACTTGGGCTCAGAAGAGGACCCGGAAGCCTTGGGAGTGGCTTACATCGATGACACTACGACAGCGATACGGCTGATTCAGGAGCGAATGCGGGAAGCGCAAAGTCGGCAGGCTAAGTACTATGATGCGCGGCACCGACCGGTGGAGTTTAGCGTGGGGGAAATGGTGTTCTTGAAAATAAAGCCCGCGCATGGTGTCTCCCGGTTGAGGAAGTAGAAAAAGTTAGATCCCCGCTTCTTGGGCCCCTATCCGGTGATAGAGCGTGTTGGCCCCGTCGCCTATCGTTTGGCCTTGCCCCCAGAGTTGGGGAATCTTCACGATGTGTTTCATGTCTCTTCCTTGAGACGAGTCCTCCGGCAACCAGAGCAGTACCTTCCTACTCCCCCGGTGCAGCTACAGTCAGATAGATCCATCCGGCTCGAACCCGTCAGAGTAGTGGATTATAAGGTCAAGACACTACGTAATAAAACCATTCCAATGGTTAAGGTACTATGGTCAAACTGCGGACGAGAGGAGTTCACGTGGGAACCTGAAGCACTCCTCCGAGAAAAGCACCCAGAGCTCTTTCCCCAGGTATGTTACTTTTCCCCCTACTTCAAGCAAATTTTCGGGGACGAAAATCCTTTTATTTTTATTGGATTGTAACATCCCGACTTTTATTTGGCCACCAGAGCCTTAGTGGACCCAATAAAAGTGACCCGAGCCTCTACCTGTGACCCGGTATGAGGCAACCCTAGGCAGGGTATCGAGCTAGAGAACTCTGAATTGAGTTCTATCAGTTCCTGTGGCCTCGTATAGTCAATACGAGCGCATCGGAACTCGTTCAGTTGGACCTCGAGGTCATATAGTGGATTTGGCCATTCCCCGCAGAACGTCGCGAAAATGAGTTTTTGGTTATTGACATAGAGAACTCCGATTTGAGTTATGTCAATTCCTATGACTTCGTATAGTTGATACGAACGCATCGGAAATCGTTGCGTCGCGATTCGAAGCCTAACGACGATTATGAGCGTTTTGACCTTTTTAGCGCGCTACGACGCTCAGATTTTGGACTTTCGCCAAACGGACTCTGATTCAACCCCAGTCAGTGGCGTTGGACTCGTGTGAGCAATACAAAGTCAACGGAAGTCATCCCGGTCAATTTTGACGATAATTGGTCAACTCGCGGTCAAATCGAGGATAGTTGTGCACCGAAAAGCGTGCGCACACCAATTATGACACGACACCCGAACCTTGACCCGACCCCGATGTCTTGAACCTACTTTGACTTTGTCCAGCATGGGGGACCCACCCCATGGTTGACTTTGGTCAAATCCCCCATAAAAATCTCCAAATAAGAGCCCACCTTCCCCCCCTCATGGCATGATTAGGAGCTAATCATATGTGTATTCTTGGGCTATTAAAACCAGCCCACACCATGAAGCCAAGTGGGCCATGGACCAAGGAAGCCCACTACCCCTCCCCTCCTCTCTTTCTTCCCCCTCTTATTGGAAGCCTAAGCCCATGAGGGCTTAATCTTTTCCCCACATGGGGAAATGCTAGGGCCTCCAGCTGTCCTAGGACAGCTGGAGGGTGGTGATTAATCCCTACCTAAGGAGGGATTAATCCCACATTGGCTAGGGGAGGAGATCCCCTCCCCCCAAGCTTATATAAAGGCCCCCCTCCTAATATTCCTTCACACAGCTCTCTGAGAAACCCCCCTTGCGAAGGCTCTGCCGGAGCTCTGGTGGCCGGAAAAAGGCAAGCCAAGGAGCTCCTCCCCCTCCACCACCACCTTGAGCCATGTCCGACCAAGCCGGCCCCTCCCGAGCCCGCCAAACACAGGTGGAAGCTTTCTCCCTCCCCCTTCTCCATTCTGGTCGCCTTGCATGGCGCTCCCGGCGGTCGGAGCACCGCCGCCGTCACCCCCCTCCCCTCCCGTTTACAAAAAGAAAAATAGCTCCGGCGGCGTCCGGCGGCGGCGGGCTGCCGGACCACCGCCGGAGGGAGCGCCCACCACCGGGCAGTCGGTCGGTGGTGGAGCCACGGCTGGCCGGTGGCTAGCCGGCGGCGGAGAAGCCCCGTAAGGGGCGCGGGATTCGTTACAGCGGGGGGGGGGGGGGGGGATGACGATGAACAGTAACTTTATTTTATAAATTATATTATTATAATATTATATTATTATAATAAGGGGTTTGATTTTTAGAGGCTAAAATAGGGCCCTCATGAAAAAGGTTTGAACATGAAAATTGTTTCTCTGGATGAGGGAAGTCTTCACAAAAATTTTGAGAATTTCTGGAGTTGATTTGGTATTTTTAAAAGCCCAAATAAAATTTATTTGACCAAATTAAAGCCTAAAACACTTTGGAAAATTACAAAAAAATTACTAGGCTCAT
Organism: Platanthera zijinensis; assembly: GCA_039513925.1. Lineage (NCBI taxonomy): Eukaryota > Viridiplantae > Streptophyta > Magnoliopsida > Asparagales > Orchidaceae > Platanthera > Platanthera zijinensis. The sequence goes on from CM077096.1 coordinate 69,928,066, forward strand.
TTTAGGCTATCTTAAAGGTTGTATCAAAATTTGGGGTCTTGGGGATAAGTTTTGATATTTTTCCTAAAATCTGGAAGCCTAGGATCGCGTTCGGAAATTATTACGCTCATTTTCTTCGAAAACGAAATTGGAGCGCGCGACCGTCCTCTCTAATTTAATTAATAAATTCAAAGTTATCGTATCGACGAGAGTGGCTGAGGCAAGTGACCAAGCTCCGTGTGTTCCGAGACTTTGTGAAACCGTCGAGCGCCTCGACTCTCGGGTGATTTAGACACGCTCGAAAGGTGAGAGTACGAGCAGTGAGTTGCGAATTATTCTTGATAAATAATGAGGTTGTAACTCCTGATAAGCCCCTAATCCGATTAAGCCGTGATTAATAAGGCGCAATCAAATCATAATCGGATCTTAATAATGAGTGTAATCCAATGAAGCCTTATTAAGAACTGAAATAGAACTGAATGTGCCTCCTGAGAACGGAGATGAGACTGAAGCCTCCTGAATGGAGTGATTGGACTACTAACCATTTTCTTTATGATTATTCCAGTCTTGCACTGGTCTTGTTCCTTTATTCTTTTCAATTCAAGTACTTTTAATTCAGTTCTACTCCAGTCTCGTACTGGTCAAGTACTTTTAATTCAGTTCTACTCCAGTCTCGTACTGATCAAGTACTTTTAATTCAGTTCTACTCCAGTCTCGTACTGGTCAAGTACTTTTAATTCAGTTCTACTCCAGTCTCGTACTGGTCAAGTACTTTTAATTCAGCTTTACTCCAGTCTCGTACTGGTCAAGTACTTTTAATTCAGTTCTACTCTAGTCTCGTACTGGTCAAGTACTTTTAATTCAGTGCTACTCCAATTTCGTACTGGTCACGTTTCTTTCCAGCACTTTAAATAAGCAGCATAAACACCGCATTTGTCCTCATTGCAATTTACTATTATAATCCCAGGTCCTGCTCTGACGAGCAGTCGTTATTAAGGTTGAGCTTTAGTTGGGGATAACCGGAGTTGAGGTATTCCTCCAGGTCGAGCCCCAAATAATGCACTCCCACGCTCCTTGACGAAAGTAGAGATAAGCGCCGCCGCCCGAAGTTTAAGCCTAGTAGGGCAGGCCGACGTAGATCCGGTGTGTATTATGTTTGCCGTTGATTGATTGTTTGTAAATTGCTTGCGGTGGAATAGTGACGGGTCAGTCCCTTCCGCAGACCGTTCGTACCGGTGCGGGAAGGTTGACGACTCAAGGCGACAGGGAGATGGGTACCACGGGTGACCTGCCGTTTTATCCCCCGTCGGGTTTTCCTCCACTGGTTGGCCAAAATGATTCGCTGGATGTCGCTCACATCCAAGAGTACACCAGGTTGTACGTTAGGGCCTGGGGTTGTACGGTACGATCACCCCCAGAAGTGGCAGGACTGGCCACTGTAACCGACGACCACATCGGTGAGGCCCGCGGGGCTCGCTACCCTGCTGGAAAAGAAGCGGTCCAAACTATGTCGACATAGGGTTTGTGTGCGCGGCTGTGAATGTCTGCGGAATGTGCACGGCTGTGAATGCCTGCACAATGTGCGCGGCTGTGAATGTCTGCGGAATGTGCGCGACTGTGAATGCCTGCGGTATGTGCGCGGCTGTGAATGTCTGCGATAGAATTCAGGATATGAAAACCCGTTGTGCTGATGAGCTAGTAGAGCATTATTATAACCGTTTTATACTATTGCTGCTTTTTCGGTTATACTGCACTCTTTTATATTGCTCATAGCTATTCATATATGGAATATTGTGCTAACCCTCTCGTGCTTCGGCTATTTACTTCTGTTGGGTGGGTGCGTGCTCGTCCCCAGGATGTGGATCCGGCGAGGAGATTTGTTTCCACTTAGCTCTGTGACTAACGGTTATTTGATTAACCATTCACAGGAGGTGGAGCACCGTAGTGACCCGCTGCCGCAGGAGATTACGCCAGCAGGTAGGTCTACTCGAGCAGATGCACTCCCGCCGTCTCCAGAGTTTAGAGACGTGAGTTCCGCCGAGCAACGTAGAGAGAGAGAGAGAGAGTATATGAGGATTATATGTAGCACATGTATAGCCCACGGGCTTATATAAGTACTTAGGGTTCGGCCCTAGAACCGCTGTAATTTTGCTAGGTGATATATAAATCTGCAATGGTTTCCTGTTAATGCTTCCGCTATATTCTGATGGGTTGTGAATGTTATGATTCGAGACAACCAAGGCGGCCATCTAGTGCTTGGACAGGGTGGATCGTTTCCCCTATGAGCACTGGGTGGGCGCCTTGGGCCAGTAGTACCCCATTCGGCCCGACCCGGGCAAAAGGTCGGGGGGGGGGGGGGGGGCGGGATACTACAACACCTACCACACATTCTCTCTTCTGACCACTGCGGGAGCTCCAGATTTATTTATTTCGAGCATTCTCGCTCATCTTCAGCTCCTTATTTCTTGTTTAAATATTTCTTTTCGTATTTCTCATCTTCATTATTTGGTTTCGTATTTTTCCAGCAAAGAAATTTTTTTTCGAAAAGTTGTACTCATCATTAAAAGAAAATTTCTATGATGAATTTGAAATTTTTGTAATACGTTAAATTTTATAGTATTGTTGTTAAACTATTTGTTCATATTTTATTAAAAAAAATTTAAAAAATTATATTGATTTGCACGTAATAATTTGATTTACACATATAAATTTTTGATTTATCCGTAAAATTGATTTGTACCTATTCAAAATTGATTTGCCCATAACAATCATCAAAAATTATGACAAAATATCTCGATCTCAAAAGTGAAAGCAGTATATACGTACTGTATATAAAGGAAAAACACTTTTACGAATCATTCTTTTGTCTGATTTTAGCTTCCTCTTTATTACATTTTTTACGTTTTTAAAGTATGTATGTATTATTATTTATTAAATATATGCCCTCTCAAATTATATTATGTATTTGGCTAAAAAAAAGCACGAAGACTGACAATTATATTATGTATATTAAGGGAGGTGATGGGTTATGTCAAGGTGCTTGAGGAGTTTGACAATTATAAGAGCAGTGGCAAAGGTGACTGATATTTTTGAAAGAAGTTCTCTCAAATAAAGTGCAACCCCTGCACTTTACCATAAAGTACGGACCGTATGCCCGCACACATTTTAAAGTGATCTTAGAAGTACTCTCTTTTAGATGTGCACGAACATTCACGCGGGCTTGAGATGTACTCGTTTTAAGATGTGCATGAACATTCATTTATTTTCTTAAATAAATGGTTCAATTCTAAATCCGGAGAAGAAAATTTGCAATTTTTCGTTCTGTTCCCTTTGTCTCGGGCGCGATTTTTTCGCTCGGCCGTGATTTTTTCGCCAGGTCGCATTTTTTCGCTCAATCATGTTTTTTTCGCCCGCCCGATTTTTTTCAACCGGGCGCATTTTTTTTTCACGCGGATGCGATTTTTTCGCTCGGACGTGTTTTTTTCGCTCGAGCGCGTTTGTTTTGCTCGAGCGCGTTTTTTCCGCCCGATCGCGGCTTTTTCGCTCGGTCGCGGTTTTTTTCGCCGGGGCGCGTTTTTTTCGCTCGGGCACGATTTTTTCGACCGGCCGCGTTTTTGTCTCGGGCGCAATTTTTTCTCATAGGTGTGATTTTTTCCCCAACACAATTTTTTCACCACGATGCAATTTTTTCGCCTGGACAAAAAAGAAAAAAAAACTCTCGGATGAAAAAATCATGCCCGGGAGAAAAAAAACACCCCCCGGGCAAAAAAATACGCGTCCGAGCGAAAAAATCACTTCTCGCCGCGCCTGGGCTTAAAAATCGCTTTCGGGCAAAAAAATCACTTCCGGGCGAAAAAATCGTTTCTGGGCGAAAAAAATTGCTTCGAGGCGAAAAAATCGCTTCCGGGCGAAAAAAGCGCTTTCGGGCAAAAAAATCGCGCCCGGGGAAAAAAACGCGCCCGGGCGAAAAAACGAGTCAGGGCGAAAAAATTGTGCTCTGGCGAAAAAAATCGCGCCCGGGCAAAAAAATCGTTTTCGAGCGAAAAAATCGCGCTCGGGCAAAAAAAACGCGCTCGGGCGAAAAAATCGCGCTCGGGCGAAAAAATCGCGTCTCGGCGAAAAAAACGCGCCCCGGCGAAACAAACGCGCCCCAGCGAAAAAAATGCGCCCCGACGAAAAAAACGAGTCCTAGAGAAAAAATCGCGCCTGAGCGAAAAAATCCCGCACGAGTGAATATCGCGCCCGGGCGAAAAATATTGTGCATGGGCCAAAAAACTTTTCTGGGTGAAAAAACGTGTCATAGCGAAAAAATCGCGTCAGGAAGAAAAGATCGCGTCCGGGCGAAAAGATCGCGGCCGGGCAAAAAGATCGCGCTCGGACGAAAAGATCGCGTCCGGGCGAAAAGATCGCGCCCGGGCGAAAAGTTCACGCCCGGGCGAACAAATCGCGCATTAGTGAAAAAATCACGTCGGAACAAAAAAATTATATCTGGACAAAAAATCACTAATATGGTTTTTTTAAGAGATAAGCGCTTATGAGAAGCCATAAGCTGAACCCGGATAGCTTATTAAAAATCAACTTATCATCAATTTTAAAATAAGTGATTTTATATAAGCTGCACAAACAAACAACTATAAAACTGTTTTTGCGTTTTAAATAGAGATTATTGATCAGCATAAGCTGTTCCAAACAGAGCCATATGAAAAAGCCATATGAGTTGTTTGTTTGTGCAGCTTATATAAAATCACTTATTTTAAAACAGATTATAAGTTGATTTTTTATAAGCTATCCGGGTCCAGCTTACGATTACTCATAAGCGCTTATTTCTTAAAAAAAGCCATATGAGTGATTTTTTCTCCGGACGGGCTCGAATTTTTCGCCCAGACTCGAATTTTTCGCCCTGGCGCAAATTTTTCGCCCGGGCGCGAATTTTTCGTCCGGGCGCATTTTTTCGTCCCGGCGCATTTTTTCGTCCGGGCGCATTTTTTTCGCCCGGTCGCGTTTTTTCGCCCGGGCGCGTTATTTTTTCGCCCGGGCACATTATTTTTTCGTCCGGGCGCGTTATTTTTTCGTCCGGGCGCGTTATTTTTTCGCCCGGGCGCGTTATTTTTTCGCCCGAGCGCGTTATTTTTCGCCCGGGCACGTATTTTTCGCCCGGGCGCGTTTTTTTCGCCCGGGCGCGTTTTTTTCGCCCGGACGCGTTTTTTCGCCCGGACGCGTTTTTTCGCCCGGACGCGTTTTTTCGCCCGGACGCGTTTTTTCGCCCGGGCGCGATTTTTTCGCCCGGGCGCGATTAATTTGCCCGGGCGTGATTTTTTCGCCCGGGCGCGAATTTTTCGCCCGGACGCGATTTTTTCGCCCGGGCGCGATTTTTTCGCCCGAACGTGAATTTTTCGCCCGGAGGCGATTTTTTCACCCGGAAGCGATTTTTTCGCACGAAAATGATTTTTTCACCCAGGTGCGCTAAGAAGCGTTTTTTTCGCTCGGACGTGTATTTTTTTGCCTAGGCGTCTTTTTTTCGCTCGGGCATGATTTTTTCATCCGGACGCGTTTTTTCGTTTTTCTCCCGGCGAAAAAAGTGTTTCGGGTTGAAAAAATTTTGCTGGGGAAAAAATCACACCTGTGAGAAAAAATTGCGCTCGGGACAAAAAACACGGTCGGTCGAAAAAATCGCGCTCGGGCGAAAAAAACGCGCCCCGACAAAAAAATGCGCCTCGGCGAAAAAAACGCGCCCAGACGAAAAAACCGCGACCGGGCGGAAAAAAATGCGCTCTAGCGAAAAAAACGCGCCCAGGCAAAAAAAACCGCGGTCGGGCGAAAAAATTGCGCTCGCATAAAAAAATGCATCCGGTTGAAAAAAAATCGAGCGGGCGAAAGAACGCGATCGAGCGAAAAAACACAACCTGGCGAAAAAATCACGTCCGGGCGAAAAAAAACCCAGCTTGGGCGAAAACAATCTTGACTGGACGAAAAAAATCGTGACGGGCGAAAAAACACGTCCGAGCGAAAAATCACCCCCAGGCAAAAAAATCGTGCACGGATAAAAAAAACGCGTACAAACAAACAAATCCTTATGAATGAATGAAATTTTAGATAAGCATTTTTGGACAAACTATCCAAACAGTCGACGGCTTATTCATCATTGATTATATAAAATCTCTATTCAACCATCAATTTTTAATTAGCGGCTTATTCATCATCCTAAGCTGTCCCAAAGAGAGCCTAAGGCTCTGTTTGGGACAGCTTAGGATGATGAATAATCCGCTAATTGAAAATTGATGATTGCATAGAGATTTTATAAAATCAACGATGAATAAGCAGTCGACTGTTTGTATTGTTTGATCATAAGTGATTATCTAAATTTCTCATTTATTCATAAGGATCTGTTTGTTTGAACGTGTTTTTTTCGTCTGTGCACAATTTTTTTGCCTAGGGACGATTTTTCGCTCGGGCGTATTTTTTCGCCCGTCACAATTTTTTTTGCCCAAACTTTATTTTTTTCGCCCAGACGTGATTTTTTTTGCCCGGGCGCGATTTGTTCGCCCGGGAGTGATTTTATCGCCAGGTCGCGTTTTTTCGCTCGATCACGTTTTTTTCGCCCGTCGGATTTTTTTCAACCGGGCGCATTTTTTTCACGCGGACGCGATTTTTTCGCCCGACCGCGATTTTTTCGCGCGGGCGCGTTTTTTTCGCTCGAGCGCATTTTTTTCGCTCAAAAGGGTTTTTTCCGCCCGATCGCGGTTTTTTCGCCCGGTCGCGGTTTTTTTTCGTCCGGTCGCATTTTTTTTCGCCGAACGCATTTTTTTCGCTGGGGCGCGTTTTTTTCGCCCGGGCGCGATTTTTTCAACCGAACGCGTTTTTTTGTCCTGGGCGCAATTTTTTCTCACAGGTGCGATGTTGTCTCACACACAATTTTTTGAACTTGAAATAATTTTTTCACCCTCATGCAATTTTTTCGCCGGGACAAAAAAGAAAAAAAACTCCCGGATGAAAAATCATGCCCGGACAAAAAAAAACACGACCGGACAAAAAAAATACGCGTCCGAGCGAAAAAATCACTTCTCGTCAGGCCTGGGCGAAAAAATCGCGAAAAAATCGCGCCCGGGCGAAAAAATCGCGCCCGGGCGAAAAAATCGCGCCCGGGCAAAAAAATCTCGCCCGGGCGAAAAAATAGCGCCCGGGCGAAAAAACCGCGCCCGGGGCGAAAAAATTGCGCCGGGGCGAAAAAAAGCGCGCCGGGGCGAAATAATCGCGCCCGGGCATAAAAATCGCGCCCGGGCGAAAAAATCGCGTCGGGGCGAAAAAAGCGCGTCCGGGCGAAAAAAGCGCGCCCGGGCGAAAAAAGCGCGCCCGGGCGAAAAAATCGCGCCCGGGCGAAAAAATCGCGCCCGGGCGAAAAAATCGCGTCCGGGAGTAAAAATCGCGCCCGGGCTAAAAAAAACTCGCCCGGGCGAAAAAAACGCGTCTGGGCGAAAAAAACGCGCCCCGGCGAAAAAAACGCGTCAGGGCGATAAAATCGCACCCGAGTGAAAAAATCACGGCCGGACGAAAAAAACCGCGTCCGAGCGAAAAAATCCCGCACGGGTGAATATCGCGCTCGGGCGAAAAATATCGTGCATGGGCAAAAAAGCGCGCCCGGGCGAAAAAAACGTGTCAAAGCGAAAAAATTGAGTTAGTAAGAAAAGATCGCGCCCGGGCGAAAAATTTGCGCCCGGGAGAAAAATTTGCGCCCGGGCGAAAAATTCGCGCCCGGGCGAAAAGATCGCGCCCGGGCGAAAAATTCGCGCCCGGGCGAAAAATTCGCTCTCGGACGAAAAATTCGCGCACCGGTGAATAAATCGCGTTCGAACGAAAAAATCGCATCCGGACAAAAAACCACTCATATGACTTTTTTAAGAGATAAGCGCTTATGAGAAATCATAAGCTGGACCCGGATAGCTTATAAAAAATCAACTTATAATCTGTTTTAAAATAAGTGATTTTATATAAGCTGCACAAACAAACAGCTATAAAACCACTTTTGCGTTTAAAATAGAGATTATTGATCAGCATAAGCTGTCCCAAACAGAGTCTAAATCAATTTAAAAATCACTGATCATATTCCTTAATAATCTAAACAGTAGCGCTGATCATTCACTCAATAGCTATAGCACAGATCAAGTAGCTAGCTGTAATTGCATACAGGAGTACGCAGTGGAAGCAAAACTCACAGCAAGTCAAATATTCATTTTTCACAACTCACTCGGAAGCAACACAACACTCAAAATAACGGAATCAGCCGCAAGAAAACACTTTCAATCTCAATACATTCATCAATAATACATCAACAATCAGAAAGCAAACTACAAACAATCCTTTATATAACCAGGGAACCCATCCCCATGATGGCAAAACCACTGGCTTCATGAGGAGACACAGTCACAGTAGAGCTGGGCGGAACTGACGAAAGATCGTGGGAGGTGGTTGGTGTCACGCACGGCTGGATCTAGGTGGGGTCGTGGGGGAAACCAGCGGAGGAAGCGCCGGATGCTGGATTTAGGCTCCGTTTGAGGGGATTTATTTTCACCGGTCAAGCGGTTACAACCGCATGAATCAGACCGTAATTAAGGTTCGGTTCATGCGGTCGTAACCGCTTGACCTGTGAAAATAAGTCTCCCCAAACGGAGCCTTAGTTGTGTGCGGCCGCCACTTCCGGGAAGAAAAGTCGTGAGGCTGAAAACTCTAACCAATGGGAACTTCATCTAACCGAACAGTGATTTGGATCGGCAGGGGAGATGAGACTGAACCAGCTATTGGGCTTGACAAATAAAACGCTATATATATATATTTCCAAACTTGAAATTTCAAATACTTAAATGCCAAACAACAAAATGCAGTCACACATAAAAATTGACACAATAAAATATGCTTGCTCAGGGCCTGTAGTGGTCCGGTCGGGTGCGTCGTCGGACAATTTTGTGTCGACCTAATCGGGGCTGGTCTCCACCAACTCTCTTTCTCTCGAAATCACTCATCGCTGGTGAGTGCTCCAAGCGGTAGTGCTGTAGAAGATTAGCATCCATACATTGTAACTCTTCGACCAAGACCCAGCTGGTCTCGGTCTCTGATTTGTCGTGCCAACGAACCAAGTATCTCTAAAAACCACCATCAGTAGTGGTTACTGTCTCGCCATCCAATATCTCCCCAAAAACTAAAATCTGTCGTGGAAGTCTGTTAGCGGCTTTGGGAACTGGTATGGAAGAATCTCCTGATGTCTCATGCTTAACCTGAAAACTGTCAGTGGAAACATGAGGAACTCCAGTAAATGTGTTAGTAGCTGAATGAATCTCGGCATGTCCTGAATGTGGCTTCTCACTCTCACTCATCAATCCAGAAGAATCAAATGGAGGAGAAGACAAGAGAAAATCTAAAGACTCATGCAGGTAATCGTTGAATAAAGTCAGACCGACTACGTTAAAAACATGATTTGCTCCCCAAACGGAAGACATCTCAAGTTCATATGGATTTTGCCCAATCCGCTTTACGTCTCGATAGGGTCCTGTTCTACGGCCAACTAACTTCTTTACGGTCCCCGAAGGTAACCGTTCTGAATTTAGCCGAACCATTACCAAGTCATCCACTTTAAAACTAGTAGCTTTTTTGTGCTTGTTTGCTTGAGTTGGGTATAAATCATAAGTACTATGCAATTTTCGCTCAATTTATTTATGCAAGTCACACAAATGCAATGCATAGTTGTGTGCAAACTGACTAGTCCTAAAAGTGGGTGGTAGTAGAGCTAAGTAGTGGCACTCGTGCAGTGTGATCATGAACAACCTCATTAGATGATAAATCAGTGGATCTATTCTTCGAATTATTATACGTCAACTGAGCGTGCAGAAGAATTTGATCCCAATTTCCCTGGTGATCTCCTACCAAACAACACAATAAATTTCTTAAACTCATATTCACAACCTCAGTTTGACCGTCGGTCTGTGGATGATAAACGATCAAAAATAGAAGCTTAGTCCCTAATAGTCTCCAGAGTGATTTCCAGAAATAACTGATGAACTTAACGTCTCGATCGATAACGATAGTCTTAGGTATTCCTCGGTGTGCGACAACCTCTTTATTATAAAAGCAGGTTATATGAGAGTCGTCATCGGTTTTGTTGCAGGGGATGAAATACGACATTTCTTTATTTTAGAAAAATGATCGACCACTACAAGAATGGAATCGTGCTTCCTAAAAGTGCGCGACAACCCAAGTACAAAATCCAAGCTAACATCATCCCAAGGAATACTGGGCACCGGTAATAGTGTGTATAAGCCAGCGGGCTGTTTATTGCCTTTCGCTACCTGACAAGTGCGATAACTACTAACAATTTGTGCGATAACCCGCTTCATCTAGGGCCAATAGAATCACTCCTCTACTAAGGCTATCGTCTTATCACGTCTAAAGTGTCCACCTAAGCCTCTGCCATGTAATTCCCATACAATGAAGTTTCACAACGAAGTGTAGGGAATACACAGACGGGTCCTACGAAACAAATATCCATCTCGAATGAGATAATCAGTCTCATCATGATAGGGATTCGAATGTATCGCATCATAAATACCGTTAAAATCAGGACAACTGAAATAGTCATCCTTGACATGCTCAAATCCTATCACCTGAGTACGCTTTGTGATACTAAGATGGTGACTCGACTAAGGGTGTCAACAACCCTATTCTCCGTTCCCTTACAGTGCTTGAGAACGAAGGTGTATTCCTGTAAATATGATACCCACTTAGCTTATCGAGGGTTCAACCTCTTTTGCGAATTGATATAACACAATGGCTGATGATCAGAGTGGAGGACAAACTCCTTGGGTAATAAATAATGCCTCCAATGACGTAATGTGTACACAATCGCATAAAACTCGCGCTCGAAGTTGGAATAATCCAGCTTCAGGTCTGAGAGCTTTTCACTGGAAAATCCAACAGGATCATCCTCTTGACTAAGTACACTTCCTAACCCAATCCCAGAGGCATCACATGATACCTCGAATACCTGACTGAAATCAGAGTCTCAAAACTGGTGTAGTGGACATCTTATCCTTGATAATCTTAAAGGTTCTAGCTGTCGATGATGTCCACTAGAAAATTCCCTTCTTCGTACACTCAGTGTCTGACGCCATAATCGTACTGAAGTTTTTAATGAATCAACGATAAAATGCGGCTAGTCCATGAAAACTACGGACATCGTGAATATTTTGATGGGTAGGCCACTCACGAATCACTCAAACTTTCTTAGGATCCATAGTAATACCAGTGGAGCTCACTATATATCCAAGAAAGATAACAGACTTAGCCATAAAACACACTTCTTCAAGTTGATATACAGTCGCTCAACTCGAGGAGCTCGAATATAGTATGTAGGTGAGTCAAATGCTCACTCTCAGTCCGACTATATATCAAAATATCATCGAAATAGACTACTACGAACTTTCATATATAAGGTCTGAAGACCTGGTTCATCATCCAAGTGAAAGTACTAGGAGCATTGGATAACCCAAAGGACATCACAAGCCACTCATAAAGTCCGTCCTTCGACTTAAAGGCAGTTTTTCACTCTCCTCCTTCGCATATACGAATCTGATGATAACCACTACGAAGGTCGATCTTAGAAAAGATCGTGGATGCAGTCAACATGTCCAACATGTCATCTAGTTGGGTATCGGTAAATGATATTTCGTAGTGATTTTGTTGACAACACGACTGACAACACATATACGCCAAGTACAATCCTTTTTCGGGGCAAGGAGAGCAGGCACCACACATGGACTAAGGCTATGACGAATAATGCCTCTGTCTAAAAGCTCTCCGATCTACTTCTGCAGCTCCTCGTGGGCAGCATGATTCAATCAGTAATGCGGTAGATAGGGGAGGGAAGCTCCATGTACAAGATCTATCGTGTGCTGAATAGACCTCATGGGAGATAACTCAGGCAGAAGCTCGTCAGGATGTATGTCCTGAAACTCCTCTAAGAGTATCCTAGCTGGTATAGAAATAAACTCGTATCTCTCTAGAACATCAGATGCTTGCAAAACAACTAAGGCATAATAGAAGCCGCCATCATAACTCTCTCGATGGAACTCAGTGCCTTGTATAATGCTAAGAGTCTTCTTCCTTTTGGTGGAAGGAAGAGATTTTTTCACACTACTATTCATGCGGGATGTTGCTACTATGGATCGCACTGGGTTCAACTCTACTCTCTTTCCATCCAGTAGAAAGGAGAAAGTGTTGGACCTGTCATGTATGAGGACATCTCATTCATATAACCAAGATCACCCAAGTAACACGTGGCACAAATCCATAGACATAACATCACAACAAATCTTATCGGAGTAGGCACCGATAGTGATGGGCACTAAACATCTCCTAGTCATCGATAATGTAGTCTTGGTGACCCAAGCTACATGAAATGGGGATGAGTGCGACTTAGTAGTGAGTCCCATGCGGGCTAATGTCATCTCAGCTATCACGTTCTTACAACTCCCACTATGTACTACTAAATGACACACTTTCTTTCAGCCTTAAAGTAGGCCTGGAAGATGTTTGTCCGCCAATAATAAACGGATTCTTACGGTGTAGATAACATGCATCTCACCACTAGAATGCCGGGATCTATCTCCTCATCACTAGGCTACCATACACTTCATCGTTCAAAATTTGTGAGTCCCTCTCAACTCCAGCTTCTTCTACAAGCTCATCCTCCTCAGTGACCTCATGAATCACTAATATATCTTTCCTCTTGGGATAATCCCTAGATATATGACCCATCTACTAACACTCATAACGAAGGGGTCATAGTTTCCATGCGGATTTCCTTTTCTGCTCTCTCGTATAGGTCGAAATAGGCTTAGATCCATTCTCCTTACCTTTTGGTTCTGCTTTCTTGTAAGGAGTATTCACTTTAGGTTGAGATTTGAACCGGGAGGTTTTCTTCTAGTGCTCTTCAATATCTATGGTGATAAATATGGTCTCGGGTAGGGAATAATGGTCATATCGAATCAACTCATCTCGAATCCCAGGTCGTAGTCCACACTTAAATTTAGATAAGGTATCACGTGGGTGTTCTATCACATTACACCTAATCATAAGGTCCTTCATCTCAGAAAGGTAGTCAGATACTGATTTGGATCCTTGACGTAGTGACGCCAACTTGTTTTGTAGACAGGTTTGATAGTGATGGGGAATGTACTGCTCCTCCAATATGACTTTCATCTGGGGTCAATGGGTAATGAGAGGGCGTCCATTCCCCTCTAGACTACGCTCTTCCCCTATCCAGAAGATTTTCGCTCGCCCAGATAATCAAATTTTGGCAAACTAAATCTTTTGGTCTCCCGTCATACAGTACCACTCAAAATAGGTCTATATGTCTATAACGCAGTCTAAAAAGACCTTGGGATCCATATAATTGTCATAACTCACGTGAGATCCAGTCGTCTATCCCAGGGAGGATAGTCAAAATCATCATCATAAGGATCACGATTGTTTCGACGCCACGGGGGTGGTGGTCGATGTTGTTGGGTACATTGGAAAATGTGTACCTGATTTGGAGAAGCCTCACTTAGCTCAACGATATACATCAATGTGTATTTGATGTTATTTTGAGTTTATATGTGCAGGTTAAGTATTGACTAAAATGCAGAAAAAGTTTCTTAGTCCATATGTCGACACTTAAGGAAGTCTGTGTCGACACTTGGAAAAGCTGTGTCGACACCTGAAGCAACTGTGTCGACACACAGAATTTATTTATTGACATCAACTGTGTCGACACCGGGAGGCAGTGTCGACACACAGAATAGTTAGTCGACATCAACTGTGTCGACACCGGGAGGCAGTGTCGACACACAGAAGCAGAGTCGACATCAACTGTGTCGACGCCTGGAGGCAGTGTCGACACACAGAATTCTTAGTCTACAACAATTGTGTCGACACACAGGACTTGTGTCGACACACAGCAGAGTTTCAACATAGTTGATTGCTATGGAGTGAAGAAGTGATTGTGTCGACACAAATATTCAGTGTCGACACATTCTCAAGATGCAGTGTCAAGAAGCAGTGTCGACATCAAGACAGCTATGTCGACACCACCAAAGTCTGTGTCGACACTTAAGTCACTTATGTCGACACATATTGACAGTTTGTTTCGACACATAATGACAGTCAGTCTCGACGCTTAGCTGACAGAGACAAAGGCTCAAGAACTGTTTGAGGACTTGACAACTATGTATTCCAACAAGTTTACTGAAGCTGTCAGACTTGTCAGAAGTTCGTTAGAAACCGGATCAACCGGTTACCATGGGTGAAGCCTATATATAGACGGACTGTGTCAATTCAAAAGAGAGGAACAATATACATACAACTAACACAACTATTGTGAGATTGATCTTTTATCAAGAAAGTGCAAGTCACACAGAAGAAGATCTTTGTGAGAAGATCTAAGAAGACATTCTGAAGTGATTATCCACTCAGATTTTGTCTAAGGAGAATTCAATCCAGAATTCAGAAGGAACTTCAGAAGATTTGGGAAGAGAGAGCTCCAGCTGTTTTGAAGTCAAGAAGGAGACAATCACAAGTCTTCTAAGAAGCAGATCTTGAACCAATCTGCTAAGGAGGATTCAGATTCATTTCTAGATTCTAAGAAGGAAGCTGATAGTCAGTCGACTTCAAAGGAAATCAACCCTACTGAGTTCAGATTCAAGAAGCTTTGAAGAAAGCTAAGAACAGGTTGATTTCAGTCATCAGTCTCATCAAAAAGCTGATCAAGAATCCTCTTATCTTTTTTCTCTCAACAAGGGTAAGAGTCCATCAAAAATACTTATCAAATTCTGTAGGATCTTTTCAAAGATCTGAGTTGTAAGCCTGTGTTATAAAGGCTGAGTGTAGGAGATTTAGATCTCTGAGTGGTAAGACTGTTTGAGCCTGAGTGTAGGAGAATTGGTTCTCTGAGTTGTAGGCCTTGTGGCAAAGCTGAGGTAGGGCTTATTAGCCTGAGCTGTAGGAGTGTGGATACATTCTGAGTTGTAGGAATCCTTCAGGATTCTGAGTTATAGGAATCCTTCAGGATTCTGAGCTGTAAGATCTGTGGATCTGAGGAAAAGGAAGAAGTTAGGCTGAATCTAGCATATTGCTGGATAGGCGAAGGGGGAAAGTGGATGTACCCAGACCTTGGGGAACCACTATAAATCAGTGTGCAATCTGTGATTTGTGTTATTATAGATTCTGTGATTGTATATGATGTGTTAGCTGTAGAGTTTTCAGATTTATATTAAAGAACTGAAGGTATATTCTGCCTTAAATTAAAACAAGGATAAGAACCTATTCACCCCCCTCTAGGTGTTTAGGTTGTCTTGAAGTTAAATCTATCAAGTGGTATCAGAGGGAGGTTGCTCAAAGAAGGACTTAACAGTCTGAGTTAGATCCCTAAGGCAGAATCAAGAATCAAGAAAATGGGTTCTGGAGAAAATTACAAGGAACTAGGTTCTATGAAATTACCCATCTGCATGAAGGAGATATTTGGAATATGGAAAGAAAGGGTCAGGTTGTTTATGGAGGCTTCTGACCCAAGGATCTATATTACAGTAAAAGAATGTCCTTATATTCCAATGAATGTGTCTGTTCTAGATGCAAATCAAAGAACTCCCAAAGATTTTTCTGAGATGACTAAGGATGAGATCATCCTGACAACTATGGATAAAAGAGCCCAGAATATCATAGTAAGTGCCATAGATGATTCAACCTTTCAGAATTTGATTCACTGCAAGACCTCCAAGGAAATGTGGGACACTTTGATCGTCTACATGGAGGGTTCTGAAGAAGTTAGACAAGATAGAAAGTCTATGCTAAATCAGGAATATGAAAGTTTCAGACAAGGGAAGTCAGATAGTATATCTGAGTGCTATAAAAAGTTCTATAGAATAGTAAATGAGCTGATGTCTTATGGAAGGGTCTTCAGTACATATGAACTGTGTTGGAACACCCTATTACTAATTTGGGTAAGGATCACTATGCTTGTCTTAGGAATCCCAGTTGACCTAGTTGTATAGTTGAAAAGGTCAACATTAGAATGAGTCTAGGTCTTAGAACTTAGGTTTGGAGCTGCCCCCAGGATCATTCTAAGATCAAGGTTGAAGAGCTTAGTCTAAGGCAATTAACGTCGAACTCCGGTCGACGAATCGTCGAACTCCGTTCGACGCTCTCTGAGCTTATCTTCAATAAATCGTCGAACTCCGGTCGACGATCGTCGAGCTCAGATCGACTATCTGCTTTTGTCTAGCTTCTGCTGAGTCGTCGAACTCCCCTCGACTATCTTCTAGCTCAGTTCGACGATCACTCCCTAAAGTTATTTCTCAGGTCTCTGAGCTCGGTTCGACGATCTTCGAGCTCAGATCGACGTTTTCTGTCTGCTTGTCCATTTAATCTCTGAGCTCAGTTCGACGATCGTAGAGCTCAGATCGACGTTTTCTTTGGAGAGATCGACGCCTTCAGGAATTCAAATGCTGCTGTTCTTTGGAATGTTTTTGAATATTATCAGCATTTATGTCAGAAGATCTCCCAGCCGTTTGTCTTTATTTCTGGAGCAAGTTTCAAGGAATTATTCAGAGAATGTTTGCTGGACTTTCCTCTAGAAGACAAGACTATTTTTGGAAGACATTTATGACTCCCAACGGCTAATTTTTGGACAAGGAAACGTCAGAAATCTATTATTCCTTTCTTCTGTGTTATTAAGATTTAGAGAATACACAAGAAGAGAGACAGAAGTGAACACACAGAATAGAGTATACTGATAGCAGAAGAACAACAGAAGAACTGTGACTCCTAAAAATCTTCTTGCTGACTGAAAAGTGTTCACAATCTCATCACTCCAGACACCTTACCTTCAGCCTTCTTGCTGAAACCATCCTGTGCTGGAGATCAAAGTTCTGAAGACCTATCACCCTAGAGCAAAGCTTCTTTTCCTGAACCTTTCTACATCTCAGGGGGAGCTTTGACATCATCAATCCACTTGTGCTTCTCTCATTTGATTGAGAACAGAGAAGACACCCTTCACCTTTATTTTTCTTTTTCTGCTGTAAAAGGGTTCTTGAACTCCCTTCAAAAGTTTAGTCTGGTTCTGAGAGCCTTGTCAAAACTCAGTGGTGGCAAGACACCTTATCAAAAAATCTAGTTTTGGTTTTTGGGCACCTTATCAAAAGCTCATTGGTGTCAGGACACCTGATCAACTCATCCTGAGTGGATTCCTACCAAGGGTGGTAGAAGAGTGGATGTACCCAGGTTTTTGGGGAACCACTATAATTCCTTGTGTCTTCTGGTTTGTTTGTGTGATTTGTTTGCTGTGTGCTGTGCTTTTTTACTTCTTAGTTTTTAACATCTTACTAGCACTCTACACTATATCATAAATTGAATTTTGTATGTGCTGTTTATTTCAACTGTGAAAAATTATTTTAAAATACTCTATTCACCCCCCTCTAGAGTTGAGATAGATCTTAGCCTCACTTTCAAACTGAATGATAAATTCCTAAGATCCTTGACAAAGGATTGAGACACCAAGATTTGTGTCATTAGGGAAGTGGCCAAACTTGCAGATATTTCTCCTCCAACTTTATTTGGAAAGTTGCTGTCTTATGAAATGCAACTAATGACTAGAAAAGAGGAAGAAAGAAATGCAAAAGGGGAGCATAAAGAAAAGTCTGTGGCCTTCAAGGTTGAAGCAACTAGAAAGAATAGGAGGATGTCTCCACCACCTCCTAGGGAAGTTGCTGAAATTGCTTCAGATAATTCAGATAATCAAAGTTCAGACAATAGTGACTCAGATAAAGACTTTGCTGCCTTCACAAGGCAGTTTCAGAGATTCCTGAAGAAGAAGCAGTGGAAGTCAAGGCCCTCCACATCACATCCAGCTGATGACTATTATAAAAAGAGAAAGTCATCTAGGAAGGATAGGAGCAGGTCTAAGCCTAGCAAATCTACAACATCAAAGATAGTTTGCTATTGTTGTAATAGGTCTGGACATGTTGTGGCTGAGTGTCCAGACAAAAGAAAGGAGTCTGCTGATAAAAGGAAGACTCAACAAAAGAGCAAGAAGGAGAAATCCTTTGTTGCTAAGAAGGAGAAGAGCTTGACAGACCAATCATCTTCAGAATCTGAATCTGAAGCTGAGACATACATTGGCCTATACGCAGCAGATGAAGAAGATGAGTTTACGCAATTGCTGAACTCTATCTATGCATAAGAAGACCATCAGTGCATGGGACTGATGGTTGTATCAGAAGAAGACAAGTGCCAGGATAAGCCTGGTCCTAGCAAGGTACAATGTTTGTCTAGTAATTCAGTTTGTAGTACTGGCACAGAGTCAGCTACATCTGCATCAAGTGATGTGGATGGATCTGAGTTTGAAGGTGATATTCATCAGCTGATAGATGAATATGGGGACTTGTTGTAGGCACTAAAGAAAAGCAAGAACCTGGCCAAAACTCAGGCTAAGGAAATTGCAGATCTTAAGATGACTGCATCTGGTTTAGAGAAAGAGTTGGATCAAAAAATGAATGAGGTTGCCAAACTGAAAACTATAACTGTTATTCAGATGAGTACAATCACATATAAAAATGATATAATTAAAAGTCTGGAAGTCAGACTTCAAAAGGAGAAAGATTTGGTGGCTACTTATTCCAAGCCAAAATCAGTTTTACCCTTAATAGATGAGTTTGTGGCTCAAAAGGGTAATGTTGGAATAGGCTTTAAAGGTAACACCAGGGCTGTCCAATTCAAGAGAAAGGGAAAAGCCTCAGTCCAACCATTGAATTTTAAAGTCCCTGTAGTTTTTAGAAAGGTACAAGTGCCTTCTAACAAGTATGACCTTGAGAATACTCATGGTCATAATAAGACTGAAGTTCTGAATGATAAGGGTGCTTATGTCAATAAGGCAGCCCATGTTCATAAACCCCATGTTTGTGAGAAACTAGTGGGTGTAGCTGCAGCAGTACCAACACAATACAAAAGATTTGCTGTCAACCAGACTGTCAAGAAAGTATCTAAAAATAGATACAACAAGTATGAATGTTGGTGCTGTGGCAAGATAGGTCATTATGCCATAGATTGCTGGCACAACACTAGTGTCAGGAAGAACAACAGTCTACCTGTTAGAAGAGCTGCAGGTAGATTTGTTAAGTATGAAGCTAACCTGAATCAAGGACCCAAGACTTACTTGGGTTCTAAGGAGAAGTAATTCTTTATTGCAGGTGAGTCCAAGTCACCATACCCCTATATGGTACTTGGACAGTGGTTGTTCCAGGCACATGACTGGAACAAAGGGATTGCTGAAGGAGTATTTACCTATCTTAAATGGGCCTAAAGTAATCTTTGGTGGCTCTGAAAAAGAAATCATCAAAGGATTTGGTAACATTTCTAGTAACCAGATTACTATCACTCAAGTGGCCTATGTGAAGGGTTTGAAACACAACCTTATAAGCATAAGTCAGCTGAGTGATCTAGGATATGACATTTCATTTGTTAAGAATGGATGTCATATCAAAAGGTCAAGTGATCAAAATATCATTTTGACAGGATATAGAAAGAGGAATGTGTACTGTCTTAATTTTGAGTGTGAGAACAAAGGTTCTCCTATTTGTCTTGTAGCTGATGAGAGAGCCTCTCATTGTGTCAAATGGCACAAGAGGCTGGCTCATCTTAACTACAAAATAATTGGTCAACTCTTTAGCAAAGAGTTAGTGAGGAATGGTCCTCAAGTTAAGTGTATAAAGGAAGGGATATGTTCAACTTATCAAAAGGGCAAGCAGACAAGATCCTCCTTTCATAGCCTTGAAAACAAGGATTCAGTGAGGTGTCTATACCTCTTATATATCAATCTTTTTGGTCATATGCCAGTTCATAGTCTAGGTAGGAAGGTCTACACTTTTGTGGTGGTAGATGACTATTATAGATAATCCTGGGTGTTCTTTCTGAGACAAAAATCAGAAACCCCAAGTGTTTT
Organism: Platanthera zijinensis; assembly: GCA_039513925.1. Lineage (NCBI taxonomy): Eukaryota > Viridiplantae > Streptophyta > Magnoliopsida > Asparagales > Orchidaceae > Platanthera > Platanthera zijinensis. Next base: position 69,948,062 of record CM077096.1, read on the forward strand.
ACATAGTTTTGTCAGACAAATTCAGAATGAACTGGATAGTACAGTGGTCAAAATCAGAAGTGACCATGACACTGAATTTCAATCTGAAAGTATGACAAGACTGTGTGAAGAATTTGAGATTTTTCAAGAATTCTCCTCACCTAGAACACCACAGTAAAATGGTATTGCTGAAAGGAAGAATAGAACATTGATTGAGGCTGGTAGAACTCTATTGAGTGACACTTCTCTCCTAGAATATTTCTGGGCTGAGGCAGTAAACACTACATGTCATGTGATCAACAGGGCTTCTATCACTAAGTGCCACAAAAAGACTCCCTATGAGATCATGAAAGGTAGAAAACCAAATTTATCATATTTTAGGATCTTTGGTTGCAAGTGCTATATCCTTAATAATGACAAGTCTTATCTAACTAAGTTTGCTGCCAAATCCCAAGATGAGATATTTGTTGGGTAGAACAATAATAGTAAGGCTTATAGGGTCTACAACTTGATTACACAGGTTGTAGAAGAATCTATACATGTTGTATTTGATGAAACTAGATTAATCAACAGTGAGTTGCCTTGTAGTTCATGCAGTACAACAGGTATAAATGAGAGAATGGACAAGTTTTTCATTGCAGAAGATTCAACGTCAGATCAAGAAATGGAAAATGGTGGCTACTGTCCAGGGGGAGTACAGAACTCTATAGAAGCTGAAGAAAACCAAGAGGTGCAACACATTGAAGAAACTGGAGGTATTCAGCCGAAGAAAGACTACCTCCAGCTGTTAGACACTTAAAAGATCATCCAATAAATCAGATAATTGGTGATCCAAGACATGGAGTGCAAACCAGAAGCAGGAATTTGAACACAGTCCTGTACTCAAGCTTTCTATCTCAATTAGAGCCAAAGAAATTTGAAGAAGCTATCCTAGACCCATATTGGATTAATGCCATGCAAGAGGAGCTGAATTAGTTCAGAAGGTGCAAGGTCTGGGAGTTAGTTCCTAAACCAAAAGACCACAACATCATTGGAACAAAGTGGATCTTCAGGAACAAACTAGATGAGAATGGAATTATTGTGAAGAACAAAGCAAGACTTGTTGCAAAAGGATACATGCAGGAAGAGGGAATAGACTTTGATCAAACCTTTGCCCCAATAGCAAGACTGGAAGCCATTAGAATGTTCCTTGCCTATGCATCATATCAAGGATTCAAGGTATTCCAAATGGATGTAAAATCAACATTCTTAAATGGAAATTTAAAAGAAGAAGTCTATGTAGAGCAGCCTTCAGGTTTTGTAGATTCTCTCAAACCTGATTATGTTTATAGACTTAGGAAAGCTTTGTATGGGTTAAAGCAAACCCCAAGGGCTTGGTATGAAACCCTATCTATTTTCCTTATTGAGAACAAATTTTCAAGAGGGAAAATAGACAAAACTCTATTCCTAAGGGAGTCCAAAGGAAAGATAATCTTAGTTCAGATTTATGTAGATGACATAATTTTTTGATCTACTGAAAACAACCTTTGCAATAAGTTTGCTAAACTTATGCAAGGGAAGTTTGAAATGAGCAGTATGGGGGAACTTAAGTTCTTCTTGGTACTCCAAGTAAGACAGACTGATGATGGCTTGTCCATATCCCAGTTTAAGTTCACCAAGGAGTGAATTAAGAAGTATGGTATGGAATCATCCTCCACCATGAGAACTCCTATGGGAACAAGTATGCCAATATGCAAAGATGATGCAGGTAAACCTGTAGATGAGTCTTTGTATAGAGGAATAATTGGCTCATTACTATTTCTCACTGCTAGTAGACCAGACATTATGTATGCAACATGTGTCTGTGCTAGGCACCAATCATGCCCTAAAGAATCTCATTACACTGCAGTAAAGAGAATTTTGAGATATCTAAAGGGCACACCTAATCTAGGCCTTTGGTACCCTAGGAATGAAGATTTTCTACTAACAGACTATTCAGATGCAGACTTTGTAGGTTGTAAAGAAGATAGGAAAAGCACTACAGGTACATGCCAATTTTTGGGAGGAAGATTGATATCTTAGAGTAGTAAGAAGTAGACTAGTGTGGCAATTTCCACAGCTGAGTCTGAATGTGTGGCAGCAGGAAGTTGCTGTGCACAGCTGTTATGGATTCAACATTAGCTAAGAGACTATGGTATTCAAGTAAGTAGAACACCCTTGTTATGTGATTCTAAAAGTGCTATATCTATTGCTAATAATCCTGTTTCACATAGTAGGACTAAGCATATAGAAATAAGATACCATTTTCTTAGAGACTATGTAGAGAAGGAGGACATCTCACTAGATTTGTTAAGACAGATTATCAAATTGCAGATATATTTACTAAGCTTCTAGATGAAACTAAATTCAATAGATTTAAAATTGAATAAGGAATGTTGACCATATATTAGATTACAAAAAGTGGCTAAGTAAAATTGTGTCGACACATTCAGTAATAAAGTGTCGACACAGAGGAGTTATATCGACAATTCAGGGAAATTGTGTCGACACAGTGTTGTAGTGTCGACACCTAAGGGACAAAGTGTCGACACATCCAGGAAAGTAGTGTTGACACATCCAGAGAAGTGATGTCCACACATACAGAATTTGTGTCGACACTTCGAATAAGTGTCGACACAGACTTTCTGTTCAACAACTACATAAGTCAAGTGTCGACACATCATCAATTTGTGTCGACACATAGAGGTCAACATTGTTGTCGAGACATTAGAAGTATGTGTCGACACATTTCAACTGTGTCGACACATTTAGACAGTTTTTGCCCGCCTTTTGACCTTCTTTGTTTAAAAGGGTATAAATAGGTCTAGATGAAATTCTGTCGACACGCTCACCAGGTTTTCGAGACTAAAACCCTTTGTCGACAAACTCTCTTCTCTCCATTCAAGCTTTCTCATCGTTCCAATGGCACCAAAAGTTGAAGACAACATTAACGAAGGCTACGAGCTTGTGCGCAATGCTTTTGATGATGCGCCGACGGAGATTAGAAGGGTCATTACCCTTGTTACTGATACTAGATTAGAGTTTCTTGTATCTGAACCTACCAAGATCTGGAAGAAGGAAGTGTTTGAGTTCTATGCTGCTGCAACAGTGGACTCCACTGGACTCAAGATTAAATCGCCAGTCCATGGAAATAGAGTCAAACTTACTCTGAAAAGTTTAAGAAAGATTCTTCACCTTCCTAGAATTCAGGATGAAGAAGAGGTCCCAGCCTCAAAGACAAGGGAGGCACTACAGTGGTGTGGATTGGATCCAACCATAAAGATTGGAGCATCCATTAACAAAAAAGGGATGAATCAACAAAGAAAATTTCTTTCTGAAGTGGTAGGGAAGGTGATTTTGTGTAAACCAGGAGGACATGATAGGCTCTCTGCCTTTATGTTCAGTCTGATGACAAGGATAATCTATAAGATTAACACAGATTAGTCTGCAGTTCTGTTTGAGAAGATAAAGGAAGGAATCAAAAAGCCTAATTTGGCTAGATTGATGAGTTTATACCTGGCTGGAGCAATTCCAAAGGTAATGCATCAGATTCCAGGATCTAAAATAAATTATATGAGAAGGATGGACATCAGAATAATATCTAGATGGGATAGGGTCCTCTCAAAGGACATACCTGATTTGGAGACTGCAGCAAAATCACCAGTACATGATATTACTGAGCATGACCATGTGCAGGAGGACACAATAAGTGCACAAGTGCAGGGGGAGCAAGTTAGGGAACCGGTCCAGGACCTGACTGAAAATGCCCAAGTCCATGAGGAGACATTTACTGCACAGTTGCAGGGTGAGCCACATTCTGCACAGGTGCAAGAGGAAGACAGAATCAACTTATCAGAAGAAATAGATTCACAAACTGATCTTGATACTTCTGGAGTTGCTGATGCTGCTGAGAAAGAACTATCACCTGCTCACACTCAACAGGAATTCACTATGGAAGAGTTGTTTCCTGAGATTGAGGGAGTAGCAGATAAGGAGGAGCATATCAGGGTTGAGGGGGAGCAGGCTACTCTTGAGGGGGAGTAGATTGACACTGAAAAAGATACACCCTCTACTCCACCAGAAAGGGTTAAGATATCCAGTACTTCTGATTCAGAGAATGAAGAACTAAGGAATGCCAAGAAGAGAAAACTTCTGGTCTTTAAGAGAAGGAGCCAAAGTTATAAAAGGGCACTACAAACTTCTCCTCCACAACTTGCTCTTGAGACTGATTACAACAAATTTTTGGTAGATTTACAAGTGAAATTAGATGAGCAGAGATTGGTTTTGGAAAAATATGTGGATGAAAGCCATAAGGCCCTCCAATTTGATCTAACACAAGATATAAAATCAATCAGATTTGAGGTAAATCAGAATAAGAAAGAAATGACTGATTGCTTCCATAAGGGGGCCATGCTGTGGTATTCATAGCACAACAACAAGTAGACATCAAGCAACAAGTGGATGATATTGCCATCAAACAAGGCTATGTCCTTGAAAACTAGCTGAGGATGAATGAGAATCTGACAGATTCTCATAATGCAATCTTAACTAAGTTAAGAAATACTGTTACTGGATTGTCTGGTGCAAGGGATAAAGACATGGAAGAATATGATAAGAAGCTACAGGCTGCCCTAGATTCAGTTAAAACTGCCATCACTTCATCTGAGAATTTAATTACTGAAAAGCTTCAAAAGTTAAAGCCATTCTTTAAAGATGGTATCAATTTCCTGGATGGGCAAATCAGATTTCAAAAAGATGATTTGAGAGATCATGTAGCCAGAGAAGTCATAAAGGGGGAGAGGGTGTTAGTATATGTAGGCTTTGATCATGCCAAATGGATAACCAACAGTATCAGAGCCACTCTGGGATATCCACCCTTATGTGATGATGATAATGTGGCTGAGTCAGGTGTGCAACCAGCTCTACTTGAAGGTAATCAACCTGAGGTTGCCCAAGTCATTTACCCCCCTGCAGATTTTGAAATGATACATCAACAAGTTCAGTCTATGTACAGCCCTCCACAACAAGTTACTAATGTTGTTATTGAAAAGGTAGATATGCTAGAAGCTGGTCTGAAAGCTCAGCAAGATGCTCAACTATCAAAGAAGAGATTCAGAGAGCAGGCAGAGTTAAAACCTGATTTTGAGCAATGGAGCCCCACTTCTAGAAATATCATATTAACTGCCTGGAAAGCTGTAAAAGACCAAGTTCATGAAAGGGGTAAATGGTATAATGAGCAGGAATGACAGAAGTATGAGGCAAGGCAGGAAGCCATAGTTCAATACAGAAGAAAGGCTAAGAGTGGGAAGCTATCTCCTAATGCTCAGGAGCCTAGCAAGTATTTCCCTAAGCCTTTTCATTATTTTGAAAGGCAAAGGATTAAGGCTGAATCACAAAAGAAGGCTGAGTTGAAAGGCAAGAAGCCCATTGAAGATACAGAACCTTCTGTGCAGGCTCAGATTAGATTAGGAAAAGGAATAGTCATCAAGGAGCCTGTCCAGCCTTAGTTTAGTTTTACTAGATTTTTCAAGAACTATGTAACTTTTAGTTTTTAAAAGAAATCTATGTAATCAGTTGTTTAGAAACTTTATGTTAATATAACAAAATAATGTTTCATGTTCATTCAAGTTGCATTCTTATTCTGTGATGTGATTTTAATATATGTTTTGTTTATAAGTTGTCCTGTCATATAATGCTTATATACATCATAGTGTTTGTTTATTATAAGTGGTGTATATCATTGACTAAAGGGTTATGACTTCTCCAAATAGGGGGAGATTATTGGGTACATTGGAAAATGTGTACCTGATTTGGAGAAGCCTCACTTAGCTCAATGATATACATCAAGGTGTATTTGATGTTATTTTGAGTTTATATGTGCAGGTTAAGTATTGGCTAAAATACAGAAAAAGTTTCTAAGTCCATGTGTCGACACTTAATGAAGTCTGTGTCGACACTTGGAAAAGCTGTGTCGACACACAGAATTTATTTGTCGACATCAACTGTATCGACACTAGGAGGCAGTGTCGACACACATAATAGTTAGTCGACATCAACTGTGTCGACACCGGGAGGCAGTGTCGACACACAGAGACAGAGTCGACATCAACCGTGTCGACGCCTGGAGGCAGTGTCGACACACAGAATTCTTAGTCTACAACAACTGTGTCGACACACAGGACTTGTGTCGACACACATCAGAGTTTCAACATAGTTAATTGCTGTGGAGTGAAAAAGTGATTGTGTCGACACAAATATTCAGTGTTGACACATTCTCAAGATGCAGTGTCAAGAAGCAGTGTCGACATCAAGATAGCTATGTCGACACCACCAAAGTTTGTGTCGACACTTAAGTCACTTATGTCGACACATATTGACAGTTTGTCTCGACACATAATGACAGTCAGTCTCGACGCTTAGCTGACAGAGACAAAGGCTCAAGAACTGTTTGAGGACTTGACAGTTGTGCATTCCAACAAGTTTACTGAAGCTGTCAGAATTGTCATAAGTTCGTTAGAAACTGGATCAGCCAGTTACCATGGGTGAAGCCTATATATAGACGGACTGTGTCAATTCAAAAGAGAGGAATAATATACATACAACTAACACAACTATTGTGAGATTGATTTTTGATCAAGAAAGTGCAAGTCATGCAGAAGAAGATCTTTGTGAGAAGATCTAAGAAGACATTCTGAAGTGATTATCCACTCAGATTTTGTCTAAGGAGAATTCAATCCAGAATTCAAAAGGAACTTCAGAAGATTTGGGGAGAGAGAGAGAGCTCCAGCTGTTTTGAAGTTAAGAAGGAGACAATCACAAGTCTCCTAAGAAGCAGATCTTGAACCAATCTGCTAAGGAGGATTCAGATTCATTTCTAGATTCTAAGAAGGAAGCTGGCAGTCAGTCAAATTCAAAGGAAATCAACCCTATTGAGTTCAGATTCAAGAAGCTTTGAAGAAAGCTAAGAACAAGTTTATTTCAGTCATCAGTCTCATCAAGAAGCTGATCAAGAATCCTCTTATCCTTTCTCTCTCAACAAGGGTAAGAGTCCATCAAAAATACTTATCAAATTCTGTAGGATCTTTTCAAAAATCTGAGTTGTAAGCCTGTGTTATAAAGGCTGAGTGTAGGAGATTTAAATCTCTGAGTGGTAAGGCTGTTTGAGCTTGAGTGTAGGAGAATTGGTTCTCTGAGTTGTAGGCCTTGTGGCAAGGCTGAGGTAGGGCTTATTAGCCTGAGCTGTAGGAGTGTGGATACATTCTGAGTTGTAGGAATCCTTCAGGATTCTGAGCTGTAAGATCTGTGGATCTGAGGAAAAGGAAGAAGTTAGGCTGAATCTAGCATATTGCTGGATATGCGAAGGGGGAAAGTAGATGTACCCAGACCTTGGGGAACCACTATAAATCAGTGTGCAATCTGTGATTTGTGTTATTATAGATTCTGTGATTGTATATGTTGTGTTAGCTGTGGAGTTTTCAGATTTATATTAAAGAACTGAAGGTATATTCTGCCTTAAATTAAAATAAGGATAAGAACCTATTCACCCCCCTCTAGGTGTTTAGGTTGTCTTGAAGTTAAATCTATCAGATGCCAATCTCTAGGACGATCATCACGATGCATGGCTGGTATAGGCCGACGATTATCTCGAGGATGCTCTTCTCTAGCTACGCCATTATGTGGTATCTCCTAATAATGATCTCGTATACCTAGGAAAGGCTCTCGTTGGGGTTCAGGAAAATTCCTACCCTGTTCGTACTCAAAATCAAACAAGATCTAGGCAACCCATACTCGGATAACATAGTTCTAGCTAATTCTTGAAGAGTTCTATTTTTTCTCTCCACAACATCATTTTGTTGTGGGGTGCGTGGAGCAGAGAACTCGTGCTTACTTCCTAAGTCATAACAAAAATTTGTAAATTTTTCATTTTCAAATTCCCCTCAATGATTCGATCGGATACACTTAATTTTTAAGTCTAGTTCATTTTGTATTCTATTACACAATTTTGAAAATTCAGTAAATGCATCTGATTTGGAGGTAAGAAATAATGTCCAGCAAAATTTAGAATAGTCATCTATCAAAACATATGTATGTTTTTTACCTCTTACACTTGAAGTGTTTATAGGTCCAAATAAATCCATGTGGGGTTGAAGTGTTCTAGTTATAGAAATCTCATTTTTATTTTTAAAATATATTTTTGAGAATTTTCCTTTTTGACATGGTGAGCAAAGAGAAGATAAATTTCCATGTAGGGTTGGTAAACCTCTTATTAATTTATCTTTAGATAATTTTTAAATCAACTTGGCGCTAGAGTGGCCAAGACGTCTATACCATAGTTCAAGTCCATCATTTTTTTTGAAATTAAGCATTTTAAAGTAGGAAGTGAAAGATCATAAAAAGATATCATATATATGTTATGTGATCTATGTACAGTGAATACACCATCATTTGATTTTGGATTTATAATTTTGCAAAGATTGGTAGATGACTCAAATAAAATGCTTAGACCTTAAACACATAGATGACTAATATATATTAAATTATGTTTTAAGCCTTTTGCATACAAAACATTTGTGAGAGGGAAAAAGTAATTACCCACTATACCAGATCTCATTATCCTTCCCTTTCCGTTATCACCAAATTTCACCTTCCCATCTTTCATTTTCCTAGGCTAAGGAACTTTGATTTGTCGCCCGTCATGTGGTTAGAGCATCCAAAATCCAAGTACCACATGTTTCTTTTGTCCTTATCCTGCCACCACATTGAACAAGAAGATGAGAGTAAAGATTAAGATACAAAAGCGGTTCCTCCCATAATATAGGTAGAAACCTTATATACCCAGATTTGCTTTAAAGGGCAATGACCCGTTCTCCTGCACGATTTAGAAGTGTGACCGAAGCATAGGAATTTCGTGCACAAAATAAAGGGGGTGAGACCCTTTTCAGGCTTGGATTTGTTCTGGAGGACTGGGGATAATTAGAATTATAAGACACTCTTTTAGATGATCGATTATTGTTTTTGTTTCTACGGCCAGCGGTAGGTGTTACCGTCGAGCGATAGTGGAAGAGACCATATCCAAGTCTGAATTTTGTATTTCCATGGCGTTGGTTTGCTAGGATCATGTCCAACATTCCAAATTTTTCTATGGACATGGTTAACTCATTGACTCGATTTTTTAAGGCGATGTTTTCTCCTACATGGGTTCCACACCTATTTGCAAAGTTTTTCTTTCCGAGATTAATTTGAGAGAGAGAATTTTTTAGGCCTTTCTTTATGTCCCCTTTTGATGTTTGAGAGATTTCACATCAGAGTGGGCATCTTCGAGTTCTTTTAGTCTTTCCAATAAATGATCACATTCTTGGCAAGACATCTTCTCTTTCCCAAGACTTTTTACTTCCATAGTTAATTTCTGATTTTGTTTGAAAAGAATTTTGTTTTCTGATTTTAACAAATCAATTTCTTTTAGACTTTATCAACAAAATTGCAAACTTTCACATACTTAATACTTAAGTCATCATAAGAGGAGGGTAGTACCTCAGTGTTGCTTTGGACACTACACTCGTCGTCGGATGCCTTATGCTAATTCTCCATAAGGCACATATTCGCCTCTTCTTCATTGCTTGATTTGTGTTAGAAATCAGGCCAGGTGTAACACCCCTATCCGTCACATAACATATATCAGTAGATCCGGCCTGGGCCCGACGCCATATACCACAGACAGACCGAAGGGTTACTCAATGAAACCATCCTTCCAATAACACACGTCCTACACAGAGTACATTCTAGCGGAAACATTTTAAAAGTTGCAAGAAAAGAACCCAAGCCAATAACATGAATGTCCACTAAGATAACCCAAAACAGGAATGTGCGTACAAAATACACAAAGTACTTGACCTTATGACCTTATATGAGTTTACTTTGAATAATCAGTGTTTTCCAAACATCGGCACGCAGGCCGGTTACGCATGAAAATAACAAATAAACATTTGCATGGCCTTCGAGGGCCGACTCAGCAACCAGAGCTTCAGCAAGCTATTTGCCACTAGACTCCGCAACACCTGCAAACAACAATCCACCGCAACAGTGGCGAATAAAAGCAACGGTCAGCTAAAGCTGACCAAATTATAACGACCCCGCCCCTTCATTGGGGTGGCAGTGCTCCTTCCCTGCATTGCATTAGATAAACCAACGATTAAAGTGTAAGTACAATGTTTGCACAATACACCACAGGTGCAGGACCGCACAGCCACACACCTCGTGCTCTCAGGGCACTTACTCGGTGAACCCGGTCAAAATCTGTGGTCTCACCACCGCCTCCAGGACGGCAAATCTCGAGAGCATTATAGTCTTTTCGGCTTAAGCCTAAGACCCTCCATCTAAGCCAACGACAAATAGCACGTACCTTAGGTCGCTTTAACCGAACCACATAGAGCGGGTGCGGTTCCGCCTAACCCGTTGCTCACACCGCAACGTTAATTTAAGCCATATGCACGGGTCAAGCTTCCCTGAGTCCCAAACCGATCACACACATTTACATAACCTAGTTATATGCAAGTTGGCTCCCAGGCCCACAAGATGGCAGAATCACGCCTCTGCCCAGTTTTTCGGGTGCACCTTGGAGTTAATCCCCAAGATTCCCTGTTGTAATCTACCGCGTAGAAAACCCGAAAATAACCAACGACACAGAGTCTTCTCCGGATATTCATGCATCAAGAAACATCACCGATCCGGACCAACTTGTCTGGATAGGCTTCACATACCATGTCTATATCCATACTTCGATTCCGGACTCTACATGCAAAACAACGGGGACTATTCATGTCTACCCGAAGGAACACCTCAAACTCACCGCATACTCGCGAGAGCGGGCTTCCTATGCAAAAAGGAAAGAGGAATTCACATGTCCAAGAAGAGAATCGTTACCCTAGCATTTCTCTTTAGCGCCATGAAGATCTAGACGGATGAAAAGCGCCGCAATGGCCTCACCTCCATAGATCTGGGCTCGGCTTGCGATTCGGGGCTCCGAAGCTCCGCTGGCGGCCGGATCTCTCCTCATCCTTCTTCCTTGCTCTCCCCTCTCTCTAAAGTCTTAGAAAGAGAAAGCTCCAAATAGAATGAGGGTTTCTAATCCTAATCCCGACCATATACCAGCAGGGGAGAGGCTGAGCCGTCAGATCTTATTTAAAGGAAACGAACAGCCACAATTCGCCCTGAAAAATCAATTTCCTGGGCCGAACACGGCTTGTGACACGCCTGTGTGCAAGGCTGTGTTCCACACTCGCCGTAAACCATAAATTACAGAATAGGACACGGCCCTGTGACACGCCCGTGTCACAGGCCATGTGCCAGACACGTCCGTGTCCCAGGCCGTGTAACTTCTCGACACAGCCAGACAAATAGCCCAAGCAGGACACGACCCTGTGACACGCCCGTGTCACATGCCGTGTTCCAGACACGCCCTGGGATACGCCCGTGTCCCAGGCCATGTAACTTACACCGCACAACCCGACAAACAGCCCGAGCAGGACACGGCCCTGGACACGCCCGTGTCACAAGCCGTGTTCTCGACTCCCATAAATCGTCGAGTTCATTTCGTCGACCACGCGGGAAATCATCGAACCCGAGCACGACACGGCCCTGGACACGCCCGTGTCCCAGGCCGTGTGACCCTTTCTAGGGCCCAAACTTGGCTTCAAATGCTGCCCGTTGCTCTTTTGAGTTTCGGGGCGTTACACTAGGGCCCAAGGTCCGAATTATCTACGGGAATATTGGGTATAAGTCCGACCTAGTCAACTGCAGTCGAATGACAAATAAACATGTTGGGTATATTGGGAAGTGTGCACCTGATTTGGTGAAGCCCTTTTAATTCAATGATTTACACAAATTTGTATTTAATGTATGTTAAGTTTATTTGTGCACAAAAAATAAACTAAGTACAAAAGTGTCGAGACACTAGACAAGTGTCGACACCTTTGTAGAAGCAGTGCTGAGATAAGAAATCAAGTTGTGTTGACACTCAGGACTAGTGTCGACACCCTTATTCAAGTAGTGTCGAGACAGGAAGTAAGCTGTGTCGACACCCAGGACTTGGGTCGACATAGTGAAATAAGAAATCAACCGTGTCGACACTCAGGACTAGTGTCGACACACATTATACAAGTTACGTCGAGATAGGATACAAGCTGTGTCGACACCCAAGACTTGGGTTGACACTGTCAAACAAGAAGCCAACAGTGTCGACACACACAGATTGGTGTCGACATCCTTTTTTTGAGTAGTGTCGACACCCAGGACTGGTGTCGACACAATCAAAGTACAGAAGTGTCAAAATCTTCATGCAGAAGCTCTCTAGACAGAATTTCTTCTAAGTACATAATTCAAGCCTAAAGTTCTGACAACTGTCAGAACTATCAGATGTTAGTGGATTAACCGAGGTAGCCGGTCAATCTTGCCAAATCCTATATAAGGAGATATACTTGACAGAAACAAAGATATAAGTCTCATTTCTTCTCATTTCTTCTCATCATGGCAGTCAGAACAATTCTGTAGTATTCTGAAGGTGGAGAGGAGGCAGATCGAGGATCAACTTCTAACTTCTCCAGTCAAGTTCAACCCTAACTTCTCCTTCAAGAAGCTTTAAAAAAGCTAAGAAGAGTTGGATCGTTTTCTTCACAACAAGGATTAAGGGAGAAGTTTACACTTCAAGACCTGTTCAAGAAGAAGTCACCAATCTCTTTCTTTCTGGGTGACATTTCTAATCACAAAATTCCTTTTGATATTATAATTTTGTAAGATCTATTTTTAGATCTGAGGGTAGGAGATTAATTTCTCTGAGTTGTAAGCCTAAATTATAAAGGCTGAGGTAGGGCTGTGTGCCTGAGGTAGGAGAAGGGGCAATTTCTCTGAGTTGTAGGAACTGGAAGGTTCTGAGGTTGTAGGGCAAGGGTTTGCCTGAGGGGTAGGAGTGTAGGTGCACTCTGAGGTAGGGTTCTTGAAAAGGAATCTGAGTTGTAAGAACCAGCTGGATTCTGAGGTGTAAGATCTGAGAATTTGAGGAAAAGAAAGAAGAAGTTTGATCGAATCTAGTTAATTACTAGATAGGCGAAGGGGGAAGTGGATGTACTCATAAATTATTGAACCACTACAAAACTATTGTGTACTGTACTGTGCTGAATTGTATGCTGTAATCAGTAAATTATCTATATACTTGAATGCTGTGCCTGTATTGATAAACATACTAAGTAATTTTTATGATTTAGTGTAGTCAAGAATTGAATTGGACCTATTCCCCCCTCTAGGTCATTCTCTATTCTAAACAAACACTTTACAATTGGTATCAGAGGGAGGTTCACTGTAAAGGTATAACAACCTAGTGAGTATCCTAATGATTAACTGAAAAATAAATCATGGCTCAAAGAGAAAATAATTCAATCAAACTCCCAGTTTGCTCTAAAGAAAACTTTGAGATTTGGAAGAAAAGAGTTAGACAATTCATGGAGGCTGTAGATCCAAGAATATACATCACTGTATTAGAAGGACCTTTCATACCCATGAAACTGTCAGTTCTTGATGCCAACATAAGGACACCTAAGAACTACATGGAGATGGACAATGATGAGATAATTCTGGCCTCTATGGACAAGAGGGCTCAGAATTTAATTGTCAGTGCTATAGATGACTCCACATTTCAAAACTTGATTCATTGCAAAACATCCAAAGAAATGTGAGAATCATTGATTGTATATATGGAAGGCACTGATGAGGTTAGAGATGACAGAAAATCTCTATTAAACCAGTAGTATGAAGCCTTTAGGCAAGATAAGAAAGACACAGTGGCTGAGAGCTTTGAAAAATTCTTCAGAATAGTAAATAACCTGAGAACATATGGCAGGAAGTTCACCAATTATGAACTCAATGACAAGTTCTTGAGGTCCTTGAATTAGGAATGGGATATCAAGATTTGTGCTATTAGAGAGATGGGCAGCTTAGCCAATATAGACCCCCAGGTTCTATTTGGCAAGCTGCTGTCTCGTGGGCTATAGCTGAATCTCAGGAAGTCTGAAGAAGACTCAGCAAGAGCACTCAACATAGAAAAGTCTTTGGCTCTAAAGGCTGAGACATCCAGGAAAGTCAGGGAGAAATCTGCTCCCTCAGAAAGACAAGATGCAGTCTCAGAATGTACAAAATCTTCCTCATTAGGAGGGGACTTGACTGAAGAAGAACTGTCACTCTTCTCAAGACAATTCAAGAAGATGTTAAGGAGAAGAAGACATGGTAGTTGAAAGGGTCCAACTAGAGACTCTTCTCACAAGAAGACAAATCATTCAGAGAAACCCAGGAAAAAGAAATCTGGGGTCAAGTATGGTTCTTATCAAAATAAACACATTAAAACTAATCTTGTTTGATATTGCTATAACAGGCAAGGGCATGTCATTGCTGACTGCCCAGTAAAAAGGAAGGAGAAAAAGTCTGAAAATTGGAAGACTGCACATCACAAAAAGGTTGACAAAAGCCTCTTGGCCAAGAAATAGTCCACTCTTTCAAATAGTGAGACAGATTCATCTGAACCAGAAGAGGAGGAGACTCTTTTAGGTTTAATGGCCATTGAGGAGGCCAACAACAAAAGAAGAATCACACTGTCATCCAGTGATAGTGAAGACTATACAGATCATGGGCTGATGACCCTAGCAGAAGAAGAAAATTAGGATTGTTTAAATCCTACTAAGGTAAAACCTCTTACTACTAGTTTTTCCTCAGGCTCTAGATCAACATCAGAGAATGAATCATGTTCACATTATTCTAATGATAGTGAACATGGTTCAGATTTCGAAACAGATTTCAACACACTCATTGACAAATATGAGAAGTTGTTGAAGGCCTTGATAACAAGCAAAGAGCTAGTTAAGGTAAAAGCCAAAGAACTAGAGTCTTTGAGAGCAGTACCTCTACAGTTGGAGAGGGCCAACATTAAGTTGGACCTTCAAAAATGGAAGCTCATAGACTTAACCAATAAAATAGATAGTCAGACTGAAATTATTGCAGAACATGCTAAGACTGTCAAGGACCTGGAAACAAAGCTTCTTCAGGAAAGAAAGCTCCTAAAACAGTTCTCAAGACCTAAGTCCTTGCTACTTATTATTGATATATTTTCTGCACCATTTAGAAGTGGTGTAGGATATATTGAAGACAATAAAATCAATAAGAAATCTGGACCTAAGGGTAAAGATCCTATGGATGCAGTAAGAAACCAGCCAAGCATCTGACTTCTAACAGATGCAAGGGATCATGTGTTCCTGGACACATAAGTTCTGAGTGCACCACCAGTAAGGTCAATAAAGTGCATTGCTGAAAGGACAAAAATCTAATGGCTATAAGACCCATAGACCATCACAAGGAGTGATCAATCCAAGAAGCCAAGGAATTCTTGGATCCGGTCCCAATGCACAACACTTAAACTTGAAAGGTAAGGGTATCAATGTTACACCACTACCATGGAATCTGAATATCAACTCTAAGCTGTCTAGAAGTACAACTTCAAAGGTGCAGCCTAAGAGAAGATATAACATATTTGAATATTAGTGTTGTGGGAAGGTTAGGCATTTTGCCCTAGATTGTTGGTACAATCCAACAACACCCTCATTTAAGTCACAAACACATCTGTTCAGAAAGCCTGCTATGCTTCACACAGTTAGGTCTAATAGGAACCAAGACCCCAAAACTATTTGGGTGCCTAAGGTTAATTAATTCTATGCTTGCAGGTGAATCCAAGTACCACAGAAATGCCAATATGGTACTTGGACAGTGGGTGTTCCTGACACATGACTGGAACAAGAAATTTGCTAAAAGACTATGCTTTAGTAAATGATGGACCAAAAGTAATCTTTGGAGGTTCAGAAAAAGGACTCATCAAGGGATATGGTAATATTTCTAATGGTCTACTAACAATCACAAAAGTGTCTTATGTGGAAGGATTGAACGACAATTTGATAAGCATAAGTCAGGTTTGTGATATAGGGTTTGAAATCATATTCCATAATGATAAGTGTCTAATAAGGAATGGAAGTGATCAAGAGATCATCTTATCGGGCACTAGGAGTGATAATATCTATTATCTAAATTTCTTACGAATAAATGAGAATTCTCCTGTATGCCTTGTAGCAAGTGTGAAAGACTCTTTGTGTGTGCAATGGCACAAGAGACTAACTCACTTAAATTATAAAGCTATGAGAAAGCTATTTTCTATGGACTTAGTTAGAAATGGTCCCCAGCTAATATGATCCAAAGAAGGCATGTGTTCTGCTTGTCAAATATACAAACAGACAAAAGTCTACTTTAAGACCATTCAGTCAAAATACACTGAGAGGTGTCTATACTTACTTCATATGTATCTATTTGGTCCTATGCAAATTCTTAGTTTAGGTAGGAAGTCTTACACCTATGTGATTGTAGATGATCACTCTAAATTGCTTGGGTATTCTTCCTAAGGAGAAAGTTTGAAACCCTGGACATTCTTGCTGATTTTGTCAAACAAATTCAAAATGAAAAGGGTGTTCTGTGGTCAAGTTCAGAAGTGACCATGACACAAAATTTCAATCTGAAAGAATGACAAATTTCTGTATAAAACTAGGGATCCTTCAGGAATTCTCCTCTCCAAGAACACCCCAACAAAATGGGGTTGCTGAGAGGAAAAATAGAACTCTCATTGAGGCTTCTAGAATTATGCTAAGTGACACATCTCTCCTAGAATATTTTTGGGCTGAGGCTGTAAACACTGCATGTTATGTTCAGAATAGGGCCTTGATCAACAAAAGTCACAACAAGACTCCCTATGAACTAATGAAAGGCAGAAAACCAAGTGCGTCCTATTTCAAAATCTTTGGAAGTGTTATGTCTTAGACAATGGGAAGACTTATCTAACTAAGTTTTCAGAGAAGTCCTATGAAGGTATTTTTGTAGGCTACAGTAATCATAGTAAGGAATATTGGATCTACAACTTGAAACATCAAGTGATAGAAGAATCAATTAATGTTGTTTTTGATGAAACTTCTGTCTTACATACTAAACAATCTAATAATTATAGTCTAAGAGATATAGATTATAAGATGGAAACATTAAAGATAGGAGATTCATCTGATATAGAATTAGAGGCTAGAAACAATGTTGTAATTCCTATAGAAGACATAGTCACTGCCCAGGTGGAGGAAGAGATTCATCCTCCTCTACATGTAAATCTAAGTGATGGTAGGAATCTGCCTGTAGCTATTAGGCACCTTAGAGATCATCCCTTTGATCAAATATTAGGTGATGCCAGACTAGGAGTGACTACTAGGAGTATACTTCATAACGAGGTTCTGTTCTCTAGCTTTCTCTCTCAGATGGAATCTAAGAAGTATGAAGAATCCAATTAAGACCCCAACTGGATTATGGCAATGCAAGAAGAGATAAATCAATTTGAGAGATGTAAGGTTTGGAGTCTAGTTCCTAGACCTAGAAATCACAATATCATAGGAACAAAGTGAATCTATAGGAATAAATTAGATGAAAATGGAGTTATAGTTAAAAACAAAGCAAGACTTGTGGCTAAGGGATATAAACAAGGGGAAGGAATAGACTTTGACCAAATCTTTGCACCTGTAGCTAGGCTAGAAGCCATTAGATTATTTTTAGCACATGCAGCTTACAAAAGATATAAAGTTTACCAGATGGATATAAAATCTGCATTCCTAAATGGTACTTTGAAGGAAGAAGTCTATGTAGAATAGCCACCAGGTTTTGTAAATCCTAAACTTAGCTCTCATGTCTTCAGATTACATAAAGCATTGTATGGGTTAAAACAGACACCTATATCCTGGTATGAGACCCTGTCTACCTTTCTCATAGAGAACAAGTTCTCTAGGGGGAAGATAGATAAAATACTATTCCTAAGGGACATCAAAGGTTCAAGCATCCTGATCCAGATTTATGTAGATGACATCATTTTTGGGTTTACTAATGAGCTGCTATGTAGATAATTTGCCAAGCTTATACATGATAAGTTTGAAATGAGCAGTATGTGTGAGTTAAAGTTCTTCTTGAGATTCCAAGTTAGACAATTTGAAGATGATATATCCATCTCACTATCTAAATTCACTAAGGAGTTAATTAAGAAGTATGATATGGAAAATTCTTCTACCATGAGAATCCAATGGGTTCCTCAGTGTCACTACACAAGGATGAATCCTTGTATAGAGGCATCATTGGATCACTCATCTACTTGACATCTAGTAGACAAGATATCATGTTTTCAACATATGTCAGTGCCAGATACAAAGCATGCCCTAAAGAATCTCATTATACTGCTGTTAAAAGAATACTGAGATATCTAAATGGCACATCTAATCTTGGGCTTTGGTATCCTAGGAATGGTGATTTTGATCTAATTGGATTCACAGATGTAGATTTTGTAGGATGTAAAGAAGATAGAAAGAGTATATCAAGAACTTGTCAATTTTTGGGGAGAAGACTCATCATTTGGAGCAGTAAAAAGCAAATAAGTGTAGCTATTTCAACAGCTAAGTCTGAGTATATATCAGCTGGGAGCTGTTGTGCACAGTTACTACGGATTCAACATCAACTTATGGACTATAGTATACAACTAAGTAAATCTATTATGTATTGTGATTCTACTAGTGCAATCTCAATTGTTAATAATCCTGTTTATCACAGTAGAACCAAACATATAAAAATCAGATATCACTTTCTTAGAGAAAATGTTGAAAAAGATAATATCAGTTTGCATTATACTTCAACTGAAAGTCAAATTGCTGATATATTCACAAATCCCTCAGATGAAAACAAGTTCAATTTCTTCAAGTTTGAACTAGGTATGTTAAACATAGAATAACCATTTTAATTGGTACCTAAAAATATAAAATAATATAATACCTGTTCAACTTATATAAGTTAAGTAAAAAAGTCTACTAACCTAAATAAACAAGTTAGACTTCATAAAAGTCAAAAATATACATTTCAGAAAACAAAATTTTGACTAAGTCAAAAAATTGTGTCAAGACACCAGAGTTTGTGTCGAGACAATTGTGTTAGTGTCGAGACACTAGAAAGTGTGTCAATACTATAGATAGTAATGTGTCGAGACACTAGAATGTTCGTCGACATTGCATATATGCCAAGTGTCGAGACACTAAAATAAGTGTCGAGACATAAGGCTGTCGAGACCCTAAGGTATGTGTCGAGAGACATAATCCTTGTGTCGACTTAAGTCGACACATCTCGACGGATTAGTTTTCCTGTGTCGTCACTGGGTCATTTCCTAAACTTTGAACAGACTAAATAGAGCACGCCTTTTCAACTTTAACAACATCTACTATATATAGGGTGTGAAAGAAGAAGTCGACTACGCTTTCTTGAAATTTTTGGGAGGATTGCAGAAGCACTAGTTTGGTGTAGATTGACCCCAAACACCAGGATTGGAAGCACTTTGGCAAGAAAAGGAATGAATTTACAAGGAAGTTTTTTGTCAGAAGTTGTAGGTAAAGTATTGCTATGCAAAACAGGAGCACATGACAGAATTTCTGCTTCTATGTTTGAAATAATGACTAGAATTATTTTCAATATCCAGACAAACTGGATCAAGATTATTTTTGACAAAATAGTAGATAGTATTAAGAAGCCAAACATGAGAAGAATTATAATTCTTTACCTAGTCCAAGTCATACCTAACAACCTCAACCTAAAGCTTGGATATAAAATTAACCACATGAGAAGGATGGACACGAGGATTCTATCTAGATAGGATAGAGTTTTGACAAAGGAAGCACCAGAACCCGAGAAGAAGAAAGAGAAAAAGAAGAAGGTTGTGGTGGTGGAAGAAGGCTCTTCCAGTAATTCTGAAGCTCAAGTTAGTTTCAGTTCAGATAAAAATGATGATGGGGTACAAGAGAATTCTCCAAGGCCCTCACCTAGAAATGTTGATCAGGTGTAGGGGGAGACTGTTCAAGAGAATGATCCTATTGTGGGGGAGAACCTCAATGATTTGCCAGAACTTGAAATGGATACTTTCAATACAATAATAATGGAAGTTGTACAAGAACTGAAACAAACAGAGGTCCCTCAAAAGAAATTGTCTGCCAAAGAGATGGAGATTGAAATCTCCAAGGAAACTGAAGAAAAAACACCTCTGGATACAAATATACGTATCCAAGGGGAGATGCCAGACCTTACAGAGAAACCTGTTCTAGATGCTGAAGGTCAGCAAGGTGAGATCAACCTTGATACCACCAACATTGGTGAAGAAGTTACAATGGTTGAGGGGGGGTTACCAGATCTATACCCAAGTACTGAAGGTGGTGTACAACAAAAATCTGTTGAAGTGATAAGTACTTCTGACTCTGAGGAAGAAGAAGCCACTCTTTTGAAGAAAAGAAAACTATCAGAACTGAAGAAGAGAAGTAGGAGTTATAAAAGGATTATTAAGTCTGAATCAACTCCAACTCCTGCTATGGATTCAAGTTCCCTGCTAGTTCAATTTCAGATTATGCTTGACCAGCAAAGGACTCAATTAGAGAAATATGTAGATAAGAGCAACAAGGAGCTGCAGTTTTAACTGGATCAGGACATTAAGTCTATCAGATTTGAAGTAAATCTACTTAAGACAGATATGACTGATTTCTTCCAGAAGGGCGCAAATGTTATGGTCTATATTGCAAAACAACAAGCAGAATCCAAGAAAACTGAAGATGAAATAGCTATCAAACAAGGTTATATCATGGAGAATCAAACCATAATAAGTGAGAATATGATAATTATGCATGATATAACTTTGGAAGAATTAAAGAAACAAACTACTACTTTGGAGACAAAGATTGCTTCAACCTCCCAGGATCTTAAAACCAAGCTGATAGCTCATTCAACCTCTTTGATCAAGGATATCATGGCTTCTGACAAGGATTTGGATGATCATTTGCTAAAAGTCAAGAACACTTTAACTTCTGGAATCAATCATCTAGATGAACAAGTAAGATTTCACAAGAATGATTTGAGGGCTCGTACAGAAAGAGAAGTCATAAGGGGGGAGAAGGTGATAATAAAGGCTAGCTCTAAGCATGTTACCTGGATATCTAACAACATTAGATACACTCTAGGCCATCCTCCCATATGGTATGATGGTGACCAAACTGCTGAGTATGGTTGCCAACTAACTCCAGCTCCTTTTGATCCTATTCATACTGGTGTGCAATCATCCATGTACAATCCTTCTACACAAATTCATTTTGAGGACATTCAAGCTACTGTACAGACAATGTATAGTCCTCCACCACAAGTTCAAAATATAATATGTGAAGAAGTGGAAATGTCTGATTCTACTTTGATTAAAGAAAAAGAAGCTCAGTTGTTAAAGAAAAGGTTCAGGGAACAAGCTGAAGCTAGACCAGACTTTGAATAGTGGAGCCAAACTTCCAGATCAATTATCCCCACTGCATGGAAAGCAGTCAACTCTAATGCTACTGATAGGGGAAAATGGTATACAGAGCAAGAATGGGCTAAGCACTTAAAGAAGCAGGAAGTCATCCAAAAAATCAGACATGATCTGAAGGCAGGGAAGATTCCTGCTAATTCTGTTGAGCCCAATAAATACTCTCCTTGAGCTCAGCTGTGTCGACACCCAGGACTTGGGTCAACACCGTCAGATAAGAAGCCAGCAGTGTCGACACACACAGATTGGTGTCGACATCCTTTTTTCGAGTAGTGTTGACACCCAGGACTGGTGTCGACACAATCAAAGTACAAAAGTGTCAACACCTTTATGCAGAAGCTCTCTAGACAAAATTTCTTCTAAGTATAGAATTCAAGTCTAAAGTTCTGACAACTGTCAGAACTATCAGATGTCAGTGGATTAACCAGGATAGCCGGTCAATCTTGCCAAAGCCTATATAAGGAGATCTACTTGACAGAAACAAAGATATAATTCTCATTTCTTCTCATCAAGGCAGTTAGAACAATTCTGTAGTATTCTGAAGGTGGAGAGGAGGCAGATCGAGGATCAACTTCTATCTTTTCTAGTTAAGTTCAACCCTAACTTCTCCTTCAAGAAGCTTTGAAAAAGATAAGAATGGTTGGATTGTTTTCTTCATAACAAGGATTAAGGGAGAAGTTTACACTTCAAGATCTGATCAAGAAGAAGTCACCAATCTCTTTATTTCTGGGTGACATTTCTAATCACAAAATCCTTTTGATATTATAATTTTGTAAGATCTATTTGTAGATCTAAGGGCAGGAGATTAATTTCTTTGAGTTATAAGCCTAAATTATAAAACCTGAGGTAGGGTTGTGTGCCTGAGGTAGGAGAAGGGGCAATTTATCTGAGTTGTAGGAACTGGAAGGTTCTGAGGTTGTAGGGCAAGGGTTTGCCTGAGGTGTAGGAGTGGAGGTGCACTCTGAGGTAGGGTTCTTGAGGAGGAATCTGAGTTATAAGAACCAGCTGGGTTCTGAGGTGTAAGATCTGAGGATCGGAGGAAAAGAAAGAAGAAGTTTGGCTGAATCTAGTTCATTGCTAGATATGCGAAGGGGGAAGTGGATGTACCCATAAATTGGGGAACCACTATAAAATTATTGTGTTGTACTGTATTGAATTGTGTGCTATAATCAGTAGATTATCTGTGTACCTGAATGTTTTGGATGTATTGATAAACATACTAAGTAATTTCTATGATTTAGTGTAGTCAAGATTTGAATTAGACCTATTCCCCTCGATCCCCCTCTAGGTCATTCTCTATCCTAAACAAACACTTTACAAAACATACCCAACCAAATTTCCTGGGGTCCACGTGGATAAATCCCAGATAAGTTGTTTAGCGCCAGGATAGAACTCCTGACCTCCTTTATCAGAGGGGACTAACACCTCCTCTCATACCCAAATGCACTGCAATACACTTGGGTATGAGAGGAGGTGTTAGTCCCCTCTTATAAAGGAGGTTAGGGGTTCTATCCCAGCGCTTAACAACCTACCTGGGATTTATCCATGTGGACCCCAGGAGATTTGGTTGGGGATATTTATTTGCCATACGATTGCAGTCGACCAAGTCACACTTATACCCAAATTCCCGTAGATAATTCGGAGCCTTGGGCCCTGACCTGGTTTCTAATAAAAGATGGCCATCTTTTGTTAGAAACTAAGCTGGGGTAGACTACAACATCCACTGGTTCCTGGTCGACTGCAGTCGAATGGCAAGGCATCCCCAACCAAATCTCCTGGGGTCCCGCATTTTGGGTAAAGGTCGGGTAGGTTGTTTAGGACCGGGGCTTGATCCCGGGAACTGCTAGATAAGAGGCTCCAGCGCAGTTGAGTGATAGAGGTTGGCTAAGGCGCCTCTTATCTAGCAGGTTCCGGGACCAAGCCCCAGGACTGAACAACCTACCCGGCCTTTACCCAAAATGTGGGACACCGGGAGATTTGGTTGGGGATGTCTTGTCATTCGACTGCAGTCGACCAGGACTGGTGGATGTTGTAGTCTACCCCGGCCTGGTTTCTAACAATTTGGTATCACTTAACGCTTCAGATGATGAGTCTTCCCACATTGAAGATTTTAAGACATTCTTCTTCTCATTCCCTTTGTTCCGCTCCTCGTTCTGCTCTTTCAGGTACTT
The DNA here is from genome assembly GCA_039513925.1 of Platanthera zijinensis. Classification (NCBI taxonomy): domain Eukaryota; kingdom Viridiplantae; phylum Streptophyta; class Magnoliopsida; order Asparagales; family Orchidaceae; genus Platanthera; species Platanthera zijinensis. The sequence continues at coordinate 69,971,699 of CM077096.1, forward strand.
AGGGCATCAACTTCTAATATGGTTGGTCTTCCTGCAGTGGAAGCATTCCAGCGGGGCATGTTCTTCTTCATCATCACTCCCTTCCTTCTTTACAAATGTTCCTTTTCTTCTTGTGCCCTTGCTGAAGTATTTTCGAAATGGCCTCCTTCTTTCATGATTCTTCATGAATCTTTTGAAGTTCTTCACAAAAAGACTTTCCACATCTTCCTCGTTGTTGTCTTTACCTTCTTTTCTTGACTTGAGTGCCAATGCTTTATTCTTTAGCTCCTTATTGTATTCTTCATTTTTAATTTTGAGTTCCATCTTATGGGTTTTAAAATTCCCAATAAGGCTCTCAATCTGGAGTTGTCATAGAGCGTGCAATTCAGAAATTGCGGTCACCTTTGGGTTGAACTTTGGAGGGAGTGACCAAAGTATCTTTCGCACAAGATCACTATTGGAGAAGTTTTCCCGAGAATTCTTGAGGCATTGACGATCATGGTAAATTGTATGCACATTTAGTCCACATCCTCATCAACATCCGTAATTTTTTTTCATATTCTGACTCCAAGTTGGAATAACTTTGAACCTTTAACCTGCGAGGTACTTTCATGAGTTGGTTCTAAAAGATTCCAAATATAGCAGTTTCACACGCACAAACTATATTATATTCGGTTCTATCTAGGGCGCAAAATAAGACATTCATTGCTTTAGCATTATTTTTTCATCTAGTTTTCGCCCTTGTCGCACTTATCCTTACGTTTGTCAATGTTAACTTCTCCTACAATATAAGTAGGACTCGTATAACGTATTTCTACCATTTTCCAAACCTCAATATCTAATGTCATTAAAAATTGCATGCATGCTCTCCAGTAATTGAAATCATTTCTCGTGAATAGTGGTGGTTTACTAATTCCTTGCCCCTCATTAAAAGCAAGATCATGGTTCGCCATTATTATCGATTGTTAAGCCTATTTGGAATAATCTAGCTCTGATATCACTTGTAGAATCGTATAATACCCATAAAGTGGGGGGGGGGGGGGTGAATAAGAGTTCTTAAAACTTTAAATTAATGAGAAGATAAATTAAAGATTTCTGGTTTCTGTTGCTACGGCCGACGATAGTGATTCCGCTTGGCGCTATCAATAGAAACTTAGATTTAATAATTAAAATTCAAATTAAAAACAATTGCCACTTGATAAGTGAGAAGCAGTGATTTTATTTCAAGGAGAGTAATGAATACAAAAACTTTGATCCCAATCATGCTTGGGGTCGAGGCGATGCTATAAATCTTTTTCCCCTTTCTATACCGACCCTTATCCCCAAGTTCCATTTGGTTCTAGCATATCTATCCTAGATATGGCCTCAAACCGCCCCTAGACCTACCCATGATCTAGTCGCTAACACACACGATGAATTCACGGAATCCTCCCAGGAAACTGATGACTGCACCAGACGATTTTCCTCCTAATTCTCACAAGACCTAGTCGCCCCTACTTGTGCCAAATTCACAACTTGACAATAATAATAAAAAGTAAATACAAATATAATGAAGAACGCCCTCAATTTGTTGTACCCATCGATGAAGATGCGTGATCAGTCCGTTGTCTGGATCCGCAACCTTCAAGTGCGTTGGAGTTCTTGACTCAAAATGGAAGCACTCATGAATTTACAAGAGTTCTGGTTCTGGTCGTGGCCTCCAATTGGTGTCTCCAAGTTGTGTACTGCATCTGGTGGAAGATTGTTCTTTTTTAGGCTCGGGAGCTACCACTTGCGGTAGTGGTACCGTCTGACGATAGCTACTTTAAGAAGTCTTCTCTTCCTTTGACAATCTATATCTTTGGCAACCTCCATTTTAGGAAACTTTCTTCGTCCAAATTTGGAAACTTTTGATCTTTGGAAACAAGTATTTTTGGTTCCTATTTTTTTTTTCAAAAATGGACCTTCCATAGGGCTATCTCCAGGCGGTAAGACTTTCCTTCCCTAGCAATTTCCTTCCACGGCTGAGGCTTTCACTGGCGATAGCGATAGCGCCCCGGTAGCGATACCCTTGGCGGTATTAATAAAACTTAAATTCTTTGCCTCTTTTATTTGTTTTTTCACGAGGTACTTATTATGAAGTTCCCGCACCTTATAAACACACAGTAAATATGATCAAATGCAAACTACAATTTGTTATTCTCAAATCAAGTGATGCAAAATTCATATTCCAACAGTTACATTTTCATCTTCATCCGCAAAGATCTCTAGAATGAGATCCTCGATCCTTAGAATCTCTCCATCTAAGGATAAATAGTTACTAATCATCAACTTGTTAAACACCATGTCACCGGTGGTAGTCCCGATTTCCCGATGCATGAAGGATAGCTTGATCAGATTCAAGCGAATTATATTCCCGCGACTGGAGTGTACAAATTCTGAAGGATTTCTAACGCATGTTTGGTCCTATTATCATCCTCAATGCATATAAAATGTTTGAGGTCATTCAGACCAACCAACATCTTTATGCGGTACATTTCAATTTTAAAGTTGTACCACGTGGAAGGTAACTAGATAATCGTGCCAACAACAAAACTATCTAGTAATGAAATATTCTCACTATGCAAATAATTAATTAGGTCTTCCAATTCTGATACCTGTGGGAGAATGGATTTCTCGTCGTCTAATGTGAAGAAATGGAACTTGTCCACCAGGTGAGCTTTTGACAGATCCTCCTGCCCGAAGTGCCCCTCCAGTGCCTCCCAGATATCTTTGTCAGTCTTCATCTTGATGTACGTCTTTTCAAAGCTGGAGGACAGATAGTTCAGCAAATAATCTCTGCAAAAGTCCTCGTCAGCGATCTACTGTGCTTCATCGTCAGTCCTCATAACGTTAGCACGATCAGACTGAACGGTGTAGAACGCGTTCATGTACTTCATCCCAAACAATGTGTTCAACTCCCAGTCGTTGAACTCTGACGCTGTGAACTTCTTCAATTTTATCATCGGAACAGGAGAGGAAAAATTATTTTCTTTCATCATAGTGAGTTACTTTCTCTAATCTTACTTAAAACACAGAGAACAGCAAAATCCTCCTAGTTGAATGGCAACAGACATTTGTCACCGGCTGCTACCTCCACGGATAGTGACAAGGAAGACACTCCTCTAGATCTGGACTGGAGTAGCAGCAGACGTTTCCAACAGCTTGAAGATCTGGATCCCGGCGAGCGGCGGCTTGGAGCAGATCCATGGACTCGGCCGTGAGAGACAACAACAGATTGACAAAGAGGCAGCGACAAAAATCGAAAGAAGAACAGTAGTGGGAGAAAATTCCTATCCCGATTCTGATCAGCAGTGGCGGGACCTTCTTCTACACCGACGACAGAACTAAAGAACAACGATAGGATTGATTTCCCTGTCCCAAACGGCGGCGGCCACAAGGAGAAACTCTCCCGATCGAGAGGCGGCGATCAGGAATTTTTTTTTATCTATCTTCCTACTGCGATCACGAGCGACGCACAATATAAAAAAGTTGATTCCAAAAAATGGAAGCGCCGATAAAACGCACATGAGGGATCAGAGGCCACCGAGAAATTTCTGTCCCAATCACCCAGTGACGGCGGCGCTAGAAATTTTCTCTCTTCCTCCTGATCGGTGACAAGATCAAAAAAATCAACGAACCAGAACGAAAATAGATATTTCTTCGCATCTTTTGATCACGTTCAGCGATGAGAAAAAAAGATACCAACAATGGCGACAATGGCTCCAAACCTAGATCACGATCTCCTTCTCATGATCGACGCCGGGACTAGAAGAAGAACAGTGGCGGGGCGATGAGCTTCTTCTTCTCTTTTCTACTTCACGATCGCAGTGGCGGGAAAGTCCCAGGTGGCCGTAAATTTTTGGGATAACCAGTGTACGGGATTACAAGCGACTAGGGCTCAACTTCGAGATTGTTAAGTCGCTCAAAGCATCTCTGGTGGTTGTCAAAGTGGAACTCTCTCTCCATTTCCCCCGCTTGGGTTTTATAGGCAAACCTAGATTTAATACGGCTATCAGATATCCCGATATCCGAACCAGACCTATTAAGCCTCTTAACCCATTATATGCTCAAATATACATTAACATGATATACCATAGGTAAGCTTGGACACAGGTCCATGCCTCCGAGGAGACGATTCCACAACTAGTACTATGGGCACCTTCCCCCAATCATACGATCTTTAGGATTCCTTGCCGGCAGAACTCGCGAGGTATGGAATATCACCCATTTCCCCGGTCTAGAGGAGTAGAGGAGTTGGGGCATGGGGGCCACTGAGGTGGTCGAGTACCCTTAGTAGGAGGAGGCGGTGGAGGTAGCATTGTCGCTGCATGGAGTTCATGCTTCCTACTAGAGACATAGCCAGAGGTTTGGTTTTCTAAACCCTTGGGGTACAACCTTAATCTCCACCACCAGAAACTCGCATTGTGTGAAGGCTTTCACCATCTACCACAACTAGATCCGTAACAAGGTCAGCTGATCTCAGATGAGAAACCTTTAAAGGCGTGTCAACAAAAGGTGTAGATAAGCTTAGGTTCGAAGCAGCCAAGCTCATATGAGAAACTGAGCGAACGGAAGGGTGCCAGTGTGGGTGTCACATGCACGTTTTAATAACGAGTTCGAAAAAAGAAGTTGAAAGCCCCACCTCACGAGATGGGGTCGGTTTGGACCTAGGCTTGGGTCTCGTCCACGATTATTGCAGGTGTCCCACCCACTGGAGAGGATGTCTGAATTTCTTAATCATCACCTTGGCCTGCCTGATTCAGGAACAATAATTCTGTACGTATAACACATAAATGATCTTTCGGAACTGCATTTTCAGTGTAAAATATAATTGTAATGTAAAATGCAGTTGCAAATGAACTGCATTTCCAATGTAAAATGCAGTTGTAAAAGTAGTAAAATGTTGTTGGAAAATTATTTTTTTCATATGTATTTTCAAATCGAAATATATACATATGAATACTTAAAATGATCATAAAAATGCAAGGATCAATATTTCATGATTTTTTTGGTGATCCAAAAAATCAATATGAAGAAAATTCTATTTTACGCATGATTGTTACATGCGTTTAATGTATTAAAAAATTAGACCTGATGAACAAGGGCCACTTGTGCAGCTTCCGGGATGCTCTCCAAGCTGCCTTGACTAGGCACATCCCTTTCATGCAATGGTTTTTTCAAGGTCTCGCTCGAGACCTTCCTTCTCTTGCACTTTATGGGGATATCGCTTGACCTATGAGATCTTTTTTTCTACATTAAGTTCATAGGTTTGGCAGTCTGAGAAGAAATCTCCTCTGGTAAGATCACACTGATTTGGAAAGGGCACCACAAAGAAGAGCCTCCCCCTTTATTTATAGACGTGATGGGAAGTCTCAAAACATCTCTGAAAAGGCTGGTTACTCGCCAACACATCTCGCCGAATAAGGGTTGGATGTTTCTTTCCAAGCCATATAATAGCTCGCAAGAGCGGGGATTGCTTACAAACCATATTTATCAGGGTGGGCCCGCTTAGGCCATGTCAGTAGAAATCAAAGTCAACCAACAAAAGCAACTGTGGGCGAGGTAGCTTCTCGAGTCACCTGTTAGGTGAGTAGCCTATTAGTCGTTATTACAGGTGGGTATCTCACGTAACTTGCTACTTTGGGTGAGATAGTTTTTAAGTCACCTAGTTGGAGAGGTTGCCTCGCAAGTCACACGACATGTATGTTACAGGGGAAGGTTATTCTTGTAATAATGAGCCTAGAGAATTTGTCTGTAAATAGGACCCTAGGGGTAGCAGGAATGATATCTTGACATCTTGACACCTCTCATAAGTATACTAAACTCTAAGTGGTGCCTTCCTCGTACCTCACTCAGCCTTCTTTTTGTTGCAGAGGGGAAGTTTCTCCAAACTTCCGGGTACATGGTGAGACTTCCTCGCTATATCACCTGAGGTGTGTTTATAGACAATCCTTCCTTTCTCTAGTGCTCTTGTCATCTTGTCTCGTAGAGCTGAACCATAGGATCAATAACCTCAAGCTGCCCATCGGTCCGAACATTTGGAATCGATTGTCCCGACTCCAATATAAAGAGTATGCTACAACTAGACCTCCCATGTGTAACTAGATTTTTTTTATTATGGAAGTTTAGAATCAAACTAATATGAATTCAATTGATAAAAATATTTTGACTTTATTGCAACTGGTCCTTGCATTCCAACAAAGGTTAAATAAAATGGTAAAGAAATTACAATGACCAATGGAGGATTGAGTGAAGGAGACAAGAAAATAAGATCTTATTGATGAGGTCCCACTTAGGAGCTCTAGCTGCAACCCTTGCATGGGGTGCAGTTACCCAATAATATCCCGCTAACTATAACGCCCCATATTTCACCAGAGATAGCTCTTTGAGAGCTACCATTTTGCGGTAGTACTAGCATCGGTGGTAGCGTAGCTGATTTAATTGTCATGGCTCTCTGTGAGCTACCGCGTGATGGTTAGAGCTGTCACTTAAAACCGAAAACCACAAACCGAACCGGAATTGAACCGGAACCGCAAAGAATCAGACCGAACCGTTTGCAAATTATTCGTGTTCCGGTTTGAATTTTGGAACCGTTAGCAACATTGGTCCGGGTGTGGTTCCTACATATTATTATCCGGACCGGAACCGGAGCTGGAACCACAACATACAAGTCTCATGCGGTTTCAAGATTTTTAGACCAGATCTGAACCGGACCGAAGTAGAACCGAACTGCAACCCGTTTATTATTATTATTATTATATTGTTATTATTTTATAGTTTATCTATAATATTTATACTTACTATCACGAGTGAAGCTGGTGCAGTTTGAACCCAAACCCAATCATACTAAAGGGAGTCGATTTTGGACCGAACAAAACTTCACCACATAAAAACCGTATGGTATGGTTTGACATTGTTGCGGTTTAGAGTCAATTTTTGCAATGCATTTTTTTATTTTTATACAGTTATATAATATATTTTCAATTTTACTTACATATTTTTTTGAAATATTTTATTTTAAAAATATAGAAGATATATAACTATTATTTATTAGTAATCATGAAAGACAACTAATTGTATGCGATTGTTACAGTTTAGCATGCCGACGAGACGTGCGCAAGTCAACTAGAATTTGTGGAAAGTCTACATGCGTAGGAAGACAATTGATACTATCCCACCGATCGTGGAAAAGACCGTCGAGAAGTGGGCAACGTAATTATTTCTATTTCGATGTTGTTTTGAGTTTTACTATTTGCAGCCTGCTTTTCTTTCATTCCGGACAAGTTTGATTTTTGGTTTTAGTTGGAACCGATTGGAATCGGACCGAACCGCATGAAATCGGACTGAACCGATCGTGGTCAGTTTGGTTTTTGGTTCTTGTTGAACCCTAATCGGAACCGTTGACATACGGTTCAAAAAATTAAGCTGGAACCGGAACCAGAACCAGAACCGGTCAAATCAAATAAAGGTTTTGGTTCTAATTTGAATAACCGTTACCTTAGTGGTTCGGTTCATGGTTTTAGTAGAACCGGAACTGAACCGAAATCGTGACAGCTCTAGTGATGGTAGAGATACCGCGTGGTGGTAGAGACCTTTCGTCCTAAGCGTTGTAATGACATGACAGATGGCCTACTGCTCGGCAGTAGTTTGGTACTACGCGACGGTAGCACAATAGTTACGGTGCGGCCACGTGTCGGTGTGTGATTAGAGAATTTGAACGGTGGGCTTGCTGGAGAAGCCACTGATTGGGTTACTGCGTGGTGGTATCTTATTACCGCGCGGCAGTAACGCTCTGTATAGAGAACCATTTTGAATCATGGTCGTTCGTTCATGATCCGACGATGGGTTGTGGTTCCTGCTAGTTTATGTCCATGGGATGGGAGTTATCCTTCATTCTAACCTAAGCCATTCTCTTTCTAAGAGGTAGAGAAAGGGGAGATCAAGGAAGAGGAAGAAGGATATTCCGCCATTGTTGGAGCTTCAGAACTCCGAGTCACGAGTCGAGTTCAAATCCGCGGAGGTGAGTCTGTTGCGGTAATTTAAATCCGACTAGTTTCTCATCCATGGCATCGAAGTGAACCTCAAGGGTAATGATCTTCCTCCTTGGACATGTGAAGTCCTCTTTTTGGCATGTGGCAGGAAATCCCTTATCAATTGGTGGGTAGTGAAGGGATTTCCAACGGGTTGATCCATGGTATCCCCGGTGAGATACTTGCATTTATAATCTGGAATCGAAGTACGAAATAAGCATGCTGTGTGAGGCTCATTCAGACAGGTTGGTTTGGATTGGTGATGAATATTTTGTTGATTTGTGTGCCGGAGTGTAACACCTCCCCTGTAATGACCATATAATATGGGTTCGGCTCGGGGCCCCACAACATACAGACGTCACAGCTTTAGTATTAAAAGATGATATGAAAACTACCCAATCTCAAAACTCCAGACAAACACAGCGGAAACAGAATGCTAACAGACAGAAGTTATCCACTAACAGTAGAGTATCAGATGGCCTTAAGGCCTTACATAATAATAGTCCAAATAAAAATGTGTCAAGCACTTCTAGGCTACCTCGGCATGCAAGCCGGACATAAACATAACAAGAGTAGCAAACACAAAAGGAAGATCCAAGCACAGCAACACTTCATGAGGCTTAGGGCTTTTCGCCCGGCGCGCTAGCTCCTGCATGCGATCCTTGCCTTGTAAGGATTTGAAGTAATGTGGGTCAGTAAAGGCTGACCTCTACTGTGTAACAAACACATCTCCTCCCGGCCGTCCCTAACGGATCCCGAGGTACCACTCCACCTGCAAGTTAGCACTTCGTATACCAAAAGAGCATGTATATTAAAGCGGTAAAACAGGCTTGGATGTCTCATACAGCATACATGTTTTCTATGTTTTGTACAAGGTGAAAGGGGCCTACTATGCAACATGAATGCAACCCGGGTTTCACCCAAGGCACCCTAGCTCGTATGCATCTAGCACAACATCAAACACTGGGTACTTCCGTTTCCCCATTGGCTTAAAGCCGCAAACAAAAGGGAACCACCATGTCCCTAAAGGCACACACGCTATCACACGGAACCTTGCAAAGGCCCCACCCGCACAAGGGTCATAAACCCCGGGCTTGCCCGCACATTCTGACTTCGCACGTCAGGGTTCCGTCTCACACTGACCGATTCTAAGAAGCCTTGCTGGACCCCACCCGCTCATGGCTACATTGCCCGGTCTTGCCCTCCGCTCGGCATTCTCGTCAGTCTCACACAAGGGGCTAGTCTCGCCGGGACACTTTCTCCACATGACTTGCACGTCACGGGATAGCCAGCCGACCACGGAGACATAACCGCGCCTTTGCCCAACACACACAAAGGTTTCCCCACCCCAATCACCATTCGCACCGTATCTTTCCCGTGCTCCAAGGAAATCATCTACCTCACAAAGCAGAGCTAACCTTGTCCGGTTCTGACTACGAGTACTCACTCAAATAAAAGGGGGAAAACGCATACACACAACGACGTCTTGCCGCAACGGATTTCTATCGAATCCTCAAAGCTCGCTATACAACATCACCGGGTCGGACTAACGGTCGCGACCACGGCTTCACCCACAATGCCTAATCCGCTAACGGAGCGGATCTCTAATGTAAGCATGTCGGGATGAACATACTCAACCCGAAGGTTCCTCTTGAACCTAGGCTACACGAATCCCTCTAATTTGAGAGATCTGGTGCTTAAAACACGAAAGGAAGGGGATGCTATTCATGCATCCTAAATCCTAAAAATCGAGAGGAGAAGTGTCGTTACCTTCCGTCCCCTCTTCCTAGCCATGGGGAAGATTTGCTCGGTTGAACACCACCGCAACGCTCCCACCTTCACGGATCTGAACTTCGCTCGCAAAATGGACCTCCGAAGCTTTGCCGGCGGCCGGAACTTGGCCTCCTTGCTCTCCCTTCTCTATAGAACTTAGAGAGAGAGAACCCAAAGCAAAATGAAAGGGTTTCTACCCTATTCCCGGCCTTAAACCGCCCAGGGAGGCTCCCCACCGTTGGATCCTCCCAAGAAACAAATGAACGGCCACGATCAGAACCCAAAATAAAAAAATCTGGGCCGAACACGGGTTATAACACGGCCGTGTGCAGGGCCGTGTCAACCATTCGCCTTCATCCCAAAATTCCCAACCAGAACACGGTCTGGAACACGGCCTCTGACACGCCCGTGTCAGACCCGACACGGCCGTGTCACTAGCTGTGTCAAGCCCGTGTACTAAAATCCTCCAAACCACCCGAGAAGGACACGTCCCTTGACACGTCTTCGAACACGCCCGTGTCACGGCTGACACGCCTGTGTCAAGTCCCATGTCACGGCCCGTGCCCCCCTCAACACCACAAAATCGTTGAGTGCTCGACACGCCCTGAGACACGCCCGTGTCTCAGGTGACACGCCCGTGTCGCACCTGACACGCCCGTTTCAAAGCACGTGTTCTCACTCACCGATCGTCGACAGAAAACGTCGAACCCGAGCACGACACGCCCTGTGATACGCCCGTGTCACAGGCCGTGTCAGCCTACCCAGAACCCACTTTGGCCAAAAAATAACGCCATCGGTTCCTCTTCCAAATTTTGGGGTGTTACAACTCTCCCCCCCCTTAAAAATAATTTCGTCCCGAAATTTTAAAACATGGAAAGTAAACAAAACTAAACGGTACCTGAGGAGAAAAGCTCGGGGTACTCCTCCAGCATTGCCTGCTCTCTCTCCCATGAGAGCTCCTCGCGGCCACAGTTGTCCCAACGGACCTGTACGAGTCTAACCTCCTTATTCCGCAGATGCCGAACCTCTGAATCTTCTATCCCGATTGGACGAACTCGCGTCCTCAAGTCTTCCTCTACCGGCATCGCCGCCGGCTCAATCACCACGCTGGCTTCTAACAAGGCTTTCCTCAAGACGGAGATGTGAAATACGTCGTGTAGTCCACTTAGCTCCGTGGACAATGCTAACCGGTACGCTGCCTCTCCCACTCGCTCGGTGACCCTGAATGGTCCCAAAAATCTCAGACTCAGCTTCTTGAGTCGGCGAATCCATGAAACGCCTTTGAATGGCTTGATCTTAAGATAAACCCAGTCGCCCACCGCGAACTCCACATGCCTGTGGCGAGCGTTGAAATACTTAGCTTGCCGATCTTGAGCTACCTTTATGCGCTCTTGAATGGTTCGCACGAGCTCACTAGCGTCGGCTACCACCTCTTTTCCCAAAAGTTTGGTGTCTCCCGCCTCTATCCAAGACATCGGTGTCCGACACCGCCTCCCATACAAAGCTTCGTATGACGCTATCTTGATACTAGCTTAGTAACTATTGTTATAAGCAAACTCCATCATGAAGAGGTGATCCTCCCACTTCTTGCCGAAGTCGAGAGTACACATCCTTAGCATATCCTCCATAGTACGGTTCGTTCTCTCGGTTTTCCCATCGGTTTGAGGATGAAATGTCATACTGAACTTGAGTTTTGTGCCCAAGCTCTTCTGCACCAACCGCCAATCCTTAGACGTGAAACGTCCATCCCGGTCACTGACTATACTCTTCGGAATCCCATGAAGTCGTACAATGTTGTGGACGTACAACTCCACCAACTTTTCCACACCGTCCTCCTTCCGGTTTGGGATGAAATGTGCCACTTTGGTCAAGCGGTCCACAATCACCCAAATGACATCATTGCCCTGCTGCGATCTAGGCAACCCATGCACAAAATCCATGGAGATGTCATCAAATTTCCATTCGGGGATTGGAAGAGGCTTCAAGAACCCGCCCGGCTTCTGACACTCGGCCTTCACCAAGGCACAAGTTTGGCACCGACTCACAAATAAAGCTACGTCCCGCTTCATCCCAGGCCACCAATAGGAGTTCTTCAAATCCAAGTACATCTTTGTACTACCCGGGTGAATGGAGTACTTAGTGAAGTGGGCCTCAAACATCAACTCCTCGCGGAGCTTGCCGAACTGTGGTACACAAATCCTTCCGCCCTTCCTCAGAATCCCATCAACCATCTCCCAGGCGTTACCCTCGCCCTTTAGAGCTTCCTCCACGAAAGGTTGGAACTCCGCATCTACACGGGTCGCTTCCCGAATACGGTTGCATAAGTCACTCTGCATCTCAATCCAGTTTAGCCGAGCCACGCTATACTCGCCTCTTGCCACACATTCCAAACCAAGGGACTCCCAGTCCCGCCTTAACCGCTCATCGTGAGCTTCAATCCAATTTCCTTGTCCCGAATATTTCCTACTCAAAGCATCCGCCACCACATTGGCTTTCCCCGGCGTATACTGAATCGCCACCTCGTAGTCCCCAAGGAACTCGACCCACCTGCGCTGCCACATATTTAGGTCCTTCTGATCTAGGAGATACTTAAGACTCTTGTGGTCCGTGAAGATCTTCACCTTTACACCATAAACGTAGTGCCTCCACAACTTCAAAGCAAAAAATTACCACCGCCAACTCCAAATCATAGACGGGGTAATTTCTCTCATGAGGCTTCAGCTGCCTCGACCCAAAATCTATCACACTACCATGTTGCACCAACACGCACCCTAAACCGCATCCGGATGCGTCGCTGAAAATCTGGAATCCTTCGGTCCCCTTTGGTAGAATTAGGATCGGCGCTGTCATTAGCCTCTCCTTCAGGGTTTCAAATGCCTGATTGCACTCTTGAGTCCATACAAACTTCTGATCTTTGCAAGTTAGTGAAGTGAGGGGTAGAGCTATCCGCGAAAAGTTTTCCACAAACCTTCGGTAGTACCCGGCTAGTCCAAGAAAACTCCGGACTTCCGCCACGATCCTCAAAACTGGCCACTCTCTGATGGCTTCTACTTTCGTTGGATCCACTGCCACCCCATCCCCACTGATTACATGGCCCAAAAACGCCACCTTCTCCAACCAAAACTCGCATTTCGAGAACTTTGCATAAAGCTGGTTCTCTCTCAACACTTGCAACACTATCCGCAAGTGCGACTCGTGCTCCGCTTCCGACTTGGAATACACCAATATGTCATCGATAAAGACGACTACGAACCAGTCCAAGTATTCGCGAAACACTCGGTTCATCAAGTCCATGAACACGAACGACGCGTTCGTCAACCCGGACGACATCACCGAGAACTCAAAATGACCATACCTCGTACCAAACGCTGTCTTGGGTATGTCTTCATCTCGAATCCGCAACTGATAGTATCCGGACTTCAAGTACAATTTGGAGTACACCACCGACCCCACCAATTGGTCGAAAAGGTCGTCTATCCGAGGAATCAGATACTTATTCTTGATAGTCAATTTGTTCAACTCTCGGTAGTCTATGCAAAAACGCATACTACTGTCCTTCTTCTTTACGAATAACACCGGCACACTCCACGGTGAAGAGCTTGGTCTGATATACCCTTGCTCCAAAAGCTCCTGCAACTGAACCTTGAGCTCGGCCAACTCCTTTGGTGCCATCCTAAAGGGTGGACGTGACACCGGTCTAGCCTCGAGCACTAACTCGATGGAGAAATCAATCTCCCGCCGAGGAGGTGCTCCCGGTAGCTCCTCAGGAAATACATCTCCAAACTCCTCCACCACGGGCACTTCTCTAAGAGACAGCCTAGAAAGGCTAACCTCCAACAACGCAACTAGAGCTACACCTCCCTGGTTAACAGCTCGCACTAGTTGAAGTGCTGAAACTAGGGAACATGCCACCCCATGCAGGCCCTCAAACTTGACTTCCGCTTGCCCCACGCCCCTCAGGGTTACCACCTTGGACAAACAGTCGATACTGGCATGCTGCTCCGCTAGCCAGTCCATCCCCAAAATCACATCGAACTCGGACAACGGCAAGATCGCCGCTACCAACATGAAGTCAACTCCCTCAAGACTCCAACAAATCCGCCCTTTAGCCCTGGTTATCATAGACGACCCATTGGGCATGCGTACTTTCAACTCTGAGTCCGTTGAGAAGGACTCAACTCCAATCCTCCAAATGAAACTTTCCGCAAGGAAGGAGTGTGACGCTCCCGTATCAAAAAGTACCCTAGCGGGGTACCTAGATACCACTACAAAGCCTACACACATGCAACAAACATAAAAAGGCTTGAAAGGAAGAAATCTACGATGCAGGTTGAACTCTAGTACCTGTCACCACATCGATTTAGCAGATTGCTTCATGCTGCCCAAGGTTGTAGGCCCTTGGATGCACTGGTTGAAACCGGGAAGCACTCGACTCCGCCATCTTCCCCTTCTCTGCTGCACTAGGGCCGGAGCGCACGGTCTGCTCCTGCCTTGGCTCTTGCTCAGCGCCCCCTTGGGTACAAAATCTTTCTATGTGGCCTGGCTTGCCACAACTGTAACACGTCTGCGGTCCCTTAGAGCGTGACCCTCCGGACGTCCAATTACTTTTCTCGCCCGACTTATATGGGGGAGGCTTCTTCTTCCATCGGCTTCCTTCCGCCTTTCCATGGGACTGAGCAGGCTTCTTCTCTTCCCCCCTGCTTGGGTGTGCAACCCTTGCGACGCTGGGATCGCTCCATGTCACTCTCCAAAATTCGGGCCGCCTCCACCAATTCGTTCAAACCCGCACGTTTCATCGATATGAGGGGTTGTCTTAGATTCTCCCTCAATCCATGATAGAAGAGATTGTCCCTCTCTTCATCGTCTGCCATGGTCGTTCCCGCATAAAGACCCAGGCGAGTAAATTCCTGAACATATTCATCCACTGACTTGTCTCGTTGCACCAGATGTAAAAACTGCCTCTGGAGGGCTAACCTTGTTGATACTGGAATGTACTTCTTCAGAAAGGCATTCCCAAACTCCTCGATGAACGGTATGCGTCCTAGAAACTGCCTGCCACTATGGCTCATCCACCATAACTTGGCATCTCCCTCCAACATAAAGGCTGCGAACTCTGCCTTTCTCTCATCTGGCGCCTCTGCCGCCCTCAGAAGCTCCTGAATTCTAGCCCACCAATCCTCTGCATCTGTGGGCGTGCCGATTCCCTTGAAGGTTGGAGGGTGTAAACTCAGAAAGTACTTCATTTGCCGGTCCCCATGCCCGACAAACACTCTCTCGGCCTGCGGCTCTGCCCGCCTGGCTTCCTCAACCGGCACGGTCACTGCCGTGTCCGGGGTAGCAGGAGTTGCTACTTGAGCAACGCGAGCTGCTACTTGTGCTGTCGCTGCAACTTGGGACGCCACCATCGCTTCTGCAAGCATACGACAGAAGTCGGCCGGTGTGACCCCCATCCCTAGCGGACCTTGCGCAGTCGCACTACTTGCCGAGAGCTCTTCTCTTGGCCTCGAGGTCCCAGCCTCATTGCTTGCACTCTAAACACAAGCAAGAAAACACAAATCAGTCTCTAATCGCAAGACTCGAACACAAGGACACTCATGGTCCCGCGATACTCCTATGTGGATAACTTCTTATACGCGACTCGACTTATACTTTCGACCGCGAAACCTCTCATTAGAACGTTTAACCTCCCTCTGATACCAAATTGTAACACCTACCCTGTAATGACCATATAATATGGGTCCGGCCGGGGCCCCACAACATACGGACGTCACAGCTTTAGTATTAAAAGATGATATGAAAACTACCCAATCTTAAAACTCCAGACAAACACAGCGGAAACAGAACGCTAACAGACAGAAGTTATCCACTAGCAGTAGAGTATCAGATGGCCTTAAGGCCTTACACAATAATAGTCCAAATAAAAATGTGCCAAACACTCCTAGGCTACCTCGGCATGCAAGCCGGACATAAACATAACAAGAGTAGCAAACACAAAAGGAAGATCCAAGCACAACAACACTTCATGAGGCTTAGGGCTTTTCGCCCGGCGCGCTAGCTCCTGCATGCGATCCTTGCCCTGTAAGGATTTGAAGTAACGTGGGTCAGCAAAGGCTGACCTCTACTGTGTAACAAACACATCTCCTCCCGGCCGTCCCTAACGGACCCCGGGGTACCACTCCACCTGCAAGTTAGCACTTCGTATACCAAAAGAGCATGTATATTAAAGCGGTAAAACAGGCTTGGATGTCTCATACAGCATACATGTTTTCTATGTTTTGTACAAGGTGAAAGGGGCCTACTATGCAACATGAATGCAACCCGGGTTTCACCCAAGGCACCCTAGCTCGTATGCATCTAGCACAACATCAAACACTGGGTACTTCTGTTTCCCCATTGGCTTAAAGCCGCAAACAAAAGGGAACCACCATGTCTCTAACGGCACACACGCCGTCACACGGAACCTTGCAAAGGCCCCACCCGCACAAGGGTCAAAAATCCCGGGCTTGCCCGCACATTCTGACTTCGCACGTCAGGGTTCCGTCTCACACTGACCGATTCTAAGAAGCCTTGCTGGACCCCACCCGCTCATGGCTACATTGCCCGGGCTTGCCCTCCGCTCGACATTCTCGTCAGTCTCACAATAGGGGCTAGTCTCGCCGGGACACTTTCCCCACATGACTTGCGCGTCACGGGATAGCCAGCCGACCACGGAGACATAGCCGCGCCTTTGCCCAGCACACACAAAGGTTTCCCCACCCCAATCACCATTCGCACTGTATCTTTCCCGTGCTCCAAGGAGACCATCTACCGCACAAAGCGGAGCTAACCTTGTCCGGTTCCGACTACGAGTACTCACTCAAATAAAAGGGGGAAAACGCATACACACAACGACGTCTTGCCACAATGGATTTCTACTGAATCCTCAAAGCTGGCTATGCAACATCACCGGGTCGGACTAACGGTTGCGACCACGGCTTCACCCACAATGCCTAATCCGCTAACGGAGCGGATCTCTAATGCAAGCATGCCGGGATGAACATACTCAACCCGGAGGTTCCTCTTGAACCTAGGCTACACGAATCCCTCTCATTTGAGAGATCTGGTGCTTAAAACACGAAAGGAAGGGGATGCTATTCATACATCCTAAATTCTAAAAACCGAGAGGAGAAGTGTCGTTACCTTCCATCCCCTCTTCCTAGCCATGGGAAAGATTTGCTCGGTTGAACACCACCGCAACGCTCCCACCTTCACGGATCTGAACTCCGCTCGCGAAACGGACCTCCGAAGCTTCGCCGGCGGCCGGAACTTGGCCTCCTTGCTCTCCCTTCTATCTAGAACTTAGAGAGAGAGAACCTAAAGCAAAATGAAAGGGTTTCTACCCTATTCCCGGCTTTAAACCGCCCAGGGAGGCTCCCCATCGTTGGATCCTCCCAAGAAACAAATGAACGACCACGATCGGAACCCAAAATAAAAAAAATCTGGGCCGAACACGGGTTGCAACACGGCCATGTGCAGGGCCGTGTCAACCATTCGCCGTCATCCCAAAATTCCCAACCAGAACACGGCCTGGAACACGGCCTCTGACACGCCCGTGTCAGACCCGACACGGCCGTGTCACTAGCCGTGTCAAGCCCGTGTACCAAACTCCTCCAAACCACCCGAGAAGGACACGTCCCTTGACACATCTTCAAACACGCCCGTGTCAAGTCCCGTGTCACGGCCCGTGCCCCCCTCAACGCCACAAAATCGTTGAGTGCTCGACACGCCCTGAGACACGCTTGTGTCTCAGGTGACATGCCCGTGTCGCACCTGACATGCCCGTGTCAAAGCCCGTGTTCTCACTCACCGATCGTCGATAGAAAACGTCGAACCCGAGCACGACACGCCCTGTGACACGCCCGTGTCACAAGCCGTGTCAGCCTACCCAGAACCCACTTTAGCCAAAAAATAACACCATCGGTTCCTCTTCCAAATTTTGGGGTGTTACATGGAGAAGACTATGTGGCTAAATGTGTAGTTTTAGAGTCGTAGGGTATACAGATCGCTATAATGAGAGTACTGGAGTTGGTCTCCAAGAAAATACCCAAGTTCTGGTGAAGAGATTGTGTTCTTTCCCCTACCGCGCAGAGGTAGCGCTACCGTCAGCGGTAACTCTTAGCGAGTTATTTTGTGGGGTCTGTCTCTTGGAGACTAGGGGGCCTGTATGCTGAGCTGTGAGCTTAAATTGCTCTACTATGATGGCAGTGAGATCCACCCTTGGAACATAACGTGATTATGTATTGTATGACTTGGCAAGGGGAGGCTGACCCGCGCCATGGCCTGCGAGCCTGACGGTTTGAGCAACGAGCTGTGGTGAACCCGTTCCGACCCTATGTCGTTCGACTTGAAGTGAGTCACTGAAATTTATCTGAAGGTAATAGAGCGCCTTTGACTTTGTCAGAGCATAGGAGGATGAGAGTCTTAGTCTACGGGTCGGAAAGCCTAGAATGCTCATAAGTACCGTTTTGAGAATGGTGGTGGGGCTTGAATCTCAGCACATTGATAATGTGCCTTGAGTGCACGGGGCGTGTGGCCGGCCGTGCCAACATCTGTGGTGAAAGGTGCTTAAATTGCACGTTCTATTGCCATTATATGTACATGATGTTTAACTGCAGGTAAGGAGCACCGCCGCCCCGGGTGAGGGCAAGCTTGTTATAATTTGGTCAGCTAAAGCTGACCGTTGCCTTGTTTGCCGCATATTTGAGGATTGTCCCTATGCAGGTGTTGGGGAGCCAATCGAAAGGTAGTGGGCAGAAGCCTTTTGTTTTATGCCTGTAAGACCCCTCCCCTTACCAAGGAGTAATCCGTTCTTATGACTAGAACTGCCATCTTACGGTTACACCAACACATGGGCTAGTCGACACTACAAGATGCCAATCCTGTCGGCTAGTACGATCATTAACCTGTTGGCCAACTGAGAATAGAAGTACAACTATAATAAAATAGAAGTAAGTCCACATCACAGAAATATCATAATAATAATGAAAAATAGTCCACAATGAGTACAAATAAGAGAGTAAAGTGCTTATGCCCGGTACATGCCAAAATAAAAGCACTCTCTCTCACAACTCTAAGCGGAAGCTGAACTAAAACTCGTCATCACCTGATGCTGAACCGTAGTAGTAGTGCATGATATCTGCTTCTCAAGTCCTGCCACCTCATCCTGCTGGCCGTGTTGATGCTCTGCCTCCTCGAGATCCTAAAATGATACTATCACAACCGACTGTTAGTCATAAAGACTAAGCCATTTTGTCCTCGCCTCACCCCCACGACTCCTAGGAACCGTGCGGGAGGACGAAAGTGGAGGACAACAATGGGTTAAATCGAAAGAACAGGTGACATTGGAACTATTCTATTATGAATAAAATATCTAGTATATATAACATTATTCTAGTAGTTCTATATAGTATAAAGGACTGTAAGAAAAGAAAAAAGTAGTACTGAAAAGAAGAGCAATAAAGTAAAGTAAGTACTGAGCTGAAAAGTAAATAACTACAGCTATGCTACCATCACAGGAGTACCTTAACTTATATGAATGTCCATACAAACTTATAAGTTAAGGTTTCAATAATTGTAACTTATCATATAAAAGAGCTCATACTAATTTATATGATAAGTATCTGTAATATGAATGTCCTAAGTATGTATGTATGCTATGATGTGTTATACATGTTATTATTCATACAAGTGCAACTCGCACACACGACTCTGTGATCACAAACCTTTAGTTCCCACTTTTTGGAATTAGCTGAACTCTCTGGTACCACCGTTGTGGCTACGACAGTAGTGGAGCAGGCGTCTCCAATTCTTAGGCAGGTATACACACTACCAGGCCTAGACCCTTTGTACGCCTCTATATACACCCTAAGTGCACTCTAGAGTCTCTGCGTACTAATTTGCTGAACATCCCACCAATCTTTTTGTCGAGTGTGCGTTTTCGGGGATCGTCCTCCAGACAGCAGTGTAAAATACCCCACTGGCCCCTCAAACCCTCACACCTCACCAGAGTCACCGTACTGCCGTCGGTGTGAAAACTGGCCCAGTACCGCATGACCCGCCACTAATATGTTTCTATGCACATGCAAGTTATTTAAACCCGAGCCACCAGCTCGCAGGACCAACCCGTCCTGAAATAAATCTCTCGAGCCTCCAGCTCGCAAGACTAAACCGTCCTGAAATAAGTCTCCCGAGCCTCCAGCTCGCAGGACTAAACCTGTCCTGTATCCCTCCAACCCTACACGGGTGAGTTTGCCACATTGTTCCTTTAACCCATTAGAGTACTCTTATCTAATTTTTGTTATACATAACAGTTTAGGGTTAATCCTGGACTTCCCGAAGTCATACCGGTTGAAGGGCTCACAACGGTATTAGGGAATACGATGGGCTGAAGCCCAAATCCCCCTTTCCAAGACACTTACTTTTATTAATATCTACCTATTATTAATACCCCACTCTCGTTGTTGCTCTTGAGTAAACCTAATGACTTAAGGTGCTTATTGGGAAAACGACGATCTTTTGTCGGGCCTCGCCCTTGTTATTCTCTTTGGTGACTTGCACTCTAACACTCAATACTAAGTAGTGACCTACTTATGATCCTGACCAGGGTTTCAAACTTCCCAATACATCTCTCAATTCAACTATATCTCATTACCACGTGTGCCCTAATGCTACATGTCACTTTTACTAAACGCAACCCATGACCCGACTCTAACCCATATGAGGTGACTTCCAATTTCTTGGGCCAAAGGCCTCCAAATTTTTATCATTGGTTAATCATATGAATAATATTGGTCATTCAGACTTCCATAATTTTCTAACTATTTTGGACCAGAATTAAAATTATTTAATTAAGTGACCAAGGTCACATTTAACATGAACTACTCTAACCAAAGGTCATTTTTGTCTGAATAATTTATCTGGAGTTCATCTAGGTTAAAAAAAATATGCACACCAATTATCCTAATTTTCCAAGATGATTTGACCCTTGTTTACTATTTATGATTAAAATCTCAATATCTCCCTTTTTCAAATAAAGTATTATAAATAATAAACTAAAAATTTAGGGGAAATTCCTAGTCATTAATATTATCAAAATAATTCTCAAAACAAAATCTCACAGTTATATTCAGTGGTTTGACCTAGGATATCCATAAATCAAAGTATTTATGAAAATGCCACTATTAAAGCAAGTATCATGGATAATCATCAAAAAATTCTAATAAACTTTACAGAGGTTCACAATGCTGAAATAAGGGTGTAAGAAAATTCTCATAATTTTTCAAGTACTGTAAATCATTCTTTTAATTAAAATCACATAAAGGCATAATTGGAATTATACTATTTTCACAAGAAATAATTCTCAAAAACTCCCAATAATTTTTCCAGAGAAATGAAAAGATCTTTTAGGACTTGTGCCAACAAATTAGAATTTTTCAAGTTCATTTGCCCTAGTTTTCTTTTAAGGCACATATGCGTGCTAGCTTTGAAATAATTCTAAACCATGGAATTTTTTATTCCAAAAATCCAAATTTTCCTTGAAAGGAGTATTCCATATCCATAAACCTCTATCCAAAATTTCATGGACATGCATTGAGTCAAATGGGCTTAATTCTCATTTTACCCCATTTTGCTATTAGCACACCATTTTCAATTCTACCTTCACCAAGCATGTTGGATCCTCTAACATGCAAAGGTCCAAATGACTCCAAGTTTTTACCAAGGCCTTAAAATAACCTTAGAGCCATGCCACCCAAATTTGGGGGGGGGATTTGGAGTTGCAAATCTCCCTAAACTCCATTTATTTGATAAATTAAATTTTTACTAAAACTATAGAAAAATACCTTCCAAAAATTCTGATTTTTGGGCTCAGTCTAAGTCTAGGATATACACATGCATGATCCAAATTTAATTTCATGTGGAGTTGTATTTTAGCCTAGGCACTCATTTTAATTTTTGTTCCTAGTTAAGAGCAGTCTCAGGAGAATGGTCCTACAAGGAGCTATACTTCTCCAAATGACATGATTAAGGTGTCAAATTAAAGCTAAGACCTAGGGCTACATTGTATATGTTAAATACTTTCTCTGAATTTGCCTAAGGGGCCTAATAGTTGACCGTAAAGTACTATAATAAGTGTGACAAAAAATCAAATAATGCTATAACTTAATACCCATCATAATGGACGACATCCCATCATCTTCTTCCTTTAGCCGACAGACCAGATTGCCCCGACCTAGGCCACTTTTATCTTGCTTTTCCCGGCCATCCAACCACCTCCCCGTCCAGCCACCACCACCACCTTCGTTGAGGTGAGGGCAAACTTTTGGCAGCGACTTGGCCGTCGGAGACGGCGGTTTCCGGCGAACCCGAGCTCCCTCAAAACTCCGGAATTTCTCCCACACCTCACATGGATCCAAGCTCAATTGAGCTCAAAATATCTCCTAAATGATCTAGGAAGCTAGAACATAGGGAGAGGAGGAGAAACAGACCTTGATTGGGGCCCGACGGCGGCGGCGGTTGGCCATGAAATTTTTCCTCTCCGGCGAGCTTGCTCTCGAACTCATTTTTCCATCATTTTCCTTGATCCAGAGGTTGAATTCAACTCTCTTCCACCTTCTGAAGCTAATGAGATGGTCTAAATTAGCTGATATTGGCTGTATAGTGAGTTATCAATAAGGGAATTTTAGCCTCTACTTTGGATGCTCCTCCTAGATGCCATGTGGCATGGAGCTTGCTGGAAATGGCTGGGAAATTCTGCTGGAGCTCAGAAATAAGCTTGGGAAGGAAGGAGTAGGGCCACATGGCCTCCATCCCTCATTTTCCTCTCTTCTCTCTCTTGATTTTGGGGAAAATTACCAAAATACCCCCATGCATGTCACTACCCTCCAAAACTAGAGGGTAGTGGGCTGTAATTGAGCACTTGGGTTGTTAATGGGCCAAGGTTCATTTGGGCTTAGCCCATGGGAAATGGGTTTGGCTCTTATTTTCTCCTTTAGGCCTTATGTTGACAAATTTTGACTTTTAGGGTTGACATGGTCAATTTGATGAGTTGGCTGGCCCCACTTGGTGGTAATGAGTCCTATGGCGTCACTCAACATGGGTTGGGTCATGGTGATGCCCCACTTGGGCTATTTGGGCTTATGTGTGTTGTTTTGACTAAATTAGGGTTAGAGTTGACTTTGGTCAAATTGGTCCAATGGGTGACCCCATGATGGGGCTTTTGGGTCACTTAAATTTATTTTAGGATTAGGGACATGAGGGTGAGGTCAATTTGTATTTATGGTTTTAATTTGGGCTAGTTTGACCTAATGTTGACTTGGACCCTATTGTGGGCCCCATGTGAGTCCACCCTACTCTATGGCCCTAGGGTCACACCTAGTCTAATCCTTTTCTCTCACCATATGTCCCACCCTAATCTAAATTAAGGGATCTAAGAGGAAATGAGATGTTACAAATCCCAATAATAAAAAGAATTGTCCCCGAAATTCAAGTTCGGGTCTACAGGGTTCTATGCATAAGAAGTTAAGAAACTTTTCAAATATAATTAAAATATACCTAAGGCGAAGAGTCCCGGTTATTATTGCCATATCAGGTCCATTGGCTCCCGGGTGTGCTCCTCTCGTCCGTGGTTGGACCACAACACCTTGACTAGGTGAACATTCTTCTTCTGCAGCACTCGAACTGTTGTGTCGTCAATCCGGAACGGCTCCAAACGAACTGATCAATCAGGTGCTACTTGCCCTGCTGTAGCCGTGATTTGCTACTCTGGCTGAAGTAATTCTCTCTAAAGTGAGGAGATATGGGAGACGTCGTGCAAGTTACCTAACTCTGGCGGCAGCTCTAGCCGGTAAGCCAAAGGACCGATCCGCTTCAGGGTCATGTATGGTCCCATAAATCAAGGGCTAAGCTCCTTATACCACCGCACCCGCGAAACCCCGTACACTGGACATATCTTCCAAAAAGACTCAGTCCCCCTCCTAGAACTCTACCTTTCGATGTCTCACATCGTAATACTTGGCATGTCGACTCTGAACCTCTAGCATCCTGTCCCTGATCAGTTGTATATGCGTGTCCGTATCCTCAATATAATATGATCCGAGTGCCCGTAGATCCTCATCCTGGACCCAAGATATCGCCGTCCGACACTTCCTACCATATAGGCCTTGCGGTTATTGTTATAAGAAAACTCTATCAGAGGTAAAAGTTCCATTCCAAATGTACTTTCGTTATACTTTATGGTACTCACAATCAAATTATGGGCATATTTCCAAGTATTCCGACATATTTTCATTAAAATAAACTTTAATCATACATTGGATTTGGAGTCCCTTATAACCAATGATCACCAAAATTATCATACTAATGAGACCAACACTTTTATGTATAACAATTAACCAACTTCCAAGATTATGTTGTGATGAAAAGATCATCATTTTTGTTTCTTCCAAATTCATGACTATTACGCCTCTACTTAAACAATAATACATAATTCATAGCGTGTTCACCTTTCAAGCGTACATCAAGCGATCATTATTGATATTGATGTTCATACAAATGACTCCCAATCACTTTTCCCATGGAGCTTGATTTATAAGATATAAACGTATATTTTCAAATTAGTAAGGTTTGTCATGAGTCGATTTCATCATAAAGAGAATCTCATTAAACACTCGTTAATTCTCGTGTAACTTCACCATATACGCCTTTGATAGTCAAAATCTATATCCCATAGTCATGAATTCTCCTAACTGTGATTGTAATGTCGTCAAACATATGTATTCTTGTTCTTGATGCTCTCAGAATCAAAATTGAACTATCATACATAAGGTATACATCTTCAATATATCGTTTGCCAAATCCTCAAATTTTCTAGGGCTATTATACTTCCAATATCATGTCCTAGCAAATCAATCTTATTTGTCATAATGTTACCTTATTTCAAATCTTATGTTTCCAATATAATGACTTTTTGCATAATTGAGTCATTCAATGGTTATAGTTCATAATTATGATCAAGTGACTTGACAACTCTGTGTTTTGACTAATAACAAATATCGTTTGACCGATAATGTCTAATAGTTTGTCCTGATAACAATACAGATCATCATTTTTGGATTGAGGAGGTGAACCTAAGATACCACATCTCGCATGGGTTTATTTACATTTGTTCATGTATTAAGATCATGAGAACCTATAACCAAGTTCTACTCCTATCCAATACTTATCCGACTTAACCTTGTTTATAATCACTATTCGTATGTTACTATAATTGTGTTAGGATGTTAGAGAACATAGGAATAGGCCTTGTTGAAGATAAAACACATCCTTAATTGTATGTAAATTCTTTCTACAACCAATACTAACTCGAATTCTGGTCTTTTGAAAGCAATTTGCTCTGATTCCACGTGTATGTGTAAATGATTTACACCGCGTCTTCTATTAAGGAAAGCACGATTGCTCCTTAGGCCGTGTACTAAGTAGTTACCTATTTCATTAAATTCAAAATTGAAAAATCTCTTGAAGTCTTATACCGTCTCCCTTAATTTCAAGAGTTGCATGTACATATAACTAGGCAACCATCTATGGATATCTCACAGAATTAATTTACTAGTCTCTTTGTTTACTTATCCGTATAGCCATGGAGCAATAAGGAGGATGAATAATCATTCTTAAAATGCTCTACTTTCCTATTTCGCTTGCGAATTTATAGCAGTCACAACTCGTCATTAAGAATTCATGTTGCTTAAGATGAAATAATTCTTCAAGGGTCCTAATCTTCAGGGAGGATTGATCATCATAGCAACCATGTATATACAAAACCTCATCTTACTTAAGCAACATTTGATTAAATCAAGACTTCAAGATCACTATGTTTGCGACTCAACATTTTCTAAACAAGATCTAGGGAAATCCAAATCGTTATCACTTTAGCCCAATAAATAAAAGGGTAAGCCCTCATACATTTTGGGCTGAATTTCTTTAATATACATAGTGCAATCATCATATATATGCCTCAATCCTTAGGGCTAACAATCTTAGACTTGGAGTTCCACCTTGAGACTTATTGATATGCTATATACCTTAGGTCCTTAAGGTTACTATTTACGACAATCTTCTCAAGGTCAACATGTGACCCAACAAATGGGTCTCTTCTGAAACTTGAATTCTTATTCGACCTTTGGTATTTGTCACGGTGGTTGTCTCCATGTAATGAAGTCATCAGTACGAGGGTTATGTTTACGAGTACCCTTCTATTCCTCTAATAGGTTATATGCATCAATTCTGCTTGAGGCGGTCCTATCAGCTTGGGTAAGAAGTGATAATATCACTTGATCAGAGTTTAATTCTTAAGCAGTGACTCTTGCGTTAAATTATTCCCTTAGTAAATTTGGGTATCCTCATACCTTAACTAATCTATATCCGAGGTTGATTTTCGACAATGATACGACACACAATCCTCTTGGTAAGTCAAACCAAAGTGCTGTCTTAATTTTGTTGGCCAAACTCATTGTTTAAATGCATAATTTTCTGTGACTTTTTACACTTGGGCACACTATTGCTTCCACTACATAGTTTGTCTGCAAACTAATGCTCAAGCGGGGTGGCCTAGTGTTGCAGACTTCTTTCTCATATGATCGTTTGTTAAGTGATACCAATTTGTAAGATCCCTCCCCTTAACAAGGAGTAACCCGGTCTTATGCCCAGAAGTGCCGCCTTACGGTGACACAAACACACGGGCTAGTTGACACCACAAGATGCCAATCCTATCGGCTAGTACGATCATTAACCTTTTGGCCAACTGAGAATAGAAGCATAACTATAATCAAATATAAGCAAATACACATCACAGAAATATCATAACAATAATGAAAAATAGTCCACACTGAGTACAAATAAGAGAGTAAAGGACTTATGCCCGGTACATGCCAAAATAAAAAAACCCTCTCTCACAATTCTAAGTAGAAGCTGAACTAACACTCGTCATCACCTGATGCTGAACCATAGTAATAGTGCGCGATATTTGCTCCTCAAGTCTTGCCAGCTCATCTTACTGGCCGTGCTGATTCTCCGTCTCCTCGAGCTCCTAAAATGATACGGTTACAACCGACCGTTAGTCATAAAGACTAAGCCATTTTGTCCTTGCCTCACCCCCGCGACTCCTAGGCACCGTGCGGGAGGACGAAAGCAGAGGATAATAAGGGATAGAATCAAAAGAACAGGTAACAGTGGAACTATTCTATTATGAATAAAATTTCTAGCAGATATAACATTATTCTAGAAGTTCTATATAGTATAAAGGACTGTAAGAAAAGAAATAGTAGTACTGAAAAGAAGAGCAGTAAAGTAAAGTAAGTACTGAACAGAAAATAAAATAACTACAGCTATGCTACCATTACAGAAGTACCTTAACTTATATGAATGCCCATACAAACTTATAAGTTGAGGTTTTAGGAATTATAACTTATCATATAAAAGAGCTCATACTAATTTATATGATAAAGATCTACAATATGAATGTCCTAAGTATGTATGTATGATATGATATGTTATGCATGTTATGATTCATACAAGTGCAACTCACACACACGACTCTGTGGTCATAGACCTTTAGTTCCCACTTTTTGGAGTTAGCTGAACTCTATGGTACCATCATTATGGCTATGACAACAGTAGAGCGGACGTCTACAATTCCTAGGCAGGTATACACAATACCAAGCCTAGACCCTTCGTACGCCTCTGTACACATCCTGTGTGCACTTTAGAGTCTCTACGTACTAATTTGCTGGACATCCCACCAATCTTTTTGGTCGAGTGTGCATTTTCGGGGATCGTCCTCCAGGCCGCAGTGTAAAATAACTCACTGGCCCCTCAAACTCCCACACCTCGCTAAAGTCACCATACTGTCGTCGGTGTGATGACTGGCCTAGTACCGCATGCCCCGCCACTAATATGTTTCTATGTACATGCAAGTTATTTCAACCTGAGCCACCAGCTCGCATGACCAACCCGTCCTTAAATAAATCTCCCGAGCCTCCATCTTGCAGGACTAAACTGTCCTGAAAAAATTTCCTGAGCCTCCAGCTTGCAGGACTAAACCTGTCCTATATCCCTCCAACCCTACACGGGTGAGTTTTTCACATTGTTCCCTTAACCTATTAGACTACGCTTGCCTAATTTTTGTATAAATAACAGTTTAAGGTTAATCCTGGACTTCCTGAGATCATACCCGGTGAAGGGCTCGCTGCGGTACTAGAGAATACGATGGGCTGAAGCCTAAATCCCCTTTTTCAGGACACTTACTTTTATTAGTGTCTACACGTTATTAATACCCCACTCTCGTTGTTGCTCTTGAGTAAACCTAATGACTTAAGGTATTTATTGGGAAAACGACGATCTTTCGTCGGGCCCGGCTCTAGTTATTCTCTTTCGTGACTTACACTCTAACACTCGATACTACCTACTTATGATCCTGACCAGGGTTTCAAACTTCCCAATACATCTCTCAATTCAACTATATCTTATTATCCTATGTGCCCTAATGGTACATGTCACTTTTACTAAACGCAGCCCATGACCCGACTCTAACCCATATGAGGTGACTTCCGATTCCTTGGGCCAAAGGCCTCAAAATTTTTATCATGGGTTAATCATTTGAATAATATTGGTCATTTAGACTTCCATAATTTTCTAACTATTTTGGACCAGAATTAAAATTATTTAATTAAGTGACCTAGATCACATTGAACATGAACTACTATAACCAGAGATTTTTTATGTCTGAATAATTTATCTGGAGTTCATCTAGGTTAAAAAAATCTGCAAACCAATTATCCTAATTTTCCAAGATGATTTGAGCCTTGTTTTTTTATTTATGATTAAAATCTCAATATCTCCCTTTTTCAAATGAAGTATTATAAATAATCAACTAAAAATTCAGGAAAAATTCCTAGTCATTAATATTGTCAAAATAATGCTCAAAACATAATCTTACAATTATATTCAGTGGTTTGACCTAGGTTATCCATAAATCAAAGTATTGATGAAAATGCCACTATTAAATCAAGTACCATGGATAATCATCCAAAAATTCTAACAAAATTTACGGAGGTTTACAATATTGAAATAAGGGTCTAAGAAAATTCTCATAATTTTCCAAGTAGTGTAAATCATTCTTGTAATTAAAATCACATAAGGTCATAATTGGAATTATTCTATTTTCACAAGAAATAATTCTAAAAAACTCCCACAAATTTTTTCAGAGAAATGAAAAGATCTTTTAGGGCTTGTGACAACAAATTAAAATTTTCCAAGTTCATTTGCCCTAGTTTTCTTTTAAGGCACATATGTGTGCTAGTTTTGAAATAATTCTAAACCATGGGATTTTTTATTCCAAAAATCCCAATTTTCCCATGAAAGGAGTATTCCACCTCCATAAACCTCTACCCAAAATTTCATGGACATGCATTGGGTCAAATGGGCTTAATTCCCATTTTACCCCATTTTGCTATTAGCACACTTTTTTCAATTCTACCTTTACCATGCATGTTGGATCCTCTAACATGCAGAGGTCCAAATGACTCCAAGTTTTTACCAAGGCCTTAAAATGACCTTATAGCCATGCCGCACAAATTTGGGGGCATTTGGAGTTGCAAATCTCCCTAAACTCCATTTATTTGATAAATCAAATTTTTACTAAACATATAGAAACATGAATTCCAAACATTCTGATTTTTGGGCACAGTCTAATTCTAGGATATACACGTGCATGATCCAAATTTCATTGCATGTGGAGTTGTATTTTAGCCTAGGCTCTCATTTCTATTTCTATCCCTAGTTAAGAGCAGTCTCAGGAGAATGGTCCTACAAGGAGCTATACAGCACTAGATGATATGATTAAGGTGTCAAATTAAAGCTAAGACCTAGGGCTACATTGTCTATGTTGAAGACTTTTTCTGAATTTGCCTTTAAGGGGCCTAAAAGTATCCCGTAAAGTACTGTAATAAGTGTGACAAAAAATCAAATATTGCTATAATTTAATACCCATCATAATGGACTGCATCCCATCATCTTCTTCCTCTTACCGACTGCCCAAATTGCCCCAACCTGGGCCACTTTGATCTAGATTTTCTCAGCCATCCAGCCACCTCCCTGGCCGGCCACCACCACCACCACCTTCGTTGAGGTGAGGGCAAGCGTTTGACGACGACTTGGCTGTCGGAGGCGGCGGTTTTCGGCGAACACGAGCTCCCTCAAAACTCAAGAATTTCTCCCACACCTCACATGGAGCCAAGCTCAATTGAGCTCAAAATCTCTCCTAAATGATCTAGGAAGCTAGCACAGAGGGAGTGGAGGAAAAACAGACCTTGATTTGGTCCCGACGGTGGCGGTTAGCCATGGAATTTTTCCTCTCCAACAAGCTTGCTCCCGAACTCGTTTATCCATCATTTTTCTTGATCCAAGGGTCGAATTCAACTCTCTTCCACCTTTTGAAGCAATGGGATGGTCTAAATGAGCTGATTTTGGCTGTATAGTGAGTTCACATTAAGGGAATTTCAGCGTCTACATTGGATGCTCCTCCTAGATGCCATGTGGCATGGAGCTTGCTGGAAATGGTTGGGAAATTCTGCTGGAGCTCAAAAATAAGCTTGGGAAGGGAGGAGGAGGGCCACATGGCCTCCACCCCTCATTTTCCTCTCTTCTCTCTCTTGATTTTGGGGAAAATGACCAAAATACCCCCATGCATGTCACTACCCTCCAAAAACAGATGGTATGGGCTGTAATTGAGTACTTGGGTTGTTAATGTGCCAAGGTTCATGGGCTTAGCCCATGGGAAATGGGCTTGGCACTTATTTCCTCCTTTAGGCCTTATGTTGATCAAGTTTGACTTTTAGGGTTGACTTGGTCATTTTGATGAGTGGACTGGTCCCACTTGGTGGTCATGATCCCTATAGCATCATCCAACATGGGTTGGGTCATGATGATGCCTCACTTGGGCTAATTGGGCTTA
Organism: Platanthera zijinensis; assembly: GCA_039513925.1. Lineage (NCBI taxonomy): Eukaryota > Viridiplantae > Streptophyta > Magnoliopsida > Asparagales > Orchidaceae > Platanthera > Platanthera zijinensis. The sequence goes on from CM077096.1 coordinate 70,002,545, forward strand.
TGTGAGTGGTTTTGACCAATTTAGGGTTAGGATTGACTTTTGTAAATTTGTCCAATGGGTGACCCCATGATGGGGCTTTTGGGTCACTTAGATTTCTTTTTGGATTTGGGACATGGGGGTGAGGTCAATTTGTATTTATGGTTTCAATTTGGGCTAGTTTGATCTAATGTTACTTGGACCCTATTGTGGGCCCCATGTGAGTCCACCCTACTCTATGGCCCTAGGGTCAATGCTAGCCTAATCCTTTTCTCTCACCATATGTCCTACCCTAATCTAAGTTAAGGGGTCTAGGAGGAAATGAGATGTTACAATGCCGGCCCTCAAAGGCCAAGCAAAGCCTCGTTATAACTTTCATGTATTGCCGGCCCGCGTGTCGATGTATGCAAAACACTCTAATTTATTGGAAACAATTTGTAAGGCCTTAAGGCCAAACTCTTTTGTATATTTTGTTTTCATTCCTACTTTTTGTTTATTGGACATTCATGTGGTTGAGTTCTTAATACTTTTAATAATTCCGCTAGAATGCACTATGAGTTAGGATGCACGTTTGGTTTAGTTTCAAGGCGTAACTCCACTTACTATCCGTGAAATATGACGTGAGGCCCGATCGGACCTTCTGTTATATCCTGCGTGACGAATGGTGGTGTTATAATTTGGTATAAGATTCAGGTGTCGGTCTGTCTAATTTGAATACGTAGGCAAATTATTTTAAGGGCCGGTGAGCACGTGTATGTGCGTTACCGTTATAACATGAAGGAACCCATGAATGACAACTTAGGAATGAAAATACACATGTTTTATGGAACCTGCGTGTTCCTGTGATTGCAGTTTTGCAATAGGTCTAGTCACTAAATTGTGTGTTTCACGATTATATGTGACTAGAAGCGGTGCAGGGCAGTCTCAGCCCTAGCGCTCGACGGAGAGTAGTGCATCGGGAAATGTGCATACATCTCCTCCTTCTACTGAAACGATACGCTTAGTTGTTGAAGACGTGTTTGCGATGATCAATGTGCAACCAAGAGGGTGAGTACAACCTCCTACCCCTGGGGTTGCCCCGTCGCAGGTTGGCATAGTTGAGCCTGTGGCTATGCGACAAGAACCCGATGAGCCTTTGACAATGAGGCGAGCGGCGGAAAAGCAACTGAAGTACATTATGAGATTCCATCCTCCAACGTTTGAGGGAACTGGATCCCCCACTCAGGCTGAAGATTGTCTCTTAAGAATAAAGAGAATCTTGATGGCGATGGAGATAGAGGAGAGACAGAAGGTGTATGTAGCTACCTTCCTTTTGGAAGGTGAGATAAGACTCTGGTGGGATGAACTGGAACTACATCAGTTCGCTGGAAGGAAACTGTCCGAGATCTCGATGGAGGAGTTCTCGAGGGTTTTTATGGCAAGGTATCTCCCATCTGCTCAGAGGATTGCTATGGAGAATGACTTTCAGAGGTTAACTCAGGGTGAGAGTTGTGTCGATGATTGCTTACATGAGTTTACAAGATTGGGTCGGTATGTAGGCGCTACTTTTATGATGAAGAGCACAAGAAAAACAAGTTTTATGAAGGACTGTGAGATGATCTGAGGTTGCTTCTCTTAGGTCCAATGACGCAGGGTTTTCTTACCTTGGTCAATAGAGCCCGATCCTTGGAGCAAGATATGAAGCGCGTATAGTATAAAAATGACTTGGCAGTGAAGAAGCCAGAGTTTAAAGTACCGAACTCTTTAAAGACTGGGTATCGAAGGTGGAATATGAAGTCTAAATCTTCTGGACCGGCTCCTTCTTCTATTGTGTCTGGAGAGTGTCATAGTGGTCCTCTAAGGACAGAGAAACTGATACATGCGTCTTATGAGGAGAAAGGGAAGGAAGCAGAGTCGACTACATGCCGTTATACTCAAGCACGGCCTAGAGTTTACAACCTTGGCCAACATGAGGCCATAAAGCAAAGCGACGTGGTGATAAGTACAGTTTAGTATATAGCTTTTATTGCTTGATATACTTGTTACCTTGCGCGTTGCTTATGTATAACTTGTTTATATTAGGCTTTGTCCTAATCTTGGACTATCCGGTGAGAGCATTGTTCGATGCAGGGGCTTCTCACTTCTTTCTATCTGAGGACTTCGTGTTGTATATCAGAGTGCCTCTTTTGTGTTGAAAGATAGATTAGATATATTGCTACCTAACGGATGTGTGATGCGCGAAGATAGGTCTTATTGTGTTCAGGTGCATATAGGAAGTCATGATTTTGGATTGGAAGCATCTATACTGCCGATTTCTGAGTTCGGTGTAATCTTTGGCATAGACTGGCTCTCGGAGCAGCATGCCTTCATTAATTGCAACTCAAAGGAAGTAACACTGGGACAGAATACCAAACGCAAGACTAAATTTCTAGTATGCAAGGATTGAGCAAGATACTGTTGTCTGCTCTCCAAGTGATCAAGGCGGTTCGGAAGGGTGCGGAGTTATTCTTCGCGCTATTGGAGACTGTAGAGCCGAAGTCCAGTTTGAGTGAAATACCTATTGTGTCGGAGTTTGCGGATGTTTTTCCTAAAGATCTCCCCGGGATTCCATCTCAGCGAGAGATCGACTTCACTATTGAGTTGGTGCCAGGTGCAAAACCTATGTCACACTCACTGTACCATGTGGAGCCAAAGGAGATGGCGGAACTGAAGGTCCAGTTGCAAGAGTTGCTAGAGCAAGTCTATATACGTCTGAGTATGTCACTTTGGAGTGTACCGGTCCTCTTCGTGAAGAAAAAGGATGGAAGCTTGTGTCCATGCATTGACTACCGTGAACTTAACAATCTGACGGAGAAGAATAAGTATTTGATTCCGAGAATCGATGATTTATTTAATCAGTTGGTTGGATCAACCGTCTATTCGAAATTGGATTTGAAGTCCAGCTATTACCATTTGAGGATCAGGGAAAGTGATATTCCCAAGAATGCATTTTGACACTCGTTATGGGCATTATGAATTTATTGTGATGTCACTTAGGCTCACTAATACGCCATGAGTATTTATGTACTTGATGCATAGGACCTTTAGAGAGTATTTGGAAATGTTTGTGATCGTCTTTATTGTTGATATACTGGTATAATCTCAGTCAGAAGAGGATCATACAAATCATTTGAGATTGGTTCTGATGAGGATCATACAAATCATTTGAGATTGGTTCTGATGAGGATCATACAAATCATTTGAGAGGATCATACAAATCATTTATATACTTGATGCATAGGACCTTTAGAGAGTATTTGGAAATGTTTGTGATCGTATTTATTGCTGATATACTGGTATAATCTCAGTCAGAAGAGGATCATACAAATCATTTGAGATTGGTTCTGCAAACCCTGAGGAGGAATCGACTATATGCCAATTTCTCTAAGTGTGAGTTTTGTCCATCTTCAGTGGATTTTCTTGGTCATGTAGTTAGTCGAGAGGGTATTGCTGTGGATCTGAAAAAGATAGTTGTGATACAAGAGTGGCCTGCACTTGTTTCTATAGCGAAAGTCAGGAGTTTCCTTGGACGTGCCGACTATTATAGGTGCTTCGTAGAGAACTTTTCGAGGATTACTTACCTCTCACTACATTGACAATGAAGAATCAGAAATTTGTTTGGACGCCAAAATGCGCGCAAACTTTTGAGGAGTTGAAGAGTCGCCTGACCACAATGCATGTGTTGTGCTCTCCATGTGGAACAGAAGGCTTTAAAATCTATAGCGATGCCTCAGGGAGCGGCTTAGGCTGCGTTCTTTAGCAGTTTGGAAAACTTATAGTATATAGATCTTGCCAACTGAAAGTGCATGAGAGAAATTATCCAGTCAATGACTTGGAGTTAACGGCCGTGATATTCGCTCTTAAGCAGTGGCGGCACTAATTATATGCTGTGAAGATCGATATCTTTATGGACCATAAGAGTCTGAAGTATTTGATAGATCAGAAGGACTTGAACATACATGCTGATGTATGCAAAACACTCTTATTTATTGGAAACAATTTGTAAGGCCTTAAGGCCAGACTCTTTTGTGTATTTTGGTTATCATTCTTTCTTTTTGTTTAGTGGAAATTCCTATGGTTGGTTTATTAATACTTTTAATACTTCCGCTAGAACGCACTTTGAGTTAGGATTCACATTTGGTTTGGTTTCAAGGCGTAACTCCGCTGGCTGTCCGTGGAATACGACATGGAGCCCCGACCGGAGCTTCTGTTATATCTTATGTGGCGGATGGGGGTGTTACACTAACGGCGTAACCGCCACGGTAATCGTTGTTTTCATCTCCGCCTCTTTGCATAGATGGTGTGCCCAAAGCCACCACGCGACCCTGTGGCCGTGTGGCCTCTGCCGCCATCCCGGGGACGGGCAGCCTCCCGTTCCGGCCTCCACCCCTTACGTAGGCGGCCATATGCTTGCTCTAGATGGGCAACCAATCTGTCCGCCCATCCCCTTCTACTTCCCCTAATAGGGGCGGCTTCCTCGTTGCCTCAGAAGGGCGACCATTTGGCCCTCCGTCCTTGGTCTCCACCCCTAATAGAGACAGCCTCCCTATTACCAAAAATGGGCAGCCATTTGGTCACCTATGTTGAACCGCCACCCCTAACAGGGGCGGCCTCCTGTAGCGGCAAACGGGAGACAGTTTTGCTTCCCGTCTTTGGTTGCTGCCCCTAATAGGGGTAGCCTCCCTATTTCTACAGACGGGCGGCCATTTGGCCGCCCATCCTTTGCCTCCTCCCCTGATCAGGGGCGGCCTCCCATTTTCTCAGGTCAAACGGCCAAATGGATCGCTTGAACTTGGCTGGGGACCCTCTTTCCTGGCCTCCAGCCTCACAAGCCGCCCCTCCCCTTGCAGGAGGGCCAGTTACTTTTTTGATGAACTCAAAACTGCTCGAGGGAAGTCTCATAATTTTTGTAAAATTAGTGAACAGTGCGCTCTAAACGAAGAGTTCCTATTCGCCCGTCCAATAGTTATCATGGGAAATTACCGGGTTAACCTTCTTGGAATCTATAAATCGAATCCCATTCTTCTTCATTTTCATTCTCTTCTCTGCAGAAAAAATCCACTTACGGATTTTCTCTCTCCTCCTCTTATGCTCCTCCCTCTACTATATGTCTGTTTTAATGCGCACGCATTCCTTCATGCACGTGTTCCTTCTTGCGTGCACTCCCCCTTACACGTGTTTCTCCTCCAATGTGTGCAAATTCCTTTGTATGCGCATTCTTCCTTGTGTGCGCTCCCCCTTGGGCGTGTCTCTCCTCCAACGTGTGCACGCCCCTTTATGTGCTTGTTCGTCCTTGTGCGCGCTCCCCCTTTCACACGCCTCTCCTCCAGCGTGCACATATCCCATCATGTGTATATTACTCCTTGCATGAATTCCTTATTATGCCCGCCATTCAAAGTGCTCAATCGTGCGCTCCACTCTTCAGATCGATCCTGCCAGAGCTCCATCTAGTTAGCTAGAGACTGTCTAGTCCATTGAAGTTCGTCTCAATCGTCGAAGCCTCCTGCAAGACACAAGAAGCACTTCGAAGACTGCAAATGGTCCAACAACTGCCTTTACCCAACAGTCATCGGAGTAGTAATCGAGAAAACTGTGGGCTTCCTCGGTGTAAACATACCAAGCCTACAATAGCATCAGAAGTTTATGTGCCCTGCACTGCTAGTAGTTGACAATACTAACTTCAGATCCCTCCAAGGACCGCTCAACTACATTCAGATGTACACAATGCTTAATATTCTCAATGCCCCCCAACTCAGCAACAAGCTTATTATTCGACAAGTCAACCACTTCAGACTCCTCTAAGCTCAACAAGAGACAAACCATAGATAGTAAAGCACACGGAGCACGCCACTTGAGCTTCCAAGCCCCGAACATCAGAATGAGTGCAACAAGCCGCTCTCACCTCCAAGCAATAGTCAAATTATATAAAGCATCCAGAGTGTGAAGCTCCCTATCGTAGCAAGAAAAAGAATTGGATGTGTAAGAGGTGGCTTGTCACCCTCCGAGCCTAGTACTCTTTCTCTCTCTCATTCAACAATTGTAACGAGAGGCGGTCTGTCACCCTCGAGTTTCTCGAAAATCCCTGTAAAGCAACCAACAAGTAGTGGAGGTTTGGCCATTACAGTTCCGCCCACATGGTTTTTAACCAAGTTGACGGGTTTTACATGTTAAAAAATTCTTTTTCCAGCTTTCTATTTTCTGTGACTGTTTGCACGCTCGACCGCTTCCGGGCTAAGACGGTTCAATTTAGTCCGGTCTACCAGGGGCCTTGAGCGTTCTGCAACAATTTGGCGTTATTTGTGGGAATAGAGTTCCCTGAAGTTTGAATAAGACACAGGAGATTTAGAAAGCAGTAACCTCTATACAATGATACTCGTCGCCAACATCCATGATAAGAAGAAATGCCAATATTGCCAAAAGATTCTCCCCTGGGGGGCACGTCGCCCCAGTTCTCTCCCATTCGCATGCCAACATGCCTCCCGTGGAAGAGACCATGCTTGCGCCTAATGGGGATCTAGAGGAATGCATGCGCCAGATGGAGGAGAGCCAAAGTCAGGCGCTCGTGATTTTAAGAGATTTAGAGTCCTCACGCACCTCTCATGACTTTCACTTAGCTTTTATACTTAGAAGCCCACCTACACCAACGTCAGATTGCGCTATGGCCAAATAATCTAACTATAGGTACTGCATGCTCGTAAGAGAGCCCATAGACATTGCTAGCCCAGCACGACCAGTACCTTTAGTTGAAGAATCTGAAACTCATCAACTCCATCACCGCACGAGAGCAGTAGACCCCGACCCTTTGTTTCAAAGGATTGCTCATGAAGAAATTCACCGCATTACAGTCGAAGAACATGGACAAGGAAAGCAGCGGGCTATCTTGGCATGACGTCCCATACACCACCGCTCATCGTTGGTAGGGAAAGCTCATCAACAACAATTCAAAGACAGCCAAAAGAGAGATCGGGTATGCGACCCACCAAAGATACTCAAGACGAGCAGCAGACCTCACAGCGGATCTTGCTAAACCAAGGGGCATCATTGTCGTCAAGCCTTCATGCACCTCAATACCTCCAAAAAAAACATACTCTCCGCAATCCAGAGCACTGAGACACTCCATAAGCCTCGCTCGCTTGCTAAAGGTGCATGCAACCAATCAAAGTATTGCAAGTTCCACCGCAGACGAGGGCATGATACAGAAAGTTGTTCCAAACTCAAAGAAAAAATCAAACGTCTCATCAGACGAAGGTTGATAGGGAGGTTCTTGCTGGACCAAGCATTGAATCAACAAACAGGAGGTCAACCATCCGCTCACTGGGAAGGACCGGGGGCAACCCCTAAGGCATCCATCCTAGGAGAAAGCTCCTTATCCATCAATGGAGCTCTACCCGCTCCATTGCGCTGCTATGAAATTTTATTTTTCTATAAACTCTTCATGTAAATTACTAAAAAAGTAGACTCATGAAAATGACTCTAACAACTTTCAAAGTTTGCTTATTACAGTCCTAGAGAAGGCAACCACCCTCCACGTCATCAAGGATACACTCGAACCTTGTCCAAAAGAAACGACATCCGTTTACTCTTACAACACCTGCCTCCAAGCAGTGCGCTCATTAACAGCACATGCCTTCGGGCAGCACGCACTCATAGCACGTGCCTCCGAGCAGCGTGCTCATTAACAACACCTGCATCTGGGCAGTGTGCTCATTAACAGTACTTGCCTCCGGTCAGCACACTCATTAATAGCACCCGCCTTTGGGCCGCACGCTAATTAACAACACCTGCCTCCTGACAACATGCTCATTAACAGCACCTGCCTTCGGGCAACACACTCATTAATAACACCTGCCTCCCGGTAATGCGCTCTTACATCATCTACCTCCGGGCAGCGTACACATTAACAACACCCACCTCTGGGCAGCACGCTCATTAACAGCACTTGCCTCCGGGCAGTGCACTCTTACAGCACTTACCTCTGGGCAACGCGCTCATTAATAGAACCAGCCTCCGGGAAGCTCCCTCTTATAGCACCTTCCTCTAGGAAGCACACTCTACAACACCTTCCTACGGGCAGCGTGCTTATTAACAGTACTTGCCTTGGGGCAGTGCGCTCGTAGGATGGGTCCCTGGTCACCTCCTATTGTCGCGGATCGAAGGCTCGCCCTTCTCCCCCACAAGTGGACGTAGGCCGCTAGTGTCGGCCCCCCTCACACTTGCCAGTGATTCTAAGGTCTGCTCTTTACCATTTCTATGGGATCACGTCCCATGGACCTCCCATTGCCGCCGATCGAAGGTCTGCCCTTCTACACCGCAGTAGGTCGCGACGTCACTAAGGCCTGCCCCCTCGCGCTTGCCAGCGATTCAAAGGTATGCTCTTTACCGTTTCTCCGGGACCTCGACCTAGAAACCTCCCACCGCTGCTGATCAAAGGTACTCCCTTCTCCACTATAGTAGGTCGCGACGTTGCCAGAGCCTGCCCCTCTCACGCTTGTCAGCGATTCGAAGGTCTGCCCTTCATCGTTTCTCCGGGACCACGTCCTAATGACCTCACATTATCGCTGATCAGAGGTCCTCCCTTCTCCGCTACAGTAGGTCGCGAAACCGTTAGGGCGTGCCCCCTCGCGGATGCCCAGGTTCGAATGTCCTCTCTTCATCGCCACACTCAGCAGCATACCCCAGTTCGGTGATCCGAACCTCTCACTACTCGGCTCGAAGAGTCCGCCCTTCGCCCACGTAGTAGGTTACGACACCACCTAGGTCTCTCCCTCCAACTGCCAACATCAAATATGCAAACTAGAATCATGCACAAAATATTGGCACCAACACAACCAGCGCTCAATCATCATCACAAGCAAAAGCACAAAACTAAAGTGGTTAACAAGCAATCAAGTAGTGCATACAGAGCAACCAAGACACCATAAATATGGTACGAAGCCACTATATAGCGCGGGCATGCAAGAGAGAAATAAAGGCTGAACTATATCTCATCTACACCAATGCCGGAGACCCCGCTCCCATCAGAGATCTCCAACACCAGATTCAGCTACGCCATAACAATGCATCTACACCACGAGGTAGATATTGGTCTCCAGCCTTGCAAGGATCTTGTACCATTCTAACTCGCTCCATAATTTGACGAGGAGCGTCATTGTATTAGCCTCCCCCGCGAGTAGTGCCTCGCTACCTGGAAGGCAAAAGATTTGCCCGAGTCTTTGCAAAGATGCACATGTTGTACATATTCCACAAATGCGCATTGTACGCCCCATGCACGCTATACCATGCACTGCGCACGTTGAGCATCTCGCGTGCAGCACACACTTCACACACACTGCACTAACTGCGCACAATGCACCTAGCGCGCAATGCGCCCCTTACACATTCCACCCTTTGCACCTCTCAGGCATTTTGTCATGCGAACACCACCACAAAAAATTATGCGCGTAGTCCGGCTTTCTAGTAGAAGTCCCCGCCCTCCATTCACTTCAGTTCGAAGTTGCTAGGACTTGGGGGGAAATGATGAGGTTCTCCTTAGGAGCGCTAGGCGCACCCCTTGCATGGCCTGCGGTTGCCCAATAATCCCCCGCTAAAGGTGTTACCGCCGCGGTTACCGCCGTCGTCATCTCGGACGCTTAGCTCGGCCGGCCCCTCGCCGACTGGCGTGACCAAAGCCACCGCGCAACCCCACGGTCGCGCGGCCTACGCTGCCATCTCGGGGACGGGCGGCCTCCCATCCCGGCCGCTTCTGCTTATGGGGGTGGCCTTCCGCTTGCCCTGGACGGGTGACAAATCTGGCTACCCATCCCCTTCCGGTGCCCCTAACAGGGGCAGCCTCCCGTCCTTGACTGCCGCCCCTAACAGGGGCGACCTTCCTGTTATCGAAAACTAGCAACCATTTGGCTGCCGTCTTCAACCACTACCCCTAACAAGGGGGGTCTCCCTGCTACCGCAAATGGGTGGTCGTTTGGCCGCTCGTGTTCGACCACTGCCCCAAACAGGGGCCAGCCTCCCTGTTTCCGCAGACGGGCGACCATTTGGCCTCCCATCCTCCGATGCCGCCCCTGATTAGAGGAGGCCTCCCCTTTGCCCAGGTTGGACGGCCAAATTGGCTGCCCGACCTTGGTCGGGGGCCCTCTTCCCAGATCGTCGGCCTTGCCGAACGCCCCTCCCCTCGTGGGATGGGCGATTATTTTTCCGATGAACTCAAAACCATCCGGGGGAGGTCTCGTCATTTTCGTAAAATTAGTGATTTGTGCACTCTAAACAGAGCGTTCCTATTCGTCCGTCTGGTAGTTATCGGTGGAAATTACCGGATTGCCCCTCTTGGAATCTATAAATTGACCCTCATTCTTCTTCATTTTCATTCTCTTCTTGTCGAAAAAAATTTTCCTATAGATTTTTTTCTCTCCTCCTACGCTCCTCTCTCTCCCGCATCTCTCCTCCAACATGCGCGTGTTCCTTTATGCATGCGTTCCTCCTTGCGCGCGCCTCTCCTCCAACATGCCACACGTTCCTGCTTCCGCGCGCTCCCCCTACACGCGCCTCTTCTCCAACGAACGCATGCCTTTGTGCACCCGTTCCTCCTTATGCGCGCTCCCCCTTGCCCGTGCCTCTCCTCCAACATGCGCACGTCCCATCGTGCACACATTCCTTCTTTATTGAATTCCTTAGTACACCCGCCGTTCTAAGTGCACCGTCGTGCATCCACTCTTCAGATCGCTTTTGCCAGTGCTCCGTCTAGTTAGCTGGAGACTGTCTAGTCCGCCGAAGTTCGTCTCAACGACCAAAGCCTCCTGCAAGATACAACAAGCACTTCGAATATCGCAATAGGTCCAACAAATGCCTTTACCCAACAGTCGTCTGAGTGGTGACTGAGTCAACTATGGGCCTCCTCAGTGTGAACAAACCAGCCCACCAGAACTCCCGAAGTTTATGTGCCCCGCACTGCTAGCAGTTGTCATGACCAACTTCAGCACCCTAATCTCGGCAACAAGCTTACCAGTCGGCGACAATTCAACCACTCCAAACTCCTCTAAGTTAAACGAGAGACAAACCACAGAGGATAATGCGCATGGAGCGCGCCACCTGACCATCCAAGCCCCGAACATTAGAACGAGTGCAACAAGCTGCTCCCGCCTCCAAGCAACAGTCAAAGTCTTTAAAGCATCCAGAGTGTGAAGCTCCCCATTTAGCAAGAAATAGAATTGACTCTGTAAGAGGTGGTCTGTCACCTTTTGAGCCCAATACTCTTTCTCTCTCTCTTTCAAATATTGTAACGAGAGGCGGCCCATCGCCCTCAAATTCCTCAAAAAGTCATGTACAATAACCAACAAGTAGTGAAGGTTTGACCGGCATAGATCCGACCACTTGGTTTTTCACCCAGTTGACAGGTTTTTCACGTTAAAAAATTCCTTTTCCGGCTTTCTATTTTTTGTGATTGTTTGCACGCTTGACCGCTCCCGGGTTAAGACGGTTCAATATATTCTGGGCTACCATGGGCCTTGAGTGATCTACAACACTTATGATCCAAAGGCAATGGACATTCTTGTCTCTACTATGATAAATGTGATCAATCAGATACCAGTAGACTATGAATATACAAAAGAAATTTAGGACTCTATAATAAATATTATAGAAAGAAGTGCAGATGAGAGAAAAGATAATAGATCATTACTAATCTCATAATATAAGAATTTCAAAAAGAATCAAGAAGATAGTGTGTCAAATATATACCAATGTTTAAATATAATAGTTAGTGAATAAAGAGGGTTGGAAAAGGAGATATCACAAAGAAAGTTTAGATGTCACAAAGAGATGCTACTCAAAAATAGAGGAGAAAGTGAGTTGAAAGAGAATGTCATATCCACTTTGAAAGAGAAGTCTGTGGCTCTCATGGACTTTGATGACAAAAGGGTCAACTTTAGATGATAAGTTGATTGATTTGGTACTAGGAGGTTTACGAAGTCGTAAAGAGTTGAACACATTAGATTAAAGGACAATACATCCAAAAATAAATCAAAATTTGATAAAAGCGTTTTCTAGAAAATTATATGTTTTTCTTGCAGAAATCCAGAGCATATGAAACAACAAAAGAAAATGAAAAAATATGTTTAAATTAGATCAAAGTAGAAAAGAAAAAAATGAAGGAAAATGGATTCATACATGAAAGTTGGAGTCAGACAAATTCCAAAAGCTCCTCCATAACTCATAGTGAAGAAGAAATCCTTAAAAACAAATTCATAATGTTATTAGATCTTCCCATTGAGTAAGATGAGATAAAGCTTCACATTTTTAGCTATAGATTCAAGTTGACTACCAATGCCTCATTGATCAAACTGAGGGATCTGGGTCTCTTGGCCGGCCTCCTCACATTGCACCCGATTTAGGTTTCGTTTGGGAGGGCTTATTTTCACCGGTCAAGCGGTTACGACCGCATGAACCGACCTTAAATTGTAAACGCTTGACCGGTGAAAATAAGCCCTCCCAAACGGAGCCTTACTCTCTGTCGATCACACATAATTCACAATATGTATCTCTTCTTGCTAACAAAATGTTTTCATATCCAAAATTTGTGTTACAGGGTTCTCTAAAAATGGAGTTTGGCGTCAATGATGGAAGAGGAAGTGATCTTGTTTGAGATTTTCAAGTTTCGTGCCAGGACTATTTCGACTTTTCATCTCCATTTTTTTGTTTGCAAGTAGAACAAAACCTCTGGCTGCAATTCTAATATAAAGTTTATCACCGGCTTTTCACAAATTGTTTACCTTTTTTTTCTTCAATTTGTATGTTAAAATAAGACATATTAAATTACATTTATGAATGATGGGCTCCCTGTTTTCGCTCCCGGTCGAGCCGCAGTCCGAGCAAGCGCACCCCGATCGTCAACCACGCCCGCAACACGTTCCCATCAGCGCAGTACGAGCGCCACGCTCTGGCACGCAGAAATCCTCTCGCACGGCATGTGCGCGCGCGAGGTTTATTCCGCGCGCGCGCTCGAATTCCTGCGCGCGGGAATCTCGATTCCCCTGCGCACGGAAAGCTTGGTTCCTGCGCGCGCGGGAACCATCCTATATTTGGCCTGCGCGCGGGAAAGCTTGGTTCCTGCGCTCGAATTCCAGACAATTCCATTGGCTGGAAACGCCTATATTTGGCCTCCCTGTTGGGGAGTGCACAGCACTGTGCACTCCCCAACAAGGATCTGGTGCAAGCTGCCGCACCACCCCTTGGTGGCAGGGTGGTGCGGCAGTTTCCGTAGGGGACGCCGGCTCGTATCGGCAGCGCGTCCCTCCTCCCTTCCTCGACCGCCGCCGCTGTCACTCCTCTCTCCCACGGTCGTCGCCGCCGCTGCTCCTCTCTTTCTCGTACGCCGTCGCAAACGCGCCACGGCCGCCGTCGTTTCCTAGCGCCACGGCCGCCGTCGTTTCCTAGCGCCGCGGCCGCCGTCGTCATCATTTCTCAACTTCATGGTCGTCGTCACCGCCGTCGTCTCCCAATGCCACGTTCGTCATCGCCGCCGTCACCTCCCAAGATCACGGTCGCCGCCGCCGTCTTCTCCCAACACCACGGCCGCAGTCGCCGTCTTATCCCAACACCACGACCGCCGCCGCCGTCTTCTCCCCGCGCCACGGCCGCCGCCGTCTTTTCCCAATGTCGCGATCGCCGCCATCTTCGTCAGGCCTTCGCCATCATCGCCGGCCTCGCCCGCCGTCAGCCTTCGCCATCATGACCGGTCTCTTCCTTCATCATCCCGGTCTCCTCCGTTCGGCCGGCCTTTGACCTTCCTAATCACCCACGTAACCGTCTGCATGATCATCCCTGTAATGGGGGCTATATTTAGTAAGTCAAATGAAATAATATAAACATTAAAACTATATTAATTTGGTCTTCATATATTAAATGAGGTGGTTACGGTCTACGAATAACCGCATGACCTTCCTAACCACCCATGAAACTTATAAATAGGGTCCCTCTTCCCCTTTAATTCAAGCTCTCCTTCTTGGAAAAAATCTTCCTACGGATTCTCTCTTTCTCCTTCCTCCTTCATCTTCTTCATCTTCTTTTTCCCCTTCGAAGATCTTCAAACATTCTTGGAAGATCTCCTTCGTTTTCGAAGATCTTCATCTTCTCGGCACGGAATTTCTCTCTCCTTCGCATATCTTTCTTGCGCGCTCCCGCGCGCGCCGCCTTCGTGCACGCTCTCGCGCGCAAATCTTCCTTGCGCGCTCCCGCGCGTGCCGCCTCCTCGCGCGCGTTTCTCCCTTGCGCGCTCCCGCGCGCGCCGCCTTCTTGCACGCTCTCGCGCGCAAATCTTCCTTGCGCGCTCCCGCGCGTGCCGCCTCCTCGCGCGCGCCGCCTCCTCGCGCGCGTTTCTCCCTTGCGCGCTCCCGCGCGCGCCGCCTCCTCGCGCGCGTTTCTCCCTTGCGCGCTCCCGCGCGCGCCGCCTCCTCGCGCGCGTTTCTCCCTTGCGCGCTCCCGCGCGCGCCGCCTCCTCGCGCGCGTTTCTCCCTTGCGCGCTCCCGCGCGCGCCGCCTCCTCGCGCGCGTTTCTCCCTTGCGCGCTCCCTTGCGCGCCGCCTCCTCGCGCGCGTTTCTCCCTTGCGCGCTCCCGCGCGCGCCGCCTCCTCGCGCGCGTTTCTCCCTTGCGCGCTCCCGCGCGCGCCGCCTCCTCGCGCGCGTTTCTCCCTTGCGCGCTCCCGCGCGCGCCGCCTCCTCGCGCGCGTTTCTCCCTTGCGCGCTCCCGCGCGCGCCGCCTCCTCGCGCGCGTTTCTCCCTTGCGCGCTCCCGCGCGCGCCGCCTCCTCGCGCGCGTTTCTCCCTTGCGCGCTCCCGCGCGCGCCGCCTCCTCGCGCGCGTTTCTCCCTTGCGCGCTCCCGCGCGCGCCGCCTCCTCGCGCGCGTTTCTCCCTTGCGCGCTCCCGCGCGCGCCGCCTCCTCGCGCGCGTTTCTCCCTTGCGCGCTCCCGCGCGCGCCGCCTCCTCGCGCGCGTTTCTCCCTTGCGCGCTCCCGCGCGCGCCGCCTCCTCGCGCGCGTTTCTCCCTTGCGCGCTCCCGCGCGCGCCGCCTCCTCGCGCGCGTTTCTCCCTTGCGCGCTCCCGCGCGCGCCGCCTCCTCGCGCGCGTTTCTCCCTTGCGCGCTCCCGCGCGCGCCGCCTCCTCGCGCGCGTTTTTCCCTTGCGCGCTCCCGCGCGCGTTTCTCCCTTGCGCGCTCCCGCGCGCGCGGCGTCTTCGCGCGCATTTCTCCCTTGCGCGCTCCCGCGCGCGCGGCGTCTTCGCGCGCGTTTCTCCCTTACGCACTCCCCCGCGCGCCGCCTTCTCGCGCACGTTTCTCCCTTGCGCGCTTCCGCGCGCGCCGCCTTCTCGCGCACGTTTCTCCCTTGCGCGCTCCCGCGCGCGCCGGGTCCTCGCGCGCGTTTCTCCCTTACGCACTCCCCCGCGCCGCCTCCTCGCACGCTCTCGCGTGCATTTCTTCCTGGCGCGCTCCCGCGCGCGCTGCCTACTCGCGCGCTCTAGCACGCATATCTTCCTGGCGCGCTCCCGTGCGCGTCGCCTCCTCGCACGCGTTTCTCACTTGCGCGCTCCCCTGCGCGCCGCCTCCTCGCTCGCTCTCGCGCATGTTTCTCCCTTACGCGCTCCCGCGCACGCCGCCTCCTTAAGCGCTCTCGCGCGCATTTCCCTCTAGCGCGCTCATGCGCGCGCTGCCACCTTGCGCGCTGTCGCGCGCATTTCTCCCTTGCGTGCTCCCGTTCGCGCAGCCTCTCTCTCGCCCATTCTTGTGCCTGTCTCTCCCATGCACGCTCCTGCGCGCTATCACACACGTTGTTCCCTTGCACGAGTCTCTTCTCCCGCGCTTCACGCACCCTTCTCCAACAAGCGCCCAACGCGCTCTGCTCTGGCAAGCGCCCTGCGCGTTCTCCTCCCACAAGCGCTCTGTGCTCTCTTCTCTTACAAGCGCCCTACGCTCTCTTTTTACCAGCAAGCGCTCTGCGCGCTCTCTTTCATCTATCGCTTCGTGTGCTCTCCTTCAGCAAGCGTCCAAGACGCTCTTTGTCAACAAGCGCCTACGCGCTCAAGAACAAGTGCTCCGTCTACCGATAAGATAACCAAACGACGATTCTTCAAAAGACAATCAGAGACAAGAAGCGGAAGATAAGGTGCGCTGAGCGCACCTCCGAGCTTCGAAGCACCAGACATCTGAACGAGTACAACAAGCTGTTGTCGCCTCTAGGAATTATTAAAAAACTCCAGAATATAACTAGCGCATTGCTCCCCGCAACACATGAAAAAATTATTAACCCTGTGAGTGGTGGCCAGTCACCATCTAGGTTCTCTTTCTCTCCCCCAATAACTGTAACGAGAGGCGGTCTGTCTTCCTCGAGTTCTTGTAAAGCCTTATAACAGCGCTCATATCTAGTGGATGTTTGGTCGGCGCAGATCCGACCACGTGGTTTTTCATCTCTTTCCGGAGTTTTCCACGTCAAAAAATTACTGTGTCAACTTTCTATTTTCATTTACTGTGTGGGCGCTCGACCGTTCCGAGAGCTAAGACGGTCCAAGAATCCCGATCCGATCGGAACGTCGAGCTTGGCCGCAACAATGAAGCATATCGTTCTCAACAATATTTTAGGGAGAAATGTTTTGATGATAATAACACGTTAGTAATAGAATTTGAATTTAAATTTGCATTTTCGTAACTTATCGAATACATTAAAATTCGTGAAGATCAATATTGTCCTTTTATTGTTCGCCAAATAGTTACGAATACCATGAAAACATTTTTATAAAATTTATTTCACGAAAACAGCATTATGGTCCCATGGTCTAGTGGTCAGGACATTGGACTCTGAATCCAGTAACCCGAGTTCAAGTCTCGGTGGGACCTTTTTTTTAATATTTCCTCTCATTTACACTTTTAAACCTATCTGAAATTTTTTGCTGAAGCTCTTGATATTACCTTTTTTAATCTTGTAGATTTTTGCTGAAACATTTGCAATTTATTAAACATTTTATTTTTTGGCGATTCATATACGCACACCGTGACTCGATATTTGCAGCCCATGAATTGAGTTTTAAAATTAAATGTGTAATACTCGCCCCCTCACTTAATCGCAACCCACTGTTCTCTCTTTTCCAAAACTGGTTTCGCCGAAACCCTTTCCGAGACCTTCCCCCGCCGGACGCAACCTGCAACTTTTGCCCGCCCATCACCTCGCCAGAGGTGTTTCGCCCCGACATTTTCACCGTATCGCCTGCTCACTATCTACGCCTCCATTGATGTCCTAGGTTATCTCCCACTACATTTTCCATTTCTTTGCTTTTAGGATCAATGTCAAGCTCTACGATATGAGGAGAGTTCTCTGTTTTCTATGATTATTGAGAGCTTATGTTGGGTGTTTAGAGTTTTGATTCTTTTTTATTGTGATTGTTAGGGTTAATGTTCAAATATGCAAATTTGATTGTGCTTTGTGTGACTATTTTGATGTTGGTGTTTCTCATGAATATTGTTTCTCTTTATATGAATGTATACTTGAATATTACAAATCGAAATGTAACTTTTTTTTGTTTTTGGCTACAAATAACAAAATGGTGTACAAATAGCGGTTTATGGGCTACGTATATCAAAGATATGAGGAGAGTTCTCTCCTGCTACATTTTCCATTTCTTTGCTTTTAGGATCAATGTCAAGCTCTAAGATATGAGGAGAGTTTTTTTGTGATTATTGAGAGCTTCTGTTGGGTGTTTAGGGTTTTGATTCTTTTTTTTTTGTGATTGTTAGGGTTAATGTTCAAATATGAAAATTTGATTGTGCTTTGTGTGACTATTTGATGTTGGTGTTTCTCATGAATATTGTTTCTCTTTACATGAATGTATACTTGAATATTACAAATCGAAATGCAACTTTTTTGTTTTTGGCTACAAATAACAAAATGGTGTACAAATAGCGGTTTATGGGCTGCGTATATCAAAGATATGAGGAGAGTTCTCTCCCGCTACATTTTCCATTTCTTTGCTTTTAGAATCAATGTCAAGCTCTAAGATATGAGGAGAGTTTTCTTTTTTCTGTGATTATTGAGAGCTTCTGTTGGGTGTTTAGGGTTTTGATTTTTTTTTTTGTGATTGTTAAGGTTAATGTTCAAATATGCAAATTTGATTGTGCTTTGTGTGACTATTTTGATGTTTGTGTTTCTCATGAATATTGTTTCTCTTTACAAGAATGTATACTTGAGTATTACAAATTGAAATGCAACTTTTTTGTTTTTGGCTACAAATAATAAAATGGTGTACAAATAGCGATTTATGGGATACGTATTTCAAAGGGATGCATATATCCAATTACGGTGTGCGTATATATTTCCCTTCATTTTACATTTCTTATACCATATTTTAGTTTTTTTGCTGAAACTCTATATTTCCTCCTTTGACATTTTTAATCTCAGGGATATTTAGTGGCTGGAATTGAAATTGGATATTTGAATTAGACTAATTCCAAATATACTGTTCATCAAAAAAAGATTGAAGAATATTGTATGACTGATCCAATTTACTATTCGCTTGACTGATAAAATTTAATATAAGAATTCTTATTTATTATGGGCCATGAAGAACTAAATATTTCTTATATATATTATGAAAAATCTTATATTTATTCACATATAATTAATAGGTCCTCTTAGAAGCGACAGGCGCACCCCACGCGCGGGGTGTGGTTATCCAAAAGCTCCACTAATCGCTTGGGGTGTAATCGCACAGGGCGTAACCGCCCGAGGCGTGACGCTCGACCTTTTAGTCGTCCAACCCGGGCGTGGGGTGTGATTATCCAAAAATCCCACACTAATCACTTGGGACGTAACCGCCCGAGGCATGACGCTCGGCCTTTCGGTCGTCCAACCCGAGCGGCTCTCTGGTCGTACTATTCCGACGGCCATTCAGCCCTCCGCCGACGTACAAGGGGTAGGTCTCCGGCCGCCCGATCGGGCTGCCCTTTGGCCGCCTAGATTGGGAGGCCTCTTTACTGCTTGGCCTCGATTGTACCCAATCAGGTACATGAGGCTACACCACTCGGGTGGCCTAGCCCTCGGCCTCTTGGTCTCCCTTGGCAACCCAGCCCTCTGTCGGTGTGCGGAGGGCTGACCTTCTGGTCGCCCGGATCTAGGAGGCCTCCTGGCCTCCATTGGCCACCCAATCCTCAACTGGTGTGCGGAGGGATGGCCTCCTATCTGCCCAGATCGGGTGGCCTCCTATCTGCCCAGATCGGGTGGCCTCCTGGCCGCCCAGATTTGGGCGGCCTCTTGGCCACCCTTGGCGCCAATCCATCCACCAGTGAGCGGAGGGAGGCCTCCCCGATCGCCCTAACCGGGCGGCCTCTTGGCCTCCCAGTTTGGGCAGTCACTTCGCCGGACAGTCCTCTGTCTATGCGCGGAGGGCTGACCCTTTGGCCGGTTTCAGCTGGGAAGTCGGTTTCCCTGTCGCCGCCTCTTTTGGCCACGGTCGCCGGCCTGGCTACCCCTCTCCTTACTGGCTGGGCATTTCGACCACCCATTGGGTTCAAACCGCCGGTTGGGGGGAAGTCATCTTTTTAGAAATAGTCATGATCCACATGCCTTGTTTCAGGCATTTCTATTCGCCCGTCTAGTAGTCACCGACTAAATTTACTGTGATGCCCCTCTTGAAATCTATAAAAAGGCTCCTGACCTCCTTTATTTCCATTTTCTTCGGGTCTCGAAAAATCCTCCTATGATTTACTCTCTCCTCTCCAATTTTTCTTATGATCATACTCTCTCTCTCTCTTAAACATTCTTTCTCTCTGCAGGATTTCCAGCAAAGTCTGTCTTGTCGGCCAAAGCCCATCTTGTCCGTCAAACTCCATCTTGACCATCGAAGTCCATCTTGACGGTCGAAGTTCGTCTTGATGGCCGAAGCCCGTCTTGGCCGTTGAAACCACCCGCGGGATTAATCTAGCACTTCGAAGATCGTAGTAAGTCCAATAATTTCCTCTACCATCGGCCGTCGGCGTGGTGATCGAGCCAACCGCAAGCCTCCTCGGCACCAGCAGACCAAGCCCACCAGTGCTCCCAAGTTCGTGCGCCCCACACTGCAAGCAGAAGCAAGTCCGTAGTTTTGTGAACTACGCCTTGTTGAGCTCTAAGCTCCTTTCCCTCTCATCTCATATATATTACGAGAGGTGGTCTTTTACCCTCGATTCTCTTAAAAGCATTTTACAACAACCAACAAATAATAGAAGTTTGGTTGACAACGATCCGACTACGTAGTTTTTCATCCCTTTCTAGGGTTTTACACATACAAAAATTCTCTTGTCAGCTATCTCCTCATCATTGACTGTTTGCGTGCTCGACTGCTCCCATTCTTAGGCAGTTCAATTTAGCCCGGTCTACTAGGAGCCTTGAGCAATCCGCAATAGTTTGACACCATCCATGGGAACATGGTTTCTGTTATTCCTAGAGATCTAGAAGACAATATCCTAAGCACAGTGATACTCGTGACTAAAGGACTTGACGAGAAGTGCTACCCACACTACTGATGCACTAACAACAAGTGCACTGGTCGCTACAGTAATATAGAATAAGAAAGTTTTGCCAAGTATCGATCTTAGAGGAATGCAAGTTAAGGCGTATGATTTGATTGTTTAGAAAATAAATTATAAAGATTTAAATTGGGGGTTTAGTTTGATTTGTGGTGAGTGCAAGAAGGAAATAAATTAAAACTATGCGGGTCGCAAACACCGCTTCACAAGACAAGGAGAAATTACACAAGCTATTAGTACTGCTTGGCTAGACAGAAGGAAGAGAAGGCTTGCAGATGGAGTGACAATGATGGCGGAAATAAGGGTCAAATTCACCTCCTTGCAAGGCGCGCAACTAGAAATTGATAGAGTGACAAACTAATTACAACACAAGCAGAATGGAAGGAGGCGCAACCTCAAACACATAAAATAACAAATAAAATTTAATAGAAATAAAATTAATATTAACATCACGGTTTAATATTTGCAATTTATGAAAAGAGTTTTGAGAATCCTCATTCAAAAGATTCAGTTAGAGGTTATGAGAGTGTTCTTGTGAAAAGACTCAGACTATATTGATTAAAGATCTCTTTATTAAAGACCTAGTGATTGGTTCTAAGAGTCTACTTATCAAAAAAGACACGAGCACGATGATAGTGAATTACTACCAAATGGGTAGAATAGTGGTTGTACCCAAATTTTTGGGAACCACTACTTTTCTTGTGTCTTCTATATTTGTGCATTATTCTATGATTTCTTATTTGTTCTGCCGTGATTTTATTTATTTGTTCATAATTTCTGTTGATAGCTTGTGTAAATGTAAATTAAGTGAATTGTATAGTCAATTTTAAAATAAATTTTAATCTCTATTCACCCCCATCTAGAGAAATCTTTGAGCAATTAGTCAATTGTTCTCCCATTTCAATTGGTATCAGAGAGAGTTTAATCAATAAAATGTTAATCTAGAGGAGCTTAATCAAGAAAAGGTTAACATATTGATTAAAAAGATCATAACAATTGAATTAGTACATTTTCTATTAATTTTTCAAAAATGTATTCTAATACATTTGAAGGATTTACATCTACAAGGCCTCTAATTTGTAATATTGAAAAGTTTACACTCTGCAAAACCAACATCAAATTGTATATGAATTCTATTTATGAAGGTATTTTTGATTAACTTTTGACAGGACCACATATAGCTTATAAGAAGGATGCAGAAGGAAATAATACTGCAGAACCAGTACAAAGATGTAAGTGTACAGATGAAGAAAAGAGAATAAAGACTAGGATGCTAAAGCAATGAACATGCTAGTCTCAATAATGTTAGATGATGTGTTTCAAAAGGTTGCACAGCTAAAGAAACATGGGAATCACTATCAATGATTATTGATGGAAGTTCTAATGAGAGAAAAGATAAAAGATCACTCTTAATTTCTCAGTATAAAAATTTTCAAAATAAAGCTGATGAATCTATAGCTGAAATGTATGATAGATTTAGCATGATTATAAATGAGCTGAAAGGTTTAAATAACGATATATATCTTACTAAGGCAAGTGAAAAATTACACATGTGCTTTCCAAGTACATGAGATTCAAGGATTTGGACTATTAGAGAAACAATGTGTCACAGAGAGATTACAACAGATGCCTTGTTAGGAAAGCTTAAATCATATGAACAACTTCTAAAAAGTAGAGCTGAAATAGAAATAAAGGAGAATGCCACTACATATAGAGACAAATTTATTGCTTTTAAAGTCAGTGATGATGAACCATCTGTATTACAACAAGATATGTTTAATCTTCTGGCAAGGAGATTCAGAAAACGAATCAAGACTGAAAGCTCTAGAAGATGAGATACGAATATGAATAAGCCAAAGTTTGACAAAACTCCTAATAAGGAGATAATTTGATTTTCATGCAGAAAGCCTGGAATATAACAACTGAATGTCCAGACCAACAAAACAAAAAGGATCAGAAGAAATATCTGAAGAGAAAGGATAAGAAAAAAGGGGAAAGGAACTATAGTAGAAACCTGGAGTGATACCAGTTCTGAGTCAAGCTCTTCATCAAGTTGTGAAGAAGAAGCTGATGCAAAAGCAGTATGCTTGATGACATTGAAAACTAACTCAGATATTGAAGAAAATTTGGTAATTTATTTTGATGATACTGGTTTTTCATCAAAATAATATAAATTATGCTTTAAAATATTTTGTAAGGATTAGTTAGATGCTGAAAAAGAAATTAAAAATTTGAGAAAACAAATAGAGTTGATTAAGAATTATTTATGTGATAAAGAACAAAATGAACAAGATAAATTATTAGAAATTGAAGTAGAAAAATTAAAGAATCAAGTTGTGTTGGATCTAGTGGAAAACCTTAGAGGGGGAAGGGGGTTAATAAGGTTTTACGAGTTAATTAAAAATTCCAATAATTTTTTCCAGG
This sequence comes from Platanthera zijinensis, assembly GCA_039513925.1. Taxonomy (NCBI): domain Eukaryota; kingdom Viridiplantae; phylum Streptophyta; class Magnoliopsida; order Asparagales; family Orchidaceae; genus Platanthera; species Platanthera zijinensis. The sequence goes on from CM077096.1 coordinate 70,025,494, forward strand.
AAAAACTAGTTCTGGATGCTACTGCGGGGCGCTAGCTTGCTAGCGCGCGGTGGTAGGTAACATACCTTATTTTCCTGAGCAAATATCTCCTTGGAGATGTACACACCCTTTATAGATCCACCAACAAACACTCACGACGTTACACGTAGAATTAAGAACAATAAATAATTTTATTCAAATAGAATCAAAAGTGTTTTACAATTATAAGTGCTTGATCTCCATGACGCCGGAGATCGGAGGCAGTGAATGCCAAATCTCTTTTGGTTTTCTATACCGACCCACTACCCGGACCGGTTGGCTCTCTCCCTTTTCCTCCAAGAAAGATCTTTGAGCCGGCTCTTCACCTTCAAGAAAGGAAGTGACTTAGAGCCCCACTAGATCCTCCGATCTAGACGTCCCTTCCTCGGGACGATTTCTCACAGAATCCTCCCCGGATTCCGACGACCTTCACTGATCGATTTTCCTCACCACAAAGAAACAAAAAAGAGAAAAGTACAAAAAGTGTAGAGAAGATTTAAGATTAATTCTCCCTCAAGAAGATTCCTCTGTTGAGCGATGCGTGACCGGTGCTAATGATCTTCGTTTGGTTGCAACCGATCAACTCCTCGTTGTTGTAGTCCTTTTCTCGCCGGAGATCTTTGTGCGAAAACGGGAGGGAGGGGACTTTCCTTCCTTTAACGGATACAGTGTAACAGTGTTCAGAGGCGGCTACCGAAACCAAGAATGAAATTATGTCTCCCTTTGGTTCATACAAGGAATGAGAAAAATCAAAGCCTTTATATGTCTTTGGAAAACAGGCTACCACCGACGATAAGACTAGCATCCGGCGGTTGGTCGATGTGCGTCGATGTGACAGCTGTCAGGCAGATTTGGAAAAATATTTGAAAAAGATATTTTTCTGCTTTTTCGTGCTAGCACGGAGCGGTACCCAGCTAACGCCTGGCGGTAGCTCAATCTTCTCGACGAATCCACTCGATGACCGTTGAGAGGGCCAGTGCTGAGCGGTAGGAAGTTAGTGCTGCGTAGTAGGTCCCTGAGAGCCTGTCCAAAATAAATCTCGAGGCTAGCATTGGCGGTAGCGCTAGCACTCCGCAGTAGTCTCCCGAGAGCCCATTCACTTAAATCCAGGCTATCACTCGACAGTAGTGCTTAGCGTGCGGCGGTAGATCCCAGATTTGAGTTTTTTGCTTCTTTGAGCCTGTAAACCTAGACATCATAATAAACACAAGTGTGATCAAATACAACATGAGATTTGATATTGTCAAACTAGAGATATGTGAACCGTAGGCTCCAACAAACTCCTCCTTTTAATAATATCAAATTTCGCTCATGAGATATAATAGTTAAGATGCATGATACATTGCACATAAGAAATAATCTTTAAAAAGACAAGTTTCAAGTTGCTTATCACTCCCCCTACAAACACGCTCCCCCTATATACGTGCTCTACACACTCCCCCTATCTACGTGCATACAGTTCAACAAGATCCCCCTACATGTGATATTACATAACTCATGACTTATGAACATTCTATTCTCACCCTTTTGATATTATCGAAATGGGTGTACAAGAACGAAAAACACTATACGCATGTACCAGAAAAAATGCAGTCAACAAAAGCGTGAGAAATAGCTAACAATGCACGTCAGGTAGTGACTCGAGAAGCAAACATAATATGGGTGACCAAACATAAATCAGAGAATATAATGTGTACAGGTCAAACATACGAGCAGAGCACACAGAGGCAAATCATATGAGTTTTTAGAGTAAAAAATATTTGGACAGTATAGGTGAAACTAAATACGCAATGATTTGGTGTACAATGCTAAGAGATATATAGAGTTAACACAGTGTAACATTGTAGTAGTCAAGAATAGAAATCATGTACTAGTACCAATGTGTTATAGACATGTAATGTAGTTTCAGTCCAATTCTTATGCATGGAAGCGTTAGATAGAATAATGACATGTGTACGTATAACATCAAAAGACAAACAATCAAGTAGAAATAACATTTAGTACATGTTTTATCTCAGTAATTAAATATACTATTACAAGAGAAATAGAGTGAAAAATCACATCACGTTTCTATCTACTTCATATTAAAACTAGAACTAGGGGCAATAAACTTAAGGTGTAGTCTTTCCACAAGATCAAAACGATTCTTTTGACCAAGGTGCTTACCCTTATAATGCTCATAAACACTTATCAGGAGTGAGTAGTGCTTGGAGGTATCCTTGACACATGATTTGATAACATGCTTAGCCTATTTTTTGTCACCCTTTTTAGTACTATCATTATTATAGCAGTTATTTCAAGGTCCCTGAATCAATCGAAATCTATCTGTTGAAGTCTGGAAAAATTCCCTACCTCAGAATCGGACTAGGCAGCCTAAGGTTACTGGTCAATTAGTGAAGCTAGACGGCCCACAAAAGCAACAACAAAAATGAGCTTCAGGAACAAGACCCCAGGTTGTTGCGGTAGGAAGGTCCCACCATGTACCCGGCTGCTTGGAAGAAGCATCCCCTCCACAACCAGAATGGCCGAGCTAGGTAAAAGGGAAACGAGCTAGCAACTAAGTCACAGGTCGTGACTTGGTCTCTAAGGAAAAGGAATCCAAAGGGCTCGCGAGTATCTATCTGAGATTCTTGGTCTTCCTCCCTCATACCCCTGGGGTCCTATTTATAGGGAAATCCAAGGGGAGGGGGGCATATTTATACCCCCCACCCCGGCGACTAGGCGACTTCCTGGGGGAACTCGCACGGGCTGGGCGAGTAGCTCACCTAGTTGCCAACCTTGCGAGTATGCGTGGGAAGCTCGCCATACTCGCCCAGGCCTAAGGCTGGCTCGCGCCTTGACCTTGACTTCTGTCTTGACCTGTTGACTTTGATTCTTGCTGAGCTGGCTGTGGTAGGACCCATCCTCGTCGAATACGGGTTGCACACAATCCCCGCTCTTTGTGAGCGACGTAGGAACTTGTAAGGAATCATCCAACACTTATTCGGCGAGCTGTATTGCCGAGTATCTGACTATCTCGCTGGGTGGTGGTTTCTTGCCGAACTCTATAAATAGGGGCGGCCTAGTCTTTGGTACACTTTTTCTGAACTCGCGCGATATGCCTAGGACCATCGAACAACTCGTCAATGATTGTGTCGCCGAGCTATCTGGCTTCTTAGATTCGCCCTCGAGGAAAAGACCGCGAGAAGCGGATACTTCCGACGAGCGGTCTTCGAAGCAAAGGAAGAGGGCGAAGAAGCCGAAGAAAACTCTCACTTCTAAGGCTGACAACCCGCTTCCTCCTGGAAGTACCTCGACCCCTGTCTACCAGTCCCTTCGCCCTGCCGATCACCAACAGCTGATGAAGGAGCTCGGCCTATCCGACAGCAATGATGTCTCCACCCCTAAAGCTTCTCGCTCCAATCCTCCGGAGGTCTCTGTGGGGGTCGCCAATCCGCCTGTACCGCCGCAGGCCGAAGTCATCTCTCTATTAGGTCGCCATCTAGCTTCTATTTTTTTGGCGATGATGCTCGCCCTTCCATAATCGCTGACCTGCCTTTTTTGCCCCACAGATTCCCCGGTAGCTGCCAACGACGTCATTCTGAATGTCGCTCCTCTTCAAACGGCGCCGCTGCTTATTCTCCCTGCCGACAAACCAACTCGTTCTTCCCACGACGTCCGACTTAATGTCTCTGCTGGGAAAGCCACCGAGATATTTTCCCCCTTGGGGAAGGGAGTATTGACGAGTAAAGATCCTCCTGCGAGCAAGGATCCTACTGCGAGCAAGGATCCTCTTGCGAGGAAGGATCCTCCCGCGAGCAAAAACCCTTCCTCCATCGCCACCGAGAGATCCGTACCACTGGAAAGTAAGGTCCCGTCGTTGCTACCTTTCTTTCTCGCAACCCCGCTGGCGAGCGTGGGATTACCGCCGCCTTTGAAGTCATCCGGCAATCCGGCGACTTTGCCGAAGAACCCGCTGCCGCCTCTCCAAAATACCTCGCATGCTCCTTCGAGCTCGTTGCAATCTCCACTACCTCCTCTAAAGAAGATTATCACCAGAAAACAAGATCAACCAAGGCCGAACTACTTTCCCCTGCGGGCTGGGGATCCCGATTATGTAGGTCATGGCCGAGGGTCGGCCTTTGATTATGCCAGTGACCATCCTTCTGGCTCGCGAGGACATCATGGTCGTGGTCAGTCCCCTTGTCGATCTCGATCTCATCATAGAGGTATGTCGCGGGATGGATGCCTTTAGTCGGGTGGTTTTGCTTGTTGATGGCCCATCTGACTCAAACCTTCTTTTCTGCAGGTCGGACGAAATCTCCAGGTGCTGCCTTTATCGCGGCTTTGGAGTTATCCAGGAGCGAGTACCGTCAGGCCGCCGCTCGCGCGTTCATAGAGCTGGAGAGAAAATTCGATCAGCTCGCAATTTGTGAGCCACATCAGAGGATCTCGGCCTTGGAAGTGCGAGTGGCAAAGATGGAGGAACTCCGGGTAACTCTGGAGAGCTACGAGGGCCGCTTTCATATGGTCAAAGAGAACGACTGGCAGCTAGAGATCAACAACCATCGCCTCCAGGTCCTTGCCGACGAGGTCGACGGAATGCAGACGAGCATGGGCTCTATAGGGCGACTCACGCGGATGGAGGAGCAACTTCTCCTAGGCGACGATGCGGTGGCCATCTCCGCGGAGCACTACCGACGAGCTCGTGAGATTGGCTGGGCTAGGTCACAACCTCTTCCTTCTGAGCGAACTCCTCGCCTTTAGGGTTTTCTTTTGTCATTGAACTCGCCCCCGACGACTAGAATATGTGATAAAAAATCGTTATTCTTTGATGAGTGAGGTTGCTTCTCGCTGTTTTATTAGTGTTGATGTGTGCGCGCTTGTGTTCTTTTGTGCATCGTCTTTTGCTTGCGACGTCGATCTTCTTTATGCAGGTATGGCCGCGATATCGCCGCTCTTCGTGCGAACTAGGGTGAGACAATGAACTCGTCGCCGCCTACTCGCCGACCTAGGAAGCTACTCGCCATGGGGTGATATAACCCCCCCCTCTACTTTTCATATAAATAGGGGGGTTGGTGAGTCATAAGTACGCAATCGCGATATTACCTCTTCCTCGCGCGAGTATCTGTCTCCTGCTAGCGCGCTCTCGTCCTGCTTCTCGCTTTCTCACTCTTTTCTTACTCAACAATCTTTCTCGTCTTTAGTCATGGGAGGAGATGGCGCCAACACTCGTCGCCAAACCCATGCCGTGAATTTTGTTGAGGCGGCTTTCAAAAGATCTATCACCTCGATGTCTGATCTCGAGGCATTCCAGTGGCGAAAAGTCCCAGCGGGTTACTCAGCCCGTCTGCCCGCACGAAATGAGAGACTGAACTCGCCAGTTGAGGGAGGGTTGGTATTCTCTCTGGGACATTTTGAGGCCGGCCTGATGCTGCCGTTGTGGCCAGAATATCGCCAGATTTTGAAGTACTTCGACATAGTGCCCGCCCAGATGAACCCGAACGGCGTGGCGATGATCGTGGGTTTCCTCTGCTACCCGCGTGAATAAAAGATTCCCTTTGATCTCTCCGTCTTCCGGAAGATCTTCGCCTTCTCGGCGACCAGCAAGGGGATAATTTATTTCAGCAGCCATGTCTGCACCCTCGTCGGCACATCGAACAAAGTTCATCGATGGGGCGAGTACATAGTCATCGTTGAGGGCGACTTTGGTGGTGTGGAAGGGAGTTTGCACCAGCCTGCCGATGTCGCCTTCATTGCCCCGATCTTGGAGGGAGTTTGTGAACAATTTTTCGAGTCTTTCCAAGGTCGCTGCTTCGATGTCATCTATTGGCGTATTAACGCTAGTGTGCTTGAAGAGGTTCCTCCTTCCGAAGGTAGGTCGAGATGCTTTTCGTACTCGCATAGTCTCTTCCTATTACTCGCCTTCACATCTTGCTGAAACTATTTTGATTACTCTCAGAGGATGTCGAGGTGCCGGGGAACATCCTCCCTCTAGAAAAGAAAGTCGCCTCCTCGCGCGGTGGATCTGCCGATCCACTCGCCGATGTTGGCGAGAAGCCGAAGAAGCCCGCCAAGGGAAAGTCAAAGGCTAAGTCGCCCGAGCCTTTAGCGAAAAGATAGAAGTCGCTCCCTGAGTTTTTTGATGACGGCGAGGATTTTGAGTCGTCTACCGACGCTGCGGCGCCTTATCTACACCCTAACTTCAATTTGGGGGGAGGAAGCAAGGATGCCCTCGGGCGCCCCTTAGTGTCCTGGTCTAAGGATGAGCATCGAGTGTCGCTGAGCACCATCCTCCCCGCCTTGTCGGAGGATTGGGATGATAAGGGAGAGGTGTTCGACGTACTCCATGCCCTTTATGGGCGAGCTGATGTGGCAGGGTTGCTGGACTACTTGCCCGAGGAGCTCGCCCACCATACCTCGGGCGTTGTGTTGCGCCTGGCTCAGCTCGCCCACTCTATTGCGAGGAGGCTGCTCGAGACCCAAGGGTCGCTAAAGATTGTCACCCAGAAAGCGATCGCCCTTGGGATGGAGTCGGTCCGGTGGAGCGATTATGAGGTAACTCGCCTTCTGATCACGATATACCCTATCTCGGTTTAAACATTTTTTGCTGATGATCTTTTTGGATCCTGCCCGCAAAAAGCCGAGCTGGCTGCAACTCAGAGAATCTCGGCGCTAGAGAAGGAGCTCGCCGATTTCAAGGCTGAGCTGGATGCCGCCCGAATAGATGCCGCCGAGAGTGCTTCACGCGTGATGGCCTCGGAGCGTGCGACGGCCCTCGGTCAGCTCGCGGAACGTCAGATGAGATCGCCAGAAGGGCCTTTGACTTCCATTGTTCGCCGTGCTCGCCAGGATTCGAGCGACATACCATCTGTCTGCCAAGGGATAGCGCGGACGGCGGGGAACATCATGCTCGGCCGGATGAAGCTCAAAGGTTATTTCGTCGATGAGTCTATGGGGATGGCTGTAGAAGACTTCATTCCGGAGCTGTTGGCCGCGCCGAAGACCCCCACTTGCGACCCAAATTCTACCTCTGAATCAAGTAACAGTGGCGATGGTAGCGGCAACAGCAGCAGTGGTGAGGAGGATGATGACGAGGAGGACGTCAAGGATGGCGAGAAGGGAGACAAAGATGTTGATATCGGTGATGATGAATATCGTCCTGATACTGGCAACGATGAGTCCTAGTTGCTCGCCGATATTTCTCTTAGTCGCCTACATCGATAGAAATTTTTTGTAACTTATAAAAAACTTTTTTGAATACAACATAATACAAGTTAATTTGGGTCCCCCTTCTTTTGGTTGTCTTGCTCGCATGTCCGCTTTAAGTGATGTTGCCAGCTAGACTCTTAGGCTTGATGAGTGCGTGCTGTCTTTTTACTTGCTCGTCCCAAGATCATGCTCGCAAGCTTGCCTACTCTCCCGATGAATGTTGCTCGCTAGGTTCTTAGGCTTGGCGAGGGAGTGTGCGCCGTTTAATCAGCTTGTCGCTGGATCTCATGCGCCGAAGCTCGTCACGTACTCGCAGATCGCCAACTCCGGCTTGTTTTTGCTTCTCACCCCAGTATAGTCATCGATACGTACTCGCTCCTCGCCACTGTTATTTGCATGAAGTCATACCTCACAGGAGCTTGGCCTCTCAGGGTTTGGGACTGATAGTCGACACCCGCATGAGTCAAAATCAAATGGGGGTGGGAGAGTCGACTTGAGGAGGCAAGTAGTCGGTCTGCAGGAGAGGAACTCGTGCAGATTTGATGGGTACAACATCACTTCCATGAGGGACTTGATCTCCTCGAGGAGGTTCAATGACCGGTATGTAGGAGAGGAGCTCGTGCAGGGACACAGGTTTACGTTTACCCTGCCACACGAGACCTTCTATTTGAAGTCGACACCTTGCCGGGAGTCAAGCTCAACCGGGGGCATAGAGTTGACTCGAGGAGGCAAGTAGTCGGTCTGCAGGAGGGGAGCTCATGCAGAGTTAATGGGCTACGACATCACTCCTACGAGGAACTTGATCTCCTCGAGGAGGTTTAATGGCCGGTATATAGGAGAGGAGATCGTGCAGGGACACAGACTTAAATTTACCCTGCCACTTGAGGCCTTCTATTTGGAGTCTACACCTTGCCGGGAGTCAAGCGCAACCGGGGGTGGAGAGTAGACTCGAGGAGGCAAGTAGTCGGGCTGTAGAAGAGAAGCTCGTGAGAGTTGACGGGCTACGACATCATTCCCACGAGGAACTTGATCTCCTCGAGGAGGTTTAATGGCCGATATGCAGGAGAGGAGCTCGTGCAGGGACACAGACTTACGTTTACCCTACCACTCGAGGACTTCTATTTGGAGTCGGCACCTTGTCGGGAGTCAAGCTTGATAGTTTAACTTTCAAGGCAGCCTAAACACCTAGAGGGGGGGGGGGTGAATAAGTTCTGCTTTTCTTATAAAAACTTCTAGGCAGAATTCAAAACAATAGCTAACACAATAAGCACAGCAATCACAGAAAATAAAACATCACAGATTGCACAATGTTTTATAGTGGTTCCCCAAGGTCTGGGTACATCCACTTTCCCCCTTCACCTATCTAGCAGTATGCTAGATTCGGCCAAACTTCCACTTATCTCAGATCAACAGATCCTACAACTCAGAACCCAACTGGTTCCTACAACTCAGGCACAACTGCCCTACCTCAGCCTTGCCCCAAGGCCTACAACTCAGAGAATATCCTTCTCCTACACTCAGGCAAACAGCCCTACCACTCAGAGTTCAACACTCCTACACTCAGCCTTTATAACATAGGCTTACAACTCAGATCTGTGTAAACAGATCCTACAGAAATATAGAAAAGATTATTAATCTGTCTTGCCAAAGTTGAGAGAGAAAAGGCCAAGACAATTCTTGATCAGCTGATGCAATCAACTGTATCTGAGCCTTCTTCAAAGCTTCTTGAAAATGTACTTAGCTGAGTTGATTCCAAACAGCTTCTTGAGAATCCACTGGGGGTTTCTTTCTTCTTCTTCTAATTCTGGCTTGACCTCTCTCTATCCAGCACTTTGAAAGATTCTTCTGAATTCTGATTAGAACTCTTCTTAGATCTAAACTTAGATAGTCTTCTTAGATCTCCCGGAGAAGATCTTCTTAAGTGACTAGCACTTTCTTGAAATGAATTGGATCGTAATCCTTCTCAACTTTTTGATTCTCAACAATGTTTTTCAACAGTTACTTTCTCCTTCTGAATCCATCTATTTATAGACATTCTTCATGGTAACCGGCAGATCCGGTTTCTAACCGTTTTCTGACAAGTCTAACAGCTTCAGTTAGCCGGTGGTAACCCACAGCTGTCAAGTCCTCAAACAAGTCCTGTGCCTTAGTCTTGAACCACAAGTTGTTGACACAGTCTGTCAGAAAGTGTCGAGACCATCTGTCTATCTGTGTCGACACAATTGACTTTGGTGTCGACACAGTCTTCAGTGATGTCGACTAAGTTGCCTTTGAGTCGACACAGCTTCTTCTGAAAATAACTTGGTCTTAACTCTTCAGTGTGTCGACACAAGTCCCGTGTGTCGACACAGTTGTAGAATTATAACTTAGTAAGTGTTGACTTAGCCTTCAGGTGTCGACACATTCTGCTTTAATGTGTCGACTTAATCACAATGTGTCGACACATTCTGCTGGTGTCGACAAACTTGAGGTCGACTATTTTCTTCTGTGTCGACACATTCAGCTGATGTCGACAATCTTGAGATCGACTATATTCTTCTGTGTCGACACATTCTCCCAATGTTGAGGTCGACGCTTTTCTTCTGTGTCGACACAAATTCCCAGAGTTGTGTCGACTCTTTTCTTCTGTGTCGACACAAATTCCCAGTGATGTGTCGACTTACTTCTTCTCTGTCGACACTTTTTCCCAGTGTAGTTGTAGACTAACTGCTATGTGTCGACACTGCTTCCCAGTGTTGTGTCGACTCTTTTCTTCTGTGTGTCAACACTGCTTCCTCTGTGTCGACACTTGGACTTAGAATTTTTTCTGCATACTTTATCAATTCTTCACCTGCACATGTCAACTTAAAACAACATCAAATACACCTTGATGTATATCATTGAGCTAGGTTGGGCTTCTTCAAATCAGGTACACATTTTCCAATGTACCCAACAATCTCCCCCTATTTGGAGAAGTCATAACCCCTATAGCCAATGATATACACCATTTATAAACAGTACTAAATGATGATTAATGACATATCAGGAATACTTTAATATAAACAAAACATAAAAACAAATCATCACAGAATGCACATTATAATATGCCAAACAACATTTTGTTTATAACTGGGTAATGTTTGATTACAATGTTTTACATTTAATGATTACATCATAACATTACAAAACACTATAAAAGAACTTGAAACAAAATCAGGCTTGATCAGGCTCTTTAATTGTAATCCCTTTGCCAGATTGAATTGTAGCTGTCACAGGAGCTTCTGATTCTTCAGCTATCTTCTTTCCTTTAAGATCAGCTTTCTTCTGAGCTTCTTCCTTGATCCTTTGCCTTTCAAAATAATGAAAAGGCTTAGGGAAGTATTTGCTTGGCTCCTTAGCATCAGATGGCAGTCTTCCCAGCTTGGCTTTCCTTCTGAATTGTACTATTGCTTCTTGTCTTGCCTCATACTTCTGCCATTCTATTTCATTGTACCACTTGCCTCTTTCATGAACTTTATCTTGTACAGCTTTCCTTGCAGTGAGTATTATGTTCCTTGAAGTAGGACTCCACTGCTCATAATCTGGCTTCAGTACAGCCTGCTCTCTGAATTTCCTCTTTGCTACTAGAGCATCTTGCTGTTCTTTTAGAGTAGCCTCAGGCTTATCAACCTTTCCAAAGACAATATTAGTAACCTCCTTTGGAGGACTATACATTCCTTGAACCTTCTGATCAATCATGCCAAAATCTGGAGGGGGGTAAATGACTTGGGCAACCTCAGGTTGAGTGCCTTCAAGTAGATTTGAATGTATTCCTGATTCAGCTACCATAGCATCATCACACAATGGGGGATATCCCAAAGTGGCTCGAATGCTATTGGTCACCCATTTGGAGTGCTCTGAGCCTGCATGAATTAGCATCCTCTCCCCCTTTATGGCTTCTCTAGATACATGATCTCTTAGATCTTCCTTTTGAAATCGAATTTGGCCATCCAAATAATTCACACCCTCTTTGAAAAATGGTCTTAACTTTTGAAGCTTTTCAGATATTTCTTTTTGAGAGGTGGAGATGGCAGTCTTAACAGATGCAATGGCAGCTTGAAAATTCTTATCAAATTCTTCCTTTTCTTTGGCCTTATCTGCAGGCAGACCTGGAACAATCTTCTTTACCTCCTCAATGATCTCATTATGAGATTCAGTTAAATTATCATTCATTCTGATCTGATTTTCCAAAACATAACTTTGCTTCAAAGCAATGTCATCCACTTTTGTAGTAATAGCCTCCTGTTGTTTAGCTAGATAAACCACAACATTGCCACCCTTGTGGAAGCAATCTGTCATTTCCTTTTTATGCATGTTTACCTGAAACTGGATGGACTTGATATCCTGAGCTAAGTCAAACTGAAGTGACTTGCTATTCTCATCAACATACTTTTCCATAGCCAACCTTTGGTCATCCAATTTGACTTGTAGATCTATCATAAATTTGTTGTAATCAAAGGCTGGAGATACTTGTAGAGGTGTGGTCTGTAAAGCCTGCTTATAATTCTTGCTTCTTCTCTTGAAGACAACAAGTTTTCTTTTCTTTGCCATCCTGGCATCTTCAGTTTCTGTGTCAGATGAAGTATCTACATGAATTCTTTCTTGAGGATGATGAAATGTATCAGTTCCAGGGACCTGTTGCTCAGCTTCAACATCCACTGGCTCACCCTCAACCTGTGGCTCAATTTCAGTTTCCTGATCAATGTCCATACCTATGGACTTCTCAATATCTGGTCCACCTCCTTCTTTATCAGCAGTAGTATCAATATCTGGGAACAACTCCTCCATAGTAAATTCCAGTTGAGTTGTTACTTCTGTAGCAGTTAAATCTTGAGACAAGTTTAACTATACTTCCTCTTGTACTTGCACTTCAGTATTTGTTGTATCTGGAGTAGGAGTGGACACCAGCTCCCCCTGAACCTGTGCAGGAATAAGAATATGAGTAATGTCTTTTATAGTAAAATACATTAGCTCCCCCTATACCTGAGCAGGAGTAGATACCTTTGGAGCAGGAGTGGAAACTGGCTCCCCCTGCATCTGTGCAGGTGTTGACACTTCCTGGACAACAGTTGTGTCTGGCTGATCTTCAACCTGTGTCCTCAGGGGGTCTTCTTGTAATTGTTCAGATTCTTGATTCTGTGTAGGGGTTTTCACAGGGGTGTCTGGCCTGCTCTCTTCAGGCACATCCTTGGATAGTACCCTATCCCACCTTGAAAACAATCTCATATCCATTCTTCTCATATGATTAATCTTACTCCCCTGCAGTTGCTGCATCACTTCAGGAATCACTCCAGTGAAGTACAGGCTCATGATCCTAGCCATGTTAGGCTTCTTGATTCCTTCTTTGATCTTGTCAAAGATCACTCCTGACCAATCAGTAGGAATAGTAAAAACTATCCTGGTCATCAGGCTGAACATATAGGCAGAAATCCTATCATGTCCACCTGTCTTGCAGAGGATTACTTTTCCAACTACTTCTGACAAGAATTTCCCTTGTTGATTCATACCCTTCCTATTGAAGGCAGCTCCAATCTTCAATCCCGAGTCCAGTCCACACCATTGAAGGGCTTCCCTTGTCTTAGATATAGGAACTTCCTCTTCATTCTCAACTACTTGCAATTGGAAGATCTTTCTTAAACTTCTTTGGTTAATCTTTACCTTAGTCCCTTGAACAGTGGACTTAATCTTGAGGCCAGTAGAATGGACGGATGCAGAGATAAAGAACTCGTGCACCTCCTTCTTCCAGATTTTAGTAGGTTCTGAAATGAGAAATTCTAACCCTGACGCAGAGAGGAGGGTGATAACTCCTTGGACATCTGGCGCCGCCTCTGCAAAGGCCTGGCGCACCAACTCATACCCTTCATTGTTGTTATCTTCAATCCTTGGCGCCATCGTTTTGTCGAGAAAGCTTGAGAGAAGAGAGAAAGATAGACTGTCGACACAGGGTTTTAGTCTCGAAAACCTTGGAAGCGTGTCGACAGAATGAGATTTTGACCTATTTATAACCGCAGTTGAAAGAAGTTCAAAAGGCGCCAAAAACAGTCAAAATGTGTCGACACAGACGGAATGTGTCGACACAAACTTCTACCGTCTCGACATTACTTCAGCCTACTATGTGTCGACACCAATTTGTGGTTATGTCGACACCTAAGATAAACAGAAATTCTGTGTCGACTCTAAGGATAAGTGTCGACACATATTCTGTAAGTGTCGACACCATTTTCCTGGTTGAGTCGACATTATATTTCTGGTTAAGTCGACAATATAACTCTTAAGTGTCGACACATATTCTCTGTGTCGACACAATATTTCTGACTTGTCGACATAATTTCTCTGAGTCGACACATTACTACTGAATGTGTCGACACATTCTTACTTAGCCAATTTCTGTAACTTCAATGTGTCCTTTTTAACACTTGATTATGTTGTTATTATTACCTTTACTTATTTATATACCACTTCAATTGCATTGTTAATGATTTTGTTAATACATTAATCAATGGTTAACATACCTAATTCAATTTTGAATTTATTGAATTTGGTTTCATCTAAAGGCTTAGTAAATACATCTGCTATTTGATAATCTGTTTTTACAAATTCCAATGAGATGTCTCCTCTTTCTACATGTTCTCTAAGAAAATGGTATTTGATTTCTATATGCTTAGTTCTACTATGAGAAACTGGATTATTAGCAATAGAAATAGCACTCTTTGAATCACATAAAAGAGGTGTTCTACTTACCTGAATACCATAATCCTTAAGCTGATGCTGCATCCACAATAGCTGTGCACAGCAGCTTCCAGCAGCAACATACTCTGACTCAGCTGTGGAAATTGCCACACTGGTCTGCTTCTTACTACTCCAAGATATTAGTCTTCCTCCCAGGAATTGACAAGTACCTGTAGTACTCTTTCTATCCTCTCTACATCCTGCAAAATCTGCATCTGAATAGCCTGTTAGTAGAAAATCTCTATTCCTAGGGTACCAAAGACCTAGAGTAGGAGTGCCCTTTAGATATCTCAGAATCCTTTTGACTGCTGTATAATGAGATTCTTTAGGGCAGGCTTGGTACCTAGCACAGACACATGTTGCATACATAATGTCAGGTCTACTAGCAGTGAGATATAGTAGAGACCCAACTATTCCTCTATACAATGATTCATCAACAGGTTTACCTGTCTCATCTTTGCATATAGGCATACTAGTTCCCATAGGAGTTCTCATGGTGGAGGATGACTCCATACCATACTTCTTAATTAATTCTTTGGTGAACTTAGACTGGGATATGGACAATCCATCATCAGTCTGTCTTACTTGGAGTCCCAAGAAGAACTTAAGTTCTCCCATACTGCTCATCTCAAACTGCCCTTGCATAAGTTTGGCAAACTTTTTACAAAGGTTGTTTTCAGTAGATCCAAAGATTATGTCATCAACATAGATCTGGACTAAGATGATCTTTCCTTTGGATTCCCTAAGGAATAGAGTTTTGTCTATCTTTCCTCTTGAGAATTTATTCTCAATGAGGAAGGTAGATAGGGTTTCATACCAAGCCCTTGGAGCTTGTTTTAACCCATACAAAGCTTTCCTAAGCTTATACACATAATCAGGTTTAAGAGAATCTATAAAACCTGATGGCTGCTCTACATATACTTCTTCTTTAAGATCACCATTCAGAAATGCTGACTTCACATCCATCTGGTATACTTTGAAGTCTTGGTAGGCTGCATAGGCAAGGAACATTCTGATTGCCTCCAGCCTTGCTACTGGAGCAAAGGTTTGATCAAAGTCAATTCCTTCTTCCTGCCTGTATCCTTTTGCAACTAACCTTGCTTTATTCTTCACTATTATCCCACTCTCGTCTAGCTTGTTCCTATAGATCCACTTAGTGCCAATTATATTGTGGCCTCTTGGTTTAGGAACCAGCTCCCAGACTTTGCATCTTCTGAATTGATTCAGCTCCTCTTGCATAGCATCAATCCAGTGCTGGTCTTGGATAGCTTCTTCAAACTTCTTAGGTTCCATCTGGGACAAGAAACTTGAATGCAAAACTGTGCTTTGATTTCTGCTTCTAGTTTGCACTCCTTGTCTTGGATCACCAATTATCTGATCAGTAGGATGATCTCTTAGATATCTTATAGCTGGAGGTAGATTCCCTTCAGGTTGAGCATCTCCAGCTTCTTCATTCTGCTGTTCCTCTTGGTTTTCATCAGCTTCCATTATCTCTTGTACTCCCCCTGGACAGCAGCCTTCATTTTCCAATGCTCCATCTTCCTTTGAAGCTTCAGCAATGGAGAGCTTGTCCATCTTCTTGCTTATACCTGTTGAGTCATTTGATCTACAAGATAACTCACAATTGATTAATCTTGTTTCATCAAATACAACATGCACAGATTCTTCAACCACTTGAGTAGTTAAGTTGAAGACTCTATAGGCCTTACTATTTGTGCTGTACCCAACAAATATCCCATCCTGGGATTTGGCAGCAAACTTAGTCAAATATGACTTGCCATTGTTAAGTATATAGCACTTGCAACCAAAGATCCTGAAATAGGATAGATTTGGTTTTCTGCCTTTCACAATCTCATAGGGAGTCTTTCTGTGGCTTTTGGTGATAGAAGCCCTATTGATGACATGACAAGCAGTGTTAACTGCCTCAGCCCAAAAATATTCTGGGAGAGAGGTGTCACTCAATAGAGTTCTACCAGCTTCAATTAATGTTCTATTCTTTCTTTCAGCAATTCCATTTTGCTGAGGTGTTCTTGGTGAGGAGAACTCTTGGAAAATCCCAAAGTCTATACACAAGTTTGTTATGCTTTCAGATTGAAACTCAGTACCATGGTCACTTCTGATTTTGACCACTGTACTATTCAGTTCATTCTGAATTTGCTTTACAAAATTAAGTAATACACTTGGGGTTTCAGATTTTTGTCTCAGAAAGAACACCCATGTAAATCTAGAATAGTCATCTACAACCACTAGAGTGTAGACCTTCCTACCTAGACTGTGAACTGGCATAGGACCAAAAAGATCCATATGCAAGAGGTATAAGCACCTCACAGAATCCTTGTTTTCAAGGCTTTGAAATGAGGTTTTTGTCTGCTTGCCCTTTTGACAAGCTGAGCATACCCCTTCCTTTATACACTTAACTTGAGGCCCATTCCTCACTAGTTCTTTACTAAAGAGTTGGCCAATTGTCTTGTAGTTTAGATGAGCCAATCTCTTGTGCCACTTAACACAATGAGAAGCATTGTCATCAGCTACAAGACAAATGGGGGAAGCCTTATTCTCACATTCAAAATTAAGGCAATACACATTTCTCTTCCTATACCCAGTCAATATGATCTCTTGATCACTTGACCTTTTGATATGACATCCATCCTTACCAAATGAAATGTCATATCCTAGATCACTCAGCTGGCTTATGCTTATTAGATTATGTTTCAAACCTTTTACATAGGCCACTTGGGTGATAGTAATTAGGTTAGAAGAAATGTTACCAAACCCTTTGATGACTCCTTTTTCAGATCCACCAAAGATCACTTTATGTCCATCTTTGACAGATGAATACTCCTTCAGCAGCCCCTTTGTTCCAGTCATGTGCCTGGAACAACCACTATCCAAGTACCATATAGGGGCATGGTTACTTGGATTCACCTGCAATACAGAATTACTTACCCTTAGAACCCAAGTAAGTCTTGGGTCCTTGGTTCAGGTTAGCATTAACAAAGTTATCATAACCTCTTCTAACAGGTAGACTCTTATTCTTTATAACACTTGTGTTATACCAGCAGTCCAATGCAAAATGGCCCCTCTTGCCACAGCACCAACATTCAAACTTATTGTATCTAGATCTAGATACATCCTTGTCAGTAGAATTTCTGTTCATTGCTGGTGCTGTTGCTACTTCACCTACTGATTTCTTAAAACCATTTGGTTTATGACCATAGGTAGGCCTGCTTGCCTTAACACCCTTGTTCTTCAGAACATTTGTCTTAATATGACCTTGAATGTCTTCTTGATCATATATGTTAGAAGACACTTTCTCCTTACTAAACCTTATAGGGACTGAAAGGTTTAGTGGCTGAATAGGGACTTTGCCTTTCCTCTTGAATCTGCCAGCCCTGGAGTTACCTTTAAATCCTAATCCAGCCTTACCCTTCTGAGTGACAAATTCATCTATCAAGGGTAAGACAGATTTTAGCTTAGAGTAACTAGCCACTAAATCCCTTTCAATTCTAAGTCTGGCCTCCAGACTCTTTACTTGATCATTAGTATAATTAATTGTGCCCATCTGAATAATAGTTATATTCTTCAGCTTGGCAATTTCATTTAATTTTTGATCAAGGACTTTTTCTAACTCAGTTGTTGCTACCCTTAGTTCAGCAATTTCCTGAGCCTGTGTTTTAACCAGGTTCTTGCTTTTCTTAAGGGCCTGCAACAAGTCCCCATACGTGTCTATCAATTGATAGACATCTCCTTCAGATCCAGATGCATCTTCATCACTTGATGCAGATGTAGCTGATTCTTCACTTGTACTACAAACAGATGTACAGGAAGAACAATTTACCTCATTAGGACCAGACTGATTCTGGCATATGTCTTCTTCTGATCTTGTCATCAAACCCATGCATTGATGTTCATTGATGGAGTCTAGCAACTGCATAAACTCCTCTTCCTCAGATGCAGCATATAGTCCAATATATGCTTCAGCTTCAGATCCTGATTCTGAAGTTGACTGGTCTGACAGACTTTTATCTTTCTTTGCTACAAAGGATTTCTCCTTCTTGCCTTTCTGATAAGTCTTCTTCTTTTCTGAAGATTCCTTTCTTTTGTCAGGACAATCAGCCACTACATGTCCAGGCCTATTGCAACAATAGCAGACAATCTTTGAAGTAGTGGCTTTGCTGGGCTTTGATCTGCTTTTCTCTTTCCTTGATGACCATCTCTTCTGATAATAGTCATCAACTTGCTGTGATGTGGAAGGCCTAGACTTCCATTGCTTCTTTTTCAAGAACCTTTGGAATTGTCTAGTAAATGCAGCAAAGTCTGCATCTGAATCACAGCTAACTGAACCCTTATCTGAATTTTCAGAACTATCTTCTTCAACTTCCTTAGGAGGAGATGGTGATTTCCTCCTATTCTTTCTGGTGGCTTCAGCATTAAATGCCACAGTCTTTTCTCTATGCTCTCCTCTTGAGTTTCTTTCCTCCTCCTTCCTTACCATAAGTTGCATTTCATAGGATAGCAACTTTCCAAACAGGGTTGGAGGAGATATTTCTGCCAATTTAGCCACTTCTCTTATGGCACAGATCTTTGTATCCCAATCCTTTAATAAGGATCTTAAGAATTTGTCATTCAGTTCATAGGTACTGAAGACTCTTCCATAGGATATTAGCTCATTCACAATTCTATAGAATTTCTTATAGCACTCAGTTATGCTATCAGATTTTCCTTGTCTAAAGCTTTCATACTCCTGATTCAGCATAGACTTTCTATCCAGCCTTACTTCTTCAGATCCCTCCATGTAGACAATCAATGTGTCCCACATCTCCTTGGAGGTCTTGCAGTGAATCAGATTCTGAAATGTTGTATCATCTATGGCACTGACAATGATATTCTGTGCCCTTTTATCCATGGTTGCCAAGATGATTTCATCCTTGGTCATTTCTGAATAAGTCTTTGGTATTTGGATATTTGCATCAAGAACAGATATCTTCATTGGAATGAAGGGCCCTTCTTGTACTGTGATGTAAATCCTTGGGTCAGATGCTTCCATAAACAATCTGACTCTCTCTTTCCAGATCCCAAAGATTTCCTTCTTGCATATGGGTAATTTCATAGACCCTAGCTCCTTATGATTCTCTCCAGAACCCATCTTCTTGAATCTTGAATCTGCCTTTCAGATCTACCTCAGACTGTTAAGTCCTTTTTGAGGAACCTGCCTCTGATACCACTTGATAGTTTAACTTTCAAGGCAGCCTAAACACCTAGAGGGGGGGGGGTGAATAGGTTCTGCTTTTCTTATAAAAACTTCTAGGCAGAATTCAAAACAATAGCTAACACAATAAGCACAGCAATCACAGAAAATAAAACATCACAGATTGCACAATGTTTTATAGTGGTTCCCCAAGGTCTGGGTACATCCACTTTCCCCCTTCACCTATCTAGCAGTATGCTAGATTCGGCCAAACTTCCACTTATTTCAGATCAACAGATCCTACAACTCAGAACCCAACTGGTTCCTACAACTCAGGCACAACTGCCCTACCTCAGCCTTGCCCCAAGGCCTACAACTCAGAGAATATCCTTCTCCTACACTCAGGCAAACAGCCCTACCACTCAGAGTTCAACACTCCTACACTCAGCCTTTATAACATAGGCTTACAACTCAGATCTGTGTAAACAGATCCTACAGAAATATAGAAAAGATTATTAATCTGTCTTGCCAAAGTTGAGAGAGAAAAGGCCAAGACAATTCTTGATCAGTTGATGCAATCAACTGTATCTGAGCCTTCTTCAAAGCTTCTTGAAAATGTACTTAGCTGAGTTGATTCCAAACAGCTTCTTGAGAATCCACTAGGGGTTTCTTTCTTCTTCTTCTAATTCTGGCTTGACCTCTCTCTATCCAGCACTTTGAAAGATTCTTCTGAATTCTGATTAGAACTCTTCTTAGATCTATCCTTAGATAGTCTTCTTAGATCTCCCGGAGAAGATCTTCTTAAGTGACTAGCACTTTCTTGAAATGAATTGGATCGTAATCCTTCTCAACTTTTTGATTCTCAACAATGTTTTTCAACAGTTACTTTCTCCTTCTGAATCCATCTATTTATAGACATTCTTCATGGTAACCGGCTGATCCGGTTTCTAACCGTTTTCTGACAAGTCTGACAGCTTCAGTTAGCCGGTGGTAACCCACAGCTGTCAAGTCCTCAAACAAGTCCTGTGCCTTAGTCTTGAACCACAAGTTGTTGACACAGTCTGTCAGAAAGTGTCGAGACCATCTGTCTATCTGTGTCGACACAATTGACTTTGGTGTCGACACAGTCTTCAGTGATGTCGACTAAGTTGCCTTTGAGTCGACACAGCTTCTTCTGAAAATAACTTGGTCTTAACTCTTCAGTGTGTCGACACAAGTCCCGTGTGTCGACACAGTTGTAGAATTATAACTTAGTAAGTGTTGACTTAGCCTTCAGGTGTCGACACATTCTGCTTTAATGTGTCGACTTAATCACAATGTGTCGACACATTCTGCTGGTGTCGACAAACTTGAGGTTGACACTGTGTCGACACATTCAGCTGATGTCGACAATCTTGAGATCGACTATATTCTTCTGTGTCGACACATTCTCCCAATGTTGAGGTCGACGCTTTTCTTCTGTGTCGACACAAATTCCCAGAGTTGTGTCGACTCTTTTCTTCTGTGTCGACACAAATTCCCAGTGATGTGTCGACTTACTTCTTCTGTGTCGACACTTTTTCCCAGTGTAGTTGTAGACTAAGTGCTATGTATCGACACTGCTTCCCAGTGTTGTGTCGACTCTTTTCTTCTGTGTGTCGACACTGCTTCCTCTGTGTCGACACTTGGACTTAGAATTTTTTCTGCATACTTTATCAATTCTTCACCTGCACATGTCAACTTAAAACAACATCAAATACACCTTGATGTATATCATTGAGCTAGGTTGGGCTTCTTCAAATCAGGTACACATTTTCCAATGTACCCAACAAAGCTCAACCGGGGGTGGATAGTCGACTCGAGGAGGCAAGTAGTCGATCTGCAGGAGAGGAGCTCGTGCAGAGTTGACAGGCTACGACATCATTCCAACGAGGAACTTGATCACCTCGAGGAGGTTCAATGGCCGGTATGCAGGAGAGGAGCTCGTGCAGTTACACGGACTTATGTTTACCCTACCACTCGAGGCCTTCTATTTGGAGTCGACACCTTGCCGGGAGTCAAGCTCAACCGGGGGTGGAGAGTCGACTCGAGGAGGCAAGTAGTCGGTCTGCAGGAGAGGAGCTCGTGCAGAGTTGACGGGCTACGACATCATTCCCATGAGGAACTTGATCTCCTAGAGGAGGTTCAATGGCCGGTATGCAGGAGAGGAGCTCGTGCAGGGACACAGACTTATGTTTACCCTGCCACTAGAGGCCCTCTTGGAGTGCAATGCTATCCCGTTGGCTATGGGATATGACAATTGGATTAATTACATCGATGTTTTCGGTGAGAAGATAATCTTTTTTCTTTTTAAGAGGGACATTCTCAAACCTGTTGAATTGGGAAGTCGACATCTGAACCCGTTCCTAATAATTCCTCTAATCGGAAGAGAGATGCACTCGGGGAGACATAGACCGACATAGAATGGGGAGCTGATCTCTGCCGACAATGCAGAGGCTCGGTCTTACAAGAGCGCTTAAAGTCCCGAAGCATTGTCCTATCTTTCGTACTGGGCTATTTAGGAAGAACGGGTCGAAGAATCGTATCCCGATCTGACAGTGAAGGTCGCTTTTAGCCACGCTTAATGGCCATGAGTGCTGGTGTATGGGCGGATGGTGATGTTTCATCGAGGGTCCTTTAGGACGCACTTGGGACTAACATACACCCTTAGGCTTATCCCCGCCCTTTCCTCGGCAGCTTATCCTGCTTTGACAATAATTTAAATTCCTCTTCTTATAATTTCTTGGTGCGGTCAGCCTTTCCTCTAGTCCGGGAGTTTAGGGTACAAGTTTGTTCCTGTTAGTTCCTCCAGTTGGAAGAGAGATGCACTCGGGAGGACATAGGCCGACATGCAAGGGGGGAGCTGATCTCGGCCGACAATGCAGAGGCTTGGTCTTACAAGAGCGCTTAAAGTCCCGAAGCATCGTTCTATCTTCCACCTTGGGCTATTTATGAGGAACAAACCGACCACTAGTTCCCCGAGTCGACTACGAGACGGATCCTGGAAGCACTCAGAAGTCTCGAGGTAGATTAGCACAAAAGAGAGAAACCCGGCCGCCATTGTATATCAAGAAATATGTTTACAAAGTTGATATATGTGTTACCACTAGGGGGTAGAACCTTTTCAGGTCGTCCCCACTCCAGGTTCCATTCAGCTGCTCTCCTGCTTGATCTTGTAGGTAATAGCCTCCCGTGGCCAGAGCTTCTTGTACGATAAAGGGCCCTTCCCAGTTGGGATGTAGCTTGCCGACGGTGGCCCCCCTCCCTACGACGTCCACCTTCTTCATGACCAAATCTCCTGCAAGTAAATGCTTGAGGCAGACATTTTTGTCAAAGTGCTTTGCCATGCATCTCTTGATCTCCTTCTGGCGCACAGAGGCCAAGTCACAAAGCTCCTCGACGTAGTCCAGAGAGAGCCTTTGGGCATCTTCGTTCTCCAGGAACCATTCTTCGCCGCCATCTCCTACCGCAATAACTCTTGGACTCCGCACCTCAAACTCCAGCAGGATGAGTGCCTCAGACTCGTGGGATAACTTGAAAGGCATTTCCCCCGTGACCGAGTTTGGAGTTTTTCTAAGAGCCCATATGGCCGAGGGGAGCTGCTCAGCACAGTTCCCTTTGAGATTGGTGACCTTCTTCTTCAGCAGGTCGATGATAAGCTTGTTAGTGGCCTCTACTTGTCCATTACTCCGAGGATGGTGAACAGAGGCGAACTGAAGGTCGGTTACTAGCTACTTGTAGAAGTCCTCCTGCTCCAAGCTGGCGAATTGCGGCCCATTGTCGGTGGCGGTGGCCAGAGGAATCCCAAATCTGCATGCAATTTCTCCCCAAATGAAGTTCTTAACGATCTGGGAGGTAGTCTTTGCCAAAGCCCTAGCCTCGATCCACTTGGAGAAGTGCGTCCTGTATATCGACATAATTGCTTCAGGTGTCGACAAATCTCCTCAGTGTTGACACAGCTTCAGTTTTAAGTGTCGGCACAAGTCCTGCTTCCGATGTCGACACATTTCTGGATGTTGACACAACTACTTCTTGAGGTGTTGACATAGCTTTGAGTGTCGACACAGCTTCTTCATAAGTGTCGACACAACTTTTGGGTGTCGACGCAACTTCTTTATAAGTGTCGACACAATTTGCCTGTGTGTCGACACAGCTTGCCTGAGTGTCGACACAAGTTCTTTGAGTGTCGACATAGTTTGCCTGAGTGTCGACACAGTCTCCCTGAGTCGACATAGTTTCTTCACAAGTGTCAACACTTGTACTTAGAAAATTTTTCTTCAAATTCTTAAACCTGCACAATGAAACTCAAACTTCTATCAAATACAAATTGATGCATACCATTGACTAAGTTGTGGCTTCTCTAAATCTGGTACACATTTTCCAATGTACCCAACAATCTCCCCATATTTGAAGAAGTCATAACCCTTAGTCAAAGATATATATCTCTTAAGATAAAACAAAAATTTAATAGATGTAAAAACATTTCAGAGCAGGTTATCACATAATCATTGTAAACAACATGCAATTAATACTGAAATAGATTTCATTAATCAATAAACTTTTAGTTTACAAGAATTTCTTATAGAACAAAAAAAAACAAATTAGTACATTGTTCTATTACATTAACCTAGCAATCCTATTACTGACTAGGCTCCTTAATAACTATTCCTTTGGCAGACTTGATTTTAGCCTGCATAGAAGGTTCAGCAACCTCAGCTAGCTTTTCCCCTTTTAGATCTTTCTTCTTTAATTCTTCAGCCTTGATCTTCTGTCTTTCAAAATAGTGGAAAGGTTTGGGGAAGTACTTGCTTGGCTCTTGAGCATTAGCAGGTAGCTTCCCAGCCTTAACACTTCTTCTATGTTGAAGAATTGCTTCTTGTCCTGCTTGATATTTATTCCACTCTTGCTCTGAATACCACTTACCCCTTTCATGGGTTTTATCCTTTATAGCTTTCCAGGCAGTAAGTATGATGTTTCTAGAAGTTGGGCTCCACTGCTCAAAATCTGGCATCAGCTCAGTCTGCTCTCTAAATCTCTTCTTGGAAAGTTGAGCTTCCTTTGAGCTTCTAATGCAGCTTCTGACATTTCAACCTTTTTCAGAATTGCATTTTGTGCCTCTGGTGGAGGACTATACATTTAATCACTTCTTCTTGAACCATCTCAAAATCAGCTGGGGGGTAGATCACCTGAGCAACTTCAGGCTGATCTCCTTCAAAATATGCAGGTTGTATCCCAGACTCAGCTACATTATCATCATCACAAAGAGGAGGATATCGAAGAGTAGCTCTGATGCTATTGGAAGTCCATTTAGCATGGTCAAAGCTGGCTTTGACAAGTAATCTCTCCCCCTTTATGACTTCTCTTGCAATATGATCTCTTAAATCTTCTTTCTGGAATTTGACTTGATCAGCTACATATTCAGTTCCCTCTTTAAAATAAGCTCTGAATTTTGTCAGGAAAGCTTTAATCTTCTCCTGAGAGTCTTGAAATGTGGCTTTGACAGCAGATATATCTTCCTGGATTTGCTTGGAGATTTCAGTCTTCAGAGCAGTGTTAGAATCAGTGAGCTTTGTTAATATGACATGATGTGAATCATTAAGGTTTTCATTCATTCTGATCTTATTCTCCAGTACATATTCTTGCTTCACTTCAATTTCATCAACTGTAGCTTTGATATCTTGTTGTTGTTTGGCCAGGAATACCACAGCATTACCTCTTTTATGGAAGCAATCTGTCATCTCCTTCTTATTCTGATTTACTTCAAACCTAATAGACTTGATGTCCTGGGCCAACTGAAACTATAACTCCTTATGAGTTTCATTCACATATTGCTTTATAGACTGTCTTTGATTATCAAGTTTTATTTGCATCTGGACCAGTAAAGAACTGAAGTTCATACTTGATGTAGATGGTGATGTTCCCATTTGTAAAGCCTTCTTGTATCCAGAACTCTTTTTCTTTAAAACAGTTAGCTTCCTTTTCTTAGCCAATGTGGCTTCTTCATCTTCTGAAGATTCAGTTGTACTTTTAATATTAACAGTATTTTTTTCAGCTGGGGCATCCTCCTCAGTATCCTTTGATAACTCCCCCTCAGTCCTTGGAATATCTTTTACTTTTTCAATATGCTCCCCCTCAGTCCTATTTGGAGGAAGATTAGGAAATAATTCTTCCATTGTAAATTCCTGCTGTATCTGTACAGAAGGAATAAGATTAGTTTTGTTTAATGACTTTATTTTTACACAAAAGTTTCCCCCCTGAATAATTATTGAGAAGAATACCATCATATATCACTAGACTGTGGAGAAGATACTTACTGGCTCATTTTGAGCATCTGTATTATCAGTTTCTTCAGCTATAGTGTTGATTTCAGATACTACATTCATGATTATATCTGCAGCTAAGTCACTGTCTAGGACAGCATCATCAATACCTCTCCCTTGGGCAGGTAACTCAGTTTCTTATTCTAAGTGTTCTCCCCCTGGAGTGGGCTCACTGTCCTTTACTTGATCATGAGCGTCCTGTTAGTGCTGGTCTTCATCAGAACTAAAGACCACTTCCTCTTCAGAATCACTGGAGGAGTCAGCCTTTACAACCACTTTCTTTTTCTTCTTGTATTTCTTAGTTTGCTCCTTGGGAGCAGGGACTTTCTTGGTCAGAACTCTGTCCCATCTTGATAGTATCTGTTGGAACACCCTAATTTGGATTTGGGTCAGGATCACTATGTCTTTAAGTTCATTAGATTGACCCATCAATGTATAGCTAAGGGTCATAGGTTGTGCTAATTCAGAGGCTCTCAGAGATTGAAGAAATCAGCCAAGAGAAATCAGTCAGAGAAAACAGAATTCAACATTAAGCTTAGGTCGACGATCGTCGAGCTCCGATCGAAGATCGTCGAGCTTAATCTTTGCTGTAACGTCGAGCTCTGGTCGACGCTTTATCTCAAGCTGCGGTCGACGTTTTAACTCAAGCTGCGGTCGACGCTTTCTGTCCAAGATGAGATCGACGTTTTCCATCAAGATGAGATCGACGTCAAGATGAGGTCGACGCTTTCCAAGCTCAACTATGCTGGAACGTCGAGCTCCGCTCGACGCTAACCTATGCTGGAACGTCGAGCTCCGGTCGACGTTCTCCGAACTCCATTCGACGATTTCTGCCAGAGGCCAACTCCATTATCTGCCAGCTCAGATCGACGATAGTCGACCTCCGTTCGACTATTTCTGGCAGAATTCAGAATGCAAGTTTCCAGGCGGATTTTCAGGATATTCTTCTGTCCAATCAAAGTGAGCTATCAATATTCAAATACAGCTTTATTTCAGGACAATTACAGGAATGCTTTTATGAGTATTATAGCCGTTGGAGTATCCAAAAGGAAACAGTAGTAATTGCAAATATTCAAATGAACGTTTCTCTTCTATCAGAATAAATATACAGAGAAACAGAGGATCAAGATACACAAGAAAACCAAGAATAGAGATAACCTGTACAGTAAAGTTCTCTTCTCAGATTTACTGTTCCAGGAAGCCTGAAGAGACAACTACTCTACATCAGTCTGAAGGCTTACTGGAAGATTATCATCAAGGCTTCATCATTTACTCTCCAAGACAACAAACATTTCAGCCATTGCTGAAATCATCATTTGCTGGAGCAGTCATCCACTGAAGGCCTATCACCCTGTGCAAAGCTTCCACTCCTGAACCTACTGCCAATCTCAAGGGGAGCTTTGATATCAACAATCCACTTGTGCTTCTCTCATTTGATTGAGAACAGAGAAGACATCTTCACCTTTTTCTTTATTCTTTTCCCGCTGTAAAAGGGTTCTTGAACTCCCTTCAAAAGTTCTCCATCTGGTTCTGAGAGCCTTGTCAAAACTCAGTGGTGGCAAGACACCTGATCAAAAAATCTAGGTTTGGTTTTTGAGCACCTTATCAAAAGCTCATTGGTGTCAGGACACCTGATCAACTCTTCTTGAGTGGATTCCTACCAAGGGTGGTAGAAGAGTGGACGTACCCAAGTTGTTGGGGAACCACTATAAAATTCTTGTGTCGTCTGGATTGCAATTTTTATTTCTTGTATTCTTGTTGTGTGTGTTTGCTCTAATCTCTAGGATAGATCTGACTTTCAATTGGTATCAGAGGCAGGTTGGTTATACAACAACTAAACCATCACTAGGTTGGTTGTTCATACAGGCTAACACCTGAACCAAAAGATCTCTGGTTTGATCCATTCTAGTTAGATTAATTATTATATTTTTCACATAGCAAGAATATGGAATATTCTAGCACCAGACCTCCTAAGTGCAACATAAACCAATTTGCACTTTGGAAGACAAGAATTAAATTATATATGAACTCTATTGATGAAGATATTTTTCCTTCTATTTTGACAGGTCTCCCAACCTCAGCAACAACAACTAAAAGGGCCAGGCTAGCTGATGCCAGAGCCATGAATATCCTAGCACAGTCATTATCTGATGACCTATTTCAGGAAGTTGTTGAATGCTCAACAGCTAAGGAGATATGGGATTCTCTTCATCAAATGGCTTCTGAACCAGTGGAAGAAATAATAGAAAGAAGCCACAACATTTTATTTGAAGAAGAAAAATTAATATCCCCAGATGTTATTTGGGATGTATTAGATGATGAATCATCATTTGAAGATGAAGAGGAGGAAGCAAAGGCCAAAACATTTTGCTTAATGGCCATCAATTCTTCCTGCAGCAGTTTTAAGGCTGAACAAACAGAAGGCAAATCAAAACCTGAAGAGTATCAGGTATTATGTAACTCTGTTTTTAGTTCAGTTAACTTAGACTTTCAATTTTGCTGCCAAAGTTCAATAAAACCTGAGGAGGAAACAAAACTTCTCAGAGGAACGTTTTTAGAACATATTCAAAGGAAGAAGAAATATTTTAATCAACAAAATAAGTTCAGATCGAACTCAGCCTGCTTATTCATAAATCTGATTCATAAATATAAGGATAAACTAATTAAAATATTTTCAAATCCTTTTCTTATTTGGAACAAATTTATTAGGAAACATTTTTTCCTATGGCTGCTTATATCTTTTTGATATTTTGTTCAAAATTATTTTAGGACTTCTATATGTGAATGCTCTGTCAGATACTTTATATTTCTTATAGATCTTTTTCTAAATTCATCTAGATTGAGTCTTCTACTCTAGTTGCATTGGTCGGCAGTGATCATGGCACTGAGTTTGAATCTCTTCTGATGAAAAGAAATTCTATAGGAAGGAAGATATCAGACTTTGGTTTTCAGATCCAGAACCCTAATAAAATTTGCTAGGACAAATATCATTTTGCTGCTAACATATCCTTTTTCAAGGAGAGAGCAATCTCTACCATAGCTTTCTGCAGGTACCATCTATAATAGTTAGCTGGATGACTAAATCAAAATACAAATTTAAAAAGTCATCCCAGCCTCCTCAAATCATAGTTACTGCATTAACATAGGGGGAGTTTGTAGTGCCAGCAGCAGTTAGCAACAGGAGCCAGCATTGCAAGCTTTTATTTTTATATCTCATGCTTTGTAATATTTATTTATTGTAATATTTTAATTTTCATGTAAATAGTAATCCTAACCCAAATAGGGGGAGATTGTTGGAACACCCTAATTTGGATTTGGGTCAGGATCACTATGTCTTTAAGTTCATTAGATTGACCCATCAATGTATAGCTAAGGGTCATAGGTTGTGCTAATTCAGAGGCTCTCAGAGATTGAAGAAATCAGCCAAGAGAAATCAGTCAGAGAAAACAGAATTCAACATTGAGCTTAGGTCAATGATTGTCGAGCTTAATCTTTGCTGTAACGTCGAGCTCTGGTCGACGCTTTATCTCAAGCTGCGGTCGACGTTTTATCTCAAGCTGCGGTCGACGCTTTCTGTCCAAGATGAGATCGACGTTTTCCGTCAAGATGAGATCGACGTCAAGATGAGGTCGACGCTTTCCAAGCTCAACTATGCTGGAACGTCGAGCTTCGCTCGACGCTAACCTATGCTGGAACGTCGAGCTCCGGTCGACGTTCTCCGAACTCCGTTCGACGATTTCTGCCAGAGGCCAACTCCATTATCTGCCAGCTCAGATCGACGATAGTCGACCTCCGTTCGACTATTTTTGGCAGAATTCAGAATGCAAGTTTCAAGGCGGATTTTCAGGATATTCTTCTGTCCAATCAAAGTGAGCTGTCAATATTCAAATACAGCTTTATTTCAGGACAATTACAGGAATGCTTTTATGAGTATTATAGCCGTTGGAGTATCCAAAAGGAAACAGTAGTAATTGCAAATATTCAAATGAATGTTTCTCTTCTATCAGAATAAATATACAGAGAAACAGAGGATCAAGATACACAAGAAAACCAAGAATAGAGATAACCTGTACAGTAAAGTTCTCTTCTCAGATTTACTGTTCCAGGAAGCCTGAAGAGACAACTACTCTACATCAGTTTGAAGGCTTACTGGAAGATTATCATCAAGGCTTCATCATTTACTCTCCAAGACAACAAACATTTCAGCCATTGCTGAAATCATCATTTGTTGGAGCAGTCATCCACTGAAGGCCTATCACCCTGTGCAAAGCTTCCACTCCTGAACCTACTGCCAATCTCAGGGGGAGCTTTGACATCAACAATCCACTTGTGCTTCTCTCATTTGATTGAGAACAGAGAAGACATCTTCACCTTTTTCTTTATTCTTTTCCCGCTGTAAAAGGGTTCTTGAACTCCCTTCAAAAGTTCTCCATCTGGTTCTGAGAGCCTTGTCAAAACTCAGTGGAGGCAAAACACCTGATCAAAAAATCTAGGTTTGGTTTTTGAGCACCTTATCAAAAGCTCATTGGTGTCAGGACACCTGATCAACTCTTCTTGAGTGGATTCCTACCAAGGGTGGTAGAAGAGTGGACGTACCCAAGTTGTTGGGGAACCACTATAAAATTCTTGTGTCGTCTGGATTGCAATTTTTATTTCTTGTATTCTTGTTGTGTGTGTTTACTCTAATCTCTAGGATAGATCTGACTTTCAGTATCCTCACATCCATTTTCCTCATGTGATTTATCTTAGAGCCATTTGCTTGTTTCAGAACATCTGGAATTACTGATGTTAAGCATAAACTGAGGATCCTTCCAAGGTTAGGTTTCTTAATTCCTTATTGTATTTTATCAAACACCACTGCTGCCCAGTCAGTGTTTATCTTGAATATAACCCTCACCATAAGATTGAACATGTGGGCAGAAATCCTATCATGTCCACCAGTCTTGCAGATAATCACTTTGCCCACAACTTCTGAAAGAAATTTTCCTTGGGAATTCATCCCTTTTTTATTGATAGATGATCCAATCTTAATACTGGGATTCAGTCCACACCAGCATAAAGCTTCAGTTATCTGGGAAGGAGTTATTTCGTCTGTATCCTTGATCAAAGGAAGATGTAGTGCTTTCCTGATAGTTTTCAAAGTGAGCTTCACCCGGGTATCTTGAATAGACGCCTTGATTTTCTTTCCTTTTGCGTCCACAGTAGCGGTTGTGTAGAACTCCATGACTTCCTTTTTCCATATTTTGGTCGGTTCAGAGACCAAAAATTCTAATCCATTTTCAGAAATTAGGGCAATAACTCCCTGAATTTCATCAGAAGCAGCCGTGAAACCTTCGCGAACCATTTCATAACCTTCATTAACCTTATCTTCTTGGTGTGGCGCCATTGACGTAAGTGCTAGAGGAGAAGAGAAGAGAAGGTCTATGTCGACAGAAGGTGTAGAGTCAAAAATTCTGATAGCGTAGTCGACCCAATTTTGGCTTCACCTATTTATAGTACTTGTGTCAAGGGCAGGTCAAAAGTCGAGCCTAAGTCGACAAATCAGTTTTTGTGTCGACAAAAATGACCTAGGTCTTGACTGAACTTAAGTTAAGTCGACACGACTATGCGTCGATATACTAATGTCTAAGTCGACAAAACGTATTTTAAGTCGACACATTTATTTGTCGACATACTTGAGTCTGTGTCGACATACTTGCGTCTGTGTCGACACTGACCACTTTAGTCTCGACAGAGTTGTGTTGACACCAACTTTTTGTGTCGACACAAATATCCTCTCAATATATAGTCTCGACAAAGTTGTGTCGACACCTATTCTTTTGTCGACACAAATTTTTTTTCTGTGTCGACACATCCTTTTTTTGTGTCGACACAACACACTGAGTGTGTCGACACAACTTGCTTGTGTCAACACAAACTTTGTAATTAGCCAAATCTCAATATAAATTTGGTGCTTACATATGCTACTTATGGAAACTTGTGTTAGCCTATTCTAGGTTCAACATACCTAATTCAATTTTGAAATTATTGAATTTAGTTTCATCCATAGGTTTGTAAAAATATCAGCTATTTGATTATTAGTTTTCACAAACTTTAGGCTAATATTTTCCTTCTCTACACGTTCTCTGATAAAATGAAACTTAATATATATATGCTTGGTCCTACAATGTGATACAGGATTCTTAGCAATAGAAATAACACTTGTAGAATCACAAAATAGTGGAATTCTACTTATCTGAATGTCATAATCTTATAGTTGATGCTTTATCCACATCAATTGTGCATAGCAGCTACCTGCAGCTATATACTTTGATTCAACTGTTGATATAGCTACACTGGTTTGCTTCTTGCTTCTCCATGACACCAGCCTCCCACCAAGGAATTGACAGGTTCCTGTGGTACTTTTTCTATCTTCTTTGCATCCAGCAAAATCTGCATCTGAGAAACCTGTTAATAGAAAATCTCTATTTTTAGGGTACCAAAGGCCTAGATTAGGTGTGCCCTTAAGATATCTCAAAATTCTTTTAACTGCAGTATAATGAGATTCCTTAGAGCATGCTTGATACCTAGCACAGACACATGTTGCATACATGATGTCAGGTCTACTAGCAGTCAAGTATAGTAGGGAGCCAATTATCCCTCTATACAAAGACTCATCAATAGGTTTCCCTACTTCATCTTTGCATATAAACATACTTGTTCCCATTGGAGTTTTCATAGTAGAAGCTGAGTCCAAATCATACTTCTTAATCAACTCCTTGCTGAACTTAGACTGGGATATGGACAACCCACTCTCAGTGTGTCTAACTTGAAGTCCCAAGAAGAACTTCAGCTCACCCATACTGCTCATATCAAACTTCCCTTGCATAAGTTTAGGAAACTTCCTACAAAGGCTGTTTTCAGTAGAATCAAAGATAATGTCATCCACATATATCTGGACTAGTATTATCTTGCCTTTTTATTCCCTATAGAATAGAGTTTTGTCTATCTTTCCTCTATAGAATTTATTCTCAATAAGGAAGGCAGACAAGGTTTCATACCAAGCCCTTGGAGCTTGTTTCAAACCATATAGAGCTTTCCTAAGCCTATATACATAATCAGGAAAGTTAGAGTCTACAAAACCTGAGGGTTGTTCTACATAGACTTCTTCTTTTAAATTACCATTCAGAAATGCTGATTTCACATCCATCTGATATACTTTGAACCCTTGATAGGCAACATAGGCTAAGAATAGCCTTATTGCCTCCAGCCTTGCCACTGGAGCAAAGGTTTGATCAAAATCAATACCTTTCTCTTGCCTGTAGCCTTTTGCTATGAGTCTAGTCTTGTTCTTGACTATTGTGCCATTCTCATCAAGCTTGTTCCTGTAGATCCACTTAGTTCCTATTATATTGTGATCCTTAGGTTTTGGCACCAGTTCCCAGACCTTACACCTTTTGAACTGACTGAGCTCTTCTTGCATTGCATCAATCTAGTTGGTGTCTTGCATGGCTTCTTCAATCTTCCTGGGTTCTATCTGAGACAGGAACCTAGAACATAGAACTATGTTCATGCTCCTACTCCTTGTTAGAACACCTTGACTTGCATTACCAATGATCTGGTGAGCTGGATAATCCTTCATGTGTCTCCTTGCTGGAGGAATTCTATCAGCATTATGGCTATCTCCAGTTTCCTCATCTTAATGCTCCACATTTTCTTCTTTACCCAGAGGGACTTGGTCTCCCCCTGGATAGCTGGCATCTTTATCCTAATCCAGTTTAGCAGGAACATCTTCATTGATGGTCAGCTTGTCTAGCTTATCTGTTAGACCAATAGAACTAACTGAAGGACTAGACAATTCACTGTTAATAAACATTGACTCATCAAATACAACATGCACAGATTCTTCTACAACTTGAGTAGTCAAGTTGTAGATCCTGTATGCTCTACTTTGGTTGCTGTACCCAACAAATATCCCTTCTAGGGATTTGGCAGCAAACTTAGTTTGGTAGTGTTTACCATTGACTAGTACAAAACACTTACTACCAAATATCCTGAAATAAGATATGTTTGGTTTTCTGCCTTTCAAAATCTGGTAGGGAGTCATCTTGTGTTTCTTGTTGATGGAGGCCCTATTGAGCACATGACATGCAGTATTTAATACCTCAGCCCAGAAGTATTCAGGGAGAGTAGTGTCATTCAGTAGAGTTCTACTGGCCTCAATTAGAGTCATATTCTTCTTTTCAGCAACACCATTTTGCTGAGGAGTTCTAGGTGAAGAGAATTCCTGATGAATCCCAAGTTCTTCATAGAATTTTTTCATAAATTCAGACTGAAATTCAGTTCCATGGTCACTTCTGATTTTGACCACTGAGTTGTTGTATTCATTCTGTATTTATCTGACAAAAGTCTGGAAAATAGTTGGGGTTTCAGATTTCTGCCTCAAGAAGAAAACCCATGTAAATCTAGAATAGTCATCCACAACAACAAGTGTGTATGCTTTCCTACCAAGACTATGGACTGGCATAAAACTAAAAAAATCCATATGCATGAGATACAAACATCTCTTTGAATCTTTGATGTTAAGTGAATGAAAAGAGGACTTAGTCTGCTTGCCTTTTTGACAAGCTGAACACACACTCTCTTTTATGCACTTAACTTGAGGACCATTCCTCACTAATCCCATGCTGAACAACAGTCCTATTGACTTATAGTTCAGATGTGCTAGCCTCTTGTGCCACTTGACACATAGAGAAGCTTTCTCTCCTGCAACCAAACAAATAGGTGAGTTGTTAGACTCACAATCTAGGTTAAGGCAATACACATTTCCTTTCCTAGTGCCAGTCAAAATGATCTCTTGATCACTTGACCTTTTTACTAGGCACTCCCCTTTGAGAAAGAAATATCATAACCTAGATCAATAAGTCTACTTATGTTAATCAGGTTATGTTTTAGATCCTTTACATAAGCCAATTTAGTGATTGTAATTGAATCACAAGATATGTTACCAAATCTTTTGATGATTCTCTTTTCTGATCCACCAAAGATAACTTTTGGTCCATTCTTTATGGGCACATAGTCCCTCAACATTCTCCTTGTTCCAGTCATGTGTCTGGAACAACCACTATCCAAGTACCATATAGGGGTATGGTCACTTGGATTCACCTGCAATAAATAAAGAATCACTTACCCTTAAAACCTAACTTGCTAGTGGGTCCTAGGTCCATGTTAGTTTGAAATCCTGTAACTGATCTAACAGGAATCCTACTTTTGGTTTTAACACTTGAGTTAAACCAGCAATCGATGGCAAAGTGGCCCACCTTGCCACAACACCAACACTCAAACCTATTATACCTATTCTTAGGTACATGCCTTCTTACTTTGTTGTTAGTAGGCTTATTAAGTGTTGGTGCTGGAACAACATTCTTCAAGAACTCCTCTTGAATATGATGGGCATGCCAATAGATTGGTATATTGACATTAGCACCCTTGCTCATGAAATTTTCATGCTCACAGTGACCATGTGTAATGTCATGATCATACCTGTTAGTAGGATTCACTACCTTCTTAAAGAAAATAGGGGGATTAACAACTAGAGGCTTAACTGTGGCTTTACCTTTTCTATGAGAATTGGTAGTCCTAGTTCTTCCCTTAAAGCCTAGACCAGTCTTCCCTTTTTATGAAACAAAATTATCTATCAAAGGTAAGACTGATTTTGGCTTGGAGAATTTAGCCACTAGCTCTCTCTCTTGCTGAAGTTTTATCTCCAGTTTCTTGATATGATTCTCTTTGAATGAGATTGTGCCCATCTGAATAATTATAATGTTTTTCAATTTGGCAACCTC
This sequence comes from Platanthera zijinensis, assembly GCA_039513925.1. Classification (NCBI taxonomy): domain Eukaryota; kingdom Viridiplantae; phylum Streptophyta; class Magnoliopsida; order Asparagales; family Orchidaceae; genus Platanthera; species Platanthera zijinensis. Next base: position 70,060,800 of record CM077096.1, read on the forward strand.
ATTCAATTTTTGATCCAACAGTTTTGCTGAATCTGCTGCAGCCAGCTTAAGAGACTCAATCTCTTTGGCATGCTCTTTAACAAGAAACTTGCTCTTCTTTAGAGCATGCAATAACCCACCATACTCATTAATGAGTTGGTGAACATCCCCCTCAGACTCAGATCCATCCACTTCTTTTGAAGCAGATGCTTCTGATTCTGATCCAGTAAAGTAATCTGAGACTAGGGGAGAATTGTTTACCTTACTTGGTCCAGGCTGATCCTGGAACTTATCTTCTTCAGATTGAGCCATCAGCCATTTACAACAATATTCTTCCACTCCATTTATGGAGTCCAGCATCTATAGGAATCTTAGTTCCCTAGAATCCTCTTCTATTGAGAAGAGTCCAACATATGCTTCTGCCTCTTCTTATTCAGATTCTGAAGATGAAGAGTCTGTCCAACTCTTCTCCTTCTGAGCCACTAGAGACTTCTCCTTCTTGCCTTTGACAAGCTGCTTCTTCTTGTCCTTTGACTCCTTTCTTTTGTCAGGACAGTCAGCTATGACATGCTCAGACCTGTTGCAACAATAATACATAATCTTAGAATTAGATTGTTTACATGGTTTAGAAGCATACCTGTCCTCCTTAGGTGTTTTCTTCTTCCTGTAGTATTCATCCTTGGAATAGGATGTTGATGAAGGCATGGTTCTCCAATTCTTTTTCTTCATGAACCTTTGGAATTGTCTTTTGAAGGAAGCAAAGTCTTCATCAGATGTGTGACTATCTGATGTACTTGTTTCAGGAACTCCTTCTTCTGCTTTAGTACTCCTTTTACGTGGAGAAGGAGATGTTCTCCTACCCTTCCTTGAGCCCTCAGCCTTGAAGGCTACTGACTTTTCTTTATGTTCAGATCTGTTTCCCTTCTCTTCCTCTTTCCTAGCAGTAAGCTGCATTTCATATGAAAGCAGTTTTCCAAAAAGTGTAGGTGGAGGTGTGTCAGCCAGTTTGACCAATTCCCTGATGCCACATATCTTAGTGTCCCAATCTTTTGTTAGGGACCTAAGAAACTTGTCATTCAGTTCATAAGTACTGAAGACTCTTCCATATGTCATCAGTTCATTCACTATTCTGAAATACTTTTTATAGCATTCAGCTATGCTGTCATTTTAGTCTGCCTAAAGCTCTCATACTCCAGATTCAGCATAGACTTTCTATCCTCTCTGACTTCTTTTGTGCCTTCCATATAGACAATCTATGTATCCCACATTTCTTTGGAAGTTTTACAGTGCACAAGATTCTGGAATGCTGCATCATCTATGTCACTTACAATTATATTCTGAGCTATTTTATCTAATGTAGCCAAGATAATTTCATCCTTAGTCATCTCTGAATAACTCTTTGGAGTTTGAATGCTTGCATCAAGAACTGATACCTTCATTGGGATGAAGGGGCCTTCCTGTATTGTGATATAAATTTTTGGATCAGATGTTTCCATAAACAGCCTGGCCCTTTCTTTCCAAATGCCAAAAGATTCTTTCTTGTATATGGGCAATTTCATAGATCCAAATTCCTTTTGATTTTCACTTGAACCCATTCTTGTTATCTGTTATTTGCCTTGGAGAAATCCTCTGACTGTTAGGTCAAATTTTGAGGAACCTCCCTCTGATACCACTTGAAAGACTTTATTTCAAGAGCCTAAACACCTAGAGGGGGGGGGGGGTGAATAGGTTCTAATCTTTTTGTGTCTTTTTGATTTTTAGGCAAAAAGATATATAACTTCTTCTAGCACAGATCAATCTATCTACAGAAATTAAAACACAACACAGAATGCACCAGATCTATAGTGGTTCCCCAAGATATGGGTACATCCACTTTCCCCCTTCGCCTATCCAGCAGATAACTGGATTCAGCCTAACTTCCTTCCACTAGCTCAGATCCTCAGATCTTACAATCTCAGAACTAAAGATGGTTCCTACACCTATGACTTAACACAAGTCCTACCTCAGATTCTTATCCAGAATCCTACCTCAGGCCTCAGCCCTACCTAAGCCTTTATAATTAGGCTAACAACTCAGACTTTCCACAAGTCCTATCTCAGGCACACAGCCCTACCTCAGCCTTTATAATTTTAGGCTTACTATCTCAGATCTAACAGTAGATCCTACAAGAATTTGTGAGTTAAGAGTAACTGAAAACTTCTCTAGCTAGATTTCTCTGTTGATGCTGTCTTCTTGATCAGTTCTTGTATAGACTGATCCTTCTGATCCAACCTAACTTAGCTTTTCAAATCTTCTTGATTAGAACAAAATAAGGTGGATCTTCTCTTGATATTGAAGTTAATCTTCAATCAGTTTCTTCCTTAAATTCAGATTGAACTCTGAATCTTTCTTACAGACAGCCCTTGATCTATCAGAATTCTTCTTATTGATACTTGATTATTGTTGTTGTTGTTGTTGTTTTTGATTGTCGTTTTCGATCTGTCTCTTATATAGAGCTTGCTCCATGGTTATTGGCTGATCCGGTTCATAACAACTTCTGACAGTTCTGACAGTGGTGTAAGACTGGCTAGTTATGACAGTTATCAAGTCACCAGTCACATCACCAGGTTCTTCAATGTCTTTTCAACTCAGCACACAACACTCAGCAGACTGCTTCACATGTGTCGACACATATAGCCTAAGTGTCGACACAAGTCTTCATGGTGTCGACACAATTACTCTAAGTGTCGACACAGTCATACTTCTACTCCTTGACATTGCTTTTGTTGTATGTGTCGACAAAAGTCCTGTGTGTCGACACAGCAGCTTCTTGTCTCGACATTTCTGTTGTAGACAGTTGGCATTAAGTGTGTGTCGACACAAGTCCTGTGTGTCGATAAATTACTTTTGAACTCGACACAGCCTTTTGAGAGTTGGCGTGTCTACACAAGTCCTGTATGTCAACACAATTGCTTCAGGTGTCGACATATCTCCTGAGTGTCGACACAGCTTCAGTTTTAAGTGTCGACATAAGTCCTGCTTTAGATGTTAACATATTTCTGGATGTCGACACAACTGCTTCTTTAGGTGTCGACATAGCTTTGAGTGTCGACACAGCTTCTTCATAAGCGTCGACACAGCTTCTGGGTGTCGACATAACTTTTTTATAAGTGTTGACACAATTTGCCCGTGTATCGACACAGCTTGCCTGAGTGTTGACACAAGTTCCCTGAGTGTCGACACAGTTTGCCTGAGTGTCGACACAGTCTCCGTGAGTGTCGACACAGTCTCCGTGAGTGTCGACACAGTTTCTTCACTAGTGTCGACACTTGTACTTAGAAAATTTTTCTTCAAATTCTTAAACCTGCACAATGAAACTCAAACTTTTATCAAATACAAATTGATGCATACCATTGATTAAGTTTTGGCTTCTCCAAATCTGGTACACATTTTCCAATATACCCAACTCTTCGCCTGATTGTTTGTAACCGGGAAGAGGATCTTGACGGCCTGCTCGATCCTGGTTCCTTAGGGGCAAACCAGCACGACTCCGGATCCCACGGAATGCTTGCTAGAAGCCCCGTCCACAAACAACTTCCAAGATACTGGGCTAAAAGTGCCCACGTCTACCTCTACCTCGGCCGAGAAGTCGGCCAGGAAATCTGCCACTGTCTGCACCTTGATCGCTACCCTTGGAGAGTAAGAGATGTCGAACTTGCTCAGCTCAACCGCCCATTTGGCCAACCTTCCAGAATACTCCACTCCATCCAAGATACTCCTTAGGGGATGATCGGAGACTACCTTGATGGAGTGATCCTGAAAATACAGACGGAGCCGTCGAGCCGAAACCACCAAAGCAAAAACTAGCTTTTCATAAATAGGATACCTCGTCTCTACTTGCCGCAGCACCCGGCTCACATAATAGATGGGAAGCTGCCTCCTTCCTTCTTCTCGGACCAACACCGAACTAACCGTCTCAGCCCCTACTCCAAGATAGAGTAAGAGGTCCTCGCCGCCTTGCGGACCTTGGAGGAGAGTAGCTTGGGTCAGCTGCTGCTTAAGCTTTTCGAAAGCCTCCTCACACTCTGTGGTCCACTCAAATTTCTGATTACCCCGAAGGGACTTGAAGAATGGGGAGCACTTCTCTACGGCCTTGGAGAGAAAATAGCTAATTCCTACCAGCCTTCAAGTTAGCCTTTGGACTTCCTTGGAATCTTTCGGGGAGACCATCTCCAGGATGGCTTTTACTTTGTCAGGGTTAGGCTCCACCTCCCGAGGAGTGAGGAGGTGACCTAAGAACTTTCCACTCCCCGTGCCGAAGACACACATGGTCGGGTTGAGCCGCATCTTATACTTCCTCAGAGTGGCAAAAGTCTTCGCCATATCCACTGTAATGCCCCGAAACTCAAAAGAGGGATGAGTGATGTTTTGAGCCAAGTCTGAGACTTGATAGATGTGACACGGCCTGGGACACGGGCGTGTCCCAGGGGCGTGTCATGCTCGGGTTCGACAATGACCGTGTGGTTGACAAAATTGTAGTCGATGAAAGTCGAACAACGAACACGGCCTGAGACACGGGCGTGTCCCAGGTCGTGTCCTACTAGGATTGTTAGCCGAGTTATGTTGGGGGAGAGACACGGCCTGAGCCTAGGCGTTTTTGGATTCGACATGGGCGTGTCAAATTCGACACGGGCGTGTCGAATATCCGTGTTCTCCTCGAATTGGTGCTGGACCTGTATCATTGTAGGAACACACCCAGCAATACGGGCATGTACTGGATGACACAGGCGTGTCAAGCCCGACACGGGCGTGTCGAGTGCCCGTGTTATTTTTGGGACGTGACAGTTTCGATGGCGAATGAGTTACACGACCTTGAACACAGGCGTGTCGCAAGCCGTGTTCGGCCCAGGAAGTTTAATTTCAGGGCGAATCGTGGCCGTTCGTTTCCTTATTTTGGGATCCGATGGTTCAGGCTTTTCCCATCTTAGGGTTAAGGCCGGTTTTGGGGTGGAAAGCCCTCATTCTCTTGAGTTCTATCTCTTTCTAACTTCTAGAGAGAGGGGAGAGCAAGGAGGAGGAAGGAGGGAAGATCCGGTCGCCGGAGGAGATTCAGAGCGCCAAATCGCAAACCGAGTCCAGATCTACGGAGGCGAGATCATCGCGGTGTTTTTCATCCGTGTAGATTTCCATGGCGCCGAAGAGGAATGCTAGGGTAATGATTCTCTACTTGAGCATATGAATCTCTTCTTCTTTTGCATAGGGAAAACCCTCTCCCTCAAGTGTGCGGCGAGTTTGCGGTGTTCCTTGGGGTAGATATGTAAAGTCCCCCTTATTTGTATTTAGAGTATGAAATCAAGAAACGGACATAGACATGGTGTGTGAAGCCTACCCGGACAAGTTGGTCTGGATCTGTGATGTGTTACTATACATGATTAGCCGGAGAAGACTCCGTGCCTTTGGTTGTTTTCGGGTTTCTACGTGGTAGATTGCAGCAAGGATCCTTGGGGATTAACCCCAAGGCGCACCCGGAAAACTGGGCGGAAACACATTTCTGTCATCTTAGTGGCCTAGGAGCCAACCTTGAACATAACTGGGTTATGTGCTTGTATGATCGAATTTGGGATCCGGGAGAAGCTTGGCCCGCGCGTACGTCTTAAAGTGACTAGGCGGAGTGAGCAACGGGCAAGTGGAAATGGACCCAGGCTATGTGGTTTGGTGACAGATACCTGAAAAAGGGACGCCACTAGCATAGTCGTGCGAGCCTTAGGCTTAGGTCGTAAAGGCTAAATGCTCACGAGATTTGCTGTCCAAGGGATGGTGGTGAGACCGTGGTTTTGACCAGGTTCACCGAGTTAGTGCCCTGAGAGCACGGGGTGTGTGGCCGTGTGAACCTGCACCTGTGATGTTGTGTTTATTCACTATATTGCTTGTTACACTAACAAGTGCAGGGAAGGAGCTTTGCCGCCCCGAGTTTGGGGGAGGAATCGTTATAATTTGGTCGGCTTTAGCTGGCCGTTATTCTTGTTTGCCACCATTGCGGTGAATTGTGCTTGCAGGTATTGCGGAACCGAGTGGCAAATAGCGGGCCAAAGCCCAAGTTGCTGAGCTGGCCCTCGAAGGCCTTGTTTGTTTACTTGTTTAATTCACGTGTCGTCGGCCTGCGAGCCGAAGTTTGTAAGACACTGGTTTAAATATTAGTGAACTATTGTAAGGCCATAAGGCCAGTAATTTAAGTACTTTGTATTTCATTCCTGTTGGGTTTTGTTAGTGGACATTCATGCTTGTGGCTGGGTTCTTACTTTTGCAACTTAATAAATTGCTTCCGCTATGTGCTCTGTGTAGGACGTTATGATTGGAAGGATGGTTTCATCTAGTAACCCGCCGGTCTATCCGTGGTATATGGCGTCGGGCCCCGACCGGACCTAATGCTATATGCTATATGACGGATATGGGCATTACATCCACTATGTTTTCCGCGATACTCTTGCTCTTGACAAGAAGATCGTCCACATAGACTTCCAAATTCCGCCCCTTTTGCTCTTTGAAGACTAGGTCCATCATTCTTTGATACATTGCGCCGGTGTTTTTGAGCCCGAAGGGCATCATCTTGTAGCTATAACAGCAATCGCTGGTGATGAAAGAAACATCGCGGCAATCGGGGGGATGCATCTGGATCTGGTGATATCCTGAAAAAGCATCAAGAAAACTCATCACGGGAAATCCGACGGTGGAATCAACCAGTGCGTCGATTTGAGGCAAGAGGTAACAATCCTTCGGGAAAGCTTTATTCAACATGGAAAAATTGATACATAGCTTCCATCCCCCTCCGGATTTCTTCACCATTACAACATTGGAGACCCAGCCTGGATACTGGATCTCCGAGACAAATCCCACCTCTAGCAGCTTCCTTACTTCCTCCCGGATTGGCCCAACCAGCGCAGTGACGCTCTTCCTCTGCTTTTGATGAACTGGAGCTACCGCGGGATCCAGGTTGAGGCGACAACAGGCAATATCGGCTAATCCCTAGCATCTCGGCGGCGCTCCAAGCGAAGATGTCAGCATTCTCCTGTAGGCAAGCAGCCATCTCCACCTTCCCTTCCAGGGGCAAGGATCCTCTGACCTTCAACAGCTTAGGCTCTCCTCTCGGGGAGATCACCTCCACTTCCTTTAGCTCCACATCAGCTTGCATGCCCTCCTCCTATTCCATCATCCTCTCTAGCCTTTCCGCATCACCCATCCAGCTGATGGTGCTGACTGCGTTCAGGTAGCACTCCCTGGAGGCCTTCAGATCTCCCCTGATCCTAACTTGGACGTCATCTCGGCAGTACTTCAGGCACTGGTGGTATGATGACAGGACGGCCTTGAAATTGGTTATAAGGGGCCGCCCGAAGATGGCATTGTAACCACTGGGTGCATCGACGATGACGAATCAGCATTGATTGAAGTACCCCCGAGAGTGAATAGTAGCTCCACTCCCCCTTCCACCTCTTTCTTCTCTCCTTAGAAGCCAAAGAGAGGTCCATCCACGGCCTGGACCCTGGACACCTCCACTTGAAGACCGATGAAGGTTCTCTTGAAGATGACATTCACCGAACTCCCATTATCCGCGAGGATCTGGTCGACGGTGAAGTCTTCGATTGCAACTTGTATCACCAACGCGTCGTGGAAAGGGTTCTCATTCCACAACATGTCCTCCTCCGAGAAGGTTATCTCGTTCAGAAGAGGAGGAGTCTGCGACGTCGAGGCGACACTCTTCTTGTAGATCTGGTGGAGACTACCCTTGCAGAAAGCTCCATGCCCGGCACCTCCATTGATCACCCCAATGTACCCGTCTACTGGACCGGGAATAACATTTCCTCGACCTCCCTTGTCGACCCTATCCTCATTCCTCCTCCTCAGCGGAGCATGGAATGCTACTTGCCCCATTGGGGCCTCCTTCCTCGGCTGCTCTCTCTCCGCCTCCTCTACTTCTAGCCTCCTCCTTACTTCCCAAAACTCTGGGCAAGCCAAGGTCCCATGCCCCTCTACCCGATGGATATCGCAGTAGAGGGGAATCGCTGCCTCCGGCCGTCTCTCCTGACGCTCCTCCCTTCGCCGACACTTATTAGCATGTCGCGTGACATCCATCGTCTCCCTTCTTCCTCCACCTTGCTCCCTCTTATTGTTATTCCTCCTTTCCTCCTGCCAGACCGGTCGCCTCCACTGGGGGCGATCTCTCGGATACTTTAATCTTCTTTCCTCCCCCTTCCTTCCGGAGCCTCGGCGGGCCTCCTCTCTTCCTGCTTTCGAGGCCTCTCCTTCCTCCTCTCCTCCACCCTTCTGGGCACTTCTCTTCTCTTCCTTTCTTCCTTCCTCTTTGGCTCCTCCCGTCTTCTATCATCACGCCTCTCTGGCCGCCTCCTCTCCTTTTCCAGCAATCTTCCCCTGCTTTCCCCTAACGTCTTATCCCTGTCCAGCCTTGCAAAGAACTCCTTGGTCCTCTCCTCTCCCTGAATGAAGACGTTCGCCCTTTCCACCATCTCCTCGAACAATCTAAGAGGCTTATGCCCCAACTCTATATTGAACAACCCCTATTTCAGGCCGAACTTGAGGGCTACCATCAAGTTGAACCCATCTACCTCCTCCACCTCTAAGACCTCCTCCTGGAACCTGTCGATGTAATGACCCAGACTTTCGTGCTGCCCCTGCACGATTTTAAAAAGGGTCGTCGCTTCCTTCTTCCATTTCTTGGATGTCGCGAACCTTGCCACGAAGCCCCGACGAAGGTCGGAGAAGCAGTAGATAGAACCTGCTAGCAGCTGGTGGAACCAGTCTCTCGCACTACCCTTGAAGGTGATGGAGAAGAACCGGCATTTGAAGGCATCGTACATGTTGCGGATGGAGACCATGTCCTAAAACCACTGAAGATGCCTTACTGGGTCATCTTTGCCGGAGTAGTAGGTGAGGGAGGGCTCTCGGAAATTGTCGGAGACGGGGGTCACGAGGATCTCGTCGCAGAAGGGACTCCTCCCTTCCTGGCGGCGGCGAGTATCCTCCTCTCTTGAGTAATCATACTCGCTCCATCGGCGAGTATCTTTATACCTCGCCGAGAGTTCAGGATCTCGGAACCTGATGCTCGGGCTACTCGCAGGGTGCTGACACGGCGGTATCTGTCGCTCCTCTCTTCCCCAAGCGGGCTCCTTTCCTGCTCGCCGGGTCAGGACTTCCTCGCCCGGTGGTGTCAGGCGACGGGGAGAAGTCGTCGTGACCTCAGGGGGGTTGGAGAACCCGGTGAGCATCGCCCTCTCCATCCTCTTCGCAAACTCCTCGAAAGCAGCTACCGTTACGAACTCGCCACCTCGCTCCGAGGTGCCAAATCCCGTCGAGTTGTCCGCCAACTCGCCTTGATCATCGTCATTGACCATATTTCTCAACCACGAAACTTTCCTCCTTGGCTGCTAATCCACGCTCACCGCACTAAGTGTTGAAGTGTAGAAAAATTCCCTACCTCAGAATCGGACTAGGCGACCTAAGACTACTAGTCAAGTAGTGAAGCTAGACGGCCCACAGAAGCAAGAATAGAAATGAGCTTTAGGAACAAGACCCCAGGTTGCTACGGCAAGAAGGTCCCACCACGTACCTGGCTTCTTGGAAGAAGCAGCCCCTCCACAACCAGAATGGTCGAGCTAGGTACGAGGGAAACGAGCTAGCAACTAAGTCGCAGGTCGCGACTTGGTATCTAAGGAAAAGGAATCCAAAGGGCTCGTGAGTATCTATCCGAGATTCTTGGTCTTCCTCCCTCATACCCTTGGGGTCCTATTTATAGAGAAATCCAAGGGGGGAGGGGGCATATTTATACCCCCCCCCCCCACCCTGGCGACTAGGCGACTTCCTAGGGGAACTCGCACGGGCTGGGCGAGTAGCTCTCCTAGTATCCAACCTGGCGAGTATGCGTGGGAAGCTCGCCATACTCGCCAAGTCCTAAGGCTAGCTCGTGCCTTGATCTTGACTTCTATCTTGACATGTTGACTTTGATTTTTCCTGAGCTGGCTGTGGTAGGACCTATCCTCGTCGAATACGGGTTGTACACTATCCATATAGATGGATACACTTTAACTTGTATACTCAAGACTTGATCACTAAAAATATGGCCCAAAGTTCTAAGCTTTATATAAAAAGATAACACTGTAATATTGATTGTTCAAGTCATTCCTAACATGTTAAGACATAATATCACGAGTTATAACATGTAAGCATAGAATGTCTACACGAGTGTTTTGTCTAAGGATGTGTGAATAGTGTAAAGTCATTACACTACCTAAATCCTCACACATACCTAGAGGCATATTAACTTGTATTATCTTTTTTAGTCGCACTCTGTAGAGAACACCTATAAATTTGACACATCATGACAACTATAGACAATGTTCACAGGGATTAACAATCCTAAATCAAGCATTACACGTAATCATTATGCTCTAGGTTCTAGTCATGCGTGTCCTAAGAAAAACTGATCCACAGCTTTTTTGTGTTTTGGGGTTTTATATTTTTTTGTTTTTTTTTAAAATCGATTAAACAGATCAAAAAAAGAAATTGGAAAAAACAAGACATTTTTTTGAATTTTTTCTGATTTTCATATTTATTTTTGAAAAGTGGAAGAGAAAAACACACACAAAAGCAGAAATACACAAAGTAGATCACATCAAATTCAATAGATGATGCAACACGATCAAACAGTGAGATCCAAAATGCCCAGTTCTAAACGAAGTAAAGAAAAATGAGCATCAGGGCGGGGTTTTGTGAAGATATCATCTAGTTGATCGTCGGTTCCAATGAAGCTCACTCTCATGTTCTCTTTCTTAATGTGATCTCGGATGAAGGATGACATACGTCAATATGTTTGGAATGAGAGTGATGTACTGGATTGTTCGTCAAGTCTATGGCATTTTTGTTGTCACACCTAAGGTTAACGTTCTTAAATTTTGTGTTGAAGTCTTCTAGCATTTGTGACATCCAAAGTGCTTGTGCGCAACATCTTCCTAAGGAAATTTACTCGGCTTTAGCGGTGGAGAGGGCAACTGAGTTTTGTTTCCTACATGACCAAGAAACTAGTGCCAGACCTAGGAAGTGATATGTATCACTTGTGCTCTTGCGATCAAGTGAGTATCCAGTGTAATCAAAGTCGGGATACCCATGGAGTGTGAAGTTGGTGGTGTGGGGGTACCTGAGACCAAGATTTTGGGTGCCTATAATATACCTAAATATGTGTTTAACATCTTTTAAGTGAGATTCTTTAGGATTGGCTTGATACCTAGCACAAATACACACCGCGAATGTAATATCGGGTCTAGAAGCACTTAAGTAAAGAAGTGATATGATCATTCCATAGGGTGAACTCTCCAACTAAGCTCATTTCAAATTAAGATTGCATTAGGGTGACAATTTCATTGCATAATTTTTCATTTGTGGCACAAAATATGATATCATCAACATAAATTTGTAATAGAATTAGATCGAGATTCTCGTGCATTACAAATAGTGTGGTATTTGCACTACCCATCCTAAAACCATGCTCTAGGAGAAAAGTCGTGAGCCTATCATACCAAGCACGGGGTGCCTATTTCAGTTAGTATAAGGCTTTCACTAATGTGTATGCGTGATTTGGGTAGTAAGAATTCTTGAACCCGGGTGGTTGCTCGACATACACCTCTTTCTTGATATATCCATTTAAGAATGCACTCTTAACATTCATTTGATATAACTTAATTTATTTATAACTAGCAAACGCCAAAAACATATGAATGGATTTAGGATGTGCAATCGGTGCAAATGATTCCTCAAAGTCCACACACTCTATTTATGAGTATCCTTATGCCACCAACCAAGACTTATTCCTAGTTATCCTAGATTCACCATCAAGTTTATTTTTATATACACATTTCAAACCGATACCTGGATGGCTATCAGGATGCTCCATTAATACCCAAACCTTACTTCTCTCGAACTGATTTAGTTCTTCATTCATAGACAAGAACCATGCTCCTTTAAAGCTTCAGAGATATTCTTGGGTTCAATTTCAGATATAAAGCAAAGGTTCGAAAAGGATTCATCCAGGGCAGACCGAGTTCTAACTCCATGTGAGGGCTCTCCTATCACTAGTTCTCGTGGATGTTGTTTTGAAAATTTAAGAGTGCTTGGAGGCCTATATCCTTGTACGTGAGTTAGAACATCAACAACCACCTCTCTCTCCTCACCCTTATCTCCTAACTGCACATCGTTATCAACTTCCTCTTCATTCAGCCTAGATTCTTCAGTTGGTGTATTTTTGTTAAAGTGTACGTGAGACAATTCTTCAACAACCAAGGTCCTTTTATTATAGACCCTATAGGCACGAATTATACTAAAGTATCCTAAGAGGATGCCATGGTCTGATTTTTCATCGAATTTTCCTAAGTGATCCTTAATGTTTAAAATGAAGCATAGACAACCAAATACTCTAAAATATGATATTTATGGCTTCTCATTGAAGCATAGCTCATACATAGTTCTCTTAAGAATGGGGTGAATCTTGACCCGGTTCATCACATAACTTGTTGTGTTAACCGCTTCAACCCAAAAATACCGAGGCAAGCCGAACTCAGTGAGCATTGTGTGTTCTAGTTCTTGAAGTGTATGGTTCTTTCATTCTACTACCCCGTTCTGTTGTGAAGTGAGTGGGGCAGAGAATTCATGCTTAATTCCTAGATTATTACAGAAGTTCGTGAAGTTTTCATTCTCAAATTCTCCACCATGATCTGACCTTATGCATTTTATTTTTTAGTTCCTTATCATTTTAAAGTCTTTTGCATAGATTTGTGAATTCAACGAATGTGTCAGATTTATAAATAAGAAAGATTGCCCAGCAAAAACGGAAGTAGTCATCTATAATAACAAACGTGTATCGTTTTCCACCTAGACTATATTTATTAAGAGGACCAAATAGATCCATGTGAACGAGTTTGATGGGTTACACCTCTATATATAAGAGGAATTCACCCATGATCTCCTCTTAAAATGATGGATCATGGGGTTGACTAAGTCAACCTCCTCCACCCATAGCTTCCCATGATGAGGAAAACATGGGGAGTGGGCTCACTCCCTCTCTCTCCACCAAAAACTGCCCCACTTTTGGGGGAAACCGCCGCCGCCACCACCCGCCAGCCAGGCAGGCCTCCACCACCACTGCCGGCGGCCAGGCCGCCTTCGCTGCCGGCCGACCTTGCCGTCGCAGTCTTCGGCCAAGCCACCTTCACGGCCGGCCTGTCCGCCAACCAGGCCACCACCTGCCTGGTCGGTCGGCCGTCGGCCTTGCCGCCACAGACCGCGGCCAAGCCGCCGCAGCCGGCTAGGCCTCCGGCCGGGCCTGGCCGCCAGCCAGGCGGCCGCCGCCGGCTAGGCCGCCTCCGGCCGGGCCGTCGTCGGCTTAGCCGCCAGTGAGGCCGCCGTCGGCCGTGCCGCCGCTGCCAGCCAGGCCGCAGCCGGCCTAGCTACTGGCCTAGCCGCTGGCAAGGTTGTTGTCTGGCCGCCGGTCGGCCGCCTCCACCGCCCGGCCGCCTCCACCGCCCGGCCGCCCCGTCACAGTATACGGCTCGTTTGCCGTCCAATCATGGCGGGCTTTCCTCGCCGTCCGATCTGGGGGGTAACCACCCACTAACCCACCAAGTTAGTGGTGGGGCCCACCATAATCCTCTCCCGGAGGCTATAAAAGGATCCCTAGGTCCTCCTCATAATTCACTTTTCGGCTCCCCATCATCTTCTTCCTCAGGTGATAGCTCTGCCAGTCTCCTCCCTCGAGTCATCCTCCAGCCACCTCGAACCACCAGTGGGCCACCAACAGTAAAATGCCTAAGTAACGAAAGAAGCAAGAGGAGGAGGAAGAAGACAACTATAAGAGGACGAGCTCCGAAACCACGCTTCAGACTTCAACACACCAGAGCCATCCCTCGATTGTCAGTATCTAAGTCTTTCCCGCAGAGCAGCCTGTTGCCCGCTGGGAACCAAAATCTCTCTCTCACCCCCCAAGTTATAACAGGGTGCGGCTTGTCGCCCCTGATTCTCTGAATGCCTTGTACATGCAGATCGCTAGTGGATTTTGACCGGCATAGATCCGGTCATGCGGTTTTCTACCTGGTTGAGTGGTTTTTCCATGTCATCACGTCTTGTGCCAGCCTCTTATTTTCATTGACTGTGTGTGCGCTCGACCGCTCCGTAATCTAAGACGGTCTAAGTAAAGCTAATCCGACCGGGGCATCGAGTTAGTCCGCAACAGTTTGGCGTCGTCTGTGGGAACACGATTCCCAGCATCCTTCAAAAGAATAAGACCTCCAACTTAGCCGCTTCCAAGTTCTCCCTCAATAGAAAAAAGAAGTTCCCGCACCACTGAAGGATCCCTTGGCGGACATGCATGCTCCCACTCTTTGGTGGGCGTGACACTAACAGCTGAAGTTGCTTTCGCCCTTGTCACCGTCCTGGAGGAGCGTGTTCGACAGATGGAAGTGCAACAAACCGAAATGCTCACCCTGCTCCGAAACTTGGGAACACCTCCTACTTCCCCGCTGGCACCAGCACCAGCCATTCCCTCGCCTCTGCCAAATCATGGCCCGACGCAAGAATTTCCGCAAAGAAAAGGACAAACTCTCACGGGACAGGAAGAATGGTGTCAGGCTGTGCCCCATTGGCGTAACCCTCCAAGGACTGGGGGGCAACATCCACCTCAATAATACTCCCCTCTAAATACCACCCGCACTGACGTGATGTACGCAATTCAGAACGATCCGGCATTCCACCGGGTAACGACTCCTCAGCCATTCAAGCAAGCTGATTTACCTTCATCAGAAGAACTCTCCGCCTCAACCATACATTGACTGCACAAGGAGTACAACATAGAGAAGGAATTCTCAAGTACAAGTAACTCCCCCACGCCCATAACATTACTCCAAGAGATGTATGATCACCAGCTCGTTTATCCTCATTATGAAGAGAACTTTGGAAACGTGATGAATCATGATGCCTCTGCCACAAAGCAGAGACTAAGTGAATATCTACCCAACTACAACTCACGAGACTCCTGGGCAGCCCCGGGTTCAGAAGATGGCTTTGAAATCCACAGTTTCAGCGGAACCGGCAACCCGCTAGCACACGTGGAGTGTTTAGATGTTATCATGCACGCTCACAATGCTTTAGAGCAACACATGGTCCAGACATTTCCGAAAACGCTAAAAGGGGAAGCTCGAGCTTGGTTTCATTCTCTACAAGAAGAGAGGATAGATAGCTATATTGAACTCGCAGCTCTCTTTATCAAAAGGTTCATGACTGCCAGAAAGCCCTCACCGGAAAGTCCAAGTCCGAGTAGAGTCCAGAAAAGGAAACTAGAGAACGGTGTGCATCCCGAGCATAAGAGAAACTGGGATCAGCCTGCAAGTACCTACAAAGGGAGAGAGTTGTGTTAGTTTGAGGCGCTCAACGCCCCTCAAGGCAAGATCTTTGAAGCAATACGTAACCATCCGACCTTGTGCAGGCCCAGGCCACTCGCCCCGGCCGAGGAGATTTATCAAAATAGTGCGAGTATCACTGGGGTCTTGACCACAGTACCAACGAATGCAATCGGCTAAAGGAAGAAATCCAGCGACTGACAAGTCTGGGGGCGGTTGATTAATTCCTATCAAGAAAGAGACCGCCTCCCAATAAGAGCATGAGATGTACAACCGTCAGAATTGGCGAGCCATCTACCGAGTTGAACCAAGTTCTAATGGACGGAGAGATTACTGTTAATGTGCTGTTTTTATCAACACTACTTCAACTTAAACTAACTACCGGCCACCTCGAGCTAACGTCTGGCAGCGCACGTGTTTCGGGGAATGCCCCAGTACAAGTCATTGGCACTATTAATCTCCTGGTCACTCTTAAAGAAGCACATCGGAAAGCATCCTATGACGTACAGTTCATCGTCATCCAAGCTGATTCTGACTACACTGCAATACTCCAACAATCACTCCTTGATGTTTTCCAATCCCGCTCCCACCACTTCCATCCTTGAGGCATTTCATTTTTCGCTCGTTTATTTATTACTATTGTAAAAACCGCAAGCTCGAGCTTGCGAAGAATATCTTTTTGTTATTTGCTTTATTAGTGCCTAATCGAGAAATTGTTTTGTCAGGCTAGGTCGCGCAACAAGATCGAATATATACATTCTCCGGCGGTCGGATTGAGTACTTACATTCTCCACCAATGCTACAGACCATCGCCTAGCCGTCGCAAACTCCCCGCGGGGACGTGCCCCCCTCACGAAGAAGCCGCGAGCAGCCCTCGTGCAAATAAATCCGCAAGTAGCCCTCGTGCAACCCCATGGGGGCCTTCCCCCCTCACGAAGAAGCCGCAAGCAACCCTCGTGCAAATAAAGCCACCAGCAACCCTCGTGCAACCCCGTGGGGGCCTGCCCCCTCACGAAGAAGTCGTGAGCAGCCCTCATACAAATAAAGCCGCGAGCAGCCCTCAGCAATCCCGTGGGGGCCTGCCGCCCTCATGAAGGAGCCGCGAGCAGCCCTCGTACAAATAAAGTTGCGAGCAGACCTCGTGCAACCCCGTGGGGGCCTTCCTCCCTCACAAAAAGCCGCGAGCAGTCCTCGTGCAAATAAAGCCGCGAGCAGCCCTCGTGCAACCCCGTGGGGGCCTGACCCCCCTCACAAAGAAGCCGCGAGCAGCCCTCGTGCAAATAAAGCCGCGAGCAACCCTCGTGCAATCCCGTGGGGGCCTGCCCCCCTCACGAAGAAGCCGCTAGCAGCTCTCGTGCAAACAAAGCCGCGGACCTGAGCCGTGCAAACAAAGCTGCGGACCTGAGCCGTGAAAACAAAGATGCGGACCTGAGCCGTGCAAACAAAGTCGCAGACCTGAGCCGTGCAAACTAAGCCGCGGACCTGAGCCGTGCAAACAGAGCCGCGGACCCGAGCCGTGCAAACTAAGTCGCGGACCTGAGCCGTGCAAATAAAACAGTTAAGATGACATAGAGAAATAATAATGTCATAATAAAACAGAGCTAGAATGATACAGGAGGGACAATCAGTGCTTAAAGGCAACAACAACACATGCTAAACAAAGGGCAAAATACAATACCCTCAACTAAACAATGAAATGCAAATGCACAACGACAAAAATATAAGTGTCACTACTCGTCCTCGACATCCGAGTAAGAATGCTCATCCTCAGAAACATCGGAAAAGCTTAAACAGGATGTGTCACATCCCAGGCTCTTGCTAACAAAGCGAAAGGCCATCGAAACACCGCGCCGGAGTGCTAATTCATAAACATCGTCCATCTGAGGCTCCACTTCCTTGGACCAAATCTCATCACGAACCTCCTTTGCGATCAGTCAATGGTATCGCATATAGTCTAATGATTCCAGGTACTCTACAAATCCTGCATCCTTCAACTCCAACACATAGCCATCAGAGGACAGCATCTCCATGTACAACCCCATATTCGCTGAGTAGGACCCAGAGGCATCAATGGCCAGGATTGGACTAGCTTCAGGCTAGCTTTGTGCTTCAGACCGAAAGAGCTCCCGCCTTGGAGGAGCTCCCGCCTATAAGCGGGCGAGATTGTTCGCGCCAAGCATCGGCCGAGACCCACCAACAACCAGAGGCGGGCGAGAAGGCGACGAGTCCTCTCGATGCCAAAATCTAAGCAGCGAAGGCGTCGAGAGCAGCCTACGATGCGTTGAGTGAGCTCCACTCACTCAATGCCAGGTTTAGAAGCGAAGGCGTCGAGTCCACCCGATGCCGCGTTGAGTGAGATCCACTCACTCAATGCCATATTTAGCAGCAAAGGCATTGAGCCCACTCAACGCCGTGTTCGGCAGCAAAGGCATTGAGCCCACTTAACACCGTGTTCGGCAGCAAAGACATTGAGCCCACTCAACGCCGTATTCAAATCAGTCAAGGATCTCTGAAGAGCTAAAAGGCCTAATCACCCTTTTGCAAAGCATCCACTCCTTAACCAGTCATGATCTCAAGGGGAGCATTGACAACAACACAAATCCACTAGTCTTCTCTCAGTTGTATTTGAGAAAGAGAAGAACACCATAACTCTCTCATCCCCACCTCTGTATAGGGTTTTAATTCCCTTAAAAATTAGGCTCAGGGTTATCGCCGCGACTCAGGGTTCTCGCCGTAGCTCAGGGTTCTCGCCGAGTGGGGCCCAGTGCCCAGGGAAAATTTACTTTATTGTCCCCGGGTAGAATTACCTGCATACCCCCAGGGGCAGTATTTAGTATTTTATAAACAGCAGGATTTGGCTATTGGCAGGCCAGACAGGGGTATTTCAGTAATTTCAGGTCAGCAAAAGGCTATAAATAGACCCATATAGGGCTCCTTAGAAGGCAAGCTTTCATTATTCTCAAAATCCCCAAGTGCTTTCTGAGGAGCTCCAAGCCAAGCTTTGGCTTTAGAGGGGAAGCCTCAGAGATCTTCCGGGTGTGAGGTGGGACCTCCCTGCTGAGGCTTATGGTCAGTTACAGGTTCCTAGTAACCAGTTGAGGGTCGAGGCTTGAGAGAAGTAGGTGTTGGCTACGCCCTAGTTTTTGAACTTTTGTTGAGGTTATTTTTGGATTCAAAAGTTCTAGTGCGGTGAGCGTGGAGGGCAGCCGATACAGGAAAGCCTTGAGTTTGGTCCCATGACTGGATGTGATGGTGAAGGGTCTGGCTCAGGAGGTTCCCCCACCCGGGGAGAGGAGGCAACGAGGAAGATGCTGGAGGATTTCAGGCGATAGGTCCTGCAAACCATCAGCTTGGCCTTCTCGGCGAGGAGTGAGTGGGCGACACCTAAGGTTCCGGTGGAGGTGGTCCCGCTTTTGGGCGAGAATGCCTCTGGGCAGCGCCCCGGGAAGGAGGTCCCGGTAGAGGTTGGCGAGGGAGACATTGCAGCGCAGGATCTCTTCCTAGGCCAGCGCCCCGGGAAGGAGGTTCAAGCAGAGATGGGAGAGAGGGAGGCGGCAGTGCGAGAAATCTTCCCTGGGCACGGTCCCACGGATTGAGCAAGCCAGCCTAGGCTGCGATATGTTCCCTCTCGGCAGGCAGGTGGCGAGATCCCTTTCAGCGAGCTCATCATCTTGGCTCCGGTGCTAGAGGGTTTCCGGGAGCCCGACATGTCTTACTACTCAGGAAAAGGCGACCCTATACAACACATGAAGTGGTTTGAAGACGTGGTTTAAATAAGGAAGATGACGGATGCCTTCAAGTGTCGGCTATTTGCCATCACATTGAAGGAAAAGGCTCGGGACTTGTTTCATCAGTTGTCGGCGAGCTCGATCTACAGCTTTGAGGATCTACGTCGAGGGTTCCTGTTGAGTTTTTCGACGTCGAAGAAGCGGAAGAAGGAGGGGGAGTGCCTGTTTGCAGTGAGACAAAAGCAGGATGAGACGCAGGGTCATTACGTAGACCGGTTTAAGGAAAAGATCCTCTTGGTCCAAGAGGTCCCGGGGTACGTACTGATGCTTGCCTTTACCTTGGGGCTGAGACCAGGCTTATTTAGCATTGAGTTGAAGAGAGTACCTCCCCTCTATTTTGAGGAGCTCATGGAGAGGGCGGCGAAGGAGATAGATTTCAAAAGAGTCAATCCGGCTTTCGCTAAGAAGCTGGCCCGGTTGGCGGAGGACGATGTGAAGGAACCAGCGGCAGGAAGGCAGAGGGAGTAGAGGGAGGCAAGGGAGCCGAGAGAAGAGAGGAGAAGGTAAGAACCCCGAGGGCAGGCGCATCACTAGGAATGGGGGGCCGGGAGCCGAACAACTGGTTGGGTTGGATGCCTCAGGAGGGTCGCCCCCAGGGTCAAGGAGGAGGCTTCCAGGGAAGAGACAACCTCTGGGAGCCGAGAAGGTTCGATCAACCGGCGTGGAGGCAGGGACCGAGGGGTCACTTCCCGCTGCCATAAGAAGCAATAGAGGTTGGTAGAGGAAGAGGAGGAAGAGGAGGAAGAAGAGTCCTAAGAGATAGAAGAAGGGGAGTTTGGGAAGGAAGAGGGGGCAGGGTGGCGTTGCCTTTCTGTGACTTCCACCAGGAGGAAGGTCACGCGACGGCCACCTACCCAGATGTCTTAGAGATGAGAGAAGCTACATGAATGGGGAGGCAAGATCCGTCAGTAAGGATCCTAGAAGTGCAGCAGGTAGAGGGAGAAGATAGGTGCAAGGACAGAGCAGATATGGGAACCCTAGGAGGGATCGGGGTAATCCACGGAGGAGTTGGGATTGAGGCAACTCGCAAGGGTAGCCTTCAGACCATGTGCCGAAGAGGGGTCGCCTCGACCTCCCTGGCTCCCCCCTAGATGAAAAAAATCACCTTTTCATCAGCTAACATGTCGGACTTTGAGGATCCGTTCTGCGATGCCATAGTGATTCAGATAGCAGTGGAGAACTTCACGGTTTCTAGGATACTGGTTGATAATGGGAGTTCTGTGAATGTGATCTTTAAGAAGGCTTTTGACGAGATGAAGGTTGAGGGGAAGAGGGTCCTGGCTTAAGATGGACCGTTGTTTGGGTTCTCTGGAGAGAGGAAGGAAGTAGAAGGGGGTGTAGGGCTGCACGTGAAGTTGGGGGGCATGTCACGGAACTATAGGTTTGTGATTGTGGACACCCCGAGCAGCTACAACGCCATCTTTGGGCATACCCTCATCAGCGCCTTTCACTGCGTCCCCTCCTCAATTCATCAATGTCTCAAGTTCAACAACGGAGGGGTGCAGGTCAGGATTAGGGGGGACCCGAAGGTGGAAAGGCAGTGCTACGTGACAGTGGTCAACACCGTGTCTTGGATGGCCGAAGCGGAAGAGATGGAAGGGAGATGGCGGAGCAGGGAGAGGATGTTGAAAAAGAGGGGGTGAGCCTAGGGGAGGCGAGGAAGGAGAGTGTGGAGGAGCAGAGAGAAGTTGAGTAGGAGGCCTTGAGGGGCGTGGAAGTCAAGCAGCAGCAGGAGAGCCTGGAAGAGGCGATGGAGGTGGAGGAAGAGCAAGCAGTGGGAGTTGAGCAGGAGAGCCTGGAGGAGGAGATGGTGGTGGAGGAAGAGAGAGCAGCAGGAGCTAAGTAGGAGAGGCCGGAAGAGGCAGCGGAGGTTGAAGTAGGAAGGAAGGAGGAGTTGGAGCTAGAAGAAGAAGAAAGGGTCGGCTGAGAGTAGTCACGGCTGGAGCCGGCCGAAGAAGTGGTAGAAATGGAGGTCTTCACCAGCGCAGGTCAGGTGCGGAGGGTGAAGATCAGCGGTGGCTTAAGTCCCGAGGACAAGGAGCAGATGAGAGCTTGCATCCAGAGCAATGTCGACATCTTCGCTTGGAGCGCGGCGGACATGCAGGGCATTGACGCTGATGTGGCTTGCCATCCCCTGAACTTGGACCCCCGAACTCCCCCCATACGCTAGAAGATGAGGGCCATCGCCACCAAGCTGGAGGAGCCTATCCGCGAGGAGGTCAGGAAGCTCCTGGAAGCCGGCTTCATCTCAGAGATCCAGTATCCAGGCTGGATCTCCAACATGGTAATGGTTAAAAAAGGGGGTGGGAACTGGCGAATGTGTATCGATTTCTCTTTATTAAATAAATCATGTCCTAAGGAATGCTACCCCCTGCCTCGAATCGACGCGCTGGTTGATTCAGCCATCGGTTTTTCTATTATGAGTTTTTTGGATACTTTTTCAGGTTATCACCAGATCCGGATGCACCCTCCCGATGTTAAGTACGTTTCCTTCATACCTATGGAGGGGTGCTTCATCTATAAAATGATGCCCTTTGGGTTGAAAAATGCAGGGGCTACCTACCAACACATGATGGATCGAGTCATCCAGGGGCAAAGAGGGAGGAACTTGAAGGTCTATGTCGACGACCTGATGGTGAAAAGCAAGTGTGTGAACTCACACCTACGGGACCTAGAAGAGCCCTTCGCCACCCTGCGGAGATTCAAGATAAGGCTGAACCCCTTGAAGTGTGTCTTCGGGGCCAGCCGTTGGAAGTTCCATGGGCATCTATTGACTCTGGAAGGGGTAGAGCCTAACCCGGATAAGGTGAAGGCTATCCTAGACTTGGAATCACCTCGCGACGACAAGGAGGTCCAGTGCTTGACAGGCAAGTTGGGCTAAGCAGGTTCCTCTCCAGATCAGGGGACAAGAGTTCATCATTCTTCAAGGTGTTGAGGGGCAACCAAAGGTTTGAGTGGACCGCCGAATGTGAAGAGGCCTTCCAAGGGCTGAAGACATAGCTCTCTCAGGCTCCTCTACTTCAAATCCCGAAAGAAGGAGAGGACCTGGCCTTGTATCTAGGGGTAGGAGTGGAGGCCGTGAGCTCCGTTCTGGTCAGAGAAGAGGGGAAGAAGCAGATACCCATCTTTTACGTGAACCGGATTTTGAAGAAGGCGGAGCTCCGTTACCCCATCCTGGAAAAGCTGGCATATGCTCTGATCATCTCGGCAAGGAAGCTTCGGCCATATTTCCAAGCACACTCAATTAGGGTGGTGACTGACCACCCTCTTCTCAGGATCTTCGAAGGGGTAGAGCACTCAGGAAGACTTGCCAAGTGGTCCATCGAACTAAGCGAATTTGACATCTCTTTTGTTCTAAGACTCTCCATCAAGGCACAAGCAGTGGCGGATTTTCTTGCGGACTATGTTGTTGAAGTCGGGGAAGACGATTCGCAGCCACAGGGAGCGTGGAAGATGATGATTGATGGGGCCTCGGGGAAACATTCCCTTGGAGGGGGAGTGGTGTTGGTAAGCCTCCAGGGGGTCTCTATAGAGCAGGCGGTGGCCTACCACTTTACAGTGACCAACAACCAAGCAGAGTACGAGGCTGTGATAGCCGGCCTTCGTTTGGCAAAGGAGCTTAAGATTCGAGACGTGGAGGCCTTCACATACTCGATGGTGGTAGCATCATAGTTCCGAGGGGAGTTTGAAGCTCGGGAACCTACCCTCGTAAAGTACCTATCCAAGGTAAGGGCGATCATCGGAGGGTTTCGATCGTTCTCAATCCAGCATGTCCCCAAGGAGGAAAACGCAGCCGCCGATCGATTGGCAAAATTTGGGCCTCGGGGGGGGGGGGGGGAGGGACCCTCACTGAGCTATTTCGGCCAGCAATTGAGGAGGGGAATTGATGGAGGTAGGTCGCGAACCTTGTGGATGGACCCCTTGGTGACCTTCCTGACCATGGGTGAGCTTCTAAAGGGTACTAGGACACCAAAGGATTCAGGCATAAGGCAGCCCATTACCTAATGTTGGAAGGGGGGTTGCATCGAAAGATATTGTCAAGGCTCTTGGCGAGATGTGTCACTGAAGAGGAGATCCCTAGGATCCTGGGGGAGGTACACTCCGGTGTGTGCGGCAGCCACTCGGGGGGAAAGACGTTGGAGGCAAGAGTGGTAAGGCAAGGGTACTTCTGGCAGACCCTGAGGAAGGATGCAGCAGAATTCACAAGGAGATGCCCAAAGTGTCAGCTATATGCCCCCTCCATCTCTTGCCCACTCAAAGGCTCAGGAGAATTACGTCACCATGGACTTTTGCCATCTGGGTAATGGACTTGGTCGGGCCTTTCCCTCCAGCTAGTTGGCAGAGGAGATTCCTCCTAGTCATGGTCGATTACTTCTCAAAGTGGCTGGAGGTTAAAGCCTTGGCCAAAGTCACCTCACAAGTTATAAGGAACTTCGTCTGGGGGGAGATCATATGCAGACACGGACTACCCCAAGCGATAGTGACGGACAACAGTACCTAGTTTACCAGCGAAGTGTTCATCAGTTTCTGCGCCCAACTGGGGATAGACCTCCGATTTGCCTCTATCCACCACCCTCGGAGAAATGGCCAGGTAGAAGCGGCAAATAAGATCATTGTGAACTTACTTAAGAAAAAAGTGGAGAACTTGAGGGGTAATTGGGTGGAGCAGCTCCCCTCAGTCCTGTGGGCCTTGCGAACGACCCCAAACACGGCCACCAACGAGACCCCATTCAAGATTTCTCATGGGTGTGAGGCGGTCCTTCTAGTAGAGTTCGAATTCCGGTCCCCACGGGTCACGGCCGCGGGCGAAGGAGATGAGAGTTGGAGGTTGGAGAATGAGGAGGGGTTACGCCTCTCACTAGACATGGTGGAGGAACTGCGGGATGTTGCAACCATCATACAAGAGGAGATCAAACTGCGAATGGCCAGATATTTTGATATGCATATCAGGATCAAGCAGTTCGCCAAAGGAGATTTGGTGCTGAAAAAGGTTGACGCGGCGAGAAGCTCAGCTTTCGTAGGCAAGCTCAACCCAAATTGGGAAGGGCCTTACATTGTAAAGGAGGTCCTTGGAACCGGAGGTTACTACCTCCAGGATGTGGAGGGAAGAACCTTGAGCCACACCTGGAGCGGTGATGATTTAAAACGCTTCTACCCGTAAGAGGGGAAGGTGATTGTATTAATACTTTTGAGTGCTATCATAATGTATTCCGTACTTTGATCCATTGTCAACTCTTTTCGTATTAAAAAGTTAGAATAGGGTTTGAAAACTTCATCGACACCCCGAGCTCGGCTCGGCCCCGGGTAGACCTGCTGCGCAGGCTCTCATCTAGCTGGCAGGTCTGAAGGCTCGCCTGTGGGGGAGAGGTTTTGTTTTTGAGAACTTCATCGACACTCCGAGCTTGGCTCGGCCCCATGTAGACCCGATGCGCAGGCTCTCATCTAGCTGGCAGGTCCGAAGGCTTGCCTGTGGAGGAGAGGTTTTGTTTTTGTGAACTTAATCGACACCCCAAGCTCGGCTCGGCCCCAGGTAGACCCGTTGTGCAGGCTCTCATCTAGCTGGCAGGTCCGAAGGCTCGCCTGTGGGGGAGAGGTTTTGTTTATGAGAACTTCATCGATACCCCGAGATCGGCTCGGCCACAGGTAGACCCGCTGTGCAGGCTCTCATCTAGCTGGCAGGTCTGAAGGCTCGTCTGTGGGGGATAGGTTTTGTTTTTGAGAACTTCATCGACACCCCGAGCTCGGCTCGGCCCCAGGTTGACCCGTTGTGCAAGCTCTCATCTAGCTGGCAGGTCCGAAGGCTCGCCTGTGGGGGAGAGGTTTTGTTTTTGAGAACTTCATCGACACCCTGAGCTCGGCTCGGCCCCAAGTAGACCCGCTGCGCAGGCTCTTATCTACCTGGCAGGTCTGAAGGATCGCCTGTGGGGGAGAGGTTTTGTTTTTGAGAACTTCATCGACACCCCGAGCTCGGCTCGGCCCCAGGTAGACCCGCTGTGCAGGCTCTCATCAAGCTGGCAGGTCTGAAGGCTCTCCTGTGGGGGAGAGGTTTTGTTTTTGAGAACTTCATCGACATCCCGAGCTCAGCTCAGCCCCAGGTAGACCCGCTGCGCAGGCTCTCATCTAGCTGGCAGGCCTGAAGGCTCGCCTGTGGGGGAGTGGTTTTGTCTTTGAGAACTTCATCGACACCTCGAGCTCGGCTCGGCCCCAGGTAGACCTGCTACGCAGGCTCTCATCTAGCTGGCAGGTCTGAAGGCTCGCCTGTGGGGGATAGGTTTTGTTTTTGAGAACTTCATCGACACCCTAAGCTCGACTCGACCCCAGGTAGACCCGCTGCGCAGGCTCTCATCTAGCTGGCAGGTCCGAAGGCTCACCTGTGGGGGATAGGTTTTTTTTTTTGAGAACTTCAGCAACACCCCGAGCTCGGCTCGGCCCCAGATAGACCCGCTGCGCAGTCTCTCATCTAGTTGGCAGGTCTGAAGGCTCGCCTGTGGGGGTGGAGGTTTGGTCCTTGGAAATACTTCCACTTGGATGTTCTGAGCTAGACAAGAGACACACCCAAAAGGCATAACAAAGTGGTTGAGGATCTCCTCGGCTGGAAAAGGTCTCGGCCAGGAAAGGTCTCGGCCAGGAAAGGTCTCGGTCAGGAAAGGTCTCGCCGAAAGAAAATTCCTGGCGGGAAGGCCTCTTGGCGAGGGACCCTTGGCAAGACAGTGGGAAGATTTGGGTTAGAAGTTCCGTCCGTTCGCGCAAGGTAAAGAGGGGAGGTCTTCCCTTAAAAGGCCTACGAATGACGCTCCCGGCAAATGGTTCTCGACATAACGCGGAAACGACACGTCTAAGCCTTGAGATCTCGACAGGTTCCCACCTATTGATCGCTGAGGGAGATTAACCTAGGGGGCCAAGGGCCTCAGTGGAAGCGTGCTTGAGAAGCGTTCGACTTCAACAGTTAAAAAAGGAAAAAAGAAAGGGAGAAGAAAAGGAGGGAACCAAACGCAAAACTTACAATATATATATATTCTCAATGTAATTACAAAAAGGGAGCATCTCGCTCATTACAGGCAAAAGAGAGAAAAAGAAAAAAGAAGGGGGGGGGGAGAACCCATCAGGTAGAAGCGTTGTATCCACTCGAGCTCCCGCGGGAGCTCTCGCCTGATCCCTCCCCGGATGTTTCGCCAGCAACCGTGGGGGATTTCGGGACATCCGAGGGAGGGGATTCGGGTGCGCCTGGTGGCTTCGGTATAGGCTCGAAGAGCCAGGGAACGAGCTGGGGAGCGGTAATGATCTTGCAACTCTCATTCAAGCATCCCGCGTCTCGCAACATCTCAAGGGTCAGCCTGAACGTTGCTTGAGCGTTGGTCTGCATGAGCTTGTCGATATCGTACTCCGAGAAATGCCGGCTCCTCAGCATCTCATCCAGTGAAGGAGGAGGAACGATCACGGCTGCCGCCACCTCCATGCGCCGGAGCTGGTCCCTCAGCAGGACGTTCTCGCACCTTACCCTTGACAGCTCCGCGCAAAGTACCGTGCTCTGGGAGGGATCCTGCGTAAGAGAGAAATCGATCAAATACAGAAGACGATGAGCCAAGGATTACAGAGATGAGAGCGAGTGCTTGAAAGATCTCGCTTACCTCCGCCGCTGGGTACAAGGAAAGCTGTTCCATACTTCCATAGCATCCGCCAGCTGTGTCTTCAGAGCCGCCACCTGGGCCACCGCCTGGTCCCGCGCCTTAAGCATCTCGTGAAAGTTGCGATCGATGGTGATGCTCCGGCGTGCACATATATGCGCAAGCTCAAACCCACGAATCAGAGCCCGGATGGAGTCGAAGGCCAGGATCTGTGTGGGCAGTTGATCATAAAGTCCGGAGTTCTCCCAGCTGTAAAGGCCGTAGCCCAACGCAAAGGCCTCGCCGGTGACCTGGTCGCGCTCCGCCCAGCTGGGGAGAAGGGTCAAGACGGAGACTTGGTTGGTCTCAGGGTCCCACTGCAGCAGGGGTCTCCCTTCCGCGTCAAGTCACTTCACGCCGAGACCAAAATTCCTATGCCCCCTAGGCACCTCCTTGGGTGGGGGTCGAATGGAGGTCTCAGAAGCTGCCCCCTCGCCACCAGCCTCGCTTGCGGCTGGAAGGTTCTCGGCGGGGGCCCCGACGCTATCCCTGGCGGCAGCGGTCATCTCGTTGGCCACCTACAGGACCTCTTCGAAGGACTGGCCTGGTGCGAGAGGTCGGATGGGCGCAGTCGCCACGGATTTCCCTTTATCGGCTGCGGTCGGCTTTGGTCTTTTCAGCGGCCGGGACGAAAAGGCGTTGGGCTTTTGCTTCCCGACACTGGTCGAAGGAGGCGAGGCTGGCTCGTCCCGACAGGCTTGAGCCGCGGATTTCGCGAGAGACAGCGAATCTCTCGCAGCCTGGCCCTCGGTACCCTGAGTCTCGGCAAAGGGTGGGTGCAGAGGAATTTCTCGCTCTCCTGCAAAGACGACAATGCTCAGCGTTAAAGTTTAGAACGGGAATACTGAGTTAAAGGCAAGACCGTACCTTCGACGGGAGGGACGGCGGGGAGAGAATCGACGTCCCGCCTAAGAAATTGGACGTCGAACTCCTTCGTCCCGAAGAACTCCAAAAGGGCGCTCTCGCGCGACCCTAGGGCGGGCGGCTTGTAAGCAGCGTCCTCGTATTAAACGAGCGTGGGAGGAATGTTGTCGAAGTTGCCGGAAACAAAGACGAACTTCTCGCCCCAGTGGTGGTGTTTGTTGGCGAGACTGGTGGTCTTGAGCAGTTTCCCAGAGAAGAAGACCACTCCCCCCTTAGCGCGGAAGATGAACAGCTTCCGGAAGATAGGAAGGCTAAACTCAATCCTCTCGGATCGCATGTAGCAGATTAGAGCTACCAGGATGGCGACCGAGTTTGGATTGAGTTGGGCAGGAACAACACTGTAGTAGCTGAGGGCCTGGCGCACCTTGGGCCAGAGGGGAAGGCGGAAGCCCACCTCGAAATGCTCGAGGGGGATGGCGAGCTCTCCCGCTCTCGCGCTATTGACCTGATCATCATTGCCCGGGTTTCTCGCAGTGAAGCCGGCGGGAACGTAACGGAAAACGATTAGCTGGTACTCCTCCAGGGTCAGGCGGAAAGAGGGGAACTGGTGCTTTTGAAAGGCTTCCGCGCATTTGGAGGGTCCCTCGCTTTCACCCGACATCGTGTTTAGGGGATTGAGTGCGAGGTCTCAAGGAAGGAGGTGAGAGCAAAAATTAGGCGAGAACGAGGTAAGAAGGCGGAAGCAGGGGAAATTCTCGGCAAAGTGCGAGAACCACAAAGGAGGAAGATGAGGGTTCCGGGTCGGAAAAATAAATGTGTTTGGTGGACTCCTCTATTTATAAGAAACTGTGGTGATGATGACTTTTCTAAAAAAAAGAAAAATAAAAATAGCTGCGGCGGTACAGGAGCCATGCCCCAAGTCAACGGCACCTCAGGTTCCGACCTGGGATGACAGCGACCAGCCGACAGTTTAGGTTCGCGCAAGTGTTTCGAGACGACCACGTAAAACAGAAAGGAAAACAAAAACAGAGATCGCTTCGCCGGGCGAGAGCTAAATAACAAATAATAATTGAAAGGTTACAAATAAGCAGTCCAAAATAAAAAGAAACAGGGTACATTGCGAGAAGGGAAGGCCGAGGGGTGAGAGGTGGCGAGACTTCTTCAATCAATACGGCTCCCAGCGCCATCATCCTTGCTCCCGCCGTCAAGTCCTCGGGGGCGCCAGCGGGTTGTAGTAGGAAGACAGGGTGGTGCACCCTAGGTTGATCAGGCGAGCTTGGTCTCGAATCCGCGCGATACACCTCCCAGGGGAAGACTCGGCGGTAGACCCACCCGGTCGCTCCGTCTCGCCAAATAAATAGTCGCGCTCAAGGGCCTCCAGCCTCTGCTCCACCATCTCGCGAAATTCTCTCGCCGTAGTGGCACGGGCCCGCTCCCGCCGCACAAGCTTCGACAGAAGGGATGCAATCTTCTTCCCTCACCTCTTCACGGTCCCGGCGTCATTCACAATGTCCTCCATCTCGTCAGATGAAGGGAGGGGGGAGCTCTCACCATCCTCCCCCTCTCTGTCTTAATCGTCGTCTTCATCATCTTCATCGGCCCCTGTCCGCAAGTCCGGATCCTCTGAGAAAATAGTTTCATGGTTACGGAGAGAGCTGAGTAAAAGCTATGGTAATGTTTCGCATACCTGCAGCAGGGCGAGAGCCACTGGCCGGCGGCAGGTGAGAAGACCCGGGTCCCCACTCAGTCCCATAGAGGAGGTGGAGCGGCTTTCCGCGCCCTGGGCGAAAAGTCTCGCGCACAGTGATCCTGGCCTGGCCGGAAGCAGGGGGGAAGTCGTCCTCTCTCACGAGATGGCTGGCCTCCTTTGAAGCTATGGAGTGGTCAATAAACATCCCTCCCACCAGTACGGCTGGATTAGCCGCTTGGCCAAATAAGTTAGAAGCCATTATTTTGTTATCCCGGGTGGCGAGACCCGGGTTGGCGGAAGTTGTTGGGTATTACATCCACAATAGACCTGATTTGAAGAAGAGCCTGAACAAGCTAAGTTGAATTGACAATGTATTTGACAATTCTATCAAGTTGTGCTTGCAGCTATTCCATGCTAAGTACACACCAATGTCAGAGTGTAGTGGGTCAATATACACGGGTCTGCGCAACGTAATCCCTCGTTGTGTAGATAAGTGTGTTGATCCACGTGTGCTTTCTCTATTGGAGTGTACTTATTTTCAAGTACAGGGTCAAGGTAGATCAAGAGCAAAAGAAGGAGCAAGGATGGGTCAAAGACCAAGCTATCAAAAGAAGGAAGGAGGAAAATTCATCCAAGTAAGAATCGACGGGTGTCGTTAGTGATTCCCGCCGACTTCGACGGGAATCACTAAGTGACTCCCGCCGACTACTTCCGGCCGGCAAAGTCAGAAATTCTGCCAAGGCAGAATCGATGGGAGTCGGGAGTGATTCCCGCCAACATCGACGGGAATCACCAACGATCCCGCCGATTTTGTCTTAGGAAGATTTCGCCGCTCGCTGGACCGGTCCAGATCGCCTTGCTCATTTCGGCAAAAACTCGGAATTTCCAAGGTGGGCCCCACAATGGTCTTTTAGGGTTTGCCTTTGGGTATAAATACGATGTAATTCCCGTTGTTTACGGTACACACTGGAATACGAAAAACAGAATAAGTCGGCCGTGACCTAGCCGATCGCGGAATCCGCCGATCGCACGTCGTCGCTCGCAAGGTTGTCACCGCCGCTGATCTGAGCTCGTCTCTGATCGTTCGACGACAGCACCGAGGCAAGCAGCCTGTCTCACGTGTCTCTCTCGAGATCTCTTGTCATCTGATTCGTTGAACGAGACTTTTTCTCCCTTCCGAATCGGTTGAGACGTTTGATCCGACTTAGATCGTTCGAAGACCTAGCTTGCTTTGTCAAGAAGTTTGGATTTACAAAGCATCGCCGCCGCCGATCTTGACAAGATCCATTCCAAGTGAGAAATCCGGTTGTGGACTCTTCGTACTTTTCGTGCAAATTTCAACGAACGAAGAAGGACATCGGAATCTCCATAAAGCATTGTTTGTATTTTTATTTACATTCAATTTTGTTGTAAAGGAATTTTCATTCCTATTTGTAATTGTTGGGTGCAACCCGCTGTGGTGGAGTTGTGACTCCGTTGTTGGAAGGGTTCCTTCCGTGGTTAGGGGAGCGTTGCTCCTAGTGTGAGGATTGGATTTCAATCTGTTTGGAGAAGTGACCGAGTCATCCCTTGGTGGGAGATAGATCGAAGGGGGAAAGTGGACGTACCCAAATCGGGGAACCACTATGATTCTTTGTGTGTTTTCTGTGTTTTGTTTGCTTACTTGTGCAGGTTAATTTAATTCCGCAAAAGACTGCACGACACCTATTCCCCCCCCCCCCCTTTATAGGTGGATTAGGTTGACACTGGATACTTTTAAGTGATATCAAAGGGAGGTTACTCATCAATAAGGTTAACACCTTGAGTAAGATCCTGTGTCTAGTGTCAAGAAGAAAGAAGATCTCAGGAATGGACAGACTCAAGTATACAGGAAAGATTCTAGTATGCACCAAGCTGAATTTTCCCATCTGGAAGGAAAGGATCAGGTTCTATATGGAAGCAGTCAATCCCCGACTCTTCATGATAGTGGAGGAGGGCCCTCATATCCACACAAAGGCCTCCACCATTGATCCGACCAAGATGGTGCCCAAGAGGCTCTCCGAAATGGATAAGGATGAGATGGTGCTTGTCGGCCTAGACAAGAAAGCTCAAAACATTTTAGTGAGCGCCGTCGATGATTCAATGATGCAGAATTTTAGCAATTGCAGGACTGCCAAGGACATCTGGCTCTGCCTGACCATTCTGATGGAGGGAACAGATGAAGTAAGTGATGATCGAAGATCACTTCTGAACCAGAAGTATAAGGCCTTCAGGCAAGGTCCCAAGGAAGAAATCATAGTGACATTCGAGAACTTCCTGAAGATCGTTAATGCCCTGAAGGGTTATGGCAGAGTGTTCACCGATGGTGAACTAAATGACAAATTCCTTAGATACCTGACTAAGGAATGGGACACCAAGATCTGCGCCATCAGAGAGTTTGGCAAGCTGGAAGAAACGTATCCCCAGATTCTGTTTGGGAAGTTAATGTCCTACGAGCTTCAGCTGAACACCAGGAAAGCTGAAGAGGAGGCCGATAAGGCTGCAGCCAAAGAAAAGACTGTGACCCTGAAAGCTAATAGCTCAAGGAAAGGCAAGGGTGCAGCCTCATCCCGCTCTCGGAGAAAGGCTGAGTAAGAAGACTCTGAGCCATGCTCATCCGGCTCAGAGCTATCTGAAGAAGAATTCTCTTTCATCACTCGAGAGTTCAAGAAGTTCCTCAAGATGAGGAATCAGAGAAAAGGAGATGGCTCCTCCTCCAGACATCAGAAGAAGAATTACTCTTCTGATAGGTATGATTCTAAACAGAACAAACATCATTCTGCTGACATTATCTGCTTTGGGTGCAATAAGCCACGCCACGTCATTGCTGACTGCCACCAAAGCAAGAGAGATAAAGGGAAAGGAGAGGAGCACAAGTCCTCTTGAGACAAGAAGAAGGATAGGAGCTATATTGCCAAGAAGCCAAAGACACTGAGTGAATCTGACTCATCAGACTCTAGTAATGATGAGGAAGCCTACTTCAGGCTAATGGGTCGCTCCGACTCAGATGGAGATTGTCCCCCATTTACTGGGAAGGTAAAAGATCGCACCCCCCCCCCCCTCTCTAACTCTGACTCTGAGTCTCCTGAAGATGATCACGAGGACAGCCCATCTTCCCGTGAAGCTGAACTCCTCGAAAAGTATGAGCTCCTGCTCAATACATTTGAAGAATGCCGAAAGAGGTTAAGCGCTCAGAAAAAGGAAGTCAAATTCATTAAGGCTGAGGGAGTGTCCCTAAGAGAAGAGATCACTGGCTTGATATCTCTCCGACAGGAACACCTGGACCTGACTTCTGAGCACTCAGATTCTCTAAGGCTCCTTGACCAAAAGCAGGAAGAAAATAACAAGTTAGAAGAACAGCTTACGGCCGAGAGGAAGATTGTCAAAAGCTTCTCTATACTCAAGACCGTTCTTCCTCTGGTTAATGAACTCTCTGCTCAGGCTAAGGGGGCTGGCTTAGGGCATGTGTCTTAGCCTGATAAATAATCCAGGAGAAACAAAAATCAGAGGAAAAATAAGGCTACTAATAAGGCCTCTACTGCAGAAAAGGGAAAGGCCCCACTCGGTCATATTTCATTCTGAAAGCCTAGCTTTCCCTGCAATGAGCATGAATTTGAGTCAACCTATGGTCACCTCTTCCGG
Organism: Platanthera zijinensis; assembly: GCA_039513925.1. Lineage (NCBI taxonomy): Eukaryota > Viridiplantae > Streptophyta > Magnoliopsida > Asparagales > Orchidaceae > Platanthera > Platanthera zijinensis. Next base: position 70,093,873 of record CM077096.1, read on the forward strand.
CCCTCGGTTGAAAAGCCCAAGAGCCGGTATGATGGATGGACCTTCCCCTGCAACTACGGTGAGAGTGTCTTCAAGGCACCTTATGAGTAAATCCAAGTGGAGAATTATGGCCACTTCTCTAGCAGCCATAATAGGAAGCAGGCACCAAAGGCCAAGCCTGTTATACAGAAGGAACAGGAAGTGAAGAAATCGTGTGACTGCTGTCATCATGATGCCTCCACCTCCAGATCCAAGGCCCTGGCTGGACCCACCATTCCAAGGGTGAAGCAGGAGCCTAGGAAACGGTACAATAGGTTTGACTGTTGGTGCTGTGGCAAAGTTGGTCACTTTGCCGTGGATTGCTGGTTTAATCCAAGAAACAATGAGACTCCTCATGTTAGCAATGTGAGGCCGACCACTCATAGGGTTAATCACCCGAGGGGGAGTGTGCTAACAAGGAATCTAGGACCCAAGTCCGATTGGGTTCCTAAGGGAAACTAATTCTGTTTTGCAGGTATGTCCAAAGGCCACCAAAACGCCAATCTGGTACTTGGACAGTGGATGTTCCCGGCATATGACCGGAACAAGAAGCCTGTTGCGTGATTACTCCCCAGTCGAAAATGGACCCAAAGTCATCTTTGGAGGATCAGATCGAGGAGTCACCAAGGGTTATGGTGCAAGGCTTGAACAACTAAGTCTAGATGAGACTGCTAAAAATGAAGCTCCCAAGTACGTCAAGGTCTCCACCTCAACACCAACTGGAGAAGATGAAGGTCAGGATGGGGAGATTCTCCCAGAAGAGGGAGGAGCCTGAGAAGCTGTAGGAGCTCCAGATGCCAGACTCTTAGAGCTCAGACACGTGAAGGATCACCCAAGAGATCAGATCATAGGAGATCCTCGGGACGGTGTCAGAACTCGCAGAGGTACAATTAACGAGATTCTGAACCTTAGTTTTCTGTCACAGGTTGAGCCAAAGAAGTTCGACGAAGCGAACAAAGATGCGTCGTGGATATTGGCCATGCAAGATGAACTTCATCAATTCGAACGATGCAACGTCTGGACGCTAGTTCCCAGACCAAAGAAATAGAATGTGATCGGCACTAAGTGGATCTTCAAAAATAAACTGGATGAACACGGTGTCATCATCAAGAACAAAGCCAGACTGGTGGCTCAAGGATACAGACAGGAGGAGGGGATTGACTTCGACCAAACCTTTGCACCAGTTGCAAGGCTCGAGGCGATCAGGTTGTTCCTAGCGTATGCCTCTCACAAAGGATTCACTGTCTATCAGATGGACGTGAAGTCTGCTTTCCTGAATGGATATTTAAAAGAGGAATTATACGTCACGCAACCCCCAGGTTTTGTTAATCCAACTCTCCCTGATCATGTTTACTTTCTTAATAAAGCATTATATGGCTTAAAACAAGCTCATCGAGCTTGGTATGAGACTCTGTCTAGTTTTCTTCTTGAGAACAAGTTGTCGGAGGAAAAATAGATAAGATATTGTTTCTTAGGGAAGTCAAAGGCAAGATTTTGCTGGTGCAAATCTATGTCGATGACATAATATTTGGCTCAACGGATAACAACCTATACAAGAAGTTTTCCAAACTTATGCAAGGGAAGTTTGAAATGAGCAGTATGGGAGAGCAGAAGTATTTCTTGGGACTTCAAGTGAAACAGTCTGAGGATGGAATTTTCATCTCTCAGACGAAGTTCACAAATGAACTCCTCAAGAAATTTGGAATGGAGAGTGCAACCTCTATGAGGACTCCAATGGGATCCACTATGTCTCTGGACAAGGATGAGAAAGGGAAACCTTTTGATGAAACCAAGTACAGAAGCATAATTGGATCCCTGCTCTACCTTACTACTAGTAGACCGGATATTATGTTTTTCACATGCGTTTGTGCCAGATATCAGGTGAACACTAAGGAATCTCATTATGTCGCTGCAAAGCGGATTCTTAGATACCTTAAAGGTACACCAAATCTTGGCTTGTGGTACCCAAGAAACAATGATGTCGAGCTGATAGGATTTTCAGATGCTGACTTTGCAAGAAGCATGGATGATAGGAAAAAGCACTTCCGGGACGTGCCAATTCCTCGGAAGAAGGCTAATATCGTGGAGCAGTAAAAAGCAAAACTTTGTCGCAACCTCTATGGCTGAATCTGAGTACATCTTAGCAGGCAGCTGTTGCGCACAACTTCTATGGATCAGAAATCAACTCGAAGATTATGACTTGCAGTTCAGAGAAGTTCTCATGTATTGCGACTCCTCGAGCGCAATTGCAATTGCGAACAATCCAGTGTTGCACAGCAGAACAAAGCATATTGAAGTGCGCTACCACTTCATTCGGGAGCATGTGGAGAACAAAGATATATCTCTCTGATATGTCTCCACGGATAAGCAGATTGCAGATATCTTCACGAAGCCACTAGACGAGGCCAAGTTCAATTTCTTCAAAACTGAACTCGGCATGCTGAACTTTGAAGATTGAAGACTGAAAGGCTCAAGGCTCTTGGATCAAGGGGAAGCATCTGCTAGGAAATCAAGATCGGGCACAGATGCAAGAACTGAGGGGGAGCATTTTGCTCCAAGTGAAGTCCCAGGTTTACAGAAGCTGAAAAAGGGGAGATTACCCTCTCGGCCAAGGCTAAGGAAAATGGTACTGAATTCCACACTCAACTGAATTTGCTCTCAAATAGGCCACAAAGGCTATGTTGCTCTCAGATAGGGGGAGATCACCTCGGCTAAGGCTATGTTGCTCTCAGGAAAATAGTAATGAATTCCACACTCTACTGAATTTTCATTTTATGATTTTCATTTCCATCTGTTCTATTCACCTTAGCGTGTATGGTTTAGGCTTCTTCAAATAGGGGGAGATTGTTGGGTATTGCATCCACAATATACCTCATTTGAAGAAGAGCCTGAATAAGCTAAGTTGAATTGACAATGTATTTGACAATTCTATCAAGTTGTGCTTGCAGCTATTCCATGCTAAGTACACTCCAATGTCAGAGTGCAGTGGGTCAATATACACGGGTCTGCGCAACGTAATCCCTCGTTGTGTAGATCAGTGTGTTGATCCACATGTGCTCTCTCTATTGGAGTGTACTTATTTTCAAGTACAGGGTAAGGTAGATCAAGAGCAGAAGAAAGAGCAAGGATGGGTCAAATACCAAGCTATCAAAAGAAGGAAGGAGGAAAATTCTTCCAAGTAAGAATCGACGGGAGTCGTTAGTGATTCTCGCCGACTTCGACGGGAATCACTAAGTGACTCCCGCCGACTACTTCCGGGCGGCAAAGTCAGAAATTCTGCCAAGGCAGAATCGACGAGAGTCAGGAATGATTCCCGCCGACATCGAAGGGAATCACAAACGACTCCCGCTGATTTTGCCTTAGGCAGTTTTCGCCGCTCACTGGACCGGTCCAGGTCGCCTTGCTCATTTCGGCCAAAACTCGGAATTTCCGAGGTGGGCCCCACAACGGTCTTTTAGGGTTTGCCTTTGGGTATAAATACGATGTTATTCCCATTGTCTACGGTACACACCGGAATACGAAAAACAGAAGAAGTCGGACGTGACCTAGCCGATCGCGGAATCCGCCGATCGCACGTCGCCGCTCGCAAGGTTGTCGTCGCCGCTGATCTCAGTTCGTCTCTGATCGCTCAACGACAGCACCGAGGCAAGCAGCCTGTCTCAAGTGTCTCTCTTGAGATCTCTTGTCTTCTGATTCATTGAACGAGACTTTTTCTCCCTTCCGAATCGGTTGAGACGTTTGATCCGACTGAGATCGTTCGAAGACCTAGCTTGCTTCATCAAGAAGTTTGGATTTACAAAGCATCGACGCCGCACTTGCTTGCTGCCACTGATCTTGACAAGATCCATTCCAAGTGAGAAATCCGGTTGTGGACTCTTCGTACTTTTCGTGCAAGCTTCAACGAACGAAGAAGGACATCGGAATCTCTATCAAGCATTGTTTGTATTTTTATTTACATTCAATTTTGTTGTAAAGGAATTTTCATTCCTATTTGTAAGGGTTGGGTGCAACGCGTTGTGATGGAGTTGTGACTCCGTTGTTGGAATGGTTCCTTCCGTGGTTAGGGGAGCGTTGCTCCTAGTGTGAGAATTGGATTTCAATCTATTTGGAGAAGTGACCGAGTCGTCCCTTGGTGGGAGATAGGTCGAAGGGGGAAAGTGGACGTACCCAAATCGTGGAACCACTATAATTCGTTATGTGTTTTCTGTGTTTTGTTTGCTTACTTGTGCAGGTTAGTTTAATTCCACAAAAGACTGCACGACACCTATTCCCCCCCCCTTTATAGGTGGATTAGGTTGACACTATATACTTTCAAAAGATGATGCTACGGGAAGTCAATTCGACAGTAGGGGAGGCTACCATTGAAATGGTGAGAAAGGAGCAATAGAGAAAAGTATACCTACGGTTCTCGGAGAGATAGCCGAAGGAGTGGCCTCTGTAGCCCGTGGTCGATCCTCGGGAGGGGGAGACGACAAGTCCGGAGGCACCAGCGGGGGCCCAGCATCGCCGTCTCGAGCCGCTTCCTGCGAGAAGTATTCCATCAAATGCCAACCCCTCCGCGTAACCAGCTCGCGATTTTGATGATCAGCAAGTCGGAGAGACATACCTTCTGCGGAGGGGAAGCATCATCCGCTCGATCGAGAGTCAGGGTAGGTGAGTCCCTGTTCTCGCGAGAAAGGTCCCGCTGGACCACCTTCGCCTTCTTCTTCTTCTTCTCTTTCTTCTTCTTTAGCGGGGAAGGATTAGCGGCTGGTGTCTTTCTCGCCAACCAAGGAGCAACCATAGCACTGTTTGCCAGGGCTCGCGCCTGAGCCGCATTGATGCGGTCTTGGAGGTCTTGCGGGAGCGGCTTGTCAACACGTTTGGAATGCATGGCGAGATCACGCGAAAGCTCAGTGAGGAAGCAGCGACTCAGGGGCAGACTTAGACCGTCTATTAGCACGTGTATATATAGAGCTATGGGATGGCCCACCAAAAAGATTCTCTTTTTTGAGGTGACACGTGCCCAACGAATATTTATGGGTTGGACGTGTCTTTTCGAGCGCAAAGCTAGCTCAAAAAGAGCGAGGATTGTGTACAACCCCATATTCGCTGAGTAGAACCCAGAGGCATCAACGGTCAGGATTTGACTAGCTTCAGGCTAGCTTCAGGCTTCAAGCCGAAAGAGCTCCCGCCTTGGAGGAGCTCCCGCCTATAAGGGGGCGAGATCGTTCGCGCCAAGCCTCGACCGATACCCACCAACGACCAGAGGCGGGCGAGAAGGCGTCGAGTCCTCTCGATGCCAAAATCTAAGCAGTGAAGGCGTCGAGAGCAGCCTACGATGCGTTGAGTGAGCTCCACTCACTCAACGTCAGGTTTAGTAGTGAAGGCGTCGAGAGCAGCCTACGGCGCGTTGAGTGAGCTCCACTCACTCAATGCCAGGTTTAGCAGCGAAGGCGTTGAGTCCACCCAACGCCGCGTTGAGTGAGCTCCACTCACTCAAGCCGTGTTCGGCAGCAAAGGCATTGAGCCCACTCAACGCCGTGTTCGGCAGCAAAGGAATTGAGCTCACTCAACGCCGTGTTCAGCAGCAAAGGCATCAAGCTCACTCAACGCCGTGTTGAGTAAGCTCCACCCACTCAATGTCGTGTTGTGTGGAGGCGGGAAGGTTCTCGGCTCAGGGTTCTCGCCGCAACTCAGGGTTCTCGCCGCGGCTCAGGGTTCTCGCCGAGTGGGGCCCAGGGCCCAGGGAAAAATTACTTAATTGTCTCCGGGTAGAATTACTTGCATACCCCCAGGGGCTGTATTTAGTATTTTATAAACAACGGGATTTGGCTATTGGCAGGCCAGACAGGGGTATTTCAGTAATTTCAGGTCAACAAAAGGCTATAAATAGACCCATAAGGGCTCCTCAGAAGGCAAGATTTCATTATTCTCAAAATCACCAAGTGCTTTCTGAGGAGCTCCAAGCCCAGCTTTGGCTTTGGAGGGGAAGCTCTCAGAGATTTTCCGAGTGTGAGGTGGGACCTCCCTGCTGAGGCTTTGGGTCAGTTCCAAGTTCCTAGCAACCATTCGAGGGTCGAGGCTTGAGAGAAGTAGGTTTTGGCTGCGCCCTGGTTTTTAAACTTTCGTTGAGGTCATTTTTTGCTTCAACACTCCACTTGTGCCTTCGCCGCCCGAAGCTGAGTCTCAAGGCCGGTGGCTTCCTCCCGCATTGCCTGTAACTGGGTCTCTAAACCTGAAGTCTCCTCCTTCGAATGCTTCAACATCTGGGTGGTCCTCTCCACCAGCATCTTCTCCACTTCCAATGTCGCGCGTGCATCCTCTAGCTCGGATTTCAGCCCTGATCCGATCCGACGGAACTGCACAATATCTCGATCATGCTCCTCCTTCAAGGAGCCAAGCGAGCTTGACGTCGACCGGAGCTTCTCCTAAAGAGCAAGGTACCCATCCTTCAAACTCACGTAATGATCATTCCAGGTTACCGCAATCCGTGCCAGGGTCTCTATCTGCATAAGGAAAAGGCAAAAGTTAGCACCAAATAGCAAAGAAAAATGAGAAAAGGAATCTTGGAAATAAATCAAGGCATTACCGCATCACTCATTGCCCTCAAGGAAGAGGACATCCGCGGAGCCGCAGTATCCAAAGATACCTGAGGAACTGGGGACACAAAAATATGCACCTCGGGAGTCGACTCATGACAAGCGTCAGAAGAAGCCACTGCCACTACCGCATCAAGGTCACCAGGAGGGGCTGCCAACACTTTCCTCTTCCGGTCCCCTCCTTGAGAAGTCCCGGCAATCTGAGCTGTGTCCAAAGAGATACCACACCACAATAAGCATCTCTCCTCCACATAGATGAAAATATTAAAAAGGTGGTTGGCTAGCTCGCGAGGCTCGGAAAACCCAAGCACCGGGGAAAATTCTCTCTCATTCCCCCTCATACGGCGACAACGATCAGGCAGCATATCCCACACCTCGGGAAGGTCCCAGGAATTCCTAACATACCCAAACAAAGTGTTACCATATCGGCGATCCTTACGGGATTCAAACTCCAACCAACTTTTGTTGCTATGGACCTCCACCCGCTCGCCACTATCAGAATGAACATCGCATCAATCTCGAAATTGGTCCAGAGAAAACCGACCTCCATGCTCATGAAAGAAGGCAACTAAGCCCAAAATTCGGGCAATTCCAACCGGGACAAACTGAGAAATCGGCACCCCACAAAACTTCAGGATCTCGATCACCTCCTCGCATGGAGGGAAACAAAAGTCGGACCTCAAGGAAACTTCGCAAATCGTCAACCAGCCACGAGGAGGATTCTGGACTCGCTCGTCGGGACGCAGAATCCTCACCTCCAAGTCAACGGGAAACCCATATTTCAACGCTGTCATCGGTCAAAGAGGAGCGTAGGCGCATCGTACCAGAAGAACGCTTTGAGACCTGCGCAATACAAAAAATAAAAGAATCAGGTTTACCAAATAAGTAATAAAAGGTTAAGAATCGCGCAACCAATAACATGCAGCCCAAGTGCACGCCTGCATGCAGGAGCACACACAGCCAAGGAAAAGCCCACTCGCACGCAAAAGCAGGTACGTGCGAACCCGCACGCGGGCAGGAGCATGCAGCTTGGTGCGCGCGCACCCGTGTGCGGAAAGGGGAGCGAGGCCTAGTGCGCACGCCCCCACACGGGGCTTGAAGCGCGCACCCGTGCGCGGCCGAGCGAGTGATCGGGCGCGTGCGTGAGCGGGCGCGCGCGCGAGCGGGAGCGCCCGCGCGCGGCTTGACGCACGCCTGATGCGCGCTCTCCCGCGCGCGACCTGGCGCACGCGCACCCGCGCGTAGCCTGGTGCGCGCCCCCGCACGCGTGCGCCTACCCGCGCAGGAAGGTGCGCGCGGTCAAAACCGCGCCCACCCTCGCACACGCATAGCTAGCCGCACGCATACCCGTGCACGCCTACCTCGGCCTTGTTCAGCTTCCTCGCCGGCCGTCTCTCCTTCGGAAACTTTCTTTCCCGTACCTTCGAAGCACCTCCTTTTACAGTCTCCGCCTTCTCTCCGAAGGTTGTCATGACAGCAGGGAAGAAGACGGCAGCAGGAAAATCCTTATTCTCTTGATCACTTCGCTCTCCAACAATAATGATTTGGGGGGCAATTGATAGGTTACACCTCTATATATAAGAGGAATTCCCCCATGATCTCCTCCTAAAATGAGGGATCATGGGGTTGACTAAGTCAACCTCCTCCACCCATAACTCCCCATGATGAGGAAAACATGGGGAGTGGGCCCACTCCCTCTCTCTCCACCAAAAACCGCCCAACTTTTGGGGGAAACCGCCGCAAGTCGCACCGCCGCCGCCCGCCGGGCAGGCCGCCACCGTCGTCGCCCGCCGGGCAGGTCGCCACCACCGTCGGGCTGGCCGCCGCCGACCTGCCGGCAGGCCGCAGGCCTTGCCGCCGCAGGCCGCGGCCAAGCCGCCGCTAGTAAGGCCACCGCCGGCCTGGCCGCCTGACCGCCGTCCTTGCCGCCGCAGACCGCGGCCAAGCCGCCGCAGCCGGCGAGGCCGCCGGCCGGGCCTGGCCGCCAGCTGGGCCGCCAGTCAGGCCGCCACCGCCTCCGGCCGTTCCGATGTCGTCTTAGCCGCCGGCTAGGCAGCAGCCGACCAAGCCGCCGGTCTAGTCGCTGGCCAGGTCGCCGCCTGGCCGCCGCCCGCCCGCCTCTAGCGCCCGGCAGCCCCATCACCATAGACGACTCGCCTGTCGTCCGATCATGGTGGGATTTCCTCGCCTTCCGATCTGGTGGGTAACCACCCACTAACCCATCAAGTTAGTTGTGGGGCCCACCATAATCCTCTCCCGGAGGCTATAAAAGGAGCCCCAGAGCCTCCTCATAATTCACTTTTTGTCTCCCCGTCATCTTCTTCCTCAGGTGATAGCTCTGTCAGTCTCCTCCCTCGAGTCATCCTCCAGCCACCTCGAACCACTAGTGGGCCACCAGCAATAAAACGCCTAAGTCCCGGAAGAAGCAAGAGGAGGAGGAAGACGACCACTACAAGAGGATGAGATCCGAAGCCACGCTTCAGACTTCAATACACCAGAGCCATCCCTCGACTGCCAGTATCTAAGTCTTTCCCGCAGAGCAGCCTGTTGCCCGCTGGGAACCGAAATCTCTCTCTCACCCCCCAAGTTGTAATAGGGTGCGACCTGTCGCCCCTGATTCTCCGATTGCATTATACCTGCAGATAGCTAGTGGATTTTGACCGGCACAGATCCGGTCACGTGGTTTTTTACCCGGTTGAGGGGTTTTCCACGTCATCACGTCTTGTGTCAACCTCTTATTTTCAGTGACTGTGTGCGCGCTCGACCGCTCCGTAAGCTAAGATGGTCCAAGTAAAGCCGGTCCGACCGGGGCATCAAGTTAGTCCGCAACAGAGTTCAAGAGGTATAGACATGAAAATGTCATTTTTGCTTTTGAATGAGGTTTTGACAAATTTCTCTTTTTGACACGGAGTGCATAAGGAGTTCAAACTACCGCTTAGTTTTGAAAGTCCATGAACAAGTTTATGTTTCGATAGTTTGACAATTAGTTTACTTCCTGAATGTCCTAGTCACCTATGCCAAAAATCTAATTTTTCATTCTTGGTAACTAAGCATTTCAAATTAGAAGTATATATATCTTCAAAACTAATAGTGTACACATTATGAGCTCTATAAGCAGTAAACAAAACATTATTCGTTTTAACCTCTATAATATTGCAGGTGTTTGTAGAGGATTCAAATAGTACGTTCAAGACTTTATCACAGAGTTGACTAATTGAAATTAAATTATGCTCAAGTCCATCTACAGACAATACATTTGAAATTGAAAATGCTTTGTTACCTATAGTGCCGATTCCAAGAATGCGTCCTTTATTTTTGTCCCCGAATGTCACCATGCCCCCCTTCTTCTTCTCTAGGCTAAGGAACTTGTCTTTATCTTCAGTCATGTGCTTGGAACACCAAGAGTCCAAGTACCACACGTTCTTAAATTCCTTAGCCTGCCAACCACCTAAAAGGAAGATGAGGGTAAAGATCTGGTTACCCAAGTTGTCCCGCCCATATGATAGGTAGAAGACTTTGGTAGCCAAACTTGTATAGTTTTCTTGGCACCTTTCCTCAGACACGAGCCGGATGTGTCGACACTCAAGGACATCCATCACCGCCAAGTGTAATTTGTGCAAGACGTCGAGCGAGACGGTCTGTCGTCCGCCGGGTGCAAAGTATTCTCTCACCTCCAGATTGTAACAAGGAGTGGTTTGTCGCCCTCGATTCATCAAACCGATTGTAACAACGAGTAAATAGTGGACTTTGACCGACACAGTCTCGGACCCGTGATTTTTTACCCGGTTGAGGGGTTTTTCCACGTTAAAACTTCGTGTGTACAATCAAGCTATCTCATTGATTGTGTGCTCGCTCGACCATTCCGAGAGCTAAGGCGGTCCAGATTTTTCCGGTACAGCTGGAATGTCGAGTTTGACAACAACAATAATGATGAAATGAAGGAAGAGTAATAATTTGTTTCTACTACAAGGAAACACTATCTGTAATATATATGTATTTACACCTTGGATCAAGATTCATTACGATTGTGTCACTTACATCTAGGTCAGATGGGTGAACTAATTTTAGGACTTCATAAAAAACAAATTTTTGATGTAAAATCCGAGAAGCTAAACTTCTGCGAAGAGTGTGTATTAAAGAAACAACATCACCGGAATTTTGGTATTATTGTGTTTGATATTAATGCATCTTCGATTACATTCACACCGATGTTTGAGGGCAATCACACATAACTTCTTCTGAAGGGGTCAAATACTTTATCTTATTTATTGACTTCTCTTAAAAAACTTTGGGATATTTCTTTGGTGGTGTGTGTGTGTGTGTGTGTGGGGTGGGGACCTATAGGAAGACACATGAAAGTCAATCAAGTTTGGTAATGATTGTGAAGGCACTTATGGTGCGCTCAAGAAGTTTTGCACAACTAAAGGAATTATGCTTCATTATACAGCACAAGAAAATATGCAATCGAATGGATTCGCAGATGATTGATTTGTATATTGTTGGAAAAGAAGACGGGCTCAAAGGTCATTGTCGACCTTCCAAAAGATATTTGGACAGAAACGCTAAATATCTCTGCCTAACTCATCAATACGTCTTCATCAACTATCGTATCAAAGAATCCAGAGGAACTATGGACTGAAAAACATGTTGATTGCTCAATGTTGCAAGTGTTTGGATCCCAGCATATGCCCATAAGAAAAATAAAAAGATTAACACAACGATAAAAATATTTGCATTCCTCCGGTATGTTGAAGGAGTCAAGGGTTACATGTGGTGTCATGAAACCAAGAAGATTGTGACCAGCTGAACATAACATTCAATGGATATGCCATTCTAAGTGGCATGTTCAAGTCAAAGAAATGATACATTAGCCATCTATCGGGGTGGAGACCGAGATTCTAGTTTGAGAGATCATAAATGAGGTGAGAAACAAACTGAAAAGATCCATATGAGCATGGGCGGAACTACACCTGGGCACGGTAGGGCACGTGCCCGACCGATTTTTTTCTCTCCCGTCTAGGGCTGCCGATCCCGTCTAGCGATCCTGCTCCGCTGCCGAGTCCATCGCTGCTGCTCCCGAAGTCCGCTCCCGAGTCCACCGATCGCCGCTGCTCCTCCGCCTCCTCAACCCCAAGGTTCAGGCTTCTTCTTCTGATTTTGCCCTAGTCGCTGCTCTGTTTTTGCTGTAGGCCCTAGCCGCTGCTCTGTTTTTGCCCCCTTATTTGCTTCTTCTTCTTCAGATTTCCCCTACTTCAGAAAGTGTTATTCAGAAAGTGTTATTTAGAAAGTGTTATTCATTTATGATATTGAATCCATACCATATGGAACAAGTCGATTATTCATTTACTGCAGATTTTATATCGGTTTCAAAACTTCTGCTCATTATTCCTTTAAACCAATTTCAAAATGCAGAAAGCCTCTTCGCACGGCTTTTGTTTTGTCACAGTTCGCCCTTAAAGAATCATAATAGTTAACTTTTGATAATTTTCAATGCAATTTTAGGGCTTTAGATTTGCCTTTTTCACAGAATTTTACCAATGGATAGCTTACAAGAGTGTGATTAGATGCTTTAAATTAGCTGTTGTAATCTTAGGGCTTTTCAGGTGTTGTTTTTGTGTATCAATTTTTTATTGTTTGTGATGAAAATTCACAAAAAAAATGCACGGGTATATTGAAGTTCCCACAAGAGGGAAACATGGCAGATTTCGCTGTGAAATCTGGACTGATTTCAGTCCAGATTTCTGTGCCCGTGCGACTTCAAAATCCTAGTTCCGCCACTGCATATGAATTGAAAGATTCGGTTCGACATGAGGATCTAGATCTATATGCAGCACCACATGAGGCGCATAGGCTGAAACCAAATATGCACTCGCCAATGAGGTAAGAAATAGGTTAGCTTATGATTTTGAGGGAATAACTACTTATGTTTTGAATGTAGAAAATAAAAAACCTTGCAGTTATGAAGTTGTCGCACAATCTAGTAACTTACTACAATGGAGGGTTATTGTGGAGGAGATGAGGTCACTTCATAAAAATAACACATGAGAGTTAGCTCCACCACTAGAATACAAGCTTTCATTAAATGGAAATTTGTCTTTTAAGGTCCAAGAAAGTTCTTCATATGAGAATGGTGTTGCTTAGAAGTCAAAGCTCGTGGCAAATGACTACTATGCGTTAAAAGGAGTATACTTTTCAATGAAGTATTCTCTAGAGCTGTATCATACATTCATTCATTCACATCTCGCCATGATACCAATTTATAACAAGAATTTGGTACAGCTCAACATGAAAACTGCAATTTTGCAAATTGATCTCGATTATGATGTTTAAATGTGACAACCTAAAGTATTTGTAGTCGAAGGCATTGATGTTCATGACAACAAGTTAAAAAACACTATGATTTAAAACAGAGCTCCAAAACAGTAGTACAAAGTGTTTCATCAATATTTGACATTCATTGGATTTAGGGCCAATTTCATCAATTTATTCCTACATCTATCGGGGCATTTACGGGGACCTCCCCTCTAACTTTGAAAAATTATAGGCTGCACCCATTTTATTATGGAAATTACAAAAATCTCCCATCAATGTTACACAACATAACATTTACCTCCCCTGAAATACACATTTCATAACATCCATGCACAAAAATACCTCCCTCAGAATACATTTTCAAGGAGGATATTTTGTACACTGATGTTATCAAATGTAAACTTAAGGGGAGGCAAATGTTATGTTTGTAGCATTGAGGGGAGGTTTTTGTAATTTCCATAATAAGAGGGGTGTAAGCTATAATTATGCTATCTTCCGGGGGAAGCTTTGGTAATTATTCCTACATCTATATTAACAATGTAAGCACAGAGAGCAATTTTTATTAATATAGGAAGTAAAGAGGAGGTCCCAATACATGACCCTTGTTTTCTATGTTCATAATGCTTGCACTCTATCCTCTTATATAAAGTTTTTAAGCTCAAGGGGAATTCTTCAAGGATACATGTACTAGTTTTTCAGCTTAGATCTCAACACTTTTTATAGAATAAAATCATATGCACCCTCCCATAAATTCATATAAATTTCATTCTTGTGCACACACTCTCCACATGAGATATATAACATATTATATAGCTGCAACGTTGCGCAGATCGATGTTAGCTACAACAGTGCACAGATCGATATCCGCCTCATATAATATCACCTTTTATTGCAAACTATGCACTAAAGATAAATCTAAAAATATTAATAATAATAAATTTCGAACAATCCAAATTATTTTGGATCCCGCGGATTCATTTTTCCACTATTAAAAGAACAGTTTTTATCTTTGCATTTTCATGTCGAGAAAGCTACACAATGTTGGCGACGAAAAATATGATGATTTATAACTGCAAAATACTGAAAATAGGTATACCAAATTGCAAAATAATAAGGCACGCACAAAAAATAGCTAATGCCAAAGGAAACTCAAGCCAACCAGTAGCAAAACATAAGAATAATTCAGAAACAATTGGCATACCAAATTGCAAAATAATAAGGCACACACAAAATAGCTAATGCCAAAGGAAACTCAAGCCAACCAGTTGCAGAACATAAGAATAATTCTGAAACAATTCCTCCAACCATATAAGTATTCTTTCTCCCAAACAGGTGAAGAAATGCACAGAAAGATACAACCTGCTATAAACTAATCTTCTTCCAAGTTGATGGAGTCCTTGAACTTTCCATACAGAATTTTCTTCAGCACAGCCATTTGAGCAAGCACAGATTCCTTCTCTTCTATCAGCTTCTCCAGTACCTTGCTGGCATTCTCCTTCATCTCCTCCAGCCTGTTCTCCACCTCCTCCCTCGGCATGTGGGTGAATACCTCGCCAATCTGGAACCTCACAGCGTCCTCGTCCGAGAGGATCAATTCGTTGCTGGCGTCCTCCAAGCTCTCATTATTTTCCTGCGGAGCGTACAACTATCATTTACATTCACTAAGGCGCGGTAAAATATCAAACAACGCTCTTGTGTGTTTTTGGTGTCTATTATTTGATAAATATCAGACTTTTTTAATCACATTTTTTGGGTAAAAGAGTCATTCTAACACTAGATTAATAAAAGTTTGGCGGAAAACATAACATTCTGCAATTCTCTTAAACCCAATGGGCCATATGTAAAGGCACACGATAATTATCTGATAATAATCACACCTTCTCCTAGGGTTCAGGATTAGAGAGGAAGATGTTCTTTGATGTGATATTAGGACTGATGCTGCCAACCTTTTTAAAAAAAAATTCCATTTCTCAAACTGATTAAGGGACCAATTGGGGATGATATGGAGCCTTTATATATCAAGCAATTGATTGAGTTTTCCTGTGGCTTTACAGAAATTTGAAGGCATGTTGAGGAAGAAAAATGAGGAAAATGAAAAGACATACTTGTTCTACTAGGTGGGGCTTTGTATGATATAGGGAAAAATGATGTAAATGCTCATTTATAGGCCCATCTCTTCTTTCTCCTTTAGTCCCACATCTTTTGTATATGATTCTTTCTCCTTCTCTTCTCCTATATATTTGTACCGTCTCTTGTATTTTATACTTGAAGAAGGATATACAAGGTTTGCCCATTGTTCTTTACATGGTATCAGAGGACTAGCGGTCCAGCCTGTGTCTAACCGCCTAGTACCCCGGTTTAACCGGGCGGCTTGGTCTTTCTGCTTACCGCTCGGCTTTGCAGCTTCTCTACTTCTCTAACCGCCTCCTCTCTCGTGGAACCACCTTCTCACCTCTTCTTCTCTACTTTTATAGCCTTCCTCTCTCTGGCTCGTGGACCCCACTCACGTACAGTTAGTTTTCTTCTAACCGCTTCATGCTACTCTCTATCCGCTGCGGCCTTCCCTCTTCCAGCGGTTAGATCTAACCGTCTGGCCTATTTTTCTCACCGCCCGGCCTTTGCTCTTGTTGCGTTCTGCTTCTTACCGCTCGATCTTCTTCCTGTTCGCCTATCTCTTCTTCTCGCTGGCCTCGTCCTCGCTTTGCCGCTTAACCGCTATGCCGCCTTGCTGCTAGCTGCGGTCTGTTCTTGCTGGTTTGGTGGCCTCGATCTGACCGTCTCAGACTGCCGACTTCTCCTCTCCGCTTTGGCTTCTCTAGTCGCTGCGACTAGACTTCGCCAAGAAGTCGCTGCTTATCGCGCGATCTCGTCTAGTCGCATTCGACCTCTTCTAGTTGCTGCCTCTGGCGACCTTTTCTAGTCGATGACTCTTCTCTCCGCTCTCAGCGCTATTTCATTAGTAGCCGCTGGTTCTATTCGGCTAACCACGTGTCTTCTAACCGCCCGATTACTGCGCCTTGTCGCAGCCCAGTAATATGGCTTCAGATTCCACCATTGTTGCTGATTCCTTTCCTCTTCCAGACTTTCATCATGCTGCTCCTCCTGAGCTTCGGGATGTGCTACGTATTACCACTATTTCTCTTCGTGGCAAACAAAATTTTGTGGAATGGGTACACTTCGTTCGGCGTGTGCTACAAACTAAAGGTCTCCTTCATCATCTCACCAAGCCTTCTTCCACTGAACCCACTGATGAGAGGATCCGTGACGACGGACGGGTTCAATCTTGGCTTCTCAACTCTCTGGACACCGAGCCCTATCGTATGGCCATGTATCATGAGACCGCTCACGCTATGTGGACCGATCTTCATTCTCTCTACTCTGGGAAGGACAACCTTCAGCACTTGTTTGACATTCTTACTGATCTTCAGTCCCTCGACGCTGGAGTTACTGGAGACATCACCTCTTTTGTGGAGCGGACTAAAACTCTTGTTGAGGCTTGGATCCAGCATCAGCCTCCCACCACGGACTTGGTAACTCAACGACAGCAGGAGGCAGTGAGGATTGTTATGATGATGGTCAGTGTTCCCACACATCTTCATAGTGTCTGCGCTCATGTTCTATCATCCGCTGTTACTCCATCCCTCTCGGATGTGTGCTCGATGCTCCTAAAAGTTACTCCTCCGGATGCTCCACCTTCTTCTCCCGCTCTCCTTCAGCAGCTTGTGGCCACTCTCGCTCCATCTACTCGTGGTCCACCGGCTTGTGGTGGTCGCCAGTCTTGGGGACGCGGTCGTGGTGGTCACACTCTCTTTAAGTGCTCTTACTGCGGCAGGGATGACCATCTGGAGGCCACCTGCTACCGCAAACATGGCTTATCCCCTCACCTTACTGCAACGGTCGCTCCCACACCACCCTCCGCCACTAGTGATGATATTGCTGCGTTATGTGCTCAACTCCATCAGCTTCAAGGAGTGGTTAGTCGCTCCTCTGACTCTGTGGCCTCAATCTCCAATGAAGGTATATCTTGCCTCACTCACAGCTTTCACTGGATTGTGGACTCGGGTGCTACACATCACCTCTCTCCGCAGTGGCCGCATAAATATTTAGATACTGCCTACCCCAAGCACATCACTGTGGCTAATGGTGACACGATCCCGATTTCTGGCACTGCTCATCTGCCTCTTACTCCTTCCCTCTTTTTATAATCGATTCTTCATGTTCCGGGCTCTCCTTTAATCTACTTTTGTTAGCCGTCTTACACAAGATCTTGATTGTTGTGTTATTTTCTCACGCTCTTCATTTGTTGTGCATGATCGACTAACGCAGAATATACTTGGTAGAGGGCGACTGTCTAACGGGCTGTATCTTCTCGATGTTTCTCCCGCTGCTCTCACCACTGTCTCCACCACTGATTGACATCATCGTCTTGGGCATGCTCCTCTTCCAATTCTCAAGAAAGCTCTTCCAACTATTTCTCTTCAAGAGTTTTTTTGTGAATCTTGTATTTACGGCAAACAACACCGTGTATCTTTTTTTTCTTCATGTACTCGGAGCGATGCTCCTTTATCCTTAGTTCATTCTGATATCTGGGGGCCCTATAAGATCCCTAGTGTTTTTGAGTATCGCTATTTTGTTACATTTATAGATGATTACTCGCGAGTTACCTGGTTGTATTTACTTCATGATCGTACCGAACTCACAACTACATTCCGTACATTTCTTACGAAAACTCATACTCAGTTTTCTACCTGTGTAAAAACACTTCGTACAGACAATGCTCGAGAGTATACTGGTCGCACCTTCTCAAATCTGTGCGCTGAGTTCGGTATTCTACATCAGACTTCGTCTGTCTATACCCCTCAACAGAATGACATAGAGGAACAGAAGAATCGCCACCTCCTTAATGTGGCTAGATCTCTCATGATCCAAATGCAGGTTCCTCCTCTTTATTGGAACTTTGCAGTTTCTACAGCTTGTCACCTCATCAATCACATGTCTTCATCCGTCCTCAACTTTGTGACACTCGTTACTCTCCTTTACCCATCCATGACTCTCTTCTCTCTCACACCCCGTGTGTTTGGGTGTACCTGTTATGTCCACCATCTTGGTCCTTTCACTGACAAGCTCGCCCCTCGTGCTACCAAGGCTATGTTTGTTGGGTACTCCCGCACTCAGAAGAGGTATGTCTGCTTTTATCCTACCACTGGTAAGGTGGTTGTGTCTGCTGATGTTTCCTTTCACGAAGACCAACCATATCACACCAGTCCTTCTGATCCCCTTCTTCCTCCTCCGCTACCTCGGCCCAGCATACCCGTAACGTTTCCACTTCTCCCTACTCCTCTGCTTCTGATTCCCACACCACCACCACCACCAGTCCCCTCAAAACCTCCTATCATTCAAGTGTACACTCGTCGTCCTCCTCGTCTAGATGCCCTGCAGCAGCTTCCCTCTACCGGTATGATCTCGCGGCCTGTTGATCTGGCATCCCCCTCGACAGCACATCCCTTGGCCAATTACATCTCTCTACATCGGCTCTCTCCGCCTCTTCTTACCTTTGTTCTCTCTCTCTCCTCTATCTCTATACCTAACTCTGCGCAGGAAATCCTCCAGCATCCGAGGTGGCATGCCACCATGGATGAAATGACTGTTTTGTGGGGTAATCACACTTGGGATCTTGTGTCTCTTCCCCCAGGACACAGTTGTGTTAGCTGCAAGTGGATCTTTACTATCAAATATGTCGCGGACGGGACAGTTGATCGCTTAAAGGCTCGGCTTGTGGCACGGGGTTTTACCCAACAATATGACCTTGATTATGAGGAAATGTTCTCCCCAATCGCAAAATTAAATTCGGTTCGGGTCTTGCTCTCCTTAGCTGTTCATCGTCAGTGGCCCCTTCATCAACTTGATGTCAAGAATGCTTTCTTGAATGACGATCTTCTTGAGACGGTGTACATGCATCAACCGCCCGGGTTTGAGACCATGAGGAAGTCTCGTGTATGTTTACTTCGCAAATCTATTTATGGTCTCAAACAATCTCCACGGGCGTGGTTTGGAAAATTCAGCAAGGCCGTTCGTGAGGTTGGCTTCAAACAAAGCTCGGCAGATTCCTCTCTCTTCACTCGTCACCAATCAACTGGGACTATAATCAGTGGCAGACGCAGAGAATATTCTCAATGTGGGCGGTGTATATTTTTTTAAAATAAAATAATAAATATATCTATATTATATTAAATATCAAACAATAGTTGATAATTGTTAAACACTAGTAATTTTTTAAAAAAATAGTAAATAAATATGTTATACATAGAAAATAAAATGAAAAGTAAAGTTTGTAAGACATATAAATGTAAGTAATTAAAATAATAAATTTTAAGATATTACAAATTTGTATTATATTTTAAATTTAAAAACAATACCGAAATAAAATGGTAAATAAATGTGTCATACAAATTTGTCATACCGAAATAAAATGGTAAATAAAT
The DNA here is from genome assembly GCA_039513925.1 of Platanthera zijinensis. NCBI lineage: Eukaryota > Viridiplantae > Streptophyta > Magnoliopsida > Asparagales > Orchidaceae > Platanthera > Platanthera zijinensis. The sequence goes on from CM077096.1 coordinate 70,113,266, forward strand.
GTGTCATACTTAAAAAATAAAAAGATAGATACATGTGAAGTAAATAGGAAATAAATGTCGAATGAATATGAAATAAAAAGATAAATAAATGAGTAATAAACAAAAATTAAAAAGATAAATAAATGTGTCTTGCATAGGAATTGAACCCATGACAACATAATAAGATACTAAAAACTCTACCAACTTACCAAAGAGACAAACATGTATACATTGTTCATAATATTATATATATTTTTAAAATCAAACAAATAAAAACATGTTTTCTACTATTCAAAAACAATATTTTTCCAAATCAGTGTGGGCGGCCGCCCACATAGAGCCCTATGTGGGTCCACCCCTGACTATAATACTTCTGGTTTATGTGAATGATATTCTGATCACTAATGATGACTTCGTTGGGATACAACATGTTAAACAACATTTAAACTCTATCTTTCAAATCAAAGATCTGGAAAATCTTCGATATTTTCTTGGACTAGAGGTAGCACGACGACCTGATGGCCTTGTCTTATCCCAGCGTAAGTATTGCATTGACTTTCTGCAAGATGCTGGTCTCTCGGATTGCAAACCTGCTGAAACCTGATGGAAGTCAACCACATGTTGTGCGCTCAGGGATCTGAGTCTGATTCTCTACTTCCGAATCTGGAATACTATCGTCGTCTTGTGGGAAAATTAATATACCTAACAATTACAAGACCAGATATATCATTTGCGGTTGGTGTGGTTAGCCGATTTATGCATACCCCACGGGTTTCTCACCTTCAGGCAATGGAATGCATTCTCAGGTATCTGAAGACTTCCGCTGGACAAGGACTTGTGTATACCTAACAATTACAAGACCAGATATATCATTTGCGGTTGGTGTGGTTAGCCGATTTATGCATACCCCACGGGTTTCTCACCTTCAGGCAATGGAATGCATTCTCAGGTATCTGAAGACTTCCGCTGGGCAAGGACTTGTGTATAAGTCATCTTCCTCCCTTTCTCTCATTGCATACTCGGATGCAGATTATGCGGGCTCGTTGGATGATCGACGTTCTACTACTGGTTTTTGTACATACTTTGGAAGAAATCTTATTACATGGCAGAGTAAGAAGCAGAAGGTGGTTGCTTGCTCGTCTGCTGAGGCTGAGTACCGTGCGATGACGGCTGTTACATCCGAACTAACCTGGCTTCAAAGTATTCTAATGGATTTGGGAGTTAAATTGTCCTCACCTTCAACGTTGTTTTGTGACAGTCAAGCTGCAATACACATTGCAAAGAATCATGTGTTCCATGAGCAGACTAAACATATTGAGGTTGATTGTCACTTCGTTCGAGAAAAGGTTCAATCAAAGGAGCTAAAGCTTGAACATGTTCCTGCGGCTGGGCAAGTTGCTGACGTCTTTACCAAGGCATTACCTCGCAAGTTGTATTACCTATTCTTTTCCAAGCTTGGTGCCTACGACTTGTACGCTCCAGCTTGCGGGAGAGTGTTAGATGATATAGGGAAAAATGATGTAAAAGCCCATTTATAGGCCCATCTCTTCTTTCTCCTTTAGTCCCACATCTTTTGTATAGGATTCTTTCTCCCTCTCTTCTCCTATATATTTGTACTCTCTTGTATTTTATACTTGAAGAAGATACAAGGTTTGCCTATTGTTCTCTACAGTCTCATTTGGTTGGAAGTAGTTAATAGTTAAGGTATAATTCAAAGTTCACCAATCTCCTCAATCTTTCCAGAAAAATTGGTAAATTCATTTTCACATTAAAGGGTGAAAAAGAAATCGCCAATCTAAAACATGTTTTCTATCTACAAGCAACCAAATGAGCCTTCAAATGAAATCAAAATTTATTAAAATATGTTTACTCTTCAAAACCACCTAATGAGTCCTAAGAAATATTCCGACATTCAAAAAGGCATCCTATGCTATAAAGCAAAATCGAGAAGTGCTTGATTCAGCTTCTATTGGTCTTTTAATGGGCACCATACATGTTCGTGTAAGTGTAAAATTACAAAGACACTCATGGTACACACAAAAGGGAATAATGGAGCTTCTCCATTATATGATTTTAGACTTTGAAAGCAAATAAATCATTTAAATAATTACATTATGAGATATCTCCTAGTAGGATACAAATAGACAATTCCTTTCAATAAGATAATCCTACACATTTAGTCATCAACATTTCTAGCAAATTATTATTAACTTTTCACTTCTCTTACAAATTTACTATTGTATTTCAGTGGCCATGTAAATGGCTTAATTGGAAAGAACATGTTCAAATTCTAGAGGTCTTATTCCTTAATTTTGAATTTATCATTCAGCATTCACATTTTTTTCTGAGATAACTATATTGACTAAACCGAGATAGACATGAACTGAGCTGACTAAATACTACTACCTCTCAAGTTGAGCATGAGAGTTAATCATTTTACTTGCATAAGTTTCTCTGAAAGATGCTTCACTTAATTCTTTTATGAGAGAATATGGATTTTAATTCTTGGACTAAATCTTCGGAAACTACAAATGGTCTTCATCCTCATTTTTCTCTTTGATAAAGTTTTTGTCAATGCCAATGAGCTTTGTACAAACGTACCGAACAAGATTATGAGCAATCTTATAGCAGCTTATTGTGATAGTATAAAATTATGGACTCAATCACCAAGATATATGAACCTATCATGAGAATCCTCAATCACATACCTTCACAAATGTCTTGGGCCATGGTTTGAATTCAACCCATGCATTAGAACAAACAACATCATTCTACTTTTTGTTCCACATGTTACAAGATTGTCACTGATTGATCGATCGTCTTTTCACAGAACAGAGGAACCGACTGAAGCAGTGTATGTATAGACTTCCACACTCAGTTTATTATGATCAGTTGAGTCAGTGTGAAACTTCATTCTTTCTTGGTTGTGGACGGAGAACAGAATCTCATTTTCTTGCCAAGTACAGAAGAGTTCCTATGAATTGCTTCTTGTTGATGGGTCTTCGGGAGTGCATGTAATGGCAAATAATTCAACATCATAGGTTATATATTGTAGAGAGAGGTAAATAAGCTTCCCGATGAGAGGTTGATAACATAATGCATCAATAAACTTACCATATGTTTTGCAAATGTGATAACTGATAATTCACATCTATAAATGCCTTCATGGGTATGCATCCTGACAATCTTGTTTCCTCCAAGGAATCCACAGTTGAAGCGGAGAACCGGGCTTCAAAAATTGGACTGAAGTATGGGCTGAGGTTACTAGCCCATCAAAGTAATATTTAAAGATGAGATCCAACAAACAAGAAAAAAAGAGATTGTTTTGCTTTGAAATCCCACCACATGTAGAAGTGTATAGGAACGCCCCCTCCCAAACCAAATGTTATGCTAGGCTAGAGGGGTGAAGCAGGCCCAAGAAAGAATTTCCGAGCTTGTTGATATCAAGAGAGGACCTTAGTGAGTTGTCAGCACTGCCTCTTTCCCTCGATGATGAATCCTATTTATAGGTAGTGACATGGGGGAGGTGGGAGGTGCTATACCCCCTACCCAAGGGTGTGCTCCACCCCTATGCGAGGTCTTCCGACTCACTGGTGAGTTGGACCGAGTTGATATGATCGCCTGGGAAGGTGAACCTCTGTCCCCTACGAGCTAGCTGCGAGCCTCCCTACTTGGGGGCCTTTCAATAATTCTCCTTATCTAACTGATCTCGACGAGTATGAGCCGTGCACAATCCCCACTTTTTTTAGACTCGCTACAAGGTCGGCAAACATTTGTGAGGCCTCGGACTCGGCAAGGTTGTCGATCTTCTATAAATAGCGCCTTGGGCTTCATGTATTCCCACGTTCCTTGAGCCCGCTGAGAATGGATACTCGTGGAGTTGATCATTTCTTGGGCCTATATTCTAAGACCTCGGCAGGCGAGGCCGGGAAGAAAGATAAGAAGAAAAAGCACAAGTCCTTACGAGAACACTCTGAGAAGCGATCCTAGTTGGAGCCGCGGCGAGATTACAATGACGTCAAGATCTTGGCGACCCATACTCCGGCCTATCCACGTGATGAGCCCACGAGAAGCACGACTGAGGTGGGGGAAGTAATAGACCAGGTAACTTTTTGGATTGTTGAACAATAAAAACCAGTTCATCATTCTTAAGTGATATTTTTTGAGGAGCTGAATCAGGAAGACATGTGCTATAACACCCTAACCTACTTTAACAACCAATCAGCCGGTCGGGTCCAGCGATAAGAAGTAAACTAAGAAACATTATTAAAACTGGTATATAACAGGCATAAATGAAAAGAACTGAAATATAAGCTTACAGCGGAAGTTGAATATGGAACTAAGGGTAAAAGTGTATCTCATCAAGCTGAATTCACAGAGTCACTAGAAAGAAGAAGAACCAAATCACTGAATATCTGAAATACTACACAATGTCTGGTACATACACAAATTCTTAAATATTAATATTACCAGAGTCCAGAACATAACAGTAAGGTACTAAGAGTAGAACAACAACTGAAAGGAAACCAACTATAGAAGCGACTCCAAAAACACGCTCATCCTAGGCGCAATTTCTCACCTGGGTCCCCTGTAAAAAAATGCCCAAACATGGGTCAGCCCAAAAGGAGAGTAAGAAAAATTATTCTTTCTAGTGACACTAAAATTGTTTTGAAAGAAATTTATGCATGCTTTGAAAATAATTTTTGTGATATAGAAAAACTATATGCTAGTGTAATATGCATGATTTTTTTAAAAAAAACTAGCAAAATAAATGACTATTCTAATTACTCATAATGTATGAAGTTTAGTGATGTTCCGAATAATTTGGTTAACTACGAGTTTCTAGGGTTCGGTCTAAACTTGAGTTCTAATTTCACTTATGTTTGTCCTTCAACAAAGTTATAGGCAGAGTAGCTCCTACCGCGCAATACTAGTCTAACGATCTGAGACTTACTAACGAACTCAAGTGTTCTAGTATCTCACGGACACGGACTCGAATCTACTAATTTACGCTACGCCGTCGCACTAAAATAAATTTCCATGCATCGACACTTACTCATCGGCTAACTTTAAACCAAGAATTAAAGTACAAGTTTTAACCTTACTAAAAACATACCTCATCATGAAATTACCCGATTAAAAATCACTCCAGACCGGACCCTGCAATAAAATTGTCTTCGTGTCAAATTATAGATATTACAAATCTCCCCTCCTAAAAAGAAAAATTTTGTCCCCGAAAATTACAAACATACCTGAGTCAAAAAGGAAAGCATAGTCTTCAATCTTCCGAAGCTCATCTTCTCTTTCTCAAGTATACTCTGGTCGCCCACAGTTCATCCAAAGAACTTTTACAAACGGGATCTCTCTGCTCCTAAGATTCTGAATCCTTGAGTCCACTATTTTGACAGGTTTAACATTGATACTGAGATCTGATTTGATTGGTGATTCCTAGTACTGATTATCTGACTGGGATCTCTAACTGCTCTTCTCAGATAGGAGACGTGAAATACATCATGCAGACCACTCATCTCCTCAGGTAAAGCCAACTTATAAGCAACTTCACCAATGCGCTAAAGGACCAACGAACCTAGGACTCAATTTCTTCATTCGCTTGATTCGAGAGACTCCCCTAACTAGTCTGGCATTCAGGTAAACATAATCACCAACACTGAATTCTACTATTTTCAATCTCTGGTCATAATACTTGGCTTGGCGATCCTGAGCTATCTTCATACGCTACTGGATGAGTTTGATTCGATTTGTGGTCTTGTCAATCCAGGATTTCCAGATGGAAGACCTTTCTTCACTCCCAGCCCAACATAATGGCGTTCGACAGTGTCTTCCATAAAGTTCTTCAAAAGGAGTCATTCCAATGCTTGCCTGAAAGTTATTGTTATAGGAAAACTCAACAAGAGTGACATACTTCTCTCACTTTCCTCTATAGTCTAGAATGCACATTCGAAGCATATCTTCCAAGGTTCTATTTGTACGCTCAGTCTGCCCATCTGTCTGGGGATGGAAGACGGTACTGAAATATAGCTTAGTGCCCGACCGCTCCTGAACGTATCTCCACTCCTTAGAAGTAAACATGTCATCTCTGTCTGAAACTATGGTCTTAGGAACACCGTGAAGTCGAATAATCTCATTAACATATAACTACGCAAATCTGGGACCATGATTTGTCCTCATATTGGGAATGCAATTGGCAACTTTAGAGAGACGGTCAACTATAACTCATAAGGAATCATTCTCATTCTGCGATCTGGGAAGACCATGAACAAAATCCATTGATATGTCCTCAAAGTTCCACTCGGGGATGGGAAGTGGCTGCAACTTGCCTCCCGACCCCTGGCACTCAGCTTCAACTAACTTACAAGTTTCGCATTTCCCAACATACTCTGTAACGTCACTATTCAGACCTGGCCACCAGACCATCTTCTTCAAATCCGCATACATCTTCGTGCTACATGGATGTATCGAATATCTAGAATTATGGGCCTCAAACAGTATGTCATCTCGAAGGTGGCTAACACCTGGAACGCACACCCTACCACCGTGCAACAGTAAATCCTCCTATATACTGAACTTCTCCTTCAGGCCTGCCTGAGTCAAATCCCAAATCTCTGACATCTTTGGATCTAAGGGTAGAGCTGTTTTGATCCTATCATTGATGTCACAAGTGATTTCCATCAAACTCAACTTTGCAGATCCAAATTAGAGTGTGACACCACACTAATCTCTAGTCTCTCCAACTCTCGCACCAGCTCCTGTTGGGTAAGGAGAAAATAACTCGATCCTCTACAGCTAAGCACATCAGCTACCACATTCGCCTTCCCTGGGTGGTACTGAATGTCCACCTCATAGTCTGACAGAAACTCTAGTCATCTACGCTGCCTCATATTGAGTTCTTGTTGGTCAAAGATATACTTGAGACTTTTGTGATCAGTGAAAATCTCGCAACGAATAGAAATAGTGTCTCCAAATCTTCATAGCGTGGATGATTGCTACTAGCTCCAAGTCATGCACCGTATAGTTCTTCTCATGGACCTTTAACTGTCTGGAGGCGAAGGCTCAAACCTTGACCTGAGGCGTCGCTATATATCTGAAATCCATCTGACCCTGATGGTAAACTCGGAATCAGGGCAGTAATCAGCCTAGTCTTCAACTCCTCAAACGCCAACTCGCACTTCACTGTCCAACTAAAAGCTTTACCCTTTCTGGTAAGTGAAGTGAGTGGTAAAGTTATCTTCGAGAAGTCTTTTATAAACCTCCTGTAATATCCTACCAAACCCAAAAAACTGCGGACCTCCGTAACTGTCTTCGGTCTCAGCCACTCCCTTATTGCTTCTATCTTCTTCGGGTCAACGGAAAACCTCTTTGACTGATAACATGTCCCAAAAATGCAATCTCTGACAGCCAAAATTCGCACTTCGAAAATTTTGCATACAGCAGATTCTTTCTGAGCGTCCCAAACACATTCCTGAGGTGAGAGACGTGATCTTCATCACTCCTGGAATACACCAAAATATCATCTATGAAGACGATAACAAAACGATCTAAGAACTCTCGAAAAATCCTGTTCATCAGATCCATAAAAACGTACGGGGCATTGGTCAGTCCGAACGGCATGACCACGAATGTATAATGTCCGTATTTGGTACTGAAAGCCGTCTTATGGATGTCTGCTTCCCGAATCTTCAATTGATGATAGCCTGACCTGAGGTCCAACTTGAAAAACGTGCAAGAACCCTCAAGTTGATCAAACAAGTCGTCAATCTGGGGGATAAGATACTTGTTCTTTACTGTCAACTTGTTCAACTCGCGGTAGTCTATACATAACCTCAGACTGCCATCTTTCTTCTTGACGAACAAACGGGCGCACTCCAAGACGAAGTGTTGGGGCGAATAAAGCCCAAGTCAAGCAACTCCTGCAACTGGACCTTCAACTCAGCAAGTTCTCTGGGAGCCATGCGGTAAGGCGACTTGGCCACTAGTGTAGCTCCAGGTAAAAGATCGATCTGGAAATCAATCTCTTTAGTAGGAGGGGCACCAGGTAACTCCTCTGGAAAGACATCAAAAAATTCTTGAACCACGGGTACCTTCAACAAATCAGCATTGGCTTCTGCATTCACTAGCACTAAGAAGATTTCACAACCTTTGTTAAAGCATCTAACAGCCTTAACGGACGAGATAATCAGTTTAGCGACTCCCTTCATGCCCTGGAAAGTGACAGCGGTCTGGTTGGGTCCTTCAAACTGTATCAGCTTATCTCTGCAGTATATCTTGGCGTTTATAGCCAATAACCAGTCCATTCTCACAATAAAATCGAAACCAGCGATAGGAAGTAGCAAGTCTCCTACAACAATCTCTGTTTCTCCAAACTGCACTGGTACCCTACACCTATCTCTGGTCTGTAAGAAGGATCCATTGGGCATCATGACCTCTAACGATATTGCCTCTGGAAAGATTTCTAATCCCAGCCTACGTACTAGAGATTCTGCTATGAACGAGTGCGAAGCGCCCGTGTCAAAGAGAATCTTGGAGGGTACATTATGAATCATAAGAACACCTACACGAAATGATTAAACACAGAAATTTACAGTGTCACTAAGGAGGATTTAATTAAATTTCATATAAGACAGTCATACTATAACACATACCTGTCACCACATCCTCCTGCTCCTTGGCTTCCTATCGGCCAAGGTCATAAGCTCTAGGTTGCACTGGTCCACGTCCCTATATTGGTCTCGCGTCAGCGCTCATTGGTGCTTTTCCCTTGTCAGTTTTACTCGGACCACCGACCTCAAATTTTGACTACAAGAGAGGGTTACGCTAAATCAGACTAAGGTGGAAAAGGGTATACATAGATAAGCAGCAATCAAACACTTAACTTAAATTACTTGATTTCCAGAAGCTCTCTGACAATAACGGGCTATGTGTCCTGGTTGCTGACACTTGTAACATACCCCCGCGGTAGCCAAACACTCTCCTACATAGTGGCGATAACACTTCGGGCAGAGGGGGTAATCCTTGATCTGGTCCCAGTCTGATCACCTCTCTGGGCTCCTGACCGCTGCTTCTTGTTCCAATTTCTACCCTGACTATTCTTACAATCTTACTGTTGTGGTGCATCCTGAGGTCGCTTCGAACGGAAGCTGTTGCGCGTTTGCATCTTCTGCTGATCAGCTTCCAACTTCCTAGCAGTGTCCACCAAACTCTTATAATCTGCATTCACCATCGTCATCAATGGTTACCTCAGTGAATCACACAGTCCGTCCACAAAACGGCTACACTTCGCGTTCTCGTCCCCCTGTATCGTGCCCGCATAACGAGAAAGATTGGTCAGCTCCCGTTCATAAGTCATCATTGTCTTGTCCCCCTGAATCAGCTTAAGGTAATTCTCCTGGAGACTGCGGCGCTCGGACGGGGGAACAAACCAGCTAGCTAGCGCTGACGAGAAGACATTCCAGGTGAACATGTCTGCGGTACGACCTGACAACATGGTTAAACACAAGTCATTATGCTAAAAGGATAAAGGACACTAGGTAAAGACAAATTTTACACTAAGCACTTACGAGCGGGGTCGTCCGCCAATTGTCTGGTCCACCACTGATGGGCCTCCCCTTTCAGGAGAAAACCCACTAACCGAACCTTCTTGTTCTCTGGGCACTCCATCACCTCAAGCAGTTCACGGGTCTTAATCAACCAATCATCAGTCTCCATTGGCGTCACTTCTCCAGTGAAGTTGGAGGGATGAAGATTGCGGAGATTCCTCAGATAGCGCTCCATCCCTAAATGCCCTGCAGCTGGCACAGGAAGTGCGGCTGGATCTGTAGCAGGCAATGCATTTCCTAATTCCACCATAGCTAAAGCCACTGCTCTAGTAATAATGGCGGCCATATCTGTTGGGTCTGGCACTGTTGGTGTTACTGGTGTAGCAGATGTTGGAGGCACTGCTGGGGCACTATAATCATCCATGGTTATCTCAGGTGTAGTATTCTGGCGAAAAGGCTCGCCGGCCTCACTAGTACGCGGTGCATATAACACGAAAGGAAAGGAATTATTGATGCTTGAGAAAATAAAATAAAGGATCTACTAAGAAGGAAAGCGCATGCACAACTGAGAACCAGATAAAACTCGATGACTCTATCGTCGAATGAGTGATTAAGATGAAGTCCTATGACTCTGTGAATTTTTTGGGTCATGAGATCATAAACCTGTCTCTGATACCAATTTGTAACACTCTAACCTAGTTTAATAACTAATCAGCCGTCCGGACGGGTCCAGCGATAAGAAGTAAACTAAGAAACAGTATTAAAACTGGTACATAACAGACATAAATGAAAAAAACTGAAATATAAGCTTACAGCGGAAGTTGAATATGGAACTAAGAGTAAAAGTATACCTCATCAAGCTGAATATCTGAATACTACACAATGTCTAGTACATACACAAATTCTTAAACATTAATATTACCAGAGTCCAGAACATAATTGTAAGGTACTAGTAGAACAACAACTGAAAGGAAACAAACTATATGAGCGACTCCAAAAACACGCTCATCCTAGGGGCAGTTTCCCACCTGGGTCCCCTGTAAAAACATGTCCAAACATGTGTCAGCTCAAAAAGAGAGTAAGAAAAATTATTCCTCCTAATGACACTAAAATTGTTTAAAAAGAAATTTATGCATGCTTTGAAAATAATTTGTGCTATAAAAAAACTGTATGCTAGTGTATTATGCATGATTTTCTAAAAATAAAACTAACAAAATAAATGACTGTTCTAATTACTCATAATGTATGAAGTTTACTCAAGTTCCGAATAATTTGGTTAACTAGGAGTTTCTAGGGTTCGGTCTAAACTTGAGTTCTAATTTCACTTATGGTTGTCTTTCAACAAAGTTCTAGGCAGAGTAGCTCCAACCGCGCAATACTAGTTTAACGATCTGAGTCTTACTAACGAACTCAAGTGTTCTAGTATCTCACGAACACAGACTCGAATCTACTAATCTTTTAAATCGGGATACATCCCCCAAACAATTTGACTCATATGGTATACTACAACTCACGAGAAGGATAGTGCGCCTCTATCAAACAAGGGAGAAGATCTCTACCGTGCCTACACAACATTTTTTATCTAATGTTACTCTGCTTGTGAACATGTATGTATGATTAAGGCGATTCACCAAATTGGTTTAAAGCGACTAGAAATCACATTTCTAACTTTAATGATTCCTGCTCGTAAATCTATACGAGTGACTATATTGTTCGTATGCTCTAACTATTTTGGGACGTGTTAAAATTAAATACATACTGTATATACTAGCTACACAATAATTGCATTACCAATCTCTATTGATAGTAGAAATTTCATACACTCATATCGGTTTTACTGAATTATATTGAACATTACTATACAAGCTATCTGATATGTCTAGCCAGAAAGAATAAGAATTTCTTACCGCGGTATTACGGCGCTCGTACACCAGACACAGCGGCATAGCTTCTTTTGAAAAGTAATATGAAACCCTAATTGACCTTCGATTGATAAGGACACTTATCTTCTCGAGAAACCTAAAGCAGAGGACTTAATATTCTAAAAAAAATTCTCTCTGAAATCTAAGAAATATTAATCCATAGAAACAGAAAAACGCTTACCACTTCTCCCAAAAGTGGGGGTTGTTACTTCTGAAATGGAAGACGTCCTCGACTACACTAGGTGTGCCACACACAACCCTAATAACAATTTCTTACAACCATAAGGGGGGTTCTAACATACAAGTCAATAGAAATTGGAAATGGAAGACACCAAAACTGAGCGGGATTGGAAAAAGAGGGGCTATCAACCACAAGCCTTGATCGAGGGGCGTCGATGAGAGCTGCTACAATTTCTGCAGAAATCAGAGAAACTAAACATCATGTCACTTAACTTAAATTTCAGAAATAGGAGGAGAAGAAATCGTAGATCCAACAGAAGAGCAGTTCCTGAACATTACTAGGTTGTGGAACTACTGAAAAAGGAAACAGGAACAACAAGTCGCCAGCACTAACCTGCACGGGAAAAACGGGAACAAACCGCCGGTCGGCGATGAAATCCTACCGGAAATGGCCCGTTAGCAGCCTCTGGAGTGGAAGGAGTCTTCGACAGAGTGGGACAAAGGAAGCAAGGGTCCTCGACACAAGGCTGGGAGGTGAGGGAGAGGAGGAAACCCGCAGGCGGCGGCGTCGGCTTCAAGGAGGAAGAACAGTGGTTTTGGTCGCTGAAATAGGGTTACGGGAAAAATATGGGTTACGGGATTGCGATTATAACTTGAGCGAAAGAGGCGTGATGCGGTTTTAGCAATCGCCGGGTGAAAAGAGAGGTGAATCGTGTTATCTACACATCACTTGGGATGAATTTCACACTTCCAATATTTTACCAGTTCGCCATTCCACTCTACCCCAAACACTAGAATTTGCTCTACGCCCTCGCATTATAATAAATTTCCAAGCGTTGAACACCTACTCATCGGCTAACTTTAAAACAAGAATTAAAGTACAAGTTTTAACCCAACTAAAAACATACCTCGTCATGAAATTACCCGATTAAAAATCACTCTAGACCGGACCCTGCAATAAAATTGTCTTCGCGTCAAATTATAGATATTACATGTGTGTGGACCCTATCACGAATGAGTCGAGTCTGTCACTTGGTATGGAATCAGAGGTTGTCGATATGCAGGCGATCCCTTGCCAGGTAGGTTAAATAGAACTATTCTTGATGACCCCTCTTTATTTCGAGCTTAAATATTGATTTATGATTATAGGCGAAAGCTCTCGAAAGAGGACCACACCGTCGTCCCCACACAAAGACAACTCTATCAGGTCGATGTTGAAGAAGGTCGGGGCCATTAGACTCTCTTTAACCTCAGCAGGCAACTTTTTCAGTCCTTCCAAATCTCCATCAAGGGGCGACATGGGGAGACCTATGGTTCTATGGACTTCAGTTCTATGACCGCCCACACCTCTTCAGCATTTGCTTACTGCACCTACATTATGGCTGCTCTGCTTCCCACCCCACCACCTAACAATGTTGCTCCACCCACTATCTTGCCTAGTGACTTTGACAATCTTGGCACGATGTCTAAGTTAACGGGGCAAAACTATCCTGATTGGAGTGTCTCATTTACATTTATTATGCGTTCGCAACACAAACATCATCACCTAACTAACAATGCGCCTTATCCAAACTCCCTTGCTTATGCTGATTGGGATATCAGTGATGCTTTTATTTGCACCTGACTTGTGAATAGCCTCTCTGATGAAAGTTTGTCTATCATTTGTCATGATGACACTGCGAAGGCGGCCTGGGTCCATCACGCAGCTCTTTACTCCATGGGTGCTAAGACCTCTTGCATCGACACCCTATACTTCGATCTCAGCCTACCCCCACAAACTTTGGTCCCTGCATATCAGGAAGTTCAAGATCTTGGTGTCGAACTTCTCCAGCATCGGTCCTTACCAACTGATCTTGGTACTCAGCACAAACATTTTGAGGAGTTCCTGATAGTTTGTTATCTTCTTTGTCTACCGGACTCCTATGATATGCTTCACCAACAAATTCTGGGCAAAGCCGACTCTCCAACATTGGATGCTACCGCGACTCGCATCTCTACAGTTATTACTCTTCTTCAGCATCCACTGCTTGTATCCCCTTCTCCCTCTGACAGTTTTGCTCTTTCGGCCAGTTGTGTCTCCTCCCGTGGTCGTGGTGGCTGCATCCTGCATGGGTGGCCGTGAAGGGAACCGTCACCTTTGCTCCCATTGTGGGAAAGTCGGCCACACGGTTGAGCATTGTTTTGTGAAACATCTTCACCTTCGCCCCCAGGTTCACCTTAGTACAATGGAGTCCGCAAGCACTCCATCTCCCTCTCTTCTGCAACCAGAGTCCAGTCATTGGTTTTCGTCCGCTGATATTAAGGCCCTAATCAACGCCTCCAAGCAATCCGCCTCCATTACCACCTATTCAGATAACATGCAGGTTGATATCCTTTGTTAAGAGACATAGAACACATCAGGTAAATCATTCATCTCCCCTAAAAGGCTAACTTGTAAGCAACTCCACATGTGTTCAAGAATTTTGAATGGACGAACAAACCTGGGGCTCAACTTTTTCATCAGCTTACATCTAAAATCGCCTTTAACCGGTTTGACTTTAAGATAGACAAAATCCCTAAAATTGAGTTCCACTATTAAGTGGCTTTGATCATACAATTTGATTTGTCTATCATGGGCTATTTTCATACGATCTTGGACAAGTTTTAAAGTGATTCGTCATTTTAGAAAATCTACAATAAAGATTCTCAAAAGATGGCATACCAAAACTCGTCTAGAACAATTATTATAAAATATTTTACCAATATGGCGTATCCTCACTTTCTTTGAAAGTACAAAATGCATATCTTAAGTGTATCTCCTACGATTCTGTTGGTACGCTTTATTTATATATTTACCCGAGGATGAACGATTGCAATAAACTTTAACTTCATACCTAAGCAATCTTATACATGACCCCAATCTTAAGGATAAATCTTACCATTTTTTTAAATAAGGATACCTTTGAAACACATCACTGTGAAGCTTGGCAACCTTATCAACATATACATGGACTAACTAGAGCTTGATCCACATATCCACCAGAACAAGAAATGATTCATGTGGTCAAATGAGCTATGATAACCCCCAAAACAACATTCCCTTGTTATATCTTGGCATACCAAGACGAATTTCATTGGTATGTAATCAACATCCATTAAGGAATGTGATGTGATTGAAATTTACCATTTGTCATTTAACATTTTTTTAACTAATATGCACGCTTAACGCTACTTTACAATTAAAGCATATTCATAAAAGTCCAAAACATTAGTCTGATTTCTTTAAATTCTCAAGCATCTTCACATCACTCTGAGGTATAAAATACTTGTGATAATGAGTTTCGAAAGTATGTTCTAGCAGTGGCGATCAAAAACAAGACTGCAAACTCTTCCCTTGCAATTTGCATTAGGGTCATCCTAAACTGTAGGTTTCTCCATGTGTTATTTTAAACATCCAAAGCTCTGACGTCTTAGAATCTGAAGATAATGAATGTCTAATTCGGTCTTTTATGTCACCTTTACTATCTAACCAACACAGGGTCATAGAACTCATGTTGGCATGAGGAACCACACTGATTCTCTAATATATCCAGTGTATGCATCAATTCTAACTAATGGGAAATGAGGTAATATCTCACACCTCTTCTATTATGCACACATGATACCACGTTATCTTTACTAGGATAGTTTTGAATATCCACATCATAATTGGGAAGATGCTTCAACCAATAACGTGGCCTCATAATGAATATTTCAAGTGTCAACAAAAATACTTAGAATTTATGATCTATGAAGATCTTACAGTAAGCTCCAAAAAGGTAGTATCTTCAACTTTTCAATACATGAATGAGTGCAAGTTACAAGTCATGACGAGATAACTCTTCTCGGTCTTTCAACTGTCTGAAAACAAACACTATGATGTTCTTGTACTTGATAAAAATATATGATAAATCTTCGTCTGAGGCATCACTGTAAAGCTGAAATATCTCAACTCGTCAAGGTAAGCATAATATTAGTGTCTTCATTGTTCGAATTTCAATTCTTCAACGTTAAACTCGCATTCTACAATTCAATTGAAGGCTTTCCCTTTTCTTGGTAAGTGAAGTTAGAGATTGTGTCATCTTCATGAAAATCTTAATAAATATTTAGTAATAATTTACTAAACCAAGAAAGTTGCTAACTACAGTGACAACATTGGGTCTCGACAAGATTACTTATATCTTCTTTGATTCCACTGAGAGTCCTCCATTACTAACATCGTAATCCCCAAGGAAATTTTTGCAAGTTAAACTTAGGGCTGATATCGAGTCAAGTTCGAGCGATTTTGGCTCGGTTTGAAATCAAAATTTTCGACTCGCACTCGGCTCGAAATCGAAATTGATTTCGAGTCGAGTCGGCTCGACTCAAAATGGCTCGATTTCGAATCGGCTCAAAATCGAATCGATTCGACTCGAAATCGAATCGAGTCGGCTCGAAATTGAGCAAATTTTTGTTTTATTCCTATTTTGCTCAAAATTAAATTGGGCTGCCTATAAATTTAGCAAATGAAACACTTAAAGCCTTCATTTTTTTTATTTAGGTTTAAATTTTGTTATTTTTAATCTTAAAATAAGAATATATTAATAAATACATAAAAATTTTTAATCAATTCTAATTGATTCGAATCATATTTTGAGTGATTCAGGGCTGGCTCGAAATCGACTCGAAATCAGATTCGAGTCAAATTGAATCGACTCAAATTGAATCGAATCAATTTTAATCGATTCCGATTCGGCTCAATTTTCGAACGATTTTCGAGCGACTTTCGAGTTTTGAATAATATGCTCAGCCCTAGTTAAACTTGCACTTAGAGAATTTTACATATATAAAACAATCATTGATACTCTCTAAGAGTAATCAAAATCGTCTTTCATTCAATAAATCTATGAAAGGGGGCACCGCTCAGCCTGAAAGGCATGACCACAAACTCGTAGATCCCAAATCTCGGCTAGAAAGTTGATTTCTAAATGTCCCATTTATCATTTCGCAGCTGCTGGTAATCCTAACTTATATCTAACTTTGAGAATGAGTAAGAATTTTTGATCTGGTCATAAAAATCATAAACCTTAGGTAGTGATTACTATTTCTTAATTGGGGACTGATACTCTCTAAGAGTACTCAAAATCGTCCTTCATTCTTTGAATACACAAGGATGACATCGAGAAGAGAATGACGTTCTAATCTAGGAAGTCTCTAAACACCTTATTCAATAAATCTATGAAAGGGGGGCACCGCTGAAAGGCATGACCACAAACTCATAGATCCCAATTCTCAGGTAGAAAGTTGATTTTTAAATGTCTCATCTATCATTTCGCAACTGCCGGTAATCCTAACTTATATCTAACTTTGAGAATGAGTAAGAATTTTTGATCTGGTCATATAAATCATAAACCTTAGGTAGTGATTACTAATTCTTAATTGGGGACTTATACAACTCATGGTAGCTAACACACCAGTTCACGTCGCCATCCTTCATAATAAAAGTAAAAGGAACACCTAAAGGAAATGATGTTCGGCCTAATGAAAATCAACTCGAGTATGATCCTGCAGTTGAATAATCAGTTCTGCTAGTACTCAAGTTGTCATGTGATAAAAGATTTGATTTTGGATAAACCTCTAGGAGTACAATTAATTTGGACATATAATCTCTATGATACGATGGAGAGACACCGGTAGCTCCTCACGAAATGCATCTGAAAGTTCCCAAACTAATAATACATTCTGAACATTATTCTAAATTTGGCATGCATCAAACTAGAAAAACATCATAATTGATACTAATACTCATAATTCTTTTAATCAACGAGGCATCAACACTGTAAACTCATTTCATGCCTCGAGACGTAAAAGTGAACTGATTGAGTCATTCCACGCTTGTTTCTACAAGCAATCTATCATTTCCTTCTGATAAGCAATCACTACCAATACTTAAATAAAACCCTGATAAGATGAATGCATACTTTTAATGTAGATTTGAATCCTTTTTAATGGAAATGAAATCATCGTTGATGGCAAGTATGCACAAAAGATTCAATCAACATTGTTTCTAACATAGACATGACTAGAAATATTCTGAGCTCGACTTGAGCAAAAGATTCTACCATAAGCGATTGCAATGATTTCATGCTAAGGAAAATAAAACATGATTCATAATGAAGAAATTGACAAGGTAAGATGTTAAATAATCCGACTGTGAAAGAGTTTCTTCACAAACTATGATAAAAGCAAGAAGTCAAGCTTGTACAAGTTTTTGTCTTGACATTATGCACTAACTTGAGGTTCTTCTATAGAAATCTATTGTACAGGGGCACGAACCGGCTTAAGAAAGTTATCGTGAACTTACCTCAATGATATGATCTATAGCTTGTTATATAAGGTGCTAAGAATTTAAGATTTCCCTAGGGAGAATTATAGATAAAAAGAGGCAAAGTCATAATCATATCGGTAATTACTCCAGGCACTAAAGGAGTAGGCGATGCCAAAGGATTGGGTATCAACTAAACTTCCAACATTCAACTTAGTTATGAGAAATATTTCATATCCCTATTACATAAACTTATGAATAATGACTTAACGACTCTAACATCCAGGGAATGAATCAGGTAAAATCCTATGGCTCTGTGAGTTTCTAGGATTCAAAGGATTCTAAACCCTGATACTAATTGTAACACTCTTACCAAGCTTAGCAAATTTCAAAAGTCTGGTTGAAACTCGTGATAAGAAGCAAACTAGGCAACAATAATAAAATTAGTATCATAATAAAAAAAACTAAAGTTTACAGCGGAAGTACGAGACAGAAAATAAATTAGAAAATACTTTATAGCATGAAACACAAAACCAACTAGTAAATATGTACAACCAAACGGACCTGTATTCCCGATAAAGAAAATTACGAAAACAGATCAACCCACTGGAAAGCAAGACACAATTCCTCCCGGTGAAACTAAAACATAACAAAAATATGCATGCATACTTATTATGTTTTATACTAAGAAAATATATATACTTCTATGCATGATTTTCTATTAAGTGCATTGAATATAAATCATCTTTTATGTGATTAAATCTTATTCTGAATTTTCTCTGAGTTCAAAATTATTAACGTGCAGGGTTCTAGGACCCAACTTCGTATTTCAAGTGGAAAGGACTTGTATTCTCTTTTCTTCTTATTCCTAGTTGTAAAGATTCTCATGCACATTTTAACGATTCCAGTCTCTACTAGTAAACATAGGTGTTTCAGTGTCTCACGGTCACGGACACAGACTCGTATCTAATAATGATGGATTGACTCCCCAACATGAGGCTCATAAGGATTGTTAAGCCCTACGACGAGCAACCTAGTATGCATCTATCTATCATGAGAGAAAACCTCGATTGCGCCTGCTGATTATCTTGTATTAGTGGTCGGCATGAACAGAGAATGGAACACCCGCATAAAACCACTAATTTAAGTTTGGTGTTTCATTAATCTTTTATCTTTTTATTAATGATTTGCAAGTCTATTCTTAAGGAAACATTTGCATTATACACCATCTTAAATTACGCATTTCATCACCCATAAAATGTGTCTTAACTTGGTGTTACTGGTGATAATGCGATGAATCTATCATAATATGATTTTCTTTTACATAAATATCAAATTATTTGACCCCCCTATTCTATGTACTTATATTCTTCTTACTTGTTTGCATGTGTGCGCACAAAAATTCCTTGAAGTGTTTCTTAAATCTTAAAATAAGTTGTTCGCAATAAGATGATAAATAACTTATTCATTATTTGCAAATTTCACCTTTTTAAAGGTACGATTTTCATATATTCACATTTATCAAAAAAAAATCATACCAAGGTAAATTGCATAACTGAAACTATACACATTTATTTAAGTGATATGTCTATCTAAGGAAAAGTAAATATTCTCATATTCTAATATACGTTGTTTACATTATTATGTCAAGAAGATTAATTTATAATCTTTTATTATCATCTATATCTAAGGTATGACATTTTAAATTTGGTGATCATATCATGTTCCTTCCTAACCATATATTATGTATATAGGAAATTGTCGACTTTTCTTGCATTTTTAACATTGTTCATTTTATGATGACATAATGATTAAACTATGATTTATTGTTCTTATTTATATACAAAGTATGACAAGTTGTCATCATATTCCTACATAATAATGCTTAATACAAAATTTGAGCTATGTGATATGTCTAATCAAAAGAAATAGAATTTCTTACTTCGGTGTTACGATGCTCATAAACGCGGCACGACGACATAGCAGACTAGGTTACTCTGATAATATGCAAGAATCTCCTCTGATTAACCAAGAAGCACTCTTCCCCAATTCTTCTCACGGACCCTAAAGGCGAAAACATTAAATATAAATTTAATGTTTCTAAAATTTTAATAATACCATTTCATGGTGAAGGAAAGGAAAACGTATCACTTCTCTATCAGTAGAGGATTGCAATTTCTGAAATGGAAGATGTCACACCTAATTGGAAGTTGTCTCTCTAACTGTGACTGTAAATGAGACTCACTTATTAAATTATGGCTTACCAGGAAGCTCTGAACGATAATTATATAAGGGCAAATACTGGAACAATTGTAGGGTCAACACCAACATCCCACTTGTTGAACCTTACTTGAAGGTTCTTAGTGATATAGATTTTGTTGATCTAGCAATTTAAAATGTTGAGCTCACATTGAAACTTTATTATGTCAAAGAATAGTCCCTTATTCTCCTCAAGAGATTTTTTTAGCTCCCCTTCAAGAGCCTTCTTCTCCTTAGCCCACAAGTCACAATTTATCACTTCTGTTGAAGCTTGTGACTCAAACTTCTCATGCAAAGCAAGGTTGTATGGGTGAGTTCTTCATTCTCATTAATTAGAGATTTAATTTTCCTTTCAAAGATTATGTTTTTGTTACAGAAGTTTTCAAAAATATTTTTGAACTCAGGAGAATTAAAATCAAAAGAATTTATATTTAGTACCTCATTACAAGTTAAGGTCGTTTCCTCTTCATGTGTCATCAGACACTTAACTTCATATACATCTTTTTCTTCATCAGAATCTTAGATGTCCTCAGATGATGATGATTCACTCCATCTCTGATTAACCATTCATTTCTCCTTGCGGGGCTTCTTTTTCTTCTCATTAATCATTCCTTTGGATCTAAGTTGATCCTTCATTTTCTTTCTGCAATTTGTGAAGATGGGTCTTCCTTTTCTGTAGTAAAAAAAATTTATTTGATCAGCTTGTTTAATTTCATACATGATGTTCCTGGAGCTTTTGTCTAGAAGAAAAGCTCTCCTTCTTCCATTCTTGTAACAACATAGCTAGGAAGCTCAGCTCCTCTTTAGAGAATGAGCGAAGAGTTCTTTTTGATTCAGTGGCTGCTAATGTCACTGTCTTCTCAGGAGTTTGCCTGAATGGGGTAACTAGTTCTTGCTCTTCCTTTGTTTGTCAGATGGCCAACTCAATGGACTGGAGCCTTCCATAAAGTGCATCAGGAGTAATTTTCCTAATCGTTGTTGTATCATTTATTACCCAAGAGTATGAAAGATACTCTTTGGCAAGATTCTTAAGAAGCTTGTCATTTTGCTCCTTATTAGAGATCTCCCTTTCATATGTCTTCAGCCCAGTTACAATGGTGTACCTCTTGTACCACTCCACGATAGGCTCATCTACCTTCATCTTGAAGTTCTCATGCTGGCTTATGAGATCTATTTTCTTATCTTTTCTTATATATTTACTGCCTTCAGCCATTATAGTGAAAGCATCTCATATCTCCTTTACTAAACAGCAGTTGATGATGGTCTGATAGAGATCATCAGAAAAGGTACTGACACGGGCAAACCCATGTTGAGACACGCCCGAGTGCGTGCCCTGGCGTGTAAATCACGCAAACCCACCTAAATCCCTATTTCATTTTGTGTTGGCCACGTCAGCCTCCTAGATCGAATCATTGACATTCCACCGCTGATCTTGTTCCCCAGAGTTCACTGGTACCTCGTGCAGTCGTATCCTTTCCGTTCCGATTGTCTCCCTTCTCTGAACATCCTCATCGTCGAAAAATTTGGAGAGGTCGCCAACGCCGAGGTGTGTTCCCATTTCCATCTTCCTCCCATCGTCGAACGACGACAATGCTCCACTTATTTGCTTCCCTTCAAGTTTAGAGATGTTTCTTCTTCAAACGTAGCTCCCAGGAGATGCTCTAAGACAGCATGCGTCGTTGTTTTGTAATCACTTCAAGATCGTGTTCCTTTCTTTATCATCAGGTTAGTTATCCATCATCCCTTTGTTGTCGGGAAGCGTATTGTTAGCTTTTTTAGGGTATTGTTTGAATCAAACTACTTCATATACTTTGCAAAAACTTAATGTAGAAATGTTTTTGCATATTCAGTGGAAAAAGTTGTGGTCGTGCAACTTTCTCTAAATGTGCAATGTGAAAAAAGTTGTGGCAACGAGCAATTTCAAGCATCTTCCATCTTGCTTCTGTTTTGTTCTTCTATCCCGCTTCGTTCTTCCATTCCGAGTAGTGCAGCGCTTGGTTCCTTAGGTGATTTCTAAGAGTGTCAAGCCCAACTTCTCTTCTATTCCACACTGATTCAGCCAGGAGAGCAGCTCCGGGTTGTTCTACCAATCTTAGATTCCTGCATTTATCAATTTTTGTAATGTGAAATCAATGATTTTGCTATTATATTATAATAAATGAGTTTTCTTCCATTCATTTACTCAATGTAGTTTTCTATTCCTTTTTTTCATCAAAAAATTACGAAATGAATCAATGAGGTTTTCTCAAACTTTTGTGCATTTTAGGTATTTGATAGCATGCTTCTAAGTAATTTTATGAATTAATAGAATAGAAACACCTCTTAAAATGATGGGGAAACTTTTAGAATACACTAGAAACACCTCTTAATTGTGATCTCAATATCATGAATCTTGTCTCTGTTGCTAGTTGATATCCTTAGTGTGCTTCATTTAGCTGAATACTATGGGTTGATAGCCTATTTCAATTTTGATTGTTGCTCACCGTAAAGTTGATAGTAGTTGTTAATTGTCTTGTTGATACACTATTTTTCCATGTTTGATTCTTTCTCTTCTCAATATCTTTTAAGGGTTATGAAATATTTAGTATCAACAATTGTTTTGTACCTGTATCATAAAAAGTATATGTTTAACATTCAAGAGATTTTTGAAAAAAAAAAATATTTGTTTAACCTTTGATTGTGTGAGAATTGTGCTTAATATAATAGAGACAGATCCTGCTCCTGAATCATGACTTCAGTTGAACTAGTTATGATCTAGTATCCAAGCATTGTGTTGAACTTGTTAACATCTAGTGCATTGATACAATGGGCATGTTCTTTAATCTAGATTGTTGATATACATATATTGAAATAATAATTATTAAAAATTTTGAAATATATCCAACATTTATTTTTAAATTTTAATTTATTCTGCCCGAGCTTAGCGAAAATCTTAGTTCCGTCACTGAATACTCAACAAGATGTTCATGAACTTCTTGATGTAGGATCTCATCTTTTTGCCCTCTTCGAACCATTGTTCCCCTGGCAAAATGGTTTCACCATCACCTATCATATTCACATTCTTTAGGATAAAAGGGCATACAAGGATGGCTTCCTAAAAATTTTCATCTATAGAATCCATATAAGGTCTAATCCTTGACTTTCATATTGCAAACCTATCAAGGTTTCACATTGGTGGTCTCGATGTTGAGGCTTAATCTTATTGTGAAGACATAATAAATTAAAATGATTACTAAATGAGTATTTTTTTGAGTTATAAATGTACAAGCACCATTACATTGGGAATATTAAGAATATTAAGCATCAATGACTATATAATTAAGCAACAATCAATCAAATATAATAGTACTAAATAAGTAAACAAGACTCATACACGATGAGAATCAAACCCATAAAATCCTTGTCATGGGGCCTCAGCTTACCCAACTGGGCAGAATCTTGATTCACCGAGGTTTTAACCCTTAGAGATGAACGGCGCTCAAACACCAATTGAAAGTGCGGAATATAATCTTGATTCACCAAGGTTTTAACACTTAAAGATTGTTATTTTATGATTAAACATACTCGAATTAGGTATCTGTATTAGATTAATCCCATGCACTGATGAAGACCTCCGTTGAGGTAGATTTGAAAAGATAAATGCATTGAATTATTTGTTATGGGTCCCTCACTACCTATGTATTCCTTCAATAGCCACCCTGATCACATCAAAGAAAACACAGGGATAGACAACTTCGCGGGTGAAAATGAGCATACCTTGGCGATTTTGATCTCATCCTCGAGTTCATGGAATCTATTATTCAGCCTGCCGAACTTGTTGATGTTCTGCTGATCCTCCCACGTCACTTCGATCTCTGTTTTTGAACCCTTTGGCTTACGCGAAGTGAGAAAGCGTGAGTTCAACTCGATTTAAGTTGATTCACAACAAGAATTAGTAAGTTCAACTCGATTTAAGTTGATTCGAGGAGTACCTGCTGCATTCTGAAATCGAAACCGCGAATGTTCTTGGAGGTGGTAACTCGCCAGCACAGAGAAAGTTCGATGCACTGATTAGGTAGCTCAATTACATAGTCAATGGTGGTAGCGGTGGATCAGCAAGTGGCCGAAGCCTGAGGGAGTGCGGTGGCTCGCAAAATCGTGTCGTGTGAGAAGAACGAGGGAAGAAGGCAGCGAATTGTTTGGAATTATTTTAGGTCAAAATTTTAGGGAATCGGCAAAACAGTTTTGGATATCCTCCCATTTAATTTTAGGTGTTTTTTTTCTCAAAGTTACATAGTTACAACTGTTTTTGCTATCCGCACTATTTTTTCCTCTTATCTTACATTAATTTTTAGAGCCTTTTTCAATTTTTTCTGTGATCAAATGGGAGTTTGATTATACTGTGGAAAACATGAATGTGAATTTGATGAGTACCGAATTCCTAACTTGATGGGGGTCTCCTTAGAAGTGTTAGCCGTGGATATCCGAACCTCCACTGACGTAACCATCCGAGGTGTTACTGTCACGGCAACCGCCGCCATCGCCGCCACCACGCCAACCTCCATCGCCGCCGTCGCGCCAATCGCCATCGCCGCCGTCGTGCCAATGGTCATCGCCATTGCCGCACAGAAAACTCCATCGCCGCCACTGCGCCAAATGTCATCGTCACCGCCTCCCCAACCGCCGCGGCGCCAACCGCCGTTGAGCCTTGTTATAAATGTTTGTATGGATGAGAATGTTGTTTGCAATGACTATGTTCTATCTTTCTTATTGGATGAAGTTGTTGAAAGTCTTTTAAGAATAACTAAACATTTTGAGGGGATGAATAAGTTTCTTTAAGTCTTTTGAACCCTTTTAAAGTTATGTTTGATGTATTGTTATTAAGTTAGTAGTTTTCAAGGACACAAAAACACACAATAAATTTATAATGGTTCTCCTATCAATGGTACATCTACTTTCCCCCTCTTCGCCTATCTAGTAGTGAGCTAGCCAACTCCTCTAAATCTCAGATCAAAAGATCTTACACCTCAGATCTTTTCTAGAATCCTACACCTCAGAGTACTTTCACTCCTACAACTCAGACTGTTCATAGTCCTACCTCAGGCTCACAAACAAGCCCTACCTTAGCCTTTATAATACAAGTCTATCTCAGATTCTCTACAAGAATTCTACCTCAGAATTTAGAAAAAGTCTTACACTCAGCCTTTATAACACAAGCCTACACTCAGATCTCAGAGAGATCTGAAAATTATTTCTCTCTCTGCTTGCGACGACTTTTTGCGACTTAGGGTTTCAGAAAGTTTTTCACAAAAGTTCTTCAAAAAGTCCTCCCAAAAGTTCTTATAAAAGTCTCACGCACTTAGCTTTTATTTCTCAGTATCTGCAATGGCTATATCCTGTTTAGGTAAGCGGCATGCGAGGCTTTAATGGTTGAATCATCCCAAGATTGCGTGTCAGAGAAATACGGTGATTTCCGTCTTTTAGCGCACAATCTGCGTCGATTTGAATTTTGTATGGCATCAACTACATAGATAAGACACCACTTGACTAAGAATAATTTCTGATCTTCTGTACAGGCGTTGAGTGCTGGAAGCAACATGACTTAATTAAATTCTTGAACTCAAATGAAGTGTTGAGAGACAGTGCTTAACTCAACGCATTTGTACTTAGACAACTTTTTCCTTTCTGCCGAAGCGTTGAGTGAAGTCTTTCTGAAGAGGCGTCAAGTGACTGCAGTTAACTCAGTGCATTCTACTTAGGCATTGAGTCAAGTCTTATGTCTCAACGCATTTGTACTTAGACAATTTTTTTGCTTCACTACTGAATAGTTGAGTGAATGATCTTCACTCGACGCATTTGATCTTAGAATGAAACTCGGCTCTTTTACTAAGGCGTTGAGTGAAAGACCTTCACTTGACTCATTTGAACTTGGAAAGAAGCTCAGCTCTTTTACTAAGGCGTTTTTCAACCATCACTCGACGCATTTGAACTTTGTCTGAATTTCTTCTCTTTTACTTCAGCGTTGAGAGAGAATCATTCAGTCAGCAAATATGAGTCTTGGACATCGAGTGATGTGAGATGACTCGACACATTTGAACTTAGGCAGATTCTCTGCTTCTCTTTTGAGGCGTTGGGTGAATAACATTGAGTAAACACCTATAGACCTTGAGCGTCAAGTGATGTGAGATGACTCGACACATTTGTACTTTGCAAATATTCTTCACTACTGGAATGTGCCGACTTACTCACAAGTTGTTGTCAATCAAATATTAATAACCCGCACATGTTAACTTAGAGAAATGTCAAATACATATTTGTGAATATTATTTGCTTATGGGGCTTCTTCAAATTTAGGACATTGTGGTCAATATTGTCAACAGTTGTTGTGAAGTATTGACACAAGCAAAGATTTAAAGGCTCCGTTTGGGGGGACTTAGTTTCACCGGTCAAGCGGTTACGACCGCATGAACCGGACCTTAATTAAGGTCAAGTTCATGCGGTCGTAACCGCTTGACCGGTGAGAATAAGTCTCCCCAAACGGAGCCAAAGTGTATCAATTTGCGGGTATCAACAATTTGATTTGTGGATAACAATTTGATTTGTGAATATAATTTTAACAAAACTGCTATATAGATATCAAAATTTGCGGATAGCCAAAAATGTAGTGCGGATAACAATCGCCAAACTTTAAGACTCTGAGTTAAGCAATTTTTAGGTACAGGCAGAATAAATAAGAGTCGTGTGGGTGAAATTTTGTCCAGTTAATTTGCTATCGGATTGCCAATTTACTATCGGATTGCCAACGAAATCTGATATCATTGTTGCGGTCACTCGAAGCTACTGATAGACTGTGCATCTTGAACCGTCTTAGCCCGCATAGCGGTCGAGCGTGCAAACAGTTAAAGGTACACTAACTTGTGCTAGAGAGATTTGATTACGTAGAAAACCCGCAATCGAGGTGAAATATCATGCGGTAGATTTATTGTCGACCTAACTTCCACTAATCCAGAGTTCATTACAAAAAGGTTCAAATGAAGGCAGGGCGACAGGCCGCTCCGCGTTACACTCTAAGGGATGAGAGATTTAAGGAAAGCTCTGAGCGACATGGGACCTTCGTGATCTTCGTGGAATCTTGCTCTTTTTGCCTCCTAGGGGACTGGCCGGCTCGGTTGTCTTCTTCCTAGGCCCATTCTGGTGGTGGCTTGAGGATTAGTCATTCACTTTTGTACCTTGCGAACAATCGGGGACTTGGTTGACGACTGGGAGTCTGTACGCTTCTGAACTCGACCTTCTTTGGGTAAACTCTGTCTGCCTAGACGGAGTTTAGCTATGTTCCTTGTGAGCGGACGGCTTGGTGAGAGAGAGAGAGAGAGAGATTGTGTGTGTGTAGAGAGAGAAAGACAAGAAAATGGTCAGAGTTAGCGAACCGAAAAAAGGATCCCATTGAAGTAGAAAGTGGGTCTATTTATAGACTATTTTCGGGGCGGTCCAGTAATTTAGTCTAATAACTACCTGAAAGTATCTAGTGTCAACCTAAATCACTTAGAGGGGGGTGAATTGGTGAGTTATGCGTCTTTTAGCGAACTAAAAATTACTAGAAAGTAAACACACAGAAACACAAAGATTTATAGTGGTTCCCCGAGTTGGGTACGTCCACTATCTCGCCTCGCCTATCTACCACGAAGGGCTAGATTCAGCTACTTCACCTTTATCTCAGATTCTTCAAATCTTATACCTCGGTGCCTCAACTCCTACAACTCGGAGACAACGCTCCTACAACTCGGAGAACAACCTCTCCTACAACTCGGAGAACAACCTCTCCTACAACTCAATCCTAAAATAAGAATCTATAACTCGGACGCAAAACCTTCTACAATATCATAAAATGATTACAACAATAGATTAAAACTAATCTTCTTCAGATCTGAAAACTTCGGTCTTCTTTTCTCCGAAAAGTGAAACTTGAAAATCTTGAAGAGAAAGGAAATCTGAAATCGTTAAAGACTTGATCTGAACAAAGGATCTACTAAATCAGAATGGAACTTGAACCTTTTGAGAATAGAGATCTAGTCGACACTTTTTGAAGAAGTTCGGATCGTGCGTCACGTTAATGTTGGTCGAGAGAATCACGAAGATCGAAAATAATAGCCGACGGTTTCCTTGTTTTGGAATGTTTCGATTTGAGCGTATATGCACGATTTTGTTGAATGAAATCCACCCTAAGTATTTATAGGAATCCTTCTTCTTCAACGGCTAAAAATCCCTTCCAAATAAAGAAATCGTGGAACAATGTACATGGCGGTCGGGATTGAGCCGTGGCGGAATTTGAAAACGGAATTCAAAAACCTAAGTCATATTCGTCGAGTATCGTCAAGAATGTATGGGTATACTCGTCGAACATCTTTGATATTCGACGAAAAAGACTTAATAGATAACAACACTTTCCTGAAGAGAAATACGACGAATTCGACGAGTATCGACTAGTTCACTCGATGAATTCGACGAGTATCAGCTAGCTAACTCAACGCATTCGACGCCTAGGTCAAGTGATATTCGACGAATATCACTTAGAGAAATTTAGAGAAGTAAATTTGAGAATTCTCGTCGAATTCATTGTGTATCGACATATATATTCGATAAATTCGACGAGTATCGACAGATACACTTGACGAATTCGACGAGTATACATGAAGATACTCGACGTCTTTTACTTAACTAATTTTCACGAGCCCAGAGATTATTCCCTAAGTAAAGACGATGAATTCAACGAGTGCTAGTAAGTATACACGATGAATTCGACGAGTATTCATGAGCATACTCGACGAATTCGACGAGTATTCACTATTATACTTGACGAATTTTACTTGGAGAAAATCTGTTCTTCTGAAAGCAGCAACTTGTCCTTCTTGGTTTCTTCTAACATACTTGAAGTAGAAGTACACCCCATTAGAGAGATTACACATGATTCAACTCATTGGCCTATGCAATGAAGGATTACAATGTATAGTCTTGTGTTTTAAGACCCACTATAACCTGACATTGGGTTTGAAAGTCTAGTGTTCAAGGCTAGCTAATCACCTAGAGGGGGGGGGGGTAAATAGGTTTTTGTCTCTATTTCAATCTTCTTACTTGTTAGACGATTTTTGTGCTTAGTGATTAGGTTAGTTTTAGCTTTCAAGAACAATCACAGACGACACAACAATTTTATAGTGGTTCCCCAATCTTGGGTACGTCCACTGTTCCTTTGCTCCTTTCTAATAGTGTGTCAGACTAGTCTCTTCCCCCAAAACTCGGCTCTTTAAGAGCTTACAACACAGATCCCGCAAGACCTCACAGGTCACACAGACCTACCACTTAGGCACTAAGCCAGACCATAGGTCACAAAGACCTTTCACTAGGCACTAAGCTAAACCACATGTCACAAATATCTTAGCCTTTATAACACAGGATTACAACTTCAGACTCACAAAAAATCTATACAAAAGAAATAAAAGGTGATGTTGGAACCTCTAGTTGAATTTGGTCTAGGTTCACTGAGTTAGGATATGACCCAATATGTATAGATCAGGGTCATAGGTGTGTCTTAGAGTCTAGGTCAAGTCCTTCGAGTCAATAATACAAAGGACCAGCCTCCATCACTGCCAAAGACACAAGACTTAGAGAGATCAAGAATTAGAAAAAGGAATCTAAATTCGTCGATCTCAGGTCAACGATAGTCGTGCTCAGCTCGACTAACTCAGAGCTAAAATCTCTGAGCTGAGCTCGACGAACTCCGTTCTCAGATTGACTAACTCTTCAACACTCAGCGCCATAATTCACTCAAAGCCAAGACTGACTCAGAGACAAAGAACACTCGACGCCAGATGTGTTATTCACTCAACACTAACAGATTAACCAAGTTCTTAGGTCGACTAACTTCACAGTCTCAGGTCGACGAACATAGAGCGCAAAATTAGTCAGTTTATGCACATCAGTTGATTTACAGAGCTCAGGTCGACGAAAGCTGATCTCAGTTCGACAAAAGCTGATTAGAGGTCGACGAAAGCTGATCTCAGGTCGACGAAAACTGTAAGACATTTTGTTATTTATTCTTTCTCTTTCTGTCTCATCATTTTAACTATTATAGGCTATTAATTTCCTTATAAATCAATGCACTTATATTCTCTGAATAGAGCCGTTACTATCAGCATTGATTGCTAACATCCTCCATGGAATTAATTGCTTATATCTCGAGACAGAAATAGAATAGAATTATTGACAACATTCTTGTCGTTTCTTGTTCCAAAGATTTCAGCTGAACATTTATTACAGAATCTCTTTTGAATTCGACCAAGTTGCAGTGATCTAATACACATCTCCCTGCCAAGAAAAACAAGCAACACAGAAGAGCTGAGATTGATTATCAACGAGAGACACAACAAAGAAAACGTCCTGAAGTGCAGTGAAAAACAAATCTCAGAAAAATCAACTGCTCTCAAGAGAAGAAGAAAGAACAATCATCACCATCAAGAGTCTTTCTTTCTTTCTCTCCCTCTTTGTTTTCAGGGATCTGAAGTGACAACAATATTCAAATCAGTCAAGGATCTCTGAAAAGCTGAAGGCCTACACCCTTGAACAAAGCTTCCACTCCTGAACCATTCAAGATCTCAGGGGGAGCTTTGACAATAAATAAGAATCCACACAGTTCTTCTCATTTTAATTTGAGAAAAGAAGACTTACATCACTCTCTCATTCCCACCTCTGTACAGGGTTTTAATTCCCTTCAAAATTATTCTGGTTGCAAGTCTCCTTCCAAAAGACTTGAGGTTTAGTTTTTGAGCACCTGATCAAAAGCTCATTGGTGACAGTCACCTGATCAAAACTTGCAGTGGATTCCTACCAAGGGTGGTAGAAGAGTGGATGTACCCAGTTTGGGGAACCTCTATAAATTTATTGTGTTGTTTTGTTGCTCTTTCTTTTCTGTTCTTGTTGTGGCTGTGTTAGTTAGATATTCTGTGATCTTTGATTTACTTTAATCTGTGATAGTTAGATATAGTTGTTAAAGATAAAGATAGTATACTGTTAGAGAAGAAAATTATAAAAAAACAGAGACATACTCTATTCAACCCCCCCCCCCCTCTAGAGTATATCAGATCTAACCTTAACTTTCAATTGGTATCAGAGCAGGTTCTTTTGGTTGTACAAGATAACCCTTGAACCAAATATCCTAAGTTAGATCTGTTCTATTACTTCTTCTAGATCTATACAACATGGCACAGAACAAAGAGTATGCAAGCACCAGACCTCTAGTGTATAACTTGTCCAAGTTCACACTCTAGAAGGAAAGAATTAGACTCTACATAAATTATATTGATGAGGATATATTTAATTCCATCTTAACAGGACCACCAGCTCCAGTGGCTTCAACCCCATCAACTTCAACAGACATGAGTGCAGTTCCACCCCCTTGATGGATAGATGCACATGTTGGTACCCTAGTTTGGATTTGTGTTAAGTCCTCTCATTTAGTTTCTTGACCCAAGATTTATCTATGGTCAAAGGTTAGCTAATAGGTTAGATTCCCTTAGTTGTAAAATTGCTTATCCAGATGAAAATTTGGTTAAGTCGTTTTTGGTTCGACTATAGTCGAACGCCGATCGACCATCGTCTATCGACTGGTCGACGATCGTCTATCAGTTGGTCGACGTTCGTCTGTCAGCAGATCGTCTTTCTCTGAGTTAGTTCAACTCTCGACGATCTGCGATATCTGTCTTGACGATCGTCGAATCCCGCTCGACTTCTTTTGTTAAGACAGATTTCTTGATAGTTCGACTATCTTCCTTGATAGTTCAACTATCTGATAGTTCAACTATCTGTTTTGATAGTTCGACTATCTGCTCTGTGTTGATAGTTCGACTATCTGTTTGATAGGTTGACTATCTTTCGGTTAGTTCAACTATCTGTTTTGATAGTTCAACTATTTGATGGCTCGACTATCTGTTCTGATAGCTCGACTATCTATTCTGTGTTGATAGTTCGACTATCTGTTTGATAGGTCGACTATCTGTGGTAGTTCAACTATCTGTGTTGATAGTTCAACTATCTGATAGTTCGACTATCTGTGTCGTTCGACTATCTATCTGATAGGTCGACGATCTCCGTGCTTCGGTCGACGATCTCCGAGGGTCATTCGACGTTCTTTTTGTCTACCTTTAGTAAAGTTATATTATTTATTTCTTATCTGCTTGGCATATTTTATTAAAGTATATTTCATTGATGTTATGCTATTATTTCCAGGCAATCTTTGCTCCATTCTTTATGCATAAGTCAATCTTTATCTGACAAAGTGGTTTGTCTTATTAGCTGAAATATATTTTCTGCTTTATCTGTCAGGCTGTCCTTTATAGTCGTTAGACTCAAAAGTCTTCTCTAGCCGTAAAGAGCTCTTTCTGATGTGACTTTTTCTAGCACTCTTTTATCAGATTGATTTGCAGCTTCTTAGAAAGCTTTATCTTTTTATAGGATATCTGTCTGCAAGATATATTTTGCTTTGTGCTTTTTGCAGCCCAGTTTGCAGATTCCAGAAGAAGACAAAGTTCAACTCAGATTAGAGCCGTTGCAAAGGCTCATATATAAAGTGCCTTCTAAAGATAGAGAAAAAAATATAGATATACAAAGAACAACAACTCAAAAATACAAGAAGTTTCACTCACAGCAGTATAGAGATCTACAGCTCTCAGAAATTCACATTCAACTGAGAAGATAAAATCTCTTCAACATTCTTCTTCATCTTGAGTTCATCCTGCTCAC
Organism: Platanthera zijinensis; assembly: GCA_039513925.1. Lineage (NCBI taxonomy): Eukaryota > Viridiplantae > Streptophyta > Magnoliopsida > Asparagales > Orchidaceae > Platanthera > Platanthera zijinensis. The sequence goes on from CM077096.1 coordinate 70,146,250, forward strand.
AGGAAGACATTCACTCAGAGGCCTTTAGAAGAAGAAGAAGAAGAAAGAAAGCTGATTGAAGAAGAACACCTTTTCCAAATCAAGAGTCTTCTTCAAGCTTCTCCTTCAGAATTTCTAGACAGTTCTCTGTCAAGAGTTCAGAAGAGTTCCTGCACCCTGAAGCAAGACTTCTTCCTGGATATTCTCTAAGCCAGGGGGAGCCTTGACTCTTTAGAGCTTTCTAGCTCTGTGCAATCCACTAGCTTCTCTATTCTTTTTTAACAATAGAGAAGAAACTTTAACTCTCTCAACCTCCTGTATAAAGGGTTATTACTCCCTTCAAAAGTGAACCTTGGTGGCAGGGCACCTGATCAAAAACCTATGTTGGATTTTGAGCTCCTGATCAAAAGCTCAAAGGGTCTACTTGATCTACCTGAAGTAGATCAGTTGATGGCAGGGCACCTGATCAAAAATCTGTAGTGGATTCCTACCAGGGTGGTAGAAGAGTGGACGTACCTATTTAGAGGGAACCACTATAAAATTTATTGTGTCATCTGTGTTGCTTATTTAATTTATTGCACTGTGGCTGTGAGTAGAAATAACTAGGATTGCTAGTTGCTGTGATATGATCAAAGCTCAACTGTAATTACAGTTGCCCTTCTCTAGTGCACTTCACTTTGTGTTAGGCTCTAGGGTTTAAAATATCTATAAACTCATTCCGCAAATTAACTCTAAGGGAGTTGAGTAGGGTGTCATAATTTTTGAATACTCTATTCACCCCCCTCTAGAGTTGTATCTATCATCACTTTCAATTGGTATCAGAGGGAGGTTAACTGACTGTACAGGCTAACACCTGAGTCACAAGATCCTGATAGATACCAAGCTTATAGATATTCACTTCATGGCCCAGTCCAAGGATTACTCTAGCACCAGACTTCCAGCTTGCAACTTAGCTAAGTTTAGTATCTGGAAGGCAAGAATCAAATTATACATGAACTCTATTGATGAAGTCATTTTCTCTTCTATTTTGACAGGACCTCCAACACCTCCTACTGCAGCCACTGCTACAATATCTACAAATCTCAGTGCAGTGCCTCCTCCAGATTACAATGATGCCTACAAGAAGGCAAAGATAGCTGATGCCAAAGCTATGAATATTCTGGCTCAGACTATGTCTGATGAAATCTTCCAGAAAGTGGCTGATTGCATCTCTGCAAAAGCCATGTGGGACTCACTGAATCAGATTGTAGCTGGTTCAGCTGATGAAAGGAAGGATAGAAGGTCCAACCTTATATCCCAGTATGAAAACTTCAAGAAGACTGAAGCTGAATCAGTTGAAGCCATGTACACCAGGCTCAGCTCAATCATCAATGAGCTGAGAACTCTTGATAAGAAGATTACATTAACAGAGGTCAATGATAAGATACTTATGTGCTTCCCCAGCACATGGGATCTTAGGATCTGGACTATCAAGGAGGCCAGAAGTACAAATGAAATCTCAACTGAAGCTCTCCTTGGCAAGCTCAAGTCGTTTGAGCAAGTGCTGAAGACCAGGAAAGCTGAGGCTGAAGCAAAGACTCCAACTCCAATAAGGAAAGAGCAAACTCTTGCTCTCAGAAAAGGAAATTAAGGAACTTAGAAATAGGTTAGCTGAATCAGAATCTATTTCCATTGAAAATGCTAGGTTAGAAGCAGAACTCACTAAGTCTAATGAAAAAATAAAGTTTCTTAAAAATGAAATAGCAAAGTCCAAGAGATTAGAAGAATCCTTAAATGGCAGAAGCCTTAAGCTGCTAGAAATCACCAGCATGACAAACACTAGGTCAGGCAATAATAAACTAGGCTTAGGAGCTTCATCATGTGAACCCCCAATTATTCTTAAAAATCATCTTTCAACTCCAGTGAACTTTATTTCAGCTGATGGGATAAAGAACACTGAGCAAGTAAGACAAGTTAATCAAGCCTTAAATAAAGCTAAGAGAGAAAAGAGAAAGCAAAAATTTAAGGAGCTACAAAAAGCGTCGAACGCTGCTCGATGATCGGAGGTTCAATGGTCGGACGAAGCTCGACGATCTGAGCATCGATCGTCGAACGTAGATCGACGATCTCAATATGAATTTCAAAATTACAACCAGAACCTTAGAAACCTAAATATAAATAGAAACCCTAGGTTTGTGGACCCATTAACTGCATGGAGCATCCCACCTAGGAGATCTTACCCTTTAGGATATAAACCCCAACCTGCTTATTCTTTTATTTCTAGTTTTCATTATGTGAAGAATAATGGACCCAAGGTTACCTGAGTCCACAATGTCTAATTATCTATTCTGTAGGTGAAGACCTATCCAATTACTAAGGACAAGTGGTATTTGGATAGTGGTTGCTCCAAACATATGATAGGAAACATAGAAAATCTGTCAAGATTCAAGGCCAGGCTTGGACCAAAGGTGATCTTTTGGGATTCTAGCTGTGGTCAAACTGAAGGATATGGTAGGATTACCATTGGAGCAGTAACTTTCAAGAGAGTTGCATATGTAACTGGACTGAAGCATAATCTTATCTCAGTAAGTCAGTTATGTGATGCAGGATATCAGGTATCTTTCACTAACACTCTCTATAATATTACTTTAAATAGTAATGTTGTGTTAGTAGGTATTAGACAAGGTAATATTTATTTAGTAGATTTTAATTCAACCCAATCTGAAATCTGTTTATTTAATGAAGTAACAAATAATAACAACACCTTATGGCATAGGAGGCTTAGCCATGTTAATCTCAAGAACATATCTAGGTTATCTAAATACAACCTTGTTAGAGGTTTACCTTCTTGCCCCTACAAGAAGGAGAGTCTATGCAAGGCTTGTCAACTAGGCAAGCAAACCAAAAATTCCTTTAAATCTGTAAATAAAAGTGATTCACCTAGAATCCTGTATTTATTACACTTGGATCTTTTTGGTCCAATAAATGTACAGAGTCTAGGAGGGAAGTATTACACTTTAGTAATTGTAGATGACTTCTCTAGGTTCACTTGAGTGTTCTTTTTGAGAACTAAGGTTGATAACTTCAAAGTTCTTACAGACTTTCTGCTATGTGTGCAGACTGAGTATTCTACTCATGTGGCCTTGATCAGAAGTGATCATGGTACTGAGTTTGAGTCTCTTCTCATGGAAGAATTCTTTGAGAAAGAAGGTATCAAACATAACTTCTCTACTCCTAGAACTCCCCAACAAAATGGGGTAGTGGAAAGGAAGAATATAACCCTGATTGAAGCTGCAGGAACACTGTTGGCAGATGCTAATATGCCTCTCTCCTATTGGGCAGAAGCTGTTAGCACAACTAATTATGTTCTGAACAGAAGTCTTATACACAAGCTTAAGAGTAAAACTCTTTATGAGTTGCTTAAAGAAAAGAAACCTAAAATTAATTATTTTAGGGTGTTTGGTTGTGTAGTATACATTCATAACAATAACAAAGAATACCTTAGAAAGTTTGAAGCAAAATCTTCAATGGGAATCTTTCTTGGATATTCCCAAGTAAGCAAAGCTTATAGGGTATTTAATAAATCAACTTCTAAAATTGAGGAATCTGTGCATGTGTCCTTTGATGAATCTCAGATGTTTTACAAGGAGAAGGAAACTTCTCCCTCCTCAAGTTCATTGTAGGTACTAGAATCCAATAAAGATGTCACTCAAGAGATTCTCCATCTATCAACTCTTCACATCACTGATTCAGACAGTGATGAAGACTTTGCAGAAGCTGTTGCTGTACCACCAATAGTTGATCCAATTCCTCCTGAGGAATTAATCCCAAATGTTGCTGAAGATCACATCCCACCTGCTGATGTTGTCACACTTAGAGATCATCCTACATCTCAAGTGATTGGAGACATATCAGCTGGTGTACAAACAAGACATCAATTAAGACAGGATGTGATGCATGCTTGTTTCCTTTCACAGATTGAGCCTCTCACCATAAAAGATGCTGAGCTAGATCCCCACTGGATCATTACTATGCAAGAGGAGCTCAATCAGTTTGAAAGATGTAAGGTATGGACTTTGGTCCCAAGACCAAAAGGCCAACTGATCATAGGCACCAAGTGGGTGTTTAGAAACAAGTTGGATGCAAATGGAATTATAATAAGGAATAAAGCTAGGCTTGTAGCTCAGGGCTATAGACAGGAGGAAGGTATAGATTATGACCAAACCTTTGCTCCTGTTGCAAGGCTAGAGGCAATAAGGATTTTTCTAGCCTATACAGCCTATATGAAGTTTAAGGTTTTTCAGATGGATGTCAAAAGTGCATTCCTAAATGGTGAGCTAAAGGAAGAGGTATTTGTTGAACAACCTCCTGGGTTTGTCTCTTCAACTCAGCCCTCACATGTTTTCAAGTTGCAAAAAGCTCTTTATGGACTTAAATAAGCACCCAGAGCCTGGTATGAGACTCTAGCTAGCTTCCTGTTAGAGCACAACTTTGTTAGGGGAGTAGTTGATAGAACCCTTTTCGTTAAGCACCACAGGACACAATCCTGTTAGTTCAAGTATATGTAGATGATATTATTTTTGGCTCCACTGATCCCAAACTGTGCAAAAAGTTCTCTGACTTGATGCATTCTAAGTTTGAGATGAGTAGTATGGGTGAGCTATCTTACTTTCTTGGTCTCCAAGTAAAACAAGATGCTGATGGCATCTTCATCTCCCAATCCAAGTATGCCAAGGAATTGGTAAAGAAGTTTGGGATGGCTGATGCTTCAGCAATGCATACACCCATGACTACTAATGCAGTTATAGATTCTGATGATCAGGGTAAGCCAGTTGATCAGAAGAATTATAGGGCCATTGTTGGTTCTCTATTGTATTTAACTGCAAGTAGGCCAGATATAATGTTTGCTACATGCCTATGTGCTAGATTTCAGGTCAATCCCAAGGAATCTCATTTGATTCTTCTCAAGAGAATTTTGAGATACCTGAAGGGATGTCCAAATCTAGGACTATGGTACCCAGCAGAATCAGAATTTGAGTTCATTGGATACTCTGATTCTGACTATGCTGGTTGTAGAGTTGATGGGAAAAGTACCTCAGGAACTTGTCAGTTCTTGGGAGAGAGATTGGTCTCTTGGTTCTGTAAGAAGCAGGCTTCTGTCTCAAATTCAACTGTAGAGGCTGAATATATAGCAGCTGCCAGTTGTTGTTCACAGATCCTGTGGATTCAAAACCAGCTTTTGGATTATGGGTACACACACAAGAACACAAAAATCATGTGTGACAGTACCAGTGCTATCTCTATTGCACAAAATCCTGTGCACCACTCTAGAACCAAGCACATTGAGATTAGACACCATTTCCTGAGAGATTGTGTTGAAAAGAATAAGATCAGCCTTGAGTTCATATCCACTGACCTTCAGAGAGGTGATATTTTCACCAAGCCTTTAGATGAACAGAAGCATCTGTTCTTTCTGCATCAACTAGGCATGATTAATGGAAAAGACTAAGTGTGACGTTTGCCTTTGTTGATATCTGTTTGAAGATCGTCGAACGACGTTCGACGATAGTCGATCAGGTTGAGCCGATCGTCGACCTACGGGCGACGACAGCTTATTTATTTGTGAAGACAGAAATAGTCGAACGATTGATCGACTATTATGCTTCAGGAAACGATCGTCGAACGATCGTTCGAGCATCGTCTCCAGTATCTTTTAAAATAGACCGACGATTGCAGTTTTTATTTAAATCGATGGTCGATCTAGGTTAAGAGATCGTGCTTGTTATAGTCGACGTAACTCGTCTTTTCGTATTCCGTCTTTCTGTTTGAGCTCTGCCTCGCGCTTTCTCCTCCTCATCTCTCTCGTCTTCTCCGACAAATCGATGGCGATTGCTCCAGCCCTTCTGTCTGCGATGAAGTTCGACAATGGCTTCAGCGTAGACTTTGACTCTTTCAGTACCTGTGATTCTGAGATAATAGAAATCCTCCAGCTCTACAAAGAACAAGGTTTGGAAAAGCTTATGACCACAAGAATCAAGATCAACATAACAGAGATTAAAGAGTGGGTTTTCACTTCGTCTTCCAATGACGAATCGATGACTGGAACGATTGGCGGCGAAGAGGTAAGTTTGACTCCTGCCGCATTGACTGATATTTTTGGATTACTGAATGGTGAAGAAGATTATGAACAAGATACCCAAGAGTTTGGAAGGATGTTAATCGAGTTAGGACATGCCGAAGGCATTCCTTCTAAGTTGTTAAAAGTTAATTTTCCGTTAAAGATAAAGTTCTTGGCTGAACTAGTCGGAAAAGTGCTTCTGGGCAAGCACTCTGCTCATGACAACATCACCAGTCAGCAGTTTGCCTTGATGTGTGCCATAGTAAATAAGAAATAGATCAATTGGGCAGGGATTATGTTTGATTTGATAAGAAAGAAGAATGACAAGAAGGAAGTAACCCTAGGTAGGGTACTTGGGATATTTCTAAAAGAGAAATACTCCCACCTGTTGGTAACAGTTTCAACAACTATCAATGCCAGTAAGAAGATGGATCCAACACTGTTTGTTAAGTGGAAAAGAAGTTTTCAGAAGCCTTCTCCAGCAGGGGTAGCTCCAGTTGTGTCTGAGAGCACAAGGACTGTTTCAGTCACTCCCCACCTACCTGAAGCAGGCTCATCCATTCTTTCCATTCCATCCACTTATGCTGTATTCTCATCTACCACTACTGAAGTACCATCGACATCTGCATTACCATCTACATCTACTACCACTCTTCTTCTTGACTCTTCTTCTATTCCCCATACTTCATCTCCAGCATCTCCCATTCCTATACATCTAGCTGGGACTTCTATTCCCAGTTTTGATTTGTTAGGATCTGAGAGAATTCCAACCCCACCTCAGTCACCACTTATACCCCCAGATCACACCGACTTTCCCTCATCCACTCCTCAATCACCAGTTCACAACACATCTCATCAGGAAACTGCCTTTCCTGATGATCTTCCATCTTCTGTTGTTCCCCCATCCACATCTATATCTCCAGCACTCATAGCCAATATCCTGGAGTTAATTACTCCTTCAATCAAAACCATGATTGAAGAAGCAATTGCTCCTCTTGTATCCTCCATTTCTTCCCTGACTGCCTCCATCCAAGCTCTCTCAAAATCTGCTGAGCCCTCTTCATCTAGGGGCCCGGTTTCAGTTTCCACTGAAATCAGGCAGGGGGAGATGTTCTATGAAGATGCCTCTGAACTGCCCCTGGCCTCTCTTCCAGCAGATCCTCCAGCAGATACTCAAAGAGAAATAACACTTATAGAAAAAGAGATAGTAGCTCAAGAAGAAACAGTACCTCAACTTTCTGAAAAGAGATTTTTGATGCTTTAATGAAAACAGAATTTGTTGTCAAAGTCTGCTTAGAAGAATACTCCACTCCCATAGTTGCTCTATTCCTGGAAGGAGTCATCACCTCCTATCTAGATGATTTATGGGAGGTAGGAAGTCCTGAAGGTATTTCCCTTTCTCAATTTACTGACTTGTTAACTGACATGTTAACATGTAAATATCTTGAAGGTATGCTGCTAGCTTATTTAGAGGATCTGCGTGTTCCTGTTGCTACAGATCAAGTGCAAGAAGATCAAGGAGATCTAGAAATAACAGAACTAGCTGTTCATCAACCTGCTCAAGAACCAGTGCAAGAATCTGCTAATCAAAAGCCTGTACCCTCTTCTCCAGCTCAGGTAGCGGTGAATGATGAACTGGTCCTCATGACAGTTGCAGCTGAGATAGAGAAAGTTTCAGATATTCAGGAAGAAAAGTCTACAGTCTGGGATGACACCCCAGGACTGGATCTAGACACTCTTTTGGCACAGGATGCCTTGGAAGAAGAGATAGAAAAAGCTGCTTTAAAGGATAGAGAAAAAGCTGTGTGAGAAGCTGTTGATCCTTATGATCATCCTCAATCATCTGATGATGAAGATGACTCTAATGATTCAGAAGGAGCCAAGAAGAAGAAATCTGCCAAAAGAAAAAGAAAAGTTGCTGCTCCTCCTCTATCTAACCCTGACCATGATGTACCATACTATATCTTGAATGGAATAGATCCCAAGTCAAAAGAATATCAGCACCGGATGGGATTCTCCAAGAATCAACAGAAACAAAGAAAGAAATCTAAAAGATATGACAGTCCAGCTCCTAAATGGAATTCTAAAGGACCTCCTCCTCCTCCTCCTAGTGCAGGAGCGTCTGGGAATGTTGCCAGTCCCTCTGCTCCTCCTTCTAGATTCACTTCTTCCCAATCTTATCAGAGGAAAGGAAATCAAAGCTACCATGGCAAGTCTCAATCTGGACATCAGAGACAGGAAGCTGAGTTACAAGAACAAGTGAAAGAGGTAATTTACCTAAAACCAACCTTTTCTCCTCCTCCTTCACCCAAGAAAAGGACATTACCAGATAAAGAAAGCAAAATTATATCTTCCAGAGAATCTGATCAGAAAAGGAAAATAGAAGCAAAAGGCAAAAGAAAGAGCCAGCTGCAAGCATGTTAGAACTTTTTACTAAATTCAGAACTGTAAATCCTCTAAATCCAGCTGATGAAAATGAGTATGAAAGCTTAGAGCTTAATCCTGACTTCAGGATGGCCAGATTCCTTGAATTGGTTGGATCAGCTCAGATTAGAAAAGCCAGAGCTGAAGGAAAAGATGTTAAAGGCTTAACTACTATGTCCAAATTCAGAAAGAAAGAACTTGATAGATTCCAGGTAAGACCTGAAGTTTTTGATGCTACCAAATATATAGAAAAATATCCAGAAGCAGTTGTTACAAGAATAGGAGAAACCAAAGTTATTGGAGAACAAGATCTGAAGACATCAAAGAAGGAAGCTCTAGATCCTCTCAGAAAAATCTCATTTATTCCCGACTCTTCTATCTCTAAACCAGATTCTGATGTTGTTTAAGTTTTATTGTCAATCTGTTTATGTTAACTGTTTGATTGATGCATTTGATGCTTAGATGTTGCTTTCCTGAGTTATTTTTTTAGTAGTTTTTGAGAGACTTAACCCAAATAAGGGGAGATTGTTGGTACCCTAGTTTGGATTTGTGTTAAGTCCTCTCATTTAGTTTCTTGACCCAAGATTTATCTATGGTCAAAGGTTAGCTAATAGGTTAGATTCCCTTAGTTGTAAAATTGCTTATCCAGATGAAAATTTAGTTAAGTCGTTTTTGGTTCGACTATAGTCGAACGCCGCTCGACCATCGTCTATCGACTGGTCGACGATCGTCTATCAGTTGGTCGACGTTCGTCTGTCAGCAGATCGTCTTTCTCTGAGTTAGTTCAACTCTCGACGATCCGCGGTATCTGCCTTGACGATCATCGAACCCCGCTCGACTTTTTTTGTTAAGACAGATTTCTTGATAGTTCGACTATCTTCCTTGATAGTTCAACTATCTGATAGTTCAACTATCTGTTTTGATAGTTCGACTATCTGCTCTGTGTTGATAGTTCGACTATCTGTTTGATAGGTCGACTATCTTTCGGTTAGTTCAACTATCTGTTTTGATAGTTCAACTATTTGATGGCTCGACTATCTGTTCTGATAGCTCGACTATCTGTTCTGTGTTGATAGTTCGACTATCTGTTTGATAGGTCGACTATCTGTGTGGTAGTTCAACTATCTGTATTGATAGTTCAACTATCTGATAGCTCGACTATCTGTTTTGATAGTTCGACTATTTGTCTGCTTTTGATAGTTCGACCATCTGTGTGATAGTTCGACTATCTGTGTGATAGCTCGACTATCTGCCTTGATAGTTCGACTATCTGTGTCGTTCGATTATCTGTCTGATAGGTCGACGATCTTCGTGCTTCGGTCGACGATCTCCGAGGGTCGTTCGACGTTCTTTTTGTCTGTCTTTAGTAAAGTTATATTATTTATTTCTTATCTGCTTGGCATATTTTATTAAAGTATATTTCATTGATGTTATGCTATTATTTCCAGGCAATCTTTGCTCCATTCTTTATGCATAAGTCAATCTTTATCTGACAAAGTGGTTTATCTTATTAGCTGAAATATATTTTCTGCTTTATCTGTCAGGCTGTCCTTTATAGCCGTTAGACTCAAAAGTCTTCTCTGGCCGTAAAGAGCTCTTTCTGATGTGACTTTTTCTAGCACTCTTTTATCAGATTGATTTGCAGCTTCTTAGAAAGCTTTATCTTTTTATAGGATATCTGTCTGCAAGATATATTTTGCTTTGTGCTTTTTGCAGCCCAGTTTGTAGATTCCAGAAGAAGACAAAGTTCAACTCAGATTAGAGCCGTTGCAAAGGCTCATATATAAAGTGCCTTCTAAAGATAGAGAAAAAAATATAGATATACAAAGAACAACAACTCAAAAATACAAGAAGTTTCACTCACAGCAGTATAGAGATCTACAGCTCTCAGAAATTCACATTCAACTGAGAAGATAAAATCTCTTCAACATTCTTCTTCATCCTGAGTTCATCCTGCTCACAGGAAGACATTCACTCAGAGGCCTTTAGAAGAAGAAGAAGAAGAAAGGAAGCTGATTGAAGAAGAACACCTTTTCCAAATCAAGAGTCTTCTTCAAGCTTCTCCTTCAGAATTTCTAGACAGTTCTCTGTCAAGAGTTCAGAAGAGTTCCTGCACCCTGAAGCAAGACTTCTTCCTGGATATTCTCTAAGCCAGGGGAGCCTTGACTCTTTAGAGCTTTCTAGCTCTGTGCAATCCACTAGCTTCTCTAATCTTTTTTAACAATAGAGAAGAAAATTTAACTCTCTCAACCTCCTGTATAAAGGGTTATTACTCCCTTCAAAAGTGAACCTTGGTGGCAGGGCACCTGATCAAAAACCTGTGTTGGATTTTGAGCTCCTGATCAAAAGCTCAAAGGGTCTACTTGATCTACCTGAAGCAGATCAGTTGGTGGCAGGGCACCTGATCAAAAACCTGTAGTGGATTCCTACCAGGGTGGTAGAAGAGTGGACGTACCTATTTAGAGGGAACCACTATAAAATTTATTATGTCGTCTGTGTTGCTTATTTAATTTATTGCACTGTCGCTGTGAGTGGAAATAACTAGGATTGCTAGTTGCTGTGATAGGATCAAAGCTCAACTGTAATTACAGTTGCCCTTCTCTAGTGCACTTCACTTTGTGTTAGGCTCTAGGGTTTAAAATATCTATAAACTCATTCCGCAAATTAACTCTAAGGGAGTTGAGTAGGGTGTCATAATTTTTGAATACTCTATTCACCCCCCCTCTAGAGTTGTATCTATCATCACTTTCAGCACAGAAAAAGGCAAAGATAGCTGATTCCAGAGCCATGAACTTATTGGCTCAAACAATGTCAGATGAGATATTTCAAAAGGTTATTGAATACTCATCAACCAAGGCCATTTGGAACTCCCTGAACTAAATGGTGGCTGGATCAGCAGATGAGAGGAAGGATAGAAGATCCAACCTCATCACTCAATATGAAAACTTCAAAAAGGATGAAGCTGAAATAGTGGAAGTGATGTACAATAGACTCAACTCCATTATCAGTGAGCTGAGGACTCTAGATAAGGAAATCACTCTGACTGAAGTGAATGACAAGATCCTCATGTGCTTCCCCAGCACATGGGACTCAAGAATCTGTCCCATCAGAGAAGCCAGAAGCATAACAGAGATCTCAACTGAAGCTCTACTAGGAAAGCTAAAGTCCTATGAGCAGCTGATAAAATCAAGGGAAGCAGTAGCTGAAGTCAAGACTCCTATACCAACTAGGAAAGAGCACAACATAACTTTCAAAGCAGCAGAAGACTCTGAAGTCATTCCTGTGAATGAAGAATTGATGAGTCTCTTTGCCAAGATATTCTTTAAGATGGCTAGAAAAGATTTCAGAAGGAAACCATCCAAGTATGAAGACAAGCCAAGGTATGACAAAACACCATCTAAAGAAGTAGTGTGATTTGGCTGCAGGAAACCTGGGCATTTCATCTCTGAGTGCCCAGAAGTTCAGAAGAAGGATAGAAGAAAGGAGGGTGACTCAAGGAAGGGTCACTACAGCAAGCCTTCCTCAAGCAAGCACAAGAGGAAGGACAAGGGCTTTGTTGCTGAGTCATGGAGTAACACTGAAGAAGAGTCAGCCTGCTCCAGCTCTAGTGAGGGTGAAGAAGAGTAGAAGGCCAAAGAAGTTTGCCTCATGGCTATTGAGGCAGGCAGTAGCAGATCAAATGCTGATGAGTCTGAAGATGAAGAGCTTTTATCAGCTGAGGATCAGGTATTAACCTCTTATGATTTTGAATCAGAGGAATTCAAATCTGAATTTAAACTATTATGCTTAGACCTAATAGGATCTGAGAAGGAACACTCCTTAGGGAAAAACTATTAGAACAAGAAAGAGTCATTGCTGATAATGAAAAATTAACTGAAGAACTAGACCTAGCTAATCAACAAATAATGTTCCTAAAATTTGAATTAAGTAAGGCTAAGAAACTAGAAGAAACCTTAAATGGTAGAAGTTTACAATTGATAGACATAACTAGCACAGTCAATACAAGATCTAGTAATAACAAACTAGGATTAGGAGCCTCATCTAGTGAACCAATCCTTATTCAGAAAAATCAACTATCAAAACCCATAAGTTTTATTTCTGAAAATGACAAGAAGAATACTGAACAAGTGGACAAAGTCAATGAAGTGCTTAAACAACTAGAACTTAAGAAAACCAATCAGAAAAATAAAAATAAACAATATAACTATGTTCAACAAATTTCGTCGAACTCAGAACGATGAAATGGGTATAGTTCACTTGGGTAATCTATTCTTCGAACTGGGATCGACGAAACCAGTATGGTTCGTCGACCAGAGATCGACGTTTTTGGGGCTCTGAGAATGGATACTTTCATTCTTCGAGCAGAGATCGAAGAACTCAATCCCGATCGTCGAGCTCAGGTCGACGAACATACACAAATTTGTCAGATCTAGTTCATAACAAGAGTAATCTAAAAACTAATAAATCCTTTAATCCCTTTAGCACATGGATAATACCACCCAGAAGATATCATCCCAAAGGCTATAAAAATCAACCTGAATGCTCATATATTTCCAGTTATTCCTATGTAAATCAACAAGGACCCAAGGCCACCTGGGTCAAGAACAACTAAGTGTTATACTTGCAGATGAAGACCTATCCAGCATATAATCAACACTGGTATCTGGATAGTGGCTGCTCCAAGCACATGACAGGCAACAAGGACAACTTAATTGACTATAAGTCCAAGCTGGGACCAAAGGTCATCTTTGGTGATTCAAATTATGGCCAAACAGAGGGCTATGGCAAAATCAGGATTGGAGCTGTAACTTTCAAGAAAGTTGCATATGTGAGTGGATTGAAGCACAATCTTATCTTTATAAGCCAACTCTGTGATGAAGGCTATCAGGTATCATTCAACTCTGAATCCTGTACTATTATCTCAAGAGAAAACAAACCAGTTTTAATTGGCAGTAGACAAGGAAACATTTATTTAGTTAATTTCCAGTCTATTACTTCAGATATATGTCTGCTTAACTTAGTTAGTAGTTAAAATGACTTATGGCATAAGAGATTAGGACATGTAAATCTGAAAAACATTGCTAGGTTATCTAAGGACAACCTTGTGAGAGGCTTACCTTCTGGCCTCTACAAGAAGGAAGGCCTCTGCATGGCTTGTCAACTAGGCAAGTAAACTAAATCTAGTTTTAAATCCATTAATAAGAGTGATTCACCTACGATTTTGTACTTACTACATATGGACCTTTTTGGATCTATTGCTGTACAAAGCCTAGGAGGGAAGTCTTATACCTTAGTGGTTGTAGATGACTTCTCCAGATTCACTTGGGTTTTCTTTTTGAGAGTAAAGTTAGATACTTTTAAAGTTCTTACAGATTTTCTCAAGAACATACAGATTGAGTATTCTACTCAAGTTGCATTAATCAGAAGTGATCATGACACTGAGTTTGAGTCTCTTCTTATGCTAGAGTTCTGTAGGAAAGAAGGTATACGATAATGCTTCTCAGCTCCTAGAACTACTCAACAAAATGAGGTAGCTGAAAGGAAAAATAGAACACTCATTGAAGCTGCAGGCACATTACTTGCAGATGCTTACATGCCCCTATCCTACTGGGCAGAGGTAGTGAGCATAAAAAACTATATCCTGAACAGAAGCTTGATACACAAACTAAAACCCTATGAATTGCTCAAAGGGAAGAAACAAATAATTAACTATTTTAAAGTTTTTGGTTGTGTATTCTATATTCATAATAATGACAAAAAGCACATTAGAAAGTTTGAAGCAAAGGCTGTAGTGGGAATTTTTCTAGGCTATTCCCAAGTCAGCAAAGCTTATAGGGTTTTTAATAAATCCACATTGAAAATAGAAGAATCCATGCATGTCATATTTGATGAGACTAACATGTTTTACAAGGAGAAAGAAATTTCTACTAGAAACCTCCTACAGGTAAACAACTTGTGTGAGAAATTGGATGAATTGAAATTTACATCCCAGTCTCCTCAACAAGCCAATGAAGAAAGTGATGAAGAAAATCTGGATGCAGTTGAACCCTCCACAACAGCAGAAGTAATTCCACAAGAGGAATCCTTCCAAAATGTTGTTGCTGAATCAACCCCACCCACTGATCTTATCATACTGAGGGATCATCCCAGATCCCAAGTGATTGGAGACATAACAGTAGGTGTACAGACAAGACATCAACTTAACTAGGACTTGATGCATGCCTGTTTCCTCTCTCAAATTGAGCCTCAGTCCATATCTGATGCAGAGTAAGATCCCCACTGGATCATTGCAATGCAAGAAGAGCTCAATCGGTTTGAGAGATGCAGGGTTTGGGATTTGGTTCCAAGAACAAAAGACTTCCCAGTCATTGGAACCAAATGGGTATTCAGAAATAAGCTTGATGCCCAAGGTGTGATTGTGAGGAACAAGGCTAAGCTTGTTGCTCAAGGATATAGACAAGAGGAAGGGATTGACTATGATCAAACCTCTGCTCCAGTTGCCAGGCTAGAAGCAATAAGGATATTTCTGGTCTATGCTTCATTCAAAAAGTTCAAAGTCTATCAAATGGATGTGAAGAGTGCCTTCTTGAATGGGAAACTTAAAGAAGAGGTTTATGTTGAAAAGCCTCCAAGTTTTATTTCTCCAACTCACTCCTCTTTTGTGTTTAAGTTGCACAAGGCTCTCTATGGTTTAAAGCAAGCTCCAAGAGCTTGGTATGAGACCTTATCCATCTTTCTTTTGTACAACCCCAAATTCGCTAGGTGGGACCCAGAGGCATTAACGGTCGGGGTTGGACCAGCCCCAAGTTAGCCCAGGCCTGAAGACCAGAAGAGCTCTCGCGCCGGAGGAGTTCCTGCCTAGGAGCAGGCGAGATACCGCCCATGCCCAGAAGCGGGCGAGAAGGCGCAGCGCTGAGTGAGCTCCACTCACTCAGCATCGTGATAAGCAAGGGCGCTGAGTGAGCTTCACTCACTCAGTACCATGGCTATCAACAAGGGCGTTGAGTGAGCTCCACTCACTCAACGCCGCGTCCAACAGCAAGGGCATTGAGTGAGCTCCACTCACTCAATGCCGCGTCCAGCAGCAAGGGCGTTGAGTGAGCTCCACTCACTCAATGCCGCATCTAGCAGCAAGGGCGTTGAGTGAGCTCCACTCACTCAATGCCGCGTCCAACAACAAGGGGGTTGAGTGAGCTCCACTCACTCAACTCTGCGTCCAGCAGCAAGGGCGTTGAGTGAGCTCCACTCACTCAACGCCGCGTCTAGCAGCAAGGGCGTTGAGTGAGCTCCACTCACTCAACGCCGCATCCAGCGATAGCGCCAAGATTAGAGGAGCTCCTGTCTAGGAGCAGCTCCCGTCTAGGAGCAGCTCCCGCCTGGAGGTAGGCGAGAAGCGTTCACCTTCGATCAACCGGGACCCGCTCTCGGCAGAGCCGGCGAGAAGGTGGGGTCTGGCTCAGCGTAAGACTTGAGACTTCTTTTTTGGCTTTTGCCAAAGGAAGGCGAGAGGGTTTTCGGCACAGAGCTCTCGCCGAGTGGGGCCCGAGTTGTCTTAATTGCCCCCGGGTAAAATTACCCTTATACCCTCGGGGACTGCTCTTAGCACTTCTCAAACAGCGGGATTTGGCTATTGGAAGACCAGCCAGGGGTATTCTAGTAACTTCAGGTCAGCAAAAGGTTATAAATAGATCCATGAGGGCTCCTAATAAAGTAGACTCTCATTTTTCTCTGAATCCATAGTGCTTTCTGAGGAGCTCCTAGCCCAGCTTTTGGCTTTGGAGGGGAAGCTCTCAGAGATCTTCCGGGTATGAGGTGGGACCTCCCAACTGAGGCTTTGGGTCAGTCTTTGGACCTTAGCAGCCAGTTGAGGGTCGAGGCTTGAGGGAAGTAGGTGTTGGCTGCACCCTGGTTTTTGAACTCCCGTTGAGGTCAATTTTGGCTTCAACAGTTTTGGTGCAGTGAGCGTGGAAGGCAGCCGGTGCAAGAAAGCCTTGAGTTTGGTCCCATGACTGGAGATGAAGGTGAAGGATCTGGCTCGGGGGGTATCCCCACCCCGGGGGAGGAAGCGACAATGAAGATGTTGGAAGACTTTAGGAGAGAAGTCCTACAGATCATCAGCCTAGCCTTCTCGACAAGGAGTGAGTGGGAGACGCCTCAGGTTCCGGTGGAGGTGGTCCCGCTTCTGGGCGAGAACGCCCCTAGACAGCTCCCCGGTAAGGAGGTCCCGATGGAAGGTGGCGAGAGAGATGTGGCAGCGCGGGAACTCTTCCCCGGGCAGCGCCTCGGAAAGGAGGTTTCGGTAGAAGTGGGCGAGAGGGAAGCAGCGGTGCGGGAGCTATTCCCTAGGACCGGTCTCGCGGATCGCTCCAGCCAGCCGAGTTCGCAAGACGTGCCTTCTCGCCAGGCAGGAGGCGAGACCCCCTTTAGCGAGCTCATCATCTCAGCCCCGGTGCCAGAGGGGTTCCGGGAGCCGGACATGTCCTACTACTCGGGGAAGGATGACCCAGTACATCATGTACAATGGTTCGAGGATGTAGTGTCTATTAGGCAGATGTCCGATTCCTTCAAGTGTCGGCTATTTGCCATCACATTGAAGGAGAAGGCCAGGGACTGGTTCCACCAGTTGCCGGCAAGCTCAATCTACAGCTTCGAGGATCTGTGTCGGGGTTTCTTATTGAGGTTCTCGACTTCGAAGAAGCGGAAGAAGGAAGCGGAGTGCCTGTTCGCGGTGAGGTAGAGGCAAGACGAGACGTTGGGTCACTACGTTGACCGGTTCCAAGAGGAGATTCTCCTGGTCCAAGAGGTCCCAGGGTACGCATTGATGCTTGCCTTTACCCTGGGGCTGAGGCCGGGGTTTTTTAGCATAGAGTTGAAGAGAGTGCCCCCCTCTCTTTTGAGGAGCTCATGGAGAGGGCGGCAAAAGAGATAGACTTTGAGAGGGCGAACCCGACGTTTGCCAGGAAGCTGGCCCGGTTGGCAGAAGATTATAAGGAACTAGCAGCAGGAAAGCAGAGGCAGCCAAGAGAGCAGAGGGAGCAAAGGGAAGAAAGTAGGAGAGAAGATACTCGAGGGCAGGGGCAGCAGCAGGGATGGGGAGCCCGAGAGTCGAACAATCGACTGGGTTGGAGGCCTCAGGAGGGTCGCCCCCAGGGCCAAGGAGGAGGTGTTTAGGGAAGAGATAATCTTCGGGAACCGAGAAGGTTTGACCAGCAGGCATGGAGGCAGGGGCCGAGAGGTCACTTCCCACCACTACAAGAAGCGATGGAGGTCGGTAGAGGAAGAGGAGGAGGAAGAAGAGTCCGGGGAGCTGGGGGAAGAGGGGGAGGAGAAGGAAGAGGAGGAAGGGTGGCGTTACCCTTTTGTGACTTCCATCAAGAGGAGGGTCATGCGACGACCACCTGCCCTGAGTTTTTGGAGGTGAGGGAAGCCAGAGGAGTTGGGAGATATGATCCGCTGGTAAGGATCGTGGAGGTGCAGCAGGGAGGAGAGGAAGATAGATGCGAGGACCGGGTAAACGTGGGGACCCGAGGGGGATCAGAGTGATCCACGGAGGAGTAGGGATTGAGGCAACCCGTAAGGGAAGCTTGCAGAACATGTTCCGCAGTGGGGTTGCCTCGACCTCCCTAACTCCCCCTCCAGAAGAAAAAATCATCTTTTCATCCATGGATATGTCGGATTACGAGGACCCTTTCTGCGATGCTCTGGTGATTCAGGCGGCGGTGGAGAACTTTACGGTTTCCCGGATACTGGTAGACAATGGGAGCTCGGTGAACGTCATCTTCAAGAGAGCCTTCGATGAGATGAAGGTTGAGGGAAAAAGGGTCCTGGCCTCGGATGGACCGTTGTTCGGATTCTCCGGAGAGAGGAAAGAAGTAGAAGGGGGAGTAGGACTCCATGTAAAGTTGGGGTGTGTGTCACGGAACTGTAGGTTCGTGATAGTGGATGCCCCAAGTAGTTACAACGCCATCTTTGGACGTCCCCTCATCAGCGCCTTTTGCTGCGTCCCCTCCTCATTTCACCAATGTCTCAAGTTCAACAACGGATGGGTGCAGGTCAGGATCAGGGGGGATCCAAAGGTGGCAAGAAAATGCTATGTGACGGTGGTTAACACTATGTCTTGGATGGCGGAGGCAGAAGAGCTGGAGAGGGAGCTAGCAGAGCAGGAGGAGGTGAGCCAGGAGGTGGAGGAGCAAGTGGTAGGAGAAGCTGAGAAGGAGGCCTTGAGGGGAGAGGAAGTTGAGCCACAACAGGAAGAGAGCCTGGAGGAGGCGATGGTGATAGAGGAGATAGTCGTTGGAGTTGAGCAAGAGGGTCTGGAGGAATGGATGGATGAAGAAGAGGAGGGCCAAGTTGCGAGAGTTGGGCAGGGGGCCCCGAGGAGTGTGGAGATTCACAAGCTCCAGGAGGAGAAGCCAGAGGAGGCGATGGAGCCTGAAGGAGGAGAGGAGTTGGAGTTTAAGGAAGAAACAAGGGACGGCTGGGAGCAATCACGGTTGGAGCCGGCCGAAGAAGTGGTGGAAATGGAGGTTTCCACCAAGGCAGGGCAGGTGCAGAGGGTGCGGATTAGCGGGGGCCTGAGCCTCGAGGACCAGGAGCGGATGAGAGCTTGAATCCAGAACAACGTCGACATCTTCGCTTGGAGCGCGGCGGACATGCTAGACATTGACGCGGATATGGCCTGTCATCGCTTGAACCTTGACCCCCGGACTCGCCCCATACGCCAAAAGATGAGGGCCATCACCACCAAGCTGGAGGAGCCCATCCGCGAGGAGGTCAGAAAGCTCTTGGAGGCAGGCTTCATCTCGGAGGTCCAGTACCCAGGCTGGATCTCCAACGTGGTAATGGTTAAGAAAGGGGGAGGGAAGTGGCGCATGTGTATTGACTTCTCCTTATTAAATAAATCGTGCCCCAAGGATTGCTACCCTCTGCCTCGAATCGACGCGCTGGTTGACTCAGCCGTCGGTTTTTTTTGTTATAAGTTTTCTTGATGCTTTTTCAGGTTATCACCAAATTCGCATACACCCCCCCCCCCCCCCCCCCCGACGTCAAAGACGTCTCCATCATCACTAGGGAAGGGTGCTTCAGCTATAAGATGATGCCCTTTGGGCTGAAAAACGCAGGAGCCACATACCAGCGCATGATGGATCGAGTCTTCCAGGGGCAGAGAGGGAGAAACTTGGAAGTCTATGTCGATGACTTGATGGTGAAAAGCAAGTGTGTGAACTCACACCCGCGGGACCTCGAAGAAACCTTCGCCACCCTCCAAAGGTTCAAGATGAGGTTGAATCCCTTGAAGTCTGTCTTCGGGGCTAGCCGCGGGAAGTTCCTCGGACATCTCTTGACTCCGACGGGGGTGGAACCTAACCCGGATAAGGTAAAGATCATCCTAGACCTGGAATCACCTCGCAATGCCAAGGAGGTCCAACGCTTGGCAAGCAAGCTGGCGGGACTAAGCAGGTTCCTGTCTCGGTCTGGTGACAAATGTTCATCGTTCTTCAAAGTGTTGAGGGGTAACCAGAGGTTCGAGTGGATGGCCAAGTGTGAGGAATCCTTCCAAGGATTGAAGAGACAGCTCTCCCAGGCTCCCCTACTTCAAAGCCCAAAAGAAGGGGAGGACTTAGCCCTATATATCAGGGTGGGAGCAGAAGCCGTGAGCTCTATTCTAGTCAGGGAAGAGGGGAAGAAGCAGCTACCCATCTACTATGCAAGCCGGATCTTGAGGAAGGCGGAGCTCCTTTACCCCATCCTCGAAAAGCTAGCGTTTGCTCTGATCATTTTGGCAAGAAAACTTCGGCCAAACTTCCAAGCGCACAAGATCAGGGTGGTAACCGACCATCCTCTCTGTAAGATCTTTGAAGGGGTGGAGCACTCGGGGAGGCTGGCCAAGTGGTCCATTGAGCTGGGCGAGTTCAATATCTCTTTTGTCCTAAGGCTATCGATTAAGGCGCAAACAGTGGAGGACTTTCTTGTGGACTATGTTGTTGAAGTCGGGGAAGAGGAGCCGCAGCAGCAGGGGGCATGGAAGGTGATGGTTGATGGGGCCTCGGGAAAGCATTCCATGGGGGAGGAGTGGTGTTGGTAATCCCCCAGGGGGTAGTTATAGAACAGGCGGTGGCCTATCACTTTCCGGTGACCAACAATTAGGCAGAGTACGAAGCTGTGATAGCTGGTCTTTGTTTGGCGAAGGAGCTTAGGATCCAGGATGTGGAGGTCTTCACGGACTCGATGGTGGTGGTATCACAGATTCGAGGAGAGTTTGAAGCTCGGGAACCTACCCTCGTAAAGTATCTATCAAAGGTAAGGACAATCATCGGAGGCTTCCAATCATTCTCAATCCAGCACATTCCTCGGGAGGAGAGTGTGGTTGCCGACCGATTGGCAAAGTTCGGGCCTCAGGGAGGAGGGACCTTAACCGAACTGTTCTGACCAGCGATCGAAGAAGGGGAGCTGATAGAGGTAGGCTGGCGACCCTCGTGGGTGGACCCACTGGTGACCTTCCTATCAACCGGCAAACTGACGGAAGAAGTAAGAGATGCAAGGAGTTTCAAGCGTAAGGCAGCTCACTACCTGATGTTGGAAGGGGGGTTATATCGTAAGATGTCGTCGGGACTCCTGGCCCGGTGTGCGACCGAGGAAGAAGTCCCGAAGATACTTGGGGAGATACATTCAGGCGAGTGTGGCAGTCACTCAGGGGGAAGGACTCTAGAGGCAAGGGTGGTCAGGCAAGGGTACTTCTGGCAGACCTTGAGGAAGGATGCGACAGAGTTCGCAAGGAGATGTAAAAAGTGCCAGCTGAATGCCCCCCTCCAGCTCTTGCCCGCTCAAAGACTAAGGAGCATAACGTCATCATGGCCTTTCGCCATTTGGGGAATGGACTTGGTTGGGCCTTTCCCTTCGGCCAGTGGACAGAGGAGGTTCCTCTTGGTCATGATCGATTACTTCTCCAAGTGGCTGGAGATCAAGGCTCTAGCCAATGTCACTTCTCAGGTCATCAGGAACTTTGTTTGGGGAGAAATCATATGCAGGCACGGGCTACCCCGAGCGATAGTGACAGATACCGGTCCTCAGTTTCCTAGTGAGGAGTTCATCAGCTTCTGCACCCAGTAGGGGATAGACCTCAGGTCTGCCTCTGTCCATCACCCCCAGAGCAATGGCCAGGTGGAAGCGGCAAATAAGATTATCGTGAACTTGCTCAAGAAGAAGGTGGAGAACCTGAGGGGGAACTGGGTAAAGCAGCTCCCCTCCATCCTATGGGCCTTGCAGACGACCCCGAACACCGCCACCGGTGAGACCCACTTCAAGCTCTCCCATGGGTGTGAGGCTGTCCTCCCGGTCGAGTTCGAGGTTCGGTCCCCGCGGGTCACGACCGCAGGAGAGGGAGATGTGGCCTGGAGATTGGGAAACGAAGAAGAGTTGCGCCTCTCTCTAGACATGGTAGAGGGCCTGCGGGATGTTGCAGCCTCAGACAGGAAGAGACCAAGCGGCGAATGACCAAGTACTTTGATAAACATGTTAGAATCAAACAATTCTCCGAGGGGGACCTAGTGCTGAAAAAGGTCGACGTGGCTGGGAGGTCGGCCCCAGTGGGCAAGCTCAACCCCAGCTGGGAAGGACCTTACATAGTAAAGGAGGTTCTGGCAAACGGAGGTTACTACCTCCAGGATGTGGAGGAAAGGACCTTGAGCCACACCTAGTGCGGTGATGATCTAAAGTGCTTTTACCCATAGGGGAAAAAAGGATTGTACGGTTATAGTCAAATATTATCATTTCGAAACATTGTAATACCAAAATGTTATCAAGGTCTTCTTCTTGCTTTGATCTGACACCTACTTTCTCATTTTAATAATAGAATAGGTCTTATGTTTTTAGATCTTCATCAACACCCCGAGCTCGGCTCGGTCCCAGGTAGACCCGCTACACAGGCTCTCATCTAGCTGGCAGATCCGAAGGCTCGCCTGTGGGGGAGAGGTTTGGTTTGAGAAATCTTCATCAACACCCCGAGCTCGGCTCGGCCCCAGGTAGACCCGCTGCACAGGCTCTCATCTAGCTGGCAGGTCCGAAGGATCGCCTGTGGGGGAGAGGTTTGGTTTGAGAAATCTTCATCAACACCGCGAGCTTGGCTCGGCCCCAGGTAGACCCGCTGCACAGGCTCTCATCTAGCTGGTAGGTCCGAAGGCTCACCTTTGGGGGATAGGTTTGGTTTGAGGAATCTTCATCAACACCCCGAGCTCGGCTCGGCCCCAGGTAGACCCGCTGCGCAGGCTCTCATCTAGCTGGAAGGTCCGAAGGCTCGCCTGTGGGGGAGAGGTTTGGTTTGAGGAATCTTCATCAACACCCCGAGCTCGGCTCAGCCCCAGGAAGACCCGCTGCGCAGGCTCTCATCTAGCTGGCAGGTCCGAAGGCTCGCCTATGGGGGATAGGTTTAGTGTTTAGAAATATCTCGATACGGATGTTCTAGGCTAGGCAAAAAGCATCCTAAGGACAGACTCAAAAAGGGTCTCGGCCAGGAGATGTCTCGACCAGGAGAGGTCTCAGCCAGGAGCGGTTTCGGTCAGGGGAGGTCTCAGCCAGGAGAGGTTTCGACCAGGGGAGGTCTCGGCCAGGAGATCCTTGTTAAGGGATCTTGCCAAGCGAAGTTCCCGGCAGGCCTAGGAGAGGAAGCCGGTCGTTCGCGCAAGGTAAGGAGGGGCGGTCTTCCCTCAGCCTATGAATGACACTTATCGTAAAGGGTTCTCGGCAGAAGGCGGGAGCGACGTGTCGGAGCTTAGGGCTCTCGACAAATTCTCACCTATTGGACGCTAAGAGAGACTATCCTAGAGGGGGGCCGGGGGCCCTGGGCGGAAACAATCTTGAACATCATTCATTTTTTAACAGTAAATAAAAAAAATAAAAAAAAATTCGAGGAGCGTGCCCTTGCGGGACCCCAGGGAGGGCGGCTTGTAAGCGGCATACTCATATTGAACCGGCGCAAGCGGGACGTTCCCGAAGTCGCCGGAGACGAAAACAAAATTCTCGCCCCAATGATGATGCTTGTTGGCGAGACCGGCTGTTTTAAGTAGCTGCCCAGAGAAGAAGACGACCCCTCCCTTCGCGCAGAAGGTAAACAGCTTTCAGAAGATCGAGAGGTTGAACTCTATCCTTTCGGACCGCATGTAGCAGATGAACGCTACGAGGATGGTGACCGAATTCGGATTCAGCTGCGTGGGAATGATCCCGTAGTAACGAAGGGAGAGGCGCATCTCTGGCCAAATAGGGAGGCGAAAGCCCACCTCGAAGTGTTCGAGGGGGATCGCGAGCTCTCCCTCTCGGCAGTGTTCACCCTATCGCTGTTGTCTGGGTTTCTCGCGGTGAAGTTGGCAGGAACGTATTGGGATGTGATCAACTGGTACTCGTCAAAGGTCAGACGACACGACTGAAATCGGTTCCTCCGGAAAGCTTCCGTGCAATGAGAACGTCCCTCGTTCTTGACAGGCATCGTGACTAAAATGTTCAAAGGTGAAATAGAAAGAGAAGTGAGGCGAGAGAAGGAAGTTCTCGGCAGAGCGCAAAAACGAAAAGATGAGAGGGGAAGGTTCCGGATCAGAGAAATAAATGTGGTGGGTGAACCCACCTATTTATAGAATGCTGTGATGAATGATTATTTTCCCGGAATGGGCGGTGGAGGTACAGTTGTCATGCCCTAAGTCAACGGTGCCTCGATCCCCCTCCCGAATTGACAGTGACTGATCGATAGCCCTAGTTCACGCAAGGGTCGAACGGTACGGCAGAAGTGAAAGCGAGGAACATTCTCGCTAAGCGAGACCTGAGATAACAGCGATAACGACAATTAACCAATGAAAGCAGTTCACAAGATCGTAAGCGGTCCACGATTCAAAACAATAAAGGAAAACATAATAAAAAACATGGTACATGGCGAGAAGGGAAGGTCAGAGGTCAGGAGAGGCGAGATAGCAAGAATTAATAAGGCTCCCAATGCCAGCGTCCTCGCTCTCGCTGTCGGGTCCTCGGAGGCGCCAGCGAGTTGAAGTAGGAGGAGACCACGGTGCACCCTAGATTGATCCGGCGAGCTTGGTCTCGTATTTGCGCAAGGCACCTCCCGGGAGAAGACCCCGTAGTAGGGCAGCCCGGCCGCTCCGCCTCGCTTAGAAAGAAATCTCGCTCCAGGGCCTCCAGCCTTTGCTCCACCGACCTGCGGAACTCTCTCGCCACGTAGGCTTGGGCCCGCTCCTGCCGCGCAAGTTTAGAGAGGATGGCCGCGACCCTTTTCCCTCGCCTTCTCGCGCTTCCCGCGCTAATCAGGATTTCTTCCATCTCGTCAGAGGAGGGGAAGGGAGAGCTGTCGCCATCCTCCTCACAATCCCCGTCATCATCCTCGTCCTCGTCAGCTCCCGATCGCAGGCCCGGATCTCCTGAGAAAGCAACCTGGCAGTCAGTACAAGAGCAGGGTAAGGGCATCAATAGTATGTGGCATACCAGCACCGTGTTGAGAGCCGTCGGCCGGGGGAGGGCGAGAGGGCTCGGGTTCTCCCTCGGCATCCCTCCCGAACAGGAGATGGAGGGGCTTTCCACGGCCCGGACGGAAGATCTCGCGCGGCATAATCTTCGCAGGACCCGAAGTCTGGGGAGGGTCACGCTCCCTCTCGGAATGGTCCGCCTCCGGCATCAGGGATGGGTCGGCAGGTGCCCCACCTGCGGAAGGGTGAGGTTTGATTGTTGGATCGTCGCGGGGGGCAGCCTCTGTGACAGTCTCCTGCAAGGTAAGACCCGGGCAAGCGAAAGCACGCGCTGGGAGAGACCCACCCAAGGGTTAGAATGACCAAAATAAAAGCGGACCAAAAAAGGAGGGGCTACCTGGAGGTCCCGAACCATCGGCGGGAGCTCTTTCCGGATCCTACGGCGGATCCTCAGGCGGGCGAGACGTCAACGGGTATGGGGGCACCGGCGAAAGCGCAACACCGCCTCCCGGGACCACCTGCTAGGAAATGTTCAGTGACCAGTTTTCGAGTACAACAGTCCGTTAGTCAGCGAGATGTGCCCTCTGCAGCAGAAGAGGATCGGCCACATGACCTGGGGATGGAGTGGGAGAGGCTCGGTGCTCTCGCGAGGGGTCTCGAGGGGCCTTCTTCATCTTCTTCTTCCTCTTCTTCTCTTTCAACGGCGGCGGAGGCTCCATAGTGGGTGCTTTTCTCGCCATCCAAGGAGCCACTAAGGCGCTATTGGCAAGGGCATGTGCTTGCGCCGCCTTTATACATTCCTAAAGATTCTGCGAGAGTGGCTTACCAGCTTTTTTGGGGCGCATCGTGAGGTCGCGCGAGATCTCAGAGGGGCAACAAAGGGAAGGGGCAGATTTTCGGCCGTCTATCATCGCGTATATATAGCCGTGGTATGGCCCACCAAAAGATTCTCCTTTTGATGTGACACGTGCCGAGCGAATATTGCTGGGTTGGACGTGTCTTTTCGAGCGCAGGGCTAGCTCAAAAAGAGCGGGGATTGTGTACAACCCGAAATTCGTTGGGTGGGACCCAGAGGCATTAATGGTCGGGTTTGGACCAGCCCCAAGTTAGCCCAGGCCTGAAGACCAGAAGAGCTCTCACGCCGGAGGAGTTCCCGCCTAGGAGCAGGCGAGATCCCGCCCATGCCCAGAAGCGGGCGAGAAGGCGCCGCGCTGAGTGAGCTCCACTCACTCAGCACCGTGATCAGCAAGGACGCTGAGTGAGCTTCACTCACTCAGCGCCATGACCATCAACAAGGGCGTTGAGTGAGCTCCACTCACTCAACGCCGCGTCCAACAGCAAGTGCGTTGAGTGAGCTCCACTCACTCAACGCCGCGTCCAGCAGCAAGGGGGTTGAGTGAGCTCCACTCACTCAACGCTGCATCCAGCAGTAAGGGGGTTGAGTGAGCTCCACTCACTCAACGCCGCGTCCAGCAGAAGGGGCGTTGAGTGAGCTCCACTCACTCAACGCCGCGTCCAGCAGTAAGGGCGTTTAGTGAGCTCCACTCACTCAACGCCGCGTCCAGTAGCAAGGACGTTTAGTGGGCTCCACTCACTCAACGCCGTGTCCAGCGACAGTGCTAAGATTAGAGGAGCTCCCGTCTAGGAGCAGCTCTCGCCTGGAGGCAGGCAAGAAGCGTTCACCTTCGATCAGCTGGGACCCGCTCTCGGCAGAGCCGGCGAGAAGGCGGGGGCTGGCTCAGCGTAAGACTTGACACTTCTTTTTTGGCTTCTGCCAAAGGAAGGCGAGAGGGTTCTCGGCACAGAGCTCTCGCCGAGTGGGGTCCGGGTTCAGGGTAAAATGTCTTAATTGCCCCCGGGTAAAATTACCCTTATACCCTCGGGGGCTGTTCTTAGCACTTCTCAAACAGTGGGATTTGGCTATTGGCAGACCAGCCAGGGGTATTCCAGTAACTTCAGGTCAGCAAAAGGTTATAAATAGATCCATAAGGGCTCCTAAGAAAGCAGACCCTCATTTTTCTCATAATCCATAGTGCTTTCTGAGGAGCTCCTAGCCCAGCTTTTGGCTTTGGAGGGGAAGCTCTCAGAGATCTTCCGGGTATGAGGTGGGACCTCCAAGCTGAGGCTTTGGGTCAGTCTTTGGACCTTAGCAGCCAGTCGAGGGTCGAGGCTTGAGGGAAGTAGGCGTTGGCTGTACCCTGGTTTTTGAACTCCCGTTGAGGTCAATTTTGGCTTCAACATCTATTAGAGCATGGTTTTTCAAGAGGCATAGTTGATAGGACTTTGTTTACCAAATTGCATCATGATAAAATACTGTTAGTACAAATATATGTAGATGATATAATATTTGGCTCTACTGATCCCAAATTATGCAAGTGATTTTCTGATCTAATGCATTCAAAATTTGAGATGAGTAGCATGAGTGAGCTTTTCTACTTCCTTGGTCTCCAAGTGAAGCAGCTCCTTGATGGCATCTTCATTTCCCAGGCTAAATATGCCAAAGATATTATAAAGAAGTTTGGGATGGCTGATGCCTCAGCAAAGAAAACACTCATGCCTACAAATGTTGTACTAGACTCTGATGTACATGGGAAACCTGTGGATCAGAAACTATATAGGGCCATTGTTGGATCCCTACTATACCTTACAGCAAGCAGACCTGATATTATGTTTTCTACATGCCTTTGTGCTAGGTTCCAGGTGAACCCTAAAGAATCACATCTAGTTTTTCTAAAAAGAATTTTGAGATATATAAAGGGTTGTCCTAGTCTAGGTCTCTGGTATCCTACTGAGTCAGAGTTTGAGTTGACTGGATACTCATATGCTGACTTTGCTGAATGCAGAGTGGACAGAAAAAGTACTTCAGGAACTTGTCAATTCCTTGGTATGAGATTAGTGTCTTGGTTTTGCAAGAAGCAGTCATCTGTGTCTACATCAACTGCTGAAGCAGAATATATTGCAGCTGGCAGTTGCTGTTCCCAAATGTTGTGGATTCAAAACCATTTACTGGACTATGGTCTCAACTTAAATAATTCAACATTACTATGTGATAACACAAGTGCTATAGCCATAGCACAAAATCCAGTTCATCACAGCAGAACTAAGCATATAGACATTAGACATCATTTCATTAGAGAGTGTGTAGACAAAAATAAAATTGATCTTGTCTATATCTACACTGATTTATAAAGAGCTGATATCTTCACCAAACCTATGGATGAAAGAAATCATCTGTTCTTCATAAATCAGCTTGGAATGATAAATGGAGAAGAATTAGTTTAATTTCTGTCTACACTCGATGAATTTTTCAGAGTTCGTCGAACGGAGATCGACGAACTGGGGGAAGTTTGTGAGATATCCGTCGAACGGAGATCGACGAACTCTCTGTATGAAGTTGGTTTCGTCGAACTAAGATCGACGAACCTACTTATGAAAACTTTCGTCGAACGAAGATCGACGAAATGTCTTCAACCCTTCAGACTGAGATCGACGAATCATTTAAGTCCAAATTATTTCGTCGACCTCAGATCGAAGATCTATTGATTTTTCGTGGAACGGAGTCTGTCGGTTCATATTCAGGAAAACACTATATTTAGGTTTCCTTCGACCTCCGTCCCGCGCTTCTAGTTCTCTTGCACTTGATTTTCGTTTTCTCTCTTGCAGGTGCATTCATGGCGATTCCAGCAGGCACTCTTGCGACAATGAAATTTGACACAGGATTCGACATGGATTTTGACTCATTCCAGCATTCAGATCCGATATTTCTTCCCATCCTACAACTACTGAAAGAACAACAACTGAAACAACTACTGACCATGAGAATCAAACTACCCAGCACAGAAATCAGAGAATGGGTGTACACGGCTACCGTCAATAAGAACAAGATGACCGGCAACATCGCGGGTAACGAAATCTCTCTTACCCCCGATATTCTTACTGAATTGTTTGGATTGAAAAATGGTGAGGAAGAGTTAGAAATTGATTCAGAAGAGTCTGATATAATGCTAAACACAATGGGGTACTCTGGGGATAACCCTAATAAACTACTGAAGAAACACCTATCTGCCGAGTTCAAATTTCTCGCAGATATAGTTGGGAAAATCTTATTGGGCAAGCACACTGCACATGATTATATAACCAGGCATCAATTTCTAGTCATGTGTGCAGTGGTAAACAAAAGGCACGTGGACTGGGCTCAGATCATTTTTGATCTTATAAGGAAAAGAAACAGTAAGAAGGAAGTGAACTTTGGAAGGATCCTAGGGATCTTCTTGACAGCAAAGGCTGCTGAATCACTGGTCTCCCATACCACATTCATCAATGCCAGCAAGAGGCTCACATGTACCTTGTTTGGCAAGTGGGAGAGGACAATCACAAAGCCCTCTAAGGCTTCATCCTCTGCCACCCAAGCTTCAAGAAGTACATGGGCTGCTACAGCCACTCCCCACCCCTCTGAAGGGCTCCTCTCCACTCCTCCACCTCCTCCTGATTCTCAAGCTCCATCTCAGCCTCAAGCTCAACAAATCCCAGCCTCCACTTCCATTCTAATACATACCCCTACACCACCAGCATCTCTAATTCCTTCTTACCCTACCCATATTCCATCCAATTCTCCCTCTCCTAGGGCTGATACATCCATCCCTACTCCTCCCCAATCTCCTCTTCCAGCTCATCTTGCTGATATCCCCTTCTCCACTTTATCTTCTATCCCATCCTTCAATCTACTCTCAACTCCTCTGAATACTCCTTCTCCTCAACACTCTCCTCAACAGGACCCCCTTTCAGAAACCTCCAATCAACCATCTCCTCCAACAACTATCATCACTACCTCTATACCTTCTCCACCACCTCCTACCCAACCATCTGACTCCATATCTTTGAATCCCTCTATCATCCAACCACTTCTTGAGCTCCTCAAGCCTATCCTCCAATCCATCATTGCAGAAGCTATTTCACCTTTGTCTATCTCCATATCCTCTCTTTCTGCTCAAATCTCTACCCTCACCTCTACCCTCTCTTCATCTGAGGGCCTGGCTTCAGTTCATACTGAAACCATGCAGGGGGAGATACTTAATGATGATGTAGCAGCAGCAGAACCTGCAGCAGCAGCAGGAATAAATGTTGATATTACACTTAATGATGCAGTAGCAGCAACAGAACGAGAAGCAGCAGCAGGAACTAATGTTGACATGGAATTATATTTTCTACAATTTCTTGATACTCATATGGAATCAGCTGATATAGAGATAACTGACTCATGAGCAGATGTAGATAATCAGTGTACAGATATTATAGTATCCAATGCTCAAGAGACCAGCTTGCTAGAAGTTCTGCCTGGAAGGGTCTACTTCATTAAATCTAAAGTAAATCTACATAATCTACTGAAATTTTTTGGATCCTATATTCAGTTCTGCCTCTCCTCTCCCACTCAATCATCAAGAGCAATAGTATGCTACACCTCCCCTGCAAGTTCAGAAGTGTTAGCAAGTATAAAGGAAAGTCTGACAGCTCCTCCAATAGAGACAACCAAAGCTGATTCAGTCAGAGCCTCCTCACCTCTAGAAATATTTTCTGCTCCAACATTTATCATGGATGATTCTCCAATGCCTGATCTTGATGCCTTGATCATGGCTGATGTTGAAGAAGAGAATAAGGTAGCTGCTGAAAGCACTGTCACAAGCAACTCTCCAGGACCAATTGACATTCCTCCTCCAGCTCCTGTCCAGCATGGAAAAACCTCCATTCCTGCTGAGTTCTTAAAAGAGATAGATGACCTGTATGATAATCCTCAATCATCTAATGATGATGATGATGATGATGATTCTGATAAGGAATCTAAGAAAAGGAAGCTCTCAAAGAAAAGGAAGGCTCCACCTCCTCCTGCTCCCAAACCTGGAAATACCAATGATATTCCCTACTATATCCTTCAAAAAATAACCCCATACAAGGGAATGCCAGCCTGGATGTGGCTCTCAAAGAATGAATAGAAGGCCAGGAAGAAAAGCAGAAGGTATTCTCCACCTCCAGCTCACAAATACAGGAAGGATCCTCCTCCTCCTCCTCCACCAGCTGCTGGTACTTCTGGAATGAGTTCTCAAAAGTCAGATGAACCTTCCAAGCCCTCCTACACAAGAACTTATCAGAGACAGGAAAGGTCATCCAGTCAGTATTCTCATAGAAGCAGTCACCAGAGAAGTGTTAGTGGTTCAGAACAAATAAAGGAAATTGTTTATCAAAAACCAGAATTCTCTCCTCCTCAACCTCAAACTGAACAAAGAAGGCATTCTGAATAATTCAAGCCTAAAGGAAAATATAGTGAAACTGCACCTCCAAAACCCTTATACACTCTAAGTACTGAAAGCCAAGCTGAGACAAACTTTCAAGCACAGTCTACACATTTCAAGCCTATTGCACTGCTATCCTTACAGAAAGATCAATCTTCAGCCAGTCAGGATGATGATTCAAACTTCAGGATCACCAGACTCCAAGAATTAATTGCTTTGCCACAAATGAAAAAGGCCAGAGAAGAAGGACAAGATCCAACAAAATTCTCCACAATGTCCACATACAGAGAAAAAGAACTTGAAAGGCTTCAGATAAGCAAGAAATTATTTGATCCTACTGAATATATGGCTAGACATCCAGAAGCAATTATTCCCAGAAAATCAACTCAGACAGTGATTGGAGCAGCTGATTTATATATGTCAAAAAGAGAAGCTGAAAATCCTAACAGGGAAATTATATTTACAAAGCCAGGAGAAATGAAGATGGAAGAAAAATCCAAGAAGTAGTAGCAGAGAATCCTGAAGAAAAAATTGCTACTTGTGGTATACTTTGTTAAATTTATGTTTTTATTATCTGTTACAAAGCTATGTACTTATATATGTTGCACTTATTAGTAAATTATCTGCCAGATATATGCTATGTTCCTGCTTTGTGTATTTTCTTTATTGAGTCTGTAATCAGTGACCTCACCCAAATAGGGGGAGATTGTTGGAACCTCTAGTTGAATTTGTGCTAGGTTCACTGAGTTAGGATATGACCCAATATGTATAGATCAGGGTCATAGGTGTGTCTTAGAGTCTAGGGCAAGTCCTTCGAGTCAACAATACAAAGGACCAGCCTCCATCACTGCCAAAGACTCAAGACTTAGAGAGATCAAGAATTAGAAAAAGGAATCTACATTCGTCGATCTCAGGTCGACGATAGTCGTGCTCAGCTCGACTAACTCAGAGCTAAAATCTATGAGCTGAGCTCGACGAACTCCATTCTCAGATTGACTAACTCTTCAACACTCAACGCCATAATTCACTCAAAGCCAAGACTGACTCAGAGACAAAGAACACTCGACGCCAGATGTGTTATTCACGCAACACCAACAGATTGACCAAGTTCTTAGGTCGACTAACTTCACAGTCTCAGGTCGACGAACATAGAGCGCATAATTAGTCAGTTTATGCATATCAGTTGATTCACAGAGCTCAGGTCGACGAAAGCCGATCTCAGTTCGACGAAAGCTGATTAGAGGTCGACGAAAGCTGATCTCAGGTCGACGAAAACTGTAAGACATTTTGTTATTTATTCTTTCTCTTTCTGTCTCATCATTTTAACTATTATAGGCTATTAATTCCCTTGTAAATCAATGCACTTATATTGTCTGAATAGAGCCATTACTGGTAGCATTGATTGCTTACATCCTCCATAGAATTAATCTCTTATATCTCGGGACAGACATATAATAGAATAATTGATAGCATTCTTGCCGTTTCTCATTCCCAAGATTTCGGCTGAACATTTATTGCAGAATCTCTTTTGAATTCGACCAAGTTGCAGTGATCTAATACACATCTCCCTGCCAAGAAAAACAAGCAACACAGAAGAGCTGAGATTGATTATCAATGAGAGACACAACAAAGAAAACGTCTTGAAGTGCAGTGAAAAACAAATCTCAGAAAAATCAACTACTCTCAAGAGAAGAAGAAAGAACAATCATCACCATCAAGAGTCTTTCTTTCTTTCTCTCCCTCTTTGTTTTTAGGGATCTGAAGTGATAACAATATTCAAATCAGTCAAGGATCTCTGAAAAGCTGAAGGCCTACACCCTTGAACAAAGCTTCCACTCCTGAACCATTCAAGATCTCAGGGGGAGCTTTGACAACAAATAAGAATCCACACAGTCTTCTCATTTTGATTTGAGAAAAGAAGACTTACATCACTCTCTCATTCCCACCTCTATATAGGGTTTTAATTCCCTTCAAAATTATTCTGGTTGCAAGTCTCCTTCCAAAAGACTTGAGGTTTGGTTTTTGAGCACCTGATCAAAAGCTCATTGGTGAAAGTCACCTGATCAAAATTTGTAGTGGATTCCTACCAAGGGTGGTAGAAGAGTGGATGTACCCAGTTTGGGGAACTACTATAAATTTCTTGTGTTGTCTGGTTACTCTTTCTTTTCTGTTCTTGCTGTGTCTGTGTTAGTTAGATATTTTGTGATCTTTGATTTACTTTAATCTGTGATAGTTATATATAGTTATTAAAGATAAATATAGTATACTGTTAGAGAAGAAAATTATAAAAACACACAGACATACTCTATTCACCCCCCTCTAGAGTATATCAGATCTAACCCTAACTTTCAGGTGATTTTATTAGACACTAGAGCAAGAACTCTGTGTCTACTTCTTCCTGGACTGAGAAGATATTAGCCTAAGCTTTTGCTATTGAATACAATGAATTCGGCAGTTGAATCTTTCTTCAAATAGCTATCGTTTCTTTATAGAGCTTGTAGATCTACTTCCTCAGAATTTCTTCTGAACCTGCTGTTGCAAATGGTGATTGCTTCAACTATCTCTTTCCTCTGCTAAGTTTTCTGTGCAGAACAACTTCTTCAGGTTCGATAAGAAAGGCGAGGAAGATGATGAAGTTCGGTCGCACTTTCATTTTCAGAAAACCCAGACAAGGATACGATTGATTTTTCTCTGGCCGATTTGCTCCTTTTTATTCTTTAATGGACAATCGAGCAGTGGGTCCACCACCAGGATTGATGGCTGTGATTTAGCCATACACCACATTCTTTCCATTTACACTTGATTCAACAACTCTGTTGGAACACCCTATTACTAATTTGGATAAGGATCACTATGCTTGTCTTAGGAATCCCAGTTGACCTAGTTGTATAGTTAAGAAGGTCAACATTAGAATGAGTCTAGGGCTTAGAACTTAGGTTTGGAGCTGCCCCCAGGATCATTCCAAGATCAAGGTTGAAGAGCTAAGTCTAAGGCAATTTTCGTCGAGCTCAGGTCGACGAATCGTCAAACTCCGTTCGACGCTCTCTGAGCTTAACTTCAATAAATCGTCGAGCTCCGGTCGACGATCTTCGAGCTCAGATCGACTATCTGCTTTTGGCTAGCTTCTGCTTAGTCGTCGAACTCCCCTCGACTATCTTCTAGCTCAGTTCGACGATCCCTCCCTGAAGTTATTTCTCAAGTCTCTGAGCTCGGTTCGACGATCGTCGAGCTCAGATCGACGTTTTCTGTCTGCTTGTCCATTTTATCTCTGAGCTCAGTTCGACGATCGTAGAGCTCAGATCGACGTTTGTTTTGGA
Organism: Platanthera zijinensis; assembly: GCA_039513925.1. Classification (NCBI taxonomy): domain Eukaryota; kingdom Viridiplantae; phylum Streptophyta; class Magnoliopsida; order Asparagales; family Orchidaceae; genus Platanthera; species Platanthera zijinensis. The sequence goes on from CM077096.1 coordinate 70,180,805, forward strand.
GAGATCGACGCTTCCAGGAATTCAAATGCTGCTGTTCTTTGGAATGTTTTTGAATATTATCAGCATTTATGTCAAGAGATCTTCTAGCCGTTTGTCTTTATTCTGGAGCAAGTTTCAAGGAATTATTCAGAGAATGTTTGCTGGACTTTCCTCTAGAAGACAAGACTCCTTTTGGAAGACATTTATGACTCCCAACGGCTATCTTGGAAGTGAAAAAAAACTTTAGAAATTTTTTTTCCTCTCTCCTGTGTTTTAAGATATACAGAATACACAAGAGAAAAGATATACAGAGATTGACAAGAAAGAAAGTGAACACACAGAATAGAGAATACTGATAGCAGAAGAACAGCAGAAGAACTGTGACTCCAAAAATCTTCTTGCTGACTGAAAAGTGTTCACAATCTCATCTCAGAACTCCAGACACCTTATTTTCAGCCTTCTTGCTGAAACCATCCTGTGCTGGAGATCAAAGTTCTGAAGACCTATTACCCTAGAACAAAGCTTCTTTTCCTGAATCTTTCTACATCTCAGGGGGAGCTTTGACATCATCAATCCACTTGTGCTTCTCTCATTTGATTGAGAACAGAGAAGACACCCTTCACTCTTATTTTTCTTTTCCTGCTGTAAAAGGGTTCTTGAACTCCCTTCAAAAGTTATGTCTGGTTCTGAGAGCCTTGTCAAAACTCAGTGGTGGCAAGACACCTTATCAAAAAATCTAGTTTTGGTTTTTGGGCACCTTATCAAAAGCTCATTGGTGTCAGGACACCTGATCAACTCATCCTGAGTGGATTCCTACCAAGGGTGGTAGAAGAGTGGATGTACCCAGGTTTTTGGGGAACCACTATAATTCCTTGTGTCTTCTGGTTTGTTTGTGTGATTTGTCTGCTGTGTGCTGTGCTCTTTACTTCTTGGTTTTTAACCTCTTACTAGCACTCTACACTATATCATAAATTGAATTTTATATGTGCTATTTATTTCAACTATGAAAAATTATTTTAAAATACTCTATTCACCCCCCCTCTAGAGTTGAGATAGATCTTAGCCTCACTTTCAATTGGTATCAGAGGGAGGTTGGTTGCTCATACAGGCTAACACCTGAACCAAAAGATCCTTGATAAGATCAATCTCTTAAGAGGATTATTTTTTTTATATCTAGTTTTTATTTAAAGACATGGCACAGAACAAAGATTATGCAAGCACCAGACCACCAGTGTGCAACCTTTCTAAGTTTGCACTCTGGAAGGCAAGGATTAGATTATACATGAATTCTATTGATGAAGACATTTTCAATTCTGTCTTGACAGTTTGTCCAACTCCACCAGCAAGCTCAAGTACAAATGCTGTTCCACCTCCTTCTGAAACAGATGCAGATATAAAGAAGTGGAAGACTGCAGATGCTAAGGCTATGAACATCTTAGCCCAAACAATGTCTGATGAAATTTTTCAGAAGGTAGCTGAATGCCACTCAGCCAAAGAAATCTGGGACAAACTCTCTGAAATTGTCTCAGGATCTGTTGATGAAAGGAAAGATAGAAGATCTCATCTGATAAGCCAATATGAGAACTTCAAAAAGGGAGAAGCTGAATCAGTAGCTGACATGTACAATAGACTAAGTCTAATTGTCAATGAGCTAAAAACCCTAGACAAAGAAATCTCACTGACTGAGCTAAATGACAAAATCCTGATGTGCTTCCCCAGCACTTGGGATTCAAGAATCTGGCCAATCAAGGATGCCAGAAGTTTAAATGAGATTACTACTGAAGCTCTCCTGGGCAAGCTCAAATCCTATGAGCTGCTCATTAAAAATAGAGAAGAAGAACAAAAGGCTATCTCTCCAGCTACAAGGAAAGAAAAGACCATAGCCTTCAAAGCTGCAGAAGAGGAGCCTGAAGATAAAGCTACAGGAAATGATGAGCTCATAAGTCTACTGGCCAAAAGATTCTACAAGATGGCCAGAAAAGACTTCAGAAAGAGACCATACAAGGGTCATGATAAACCAAGGTATGATAAATCAAACAACAATAAAGAAATTATATGCTTTGGTTGCAGGAAACCAGGCCACATTGTGCCTGACTGTCCAGAAAACAAGAATAAGGACAAGAAGGAAAGAAGAGAAAGAAGAAAAGAAAAGGATTACAAGAAGAATAGCTCAGACAAAGCCTCCTCCAGCAAGAACAAACATACAAGGAAGGGCTTTGTTGCTGAGACATGGAGTGAGACTGAAGAAGAATCTGAAGTCTCATCCAGTTCCAGTGATGATGAGGATGATGCAGATGAAAAAGAATTTTGCATGATGTCTGTCAATGCCTCACAACAAAACTCTGATGAAGAATCAGAATCAGACTCAGAAACTCAACCAGATGAAGATCAGGTAATCAACTCTTTTGATTTTAATTCTGAGGACTTCAAAGATGAATTTAAGACACTGTGTCTAGATCTATTAAAATCTGAGAAGGAGATAATCTCTCTCAGGAATCAATTATCTGAGCATAGTGTCCTAAACTCAAAGAACCTCAAACTCTCTGAGGAGTTAGAATGCTGTAGGGAAGAGATAGCTTCACTGAAAAGTGAACTATCAAAGGCCAAAAAGTTTGAAGAATCCCTAAATGGGAGAAGTATCAGACTGATGGACATCACAAGCACAGTGAACTCTAGATTTAATAGCACACTGGGCTTGGGTGCCTCATCCAGCCAACCTATAATTTTGACAACTCCAATCAAGTTTGTCTCTGACAAAGGAAAGGGAGTAATAAAGGTACCCAGGAAGAATGCAGATCTGTCAGAGAAGAATTCAGTTCAACAGATGGCATCGATGATGGCGCGCCCCCGCCACCTCTACTTGGAGACAATGCTGACAATGATGAGGTTGATCCGGTTGCTGAGGCGATTCAACTAAAGGACGTGAGGCGTCACGATGGTGCTAGCGGAAGGCTACGTTACAACCTCCGCCCGCGGCGCGCAACATTCGCCGCACCGCATTAAAACAATTCCCTTTTCATGCTTTATTATTTCTATTTTAGGAATATAAAATTATCCAAGTTTGAAGTGATAATTTTATATTCAATGTTTGCAAGTTTATTTTTTATTTGGACAATATTTTATTTTGGTGTGCATTTAACCATTTGGGTGGATGAGATTACATCTCCATCATGAATGGTTAAGGCTTGTTTGTAACTCCTATTTAAGGAGGCATTATTATGAGATCATTAGAAAAGTTTGAACCCTAATCCTCTTCTTTGAGAAATTCGGCCAAGGAGGTTTCCCCCTCATAGCCGCCGCCCCCCTCTAGTGGTGTGAAGCCGCCGGCCCCCCTTTGCTCCCTCCATCCGGTTCGGTGCGACTCCGGCGCGGCTTCCTTCGGTGCGACTCCGTGGAAGAAGGTTGCAAGCCCTTCGGTGTGACGCCGGTGGATCCGTGGAGAGAGTGATTCTCCCACAGTTATCGTGTGTGAACGTTCTCCGGTTGGGTAAAATCTCTCATCCCTCCTTGTGTGATTTCTTCTAAGTAGTTGTGGTGGATCGCAAATCGTTTTTTCCGCTTCGTTAAATTAATCGCTGCACTTTCATTTCGAACTCGCCGTTGCTAGGCTTTTTATTTTCCGGATCGGGTGGATCCTATTTGCCGGAGCGGATCTTGGCCTATAGCCTTGGTTTTGCTCCCAAAAAGGTTGGCAATCTTTATGTTAATTTGGGGAACGATCCGACTCAAATTTCGATCGCTATTTTCGAGTCGACCAATCCTCCTTGTTATTTTATGCGCTGCGTTTGTGACGAGGAAATATTGTGGGCGATAGGTGCTGTGTAGGTGCGGTAGATCTAAGACGAGATTGGGCGTAGATTGACTTTTACCGTAGAGATCTCCGATTCCGGACATCCCTACATCAATTTGGTATCAGAGGCGGTTGTTTCAACTCCCACGTTGCAAACATCCTCTCTGCGTTCGTCGTAGGTTGATCTGAATTTTCTAAGATCTGAAATTTCGGATTGGTCTGCGCTTAGTAAATCCGTCAAAAATTTTAAACTTGTCAAAAAAAATCTGAAAAAAAAACTGTAGCTTCCTGCACTTATTTCCAGCAACTTTAAAACTGAAAATTTTTTGATTCGGCCGCGTTAAGTCTGCCTGCAAATTAGAACATCGTAATTCTGTCCAGTTGGTCTGCAAATAGCGGGCTGAAATCTTCATTTTTCAGCAAAATTTCAAAAAATTTTTTTTTAACGAACTACGTGTTTCTCACATCACGCTTGTCAAAAAAAAAATATTTTCATTCTAGCTACAGCCCTAGGAAAAATTATCTTTCATAATTTTCTGGGTCTTGCATGCGCACTAGACTAGGCACGGAGTATTCGGCACCGTCTACGTCTAGGATGGCTGAGAACGAGCACGAGATTCGTAACGCTGAAGCGATAGCCGGTCTTCGTAACGATATGACGGAACTTAGGGCCACCTTAGCACAGATTTTACAAAATCAAGCTAGGCCACCCCCACCTCCCGCTAATGTTGAGTTGCCCCACCGGCGCCAACATATTTCCGATTCGGATTCGGATGGCGACTCCCCACGAGTGCCCCCTCGAGGCAATCGCCACGGGCGAGAGTTCGATATTACAAGGGCCATCAAAATTGATGCCCCCACTTTCGATGGTATGGGAGATCCACAGAATTTTCTCACATGGATAGTGGACATGGAATGCTATTATGATTGGCACCATCTTACGGACCCCCAAAAGGTCCAAGTTGCCAGGATGAAGCTAACCGGTCGCGCCAAAACTTATTGGCTGAATGAAGAGCGTAGGCTAGGTGCGGGAGACGGAAACCCAATTATTGGGTGGACCGTAATGAAGAATTTGTTGACCGATCAGTACGTTCCCGCGTACCATCGGACACAGATGTTTGACGAGCTTGCCACCCTGCGGCAAGGCTCGAATTCAGTAGCGGAGTATATGGGAGAACTGAAGGACCGAATGGTGCGTTGTGATCTGAAGGAAATCCCCGAGATTACCCTTTCTAGGTTTCGTAAGGGCCTTCAACCCGATATTCAGCGGAAGCTCTTGCGTTATGGCCACACTGATTTGAACACCACATTCAATGCCGCCCTCGACATTGAAAAACACTTAGCCTCTAAGGCTCACTCCCGTTATTCTCATGCGAAAGGAAAATCCTCTACCGGAGCATCTTCCTCCACCTATCAAGATAAGGGGAAGTACCGGTCGGCCGAGTCCAAATCAGTCGTGATCACTGCTAGGAACACTAAGAATCCCGCGAGCGAACGTATACCTATCGGAAAGGTTAGCAAGACTAACGCCACATGTTACTCTTGCGGCATTCAAGGTCACTATGCCTTCGAATGCCCAACGAAGACTAAAGCCATAGCCCTATTAGAGTCGACGACCGATCTTGCGGACTATGTTTATGAGGCTGCTGAGGAGAGCGACCCGGAAGGGGTCCCAAGTGACTTAGAGGACGATCACCCCCTTATGGTGATGCGTTGTATCTTGGCCACCCCTCGTCCATTAGATGATTGGAAGAGGACGAGCATATTTTCTCTGATCTTTAAGAGTGGCGAAAAGCTTTGCAAGCTTATTATAGATAGTGGTAGCTGTGTGAACGTCGTATCCGAGAACGCCATAGCACGTATGTCCTTGACCACGGAACCACACCCGACCCCATATAAGGTCGCTTGGATCAACAAGATCTCCGTACCCGTTACCAAGCGATGCCTGGTCCCACTCTCATTCAAATCCTACGTTGATGAGGTGTGGTGTGATGTCCTTCCGATGGACGCCTGTCATGTGTTGTTGGGCCGCCCTTGGCTATACGACCGCGATGTCACACATTTTGGTAGAGCCAACTCCTATGAATTTAAATTCAATGGTAAAACCATCACTTTGAGGCCCACCATCCCAAAGGAGCCCGTAGCCTTGGCTAAGGATACCACTATCCCTGTAGAGAGAAAGACGTTGAATCTAGTTGGTAAGAAAGAGTTTGAGAGAGATCCGTTCCTTGATGGAATTATGTATGCGCTAGTCCTCCTAAGTGCGAAGCCCGATTCTAGCATTTTGGATGAGTTACCTAGTGAGTTACGGGTACTATTGGAAGAGTATAGGGACGTGTACCCGGATGAGCTACCGTCCACGTTGCCCCCGCTTAGGAATATTCAGCATGCGATAGACCTCATCCCGGGGTCTTCCTTGCCAAATCAGCCCCATTATCGACTCCACCCCGCAGCTCACCAGGAGTTGCAGTCCCAGATAGAGGGTTTGCTAGAGAAAGGTTTTATTAGGACTAGTATGAGCCCATGTGCGGTGCCAGCCCTTCTTGCCCCCAAGAAGGATGGTACGTGGAGGATGTGCGTTGATAGCCGGGCTATCAACAAGATCACCATCAAGTATAGGTTTCCTATTCCCCGCCTAGATGATTTGTTGGATGTCTTGTCTGGAGCCACCGTATTCTCCAAATTAGATCTTCGGAGTGGCTATCACCAGATTAGGATACGAGAGGGCGATGAGTGGAAAACGGCATTTAAGTCGAAGGATGGACTGTACGAATGGCTTGTGATGCCCTTTGGGTTATCCAATGCCCCTAGTACCTTCTCCCGGATGATGACACATGTCTTTCAGCCATTCATGGGGAAGTTCGTTGTCGTCTACTTTGACGATATACTGATTTATAGCACCTCTACTACCGAGCACATCGCCCACATGAGAGTGATCCTTTCCACCCTGCGGAAAGAGACCTTATTTCTCAATCTGAAGAAATGCACTTTCAATGCCTCGGAGGTAGAGTTCTTGGGTTATATAGTCGGTTCACAGGGTATTCGAGTTGATCCGGGCAAGGTTCAGGTCATTAAGGACTGGCCTGTGCCAACCACCCTACGTGAGGTACGTAGTTTCCATGGGTTAGCCACGTTTTATCGTCGTTTCATACGAGACTTCAGTAGTATTATGGCGCCTATCACCGACTGTATGAAGAAGGGAGAGTTTACATGGACGAAGTCCGCCACCTATGCTTTTGAACGAATAAAGGAGCTTATGACTGAGGCACCTGTCTTACGTCTACCTGACTTTTCTAAAGTCTTTGAGCTCACCTGTGACGCGTCTGGTGTAGGGATTGGAGGTGTCCTGAGCCAGGAGGGCCATCCCGTTAGTTATTTCAGCGAGAAGTTGTCGGGCCCCAAGTTGAATTATTCCAATTACGATAGGGAGTTCTATGCTGTAGTCCGATGTCTACACCATTGGAGGCACTATCTCCTCTCCAAGGAGTTCGTGATCCTCTCCGATCATGAAGCCTTGCGTTTCATTAACGGACAGCATAAAATCAGCCCAAGACACGCTAAGTGGGTAGCATTCCTACAAGGTTATACCTTTAACCTCAAACATCTTAAGGGAGCTGATAACCGAGTCGCTGACGCCCTTAGTCGTCTTACGCTTTTACTCACTTCTATGGAAGTACATGTTATAGGATTTGAGCGGGTTAAGGATGAGTATGCTACGTGTCCTGACTTCCAAGACGTCTATTTATCAGCCCAGGATAGTTCCCCCACGACGATATCTGCGTACGTCATTAAGGACGGTTACCTGTTTAGAAACGGAAAACTATGTATTCCGCAGTCATCGTTACGTCTACATATCATTTGGGAATTGCATAGTGGAGGGTTGAGTGGTCACTTCGGTAGGGATAAGACGATTACGTTAGTAGAGGAAAAGTTTTATTGGCCCAAACTTAAGGCTATGGTAGGAAGAGTAGTGAGTAGCTGCCGAACGTGTCAGGTTTCTAAGGGTGGTAAAACCAATGTAGGATTATATACACCCTTGCCTATTCCCTCCATGCCTTGGGTAGATGTTAGTATGGACTTTGTATTAGGCCTTCCCCCTACCCAACGCCGTCATGATTCCGTTTTTGTAGTTGTGGATAGATTTTCCAAGATGGCTTATTTCATCCCGTGCAGTAGAACAAACGATGCGTCTCATGTCGCTAAACTATATTTTAAAGAAGTCGTTAGTCACCGCGGAGTGCCAAAGACCATAGTTTCGGATAGAGACGTAAAATTCACTAGTTATTTTTGGAAAACGTTATGGATATTAATGGGAACAAAGTTATTGTTTTCCTCCGCCTATCATCCCCAAACGGATGGGCAGACGGAAGTAGTTAATCGGAGTTTAGGGAATTTGTTAAGATGCCTCGTGAGCGATCATTTAGGCACTTGGGATCTTCTCTTACCCCACGCCCAATTAGCCTACAATAATTCCAAAAATAGGTCTACGGGTATGTCTCCGAATGAGATTGTTCACGGTTATAAAGCTCCTGTGCCGCTTGACTTGGTGCCGTTGCCTCCAACGTACAAAGCAAGTCAATTTGCACAATCCTTTGCCCAACACATCCATGATCTACATGCACGTATACGGGCCACTTTGACGTCACAATACGACTCTTATCAGGCGCACGCTAATTCACATAGGAGAGTATCAAACTTTAAAATTGGCGATCTGGTTTTAGTCCGTTTAGTTCCCGAACGCTTGCCAACTGGCACCGTTAAAAAGTTAGCACCAAAGCGCGCCGGCCCTTTTCGGATTATTAAGAAGTTAGGTGACAACGCTTTCGTTTTGGACTTGCCTGCTGATTGGGGTATCTCCCCCATTTTTAACGTTTCGGATTTAACGATATTTGTGTCGCCACCACAAGAGTTGATTTCTTTGTCGTCTTCTTCTCCCACTTTAAATTCTCATGGGTTGGGGAGTGGTAGAACGGATGATCTCTCTCTTACGGTCCCCACAGGTATATCATCGGATGGTACGTTGCCTTCTTTCTTGCCTACTGCTAATATGTTCCCCAGGTTCCCACGGACATTTTCCACTCCAGAGATGATACTTGATGCTGAGCATGTTACCACCGCTGATGGCGACACCCGCCGCTTCCTCATCCGTTGGCGTGACCGCCCCCCTTCGGATGACTCTTGGGTGCTCGAGTTGGAGCTGCAAAGCTTGGATGCCGATCTTCTTCGTCGCTACCTCTTGGACCACGCAACAGAGATGCGTGATTTTGAGCGGGGGAGGATTGATGGCGCGCCCCCGCCACCTCTACTTGGAGACAATGCTGACAATGATGAGGTTGATCCGGTTGCTGAGGCGATTCAACTAAAGGACGTGAGGCGTCACGATGGTGCTAGCGGAAGGCTACGTTACAACCTCCGCCCGCGGCGCGCAACATTCGCCGCACCGCATTAAAACAATTCCCTTTTCATGCTTTATTATTTCTATTTTAGGAATATAAAATTATCCAAGTTTGAAGTGATAATTTTATATTCAATGTTTGCAAGTTTATTTTTTATTTGGACAATATTTTATTTTGGTGTGCATTTAACCATTTGGGTGGATGAGATTACATCTCCATCATGAATGGTTAAGGCTTGTTTGTAACTCCTATTTAAGGAGGCATTATTATGAGATCATTAGAAAAGTTTGAACCCTAATCCTCTTCTTTGAGAAATTCGGCCAAGGAGGTTTCCCCCTCATAGCCGCCGCCCCCCTCTAGTGGTGTGAAGCCGCCGGCCCCCCTTTGCTCCCTCCATCCGGTTCGGTGCGACTCCGGCGCGGCTTCCTTCGGTGCGACTCCGTGGAAGAAGGTTGCAAGCCCTTCGGTGTGACGCCGGTGGATCCGTGGAGAGAGTGATTCTCCCACAGTTATCGTGTGTGAACGTTCTCCGGTTGGGTAAAATCTCTCATCCCTCCTTGTGTGATTTCTTCTAAGTAGTTGTGGTGGATCGCAAATCGTTTTTTCCGCTTCGTTAAATTAATCGCTGCACTTTCATTTCGAACTCGCCGTTGCTAGGCTTTTTATTTTCCGGATCGGGTGGATCCTATTTGCCGGAGCGGATCTTGGCCTATAGCCTTGGTTTTGCTCCCAAAAAGGTTGGCAATCTTTATGTTAATTTGGGGAACGATCCGACTCAAATTTCGATCGCTATTTTCGAGTCGACCAATCCTCCTTGTTATTTTATGCGCTGCGTTTGTGACGAGGAAATATTGTGGGCGATAGGTGCTGTGTAGGTGCGGTAGATCTAAGACGAGATTGGGCGTAGATTGACTTTTACCGTAGAGATCTCCGATTCCGGACATCCCTACATCAATCGAGCAGAGCTCGACGATCGTCGAACAGAGCTCGACGATCTAACTACAGATCGTCGACCTCAGCTCGACGATATCCAAACTCTGAACTTCAGCATAATCGATCTTCGAACAGAGATCGACGATCTGACCCAAGATCGTCGACCTCAGTTCGACGATCGTCGAACAGAAATCAGGACTGTGAACAATCCTTCAATGGCACATCTAGATTCAATCCTAGAAGTCCCACATCCCAAGGCTTTAATCCCTATACTGAATGGATAGTACCTCCTAGGAGATACCATCCTGAAGGTTATAAGGATCAACCTGGGATGTCCTTTATTTCAGAATTCAAGGGATATCAACCTAGGCCCAAGGTTAACTGGGTCAAAAACAAATAAGCTGTTTTTGTGTAGGTGAAGACCTATCCAGCATCAAACCATCAATGGTATCTGGATAGTGGGTGCTCAAAGCACATGACAGGGGACAAGGACAACTTCACTTCCTTCAAAGCCAAGCTTGGACCCAAAGTAATTTTTGGAGACTCAAGCTTTAGAACTACAAAAGGATATGGTGCAGTCAAAATTGGCCCAGCCACATTCAAGAAGGTGGCATATGTCGAAGGACTCAAGCACAACTTGATAAGTATCAGTCAACTGTGTGATGAAGGATATCAAGTGACATTCAACAAAGCCATATGCAAGGTCAAGATAGAGGACAACACAACTGTGTTGACAGGTAACAGAAGAGGTAACATTTACTTAATGGATTTTCATTCACCTATAGTAGATATTTGCCTGTTCAACTCCATTTCAAAATCTAATATTTTATGGCATAAGAGACTAGGGCATATTAACCTTAGAACCATTGCTAAGCTATCTAAAGACAACCTTGTTAAAGGACTACCTTCTGGTCCCTACAAGAAGGAAGGACTTTGCAAGGCTTGTCAATTAGGCAAGCAAACTAAAAGTAGTTTTAAATCAATTAATAAGAGTGATTCACCTAGGATCTTGTACCTATTGCACATGGATCTTTTTGGACCCATATCTGTACAAAGCCTAGGAGGGAAATCCTATACTCTAGTGGTTGTAGATGACTTCTCAAGATTCACTTGGGTATTCTTTCTGAGGAAGAAGTCTGATAACTTCAAATGTTTGACAGATTTTCTCAAATGCATTCAGATTGAGTTCAACACTCACATTGCCCTGATCAGAAGTGATCATGGGACAGAGTTTGATTCTCTTCTCATGCAAGAGTTCTGTCAAAGTGAAGGGATTAGGCACACTTTCTCAGCTCCTAGAACTTCTCAATAAAATGGGGTAGTTGAAAGGAAAAATAGAACACTCATTGAATCTGCAACTATATTATTGGCAGATGCTCACCTACCTCTGTCCTTTTGGGCTGAGGTAGTGAACACCTCCAACTATGTGTTGAACAGAAGCCTGATACACAAGCTGAAGGGCAAGACTCCCTATGAATTGCTCAAAGGAAAGAAACCTAAAATAGGCTATTTCAAAGTTTTTGGTTGCACTTGTTTTATTCATAATAATGACAAGAAATATCTAGCAAAATTCCAAGCTAAAGCTGATGAAGGAGTGTTTCTGGGATACTCCATGATCAGCAAGGCCTATAGGGTTTATAATAAATCTTCCTGTAAAATTGAAGAATCTGTTCATATTATTTTTGATGAAGCTAACATGTCTTTCAAGGAGAAGAATGCTTCTACCATAGAACCTTTGCAGGTACATTCTCTAGCTGAAGACTTGAACAAATTGCAAGTTGCTGAAAAGAATGAGAGCAATGATGATGAAGAAGAAGTTCAACATCTTGAAGAAAATCATCCTGAAGAGCCAGTTGCTGCTCCACTAGGGGAGACAACAACATAGGCTGGTGAATAATCAACACTCCCTATTGACTTAGTAACAACAAGAGATCATCCAATCACCCAAGTAATTGGAGAAATTTCAGCTGGTGTGCAAACTAGAAATCAGGTCAACCAGAACCTGATGCACACTTGCTTCCTATCTCAAATTGAGCCTCAATCCATACAAGATGCAGAGCAAGATCCACACTGGATCATTGCAATGCAAGAGGAGTTGCATCAATTTGAAAGGAATAAGGTTTGGGAACTAGTGCCTAAGCCAAAGGATCATCCCATTGTTGGAACAAAGTGGGTATTCAGGAACAAGCTGGATGATCAAGGAGTTATAGTCAGAAACAAGGCAAGGCTAGTTGCTCAAGGGTACTCTCAACAAGAAGGAATAGACTATGATCAGACATTTACACCAGTTGCAAGGTTGGAAGCCATCAGAATATTCCTAGCCTTTGCTGCTCACAAGGGCTTCAAAGTGTATCAAATGGATGTAAAGAGTGCATTTCTCAATGGGGACATCAAAGAGGAAGTCTATGTTAGACAAACTCCAGGTTTTATCTCTCTAACTTACCCTGATTATGTTTACAAATTGCATAAAGCATTATATGGTCTCAAGCAAGCTCCTAGAGCATGGTATGAGACCCTAGCATGCTTTCTTCTGGAAAATGATTTTGTTAGGGGGAGAGTAGACCAAACTCTTTTTATTAGAACCCATAAGTCCCACTCCCTACTAGTGCAAATTTATGTAGATGACATTATTTTTGGTTCTACTGATTCAAAATTGTGCAAAAAGTTTTCCAAGCTTATGCACTCTAAATTTGAAATGAGTAGCATGGGTGAGCTGTCCTTCTTCTTAGGACTGCAAGTCAAGCAACATGCTGAAGGCATATTTATTTCTCAAACCAAGTATGCAAAAGAATTGGTTAAGAAATTTGGTATGTCTGATGCATCATGTATGAAAACACCCTTGCCCTCAAATGCTGTAGTAGATACTGATGAACATGGGAAACCTGTTGATCAGACAACATATAGAGCAATAATTGGCTCTTTATTGTACCTTACAGCTAGTAGGCCTGATATAATGTTTGCCACATGTATTTGTGCTAGATTCCAAGTTAGCCCTAGAGAGTCACATTTAATCTTAGTTAAGAGAATTCTTAGGTATGTAAAAAGTTGTCCAAATCTAGGTCTCTGGTATCCAAAAGATTCAGCATTTGATTTAACTGGATTCTCAGATGCTGATTATGCTGGATGCAGAATAGACAGGAAAAGCACCAGTGGAACATGTCAGTTCCTTGGTGACAGACTTGTCTCCTGGTTCTGTAAGAAGCAAACATCTGTGTCAACCTCAACTGCTGAAGCTGAGTATATGGCTGCAGGCAGTTGCTGTTCACAAATATTGTGGATACAGAATCAGCTCTTAGACTATGGCTACAACTTAGAGAAGTCTAAAATCTTCTGTGATAATACTAGTGCTATCTCTATAGCTCAAAATCCAGTCCTCCATAGTAGGACAAAACACATAGAAATTAGGCATCATTTTCTAAGAGATAATGTAGAGAAAAATAAAATTGAACTTCAATATATTCCTACTGATTTGCAAAGGGGAGATATTTTCACCAAGCCTTTGGATGAAAAGAAACACAGTTTTTTCCTAAATCAGTTAGGCATGTTAGATGGAGGAAGCCTTAATTAAATTACAAGATTTTGAAAAGCTAAAACAGACCAAGACTAGGCCAAAAATCCTTCTTTTTGTGTCTGTAGAATGTGTTTAGAATCTGAACTGCGCTCGACGTTTTCCCCAAAATCGTCGAACAGAGATCGACGATTTTCCAAAAATCGTCGACCAGAGATCGACGCTTTTGCAGTCGTCGATCTGAGTTCAGAGTCCTCGCTAGAACTAGGCTTTCTCTCTTTCTGATCAGAGGGCGTCGAGCTGAGCTCGACGTTTTTCAACATCGTCGAACTAAGATCGCCGATTTTGAAGACTCTTCAGATTCCCTCTGTAGCCCAAATCGTCGAGCTAAGCTCGACGTTTCGTCGAGCTGAGCTCAACGATCTTCCTTTTCGCCGTCGAACCCTAATATAAAATCTTTCTTTCAGCCGTCGTTCTCCTCTTGCGCTTTCATACTCTGCAACTTTCTTTCTTTTCCCTCCAAATTCTCTACGCTTGGTCGTTTTTGGTTTTCTGTTGCAGGTGAATATGGCTGAATCAAGTGCTGCTATTTCTAAGATGAAGTTCGACACAGGCTTTGACATCGACATAAACTCCTTCGACGGAAGCGACCAGTGCTTCAAGGACATCCTAAACTTATTCAGAGAACAACAACTGACTCCAATAATGACTACAAGGATGAAGATCGCCTCAGAAGAAATTAAAGAGTGGTGTTTTACCGCAACAGACGAGACTGAGAATTCTGTTGTCGGCACCATTAAAGGGACTCAGGTATTTCTATCCCCGGCTCTTTTAACAGAAGTCTTTCAACTCAGTACTGGAGAAGACTCCATTGAACTGTCTGGAGAGGAGTATGACTCCATGCTGGATAGGATGGGTCACAATGCAGTCAACCCTAATAAGCTACTGAAGAAAAATCTGGCTATATAATTTCAATTCCTGGCTGATGTAGTTGGGAAGGTGCTGTTGGCCAAGCATTCAGCCCATGACACCATTTCCAGATATCAATTCTGCCTGATGGGAGCTTTATTAGATAAGAAACACCTGGACTGGGGCTCCATCTTCTTCACTCTGATTAAGAAGAAGATCAACAAGAATGCAGTTAGTTATGGGAGAATCTTAGGGGTCTTTCTGCACAACAGGTGCCCTGACCTTTTAACCTCCTCTGGCATGTTTATCAATGCATCCAAGAGGCTTTCCCGTGCCCTCTTCAGTAAATGGGACAGGCAGATCATAAACCCCTCTAGGGCTGCTGCACCACTTCATTCAGGCACAAGGACTATCTCAGTCACTCCTCCAGCAGAAGAGATGCCTGCTTCTTCCCCTCCTCCAGCCATATTCACCCAAGCCGTCACCTCCTCACCACCAGTCACTACCATAATCATCTCATCCCCAATTACCATTTCCTCACCTATGTCATCCCCTCCTCTATCCACCTCAGAGGAATTCCATCCTCTCTTTTCCCATTCAACCTTCTCCCTACCATCCTTCTCACTCATTGATGATTCCTTCATGGATGATTCACCCTCTACTCCTCCTGAGCCACCCTCAACTTCCTCCTTTCAACAAATGCTCCATGACATTCTCTCTCAACCCTCCTTCACACCATCTTTTACTTCCCCTATCTCCACCTCAACCTTCTCTATCTCCATAATTCCATCTTCTGAACCAACCATTCCCTCTCCACCTTTCTCCACATTTTCAGTTTCAGCCACCATCCCTCCATCCACCTTTGCCTCTACCTCTGCTCAAGCCCCACTTGAGCATATGGATCTTCCTAGTTTGGCAGACAGGCTGTATGAGTTGCTAGCTCCCAAGCTGACATCTCTACTGGAGTCTTCCCTGGCTCCACTCCTGAAGCAAGTACAGGAGCTGTCTACCAAGCTTGCCTTCCTTTCCTCCTGCCTGGCTATCCCATCTTCTGTGTGCCTTGATTCACCTCTCTCTGAACCACAGCAGGGGGAGATGCCTTATGAAGAAGTGGATGTGCCAGCTGCTGATATTATGTCTGCTCCAGCTCCAGCTCTTGGATGTGCTTTTGCACTGAATCTGCAGAGGCTGCTATCTATATTTGATACAGTCCATTTCAGCTGTCTGCCTGCAACTCCTGCTGAAGATTTGTCTAAGGCCATTGTGCCTGTATCTACCTGTGATCCCAGCCATATTGATTCCTACATCAAGTCCTGGAAGGCTGTGGATATCTCTGATGCTGCTACTAAGGCCACTGTGCCTCTTTCTGTTGAAATTGCTGCTGCTGCTACTGCTGACATAGAAATGATTCCAGCAACTGATGCTGATGAAATTGCTACTCCTGCTCTAGTGTCTGCTCCTGATTCTGTCTGCTCTGTTGCTGCTCTCTCTCCTCATGCTCCTGCTGTTTCTGCAAAACTCAAAGCTCAAGAAGAGCTTATCAGAAGGATTGATGATCTGTATGATCAACCTCAAAGTTCTGAGAGTGACCAGTACAGGACTGATTCTGATGATTTTGCTAGCACTATTGCCAAGAAGAGAAAAGCCAGAAGTAAAGCAATGATGTCAGTCCCTCCTACCAAAGCCAAAGACTCCAATGATATTCCATACTACATCCTGCATGACTGCCCCATCTCTGAGCCATGGATGCAATACTCCAAGAATCAACTGAAAGCTATGAAGAAGAAGAGGAAGCTTGACAAATATGAAAAAGGATCTTCTCAATATCAGCCTCCTCCTCCTCCTCCTCCAGATTCTGGCTCAGGTTCAGCCCCTCAAGCTCCAGTCTCCAGACACAGTTCTTCCCAGTATTATCAAAGATCATATCAAAGGGGACAGCATCAAAGGGGATATCAATCCAGAAGAGATCAATTTAGAGGAAGCCAGAGAGGGCATAGACTTCATCCAAGGGAAGGGCAAGGTCACTCTGACCCTTCTTCAGGACCTTTCCCTTACAAGCTGAAAGACACAATTGTCTCCAGGACTCCTTCTACTGATTCTGAAATCGTCAACAGATATGAACCTCCTATTCCTTTTGAAGATCCTGAGAACAACCCCGTGTCCTGGATAGCCAGAATGAAAGAATTGGCTGCCCTTGATCAAATAAAAAAGGCCAGAGAACAAGGCAAGGATACTTCAAACATAACTACCTTATCAGAGCAGAGAAAGAAAGAACTAGAGAGATATGCATCAAGGAAATTCTTCAATCCAGAAGACTATATGAAGCTGCACCCTGAGGCTGTTGTTCCAAGGCCCAAATCTCAAACTTCTCTAGGTGCAGAGGATGATAGAAGGTCAAAGAAAGAAAGTCAGAATCCTAATAGAGAAATTTTATTTAAAAAGGGAACTGAAAGGAAGTGAACTGTGTAAGCTAAACATTTCATCCATCTTTGGATATTTGCTGCTATTTATCTGTGAATCTGTTTTGCTGCTATATATCTTCTCTGTAATTTTGTATTAACTTCTGTATTGTTGTATGCCTTTTATTCCCTATGATTGTCTGTAAATAGTAATCCTAACCCAAATAGGGGGAGATTGTTGGAACACCCTATTACTAATTTGGGTAAGGATCACTATGCTTGTCTTAGGAATCCCAGTTGACCTAGTTGTATAGTTAAGAAGGTCAACATTAGAATGAGTCTAGGGCTTAGAACTTAGGTTTGGAGCTGCCCCCAGGATCATTCCAAGATCAAGGTTGAAGAGCTAAGTGTAAGGAAATTTTCGTCGAGCTCAGGTCGACGAATCGTCGAACTCCGTTCGACGCTCTCTGAGCTCAACTTCAATAAATCGTCGAGCTCCGGTCGACGATCTTCGAGC
Source organism: Platanthera zijinensis (assembly GCA_039513925.1). Taxonomy (NCBI): domain Eukaryota; kingdom Viridiplantae; phylum Streptophyta; class Magnoliopsida; order Asparagales; family Orchidaceae; genus Platanthera; species Platanthera zijinensis. The sequence goes on from CM077096.1 coordinate 70,198,236, forward strand.
TCAGATCGACTATCTGCTTTTGGCTAGCTTCTGCTTAGTCGTCGAACTCCCCTCGACTATCTTCTAGCTCAGTTCGACGATCCCTCCCTGAAGTTATTTCTCAAGTCTCTGAGCTCGGTTCGACGATCGTCGAGCTCAGATCGACGTTTTTTGTCTGCTTGTCCATTTCATCTCTGAGCTCAGTTCGACGATCGTAGAGCTCAGATCGACGTTTGTTTTGGAGAGATCGACGCTTCCAGGAATTCAAATGCTGCTGTTCTTTGGAATGTTTTTGAATATTATCAGCATTTATGTCAAGAGATCTTCTAGCCGTTTGTCTTTATTCTGGAGCAAGTTTCAAGGAATTATTCAGAGAATGTTTGCTGGACTTTCCTCTAGAAGACAAGACTCCTTTTGGAAGACATTTATGACTCCCAACGGCTATCTTGGAAGTGAAAAAAAACTTCAGAAATTTTTTTTTCCTCTCTCCTGTGTTTTAAGATATACAGAATACACAAGAGAAAAGATATATAGAGATTGACAAGAAAGAAAGTGAACACACAGAATAGAGAATACTGATAGCAGAAGAACAACAGAAGAACTGTGACTCCAAAAATCTTCTTGCTGACTGAAAAGTGTTCACAATCTCATCTCAGAACTCCAGACACCTTATTTTCAGCCTTCTTGCTGAAACTATCCTGTGCTGGAGATCAAAGTTCTGAAGACCTATCACCCTAGAGCAAAGCTTCTTTTCCTGAATCTTTCTACATCTCAGGGGGAGCTTTGACATCATCAATCCACTTGTGCTTCTCTCATTTGATTGAGAACAGAGAAGACACCCTTCACTCTTATTTTTCTTTTCCTGCTGTAAAAGGGTTCTTGAACTCCCTTCAAAAGTTCTGTCTGGTTCTGAGAGCCTTGTCAAAACTCAGTGGTGGCAAGACACCTTATCAAAAAATCTAGTTTTGGTTTTTGGGCACCTTATCAAAAGCTCATTGGTGTCAGGACACCTGATCAACTCATCCTGAGTGGATTCCTACCAAGGGTGGTAGAAGAGTGGATGTACCCAGGTTTTTGGGGAACCACTATAATTCCTTGTGTCTTCTGGTTTGTTTGTGTGATTTGTCTGCTGTGTGCTGTGCTCTTTACTTCTTGGTTTTTAACCTCTTACTAGCACTCTACACTATATCATAAATTGAATTTTATATGTGCTGTTTATTTCAACTGTGAAAAATTATTTTAAAATACTCTATTCACCCCCCTCTAGAGTTGAGATAGATCTTAGCCTCACTTTCAGACTCTTTGATGTGTGTGGGCCCCAACACTTAAAGATAAAAATATATCTTTCCAAGTACAGAGGATGATGATAGCTGGCCGCCAGCGCCTCTGGCATCAATCCCGCAACATTTGAATTTTGGTTGACTTTATAACTTTGCTGATGTCAGCATGACTCAGCATCTGTGGACTTAGACAAAATTCAAGCATTAGAAGAAAAGGCGTTGAGTAAGTAAGCATCACTCAACGCCACAACACTTAGACAAAATTTTGTCTGTCTAGGCATTGAGAGCGATTAGCTCAACGAACGCTGAGCTCCGTTAGACAAACTCTGATCTCTACTCAAAAAGCTTAGTTCGACAGAAGCTAAGCTCAGTTCGATGAAAGCCAAGCTCAGTTCGACGAAAGAGTATATTCAGTTCGACGAACTCCAGGCTCAGTTCGACGAAAGCCAAGCTTAGTTCGACGAAAGAGTAAATTCAATTCGACGAACTCAAGGCTTTTTGCCTTAGCCAGATTTTCTGAGCCTTGGTATTGAGAGAGTAAGCTCCACTCAACGCCAAACTACTTAACAAAATTTTTCTATTATCTGGCAATGAGTGAGTAAGCTACACTCAACGCTTTTGGACTTAGCCAAATATCTGTGTCTGAAAACACATAAGCAAGGATACAGTCGACGTTTTTGCTCTATGACATTGAGTGAGTAAGCTACACTCAATGACTTGCTACTTAGACAGATTTTCTATCATGGCATTGAGTAAGCTACACTCAATGCCAGTGGACTTAGTAAAAATTTTGCCTAACTTTTCTGTGGCGTTGACAAGCACAACAATAATCAACGATAAAAAACTGTATGGCGTTGAGTGAGTAGACCACACTCAACGCCTGTGGACTTAGCCACATTTTCAGCATATTTCTCTAGGCTTTGACTGACTCAACCAGACTAACAGCTTTTTGCTGTATGGCATTGAGTTAGTAGACTACACTCAACGCCTGCGTACTTAGTCATATTTTTGGCTATTTACCAGTTAGGCTAAGATAGACTCAACGTTATTTGTTATATGGCATTGAGTGAACTCTACTCACTCAATGCCCGTGGACTTAGGCAAATTTCCAGCTAGATAATATTGATTCATTACCTCTGACGTTGAGTGAGCTTGCTCCACTCAACGCCTGTTAACTTAGTGGATTTTTGTTATGTCTAGCAACCAATTGTTGTGTCCACTTGTCCAATCAATGTGATATGGACTAACCTGCACTCATGACCTCAAATACATATCAAATACAGTTGATGTGTGTGATATTGACCTGTTTCACTTCTCACAAATCAGGGACATTGAGAACAATGGACCCAATAGGGTTGTACTTAGCAATATAGTCCTGCAAGCACATACCTAGAAAAACACATCAAATATAATCTCAATACATCTTAGTTCAAGAGACACTTCTTCAAATCAGGGTTATTATGGATACAATACATAACAATCTCCCTCTATTTGAAGAAGTCAGAACCCTACAAATTAAGGTGAATTGTACACACAATAATCTTAAATCAAGTAAAGAGCGTAAAAATATAGAAATAATAAATTGTAGTAAAAAAAATAACATATATAAATAAGTTTTATCGGGGCAAACAACTTTTACACAAACATCAAGAAAAGAAAGAACATTCAAGCTTGTTTCACCTAGATCTTCTGATATTGCCTGTCAAAATACGCTTTTGGCTTCAGATAGTACTTTGGCGGAGTTGGAGGAGCATCTTGATCATCATATCTGTATTTCCTAAAATGTAATCTTCTTTTAACATTTGCAACTTCATGCTTCTGCCACTCCTCCCAGCTATAGTAAGTGTACTCTTCTTCATGTCCTACAGCGACCAATGTGAAGGTGTCTAAGATAATACCTTTTGAGATTGGAATCCACACTTCACATAGCTCTCTGTTAGGATCTGACCTGACAGCAGAAGGGTATTCACTATATCTCCTTTTCTTATGTACAACCTGTTGGTACCCTAGTTTGGATTTGGGCAAGTAATACTATTAGGATGCTTTTAGATTGGCCCAAAATGTATAGTCAGGGTCATAGGATTATTTCTAGGTTTGCCTCAAAAGAACCCAACAGAATTGCTGAAAGAATTCCAGAGGAAATGCAGTTTGTCAAAGGCAGAAAATCAGTTCGACGATAGTCGAACTCAACTCGACGAACGTCGAACTCAGGTCGACGAAACTCAGAGTTCAAACTCTGAGTTGAGCTCGACGAACTCCGAGCTCCGGTCGACGATCGCTGAACTCAAAGACAGAATCTCAGCTCAATGCAAAGATTATTCAGGTCAACGATCCCTGAGCTGAGGTCGACGAATAGCACTGAGGTCGACGAAATCTGTGCAGTCTTACAGACAGATTTTGACAGTTGGCAGATTTTATTAAGGCATTTAATATCTCTCGGAGTTAATGCTTTTAGTCATTCAACAATAGCAGTTAATGTGATTAATTCCCCAGGCATTTTTCTCTCTCTCGGGAATGCCTCAGCCATTTCAAGATAGAATTAATTCAAACATTTGAATTACGGCAAGGGGGAATATATACAGTTTTGGAAGTTTGCAGGATACATAACAAGAATAGAGGAAGTGACTAATAACAAGAAAAAAGTAAAAATCAGAATAGAGATTCTGAATAACACAATAGCTTTCTATCATACAGTGTTCTTCATCATTTGCTCCAGGCTTTCAAGAGACACAAATCTATATCAGTATAGAAAGTTTGCTGGAGATCAACATCAATCTGAAGGCCTACACCCTGAAGCAAAGCTTCCTTCTTTCCTGAACAGATCAACATCTCAGGGGGAGCTTTGACACCATCAAGGATCCACAAAGTCTTCTCAAGTTGCTATTTGAGAAAGAGAAGACTAACATCACTTTCTCTCTCACCCCCACTGTAAAGGGTTGTCATCTCCCTTCAAAAGTGATTCCTGGTTGCAAGTCTCCTAACCAAAAGACTTGAGGTTTGGTTTTTGAGCACCTGATCAAAAGCTCATTGGTGGCAGTCACTTGATCAAAAACCTGAGTGGATTCCTACCAGGGTGGTAGAAGAATGGATGTACCCAGGTTGGGGAACCACTATAAATTTACTTGTGTCGTCTGGATTGCTTGCTTTCTTTCTTCTTATTTGTGTTGTGAAAATTTATTTCTTAACTCTAATTTAGAATAAATTAAGATCTATCCCTCAACTTTCAATTGGTATCAGAGGGTTTTAGGGTAAATTAAGATCTAACTCTAACTTTCAATTGGTATCAGAGGAGGTTCCTTTGGTTGTACAAGCTAACACCTGAACCAAAACGATCTGATAGATCTTATATTTTTTAAGAGTTTATCATGACACAAAATGAAGAATGTTCAAGCACTGGACCTCCTATGTGCAATCTAGATAAGCTTGCACTATGGAAGACAAGGATTAGGCTGTTTATGAATTCTATTGATGAAGCCATTTACAACTCTATTTTATTAGGTCCCACTACTCTATCTGCAGACTCAGAAGCCCAAAAATTACTAAAGATGGCTGATGCAAGAGCAATGGATATCCTTGCTCAATCAATGTCTGATGACATTTTTGAAGGAGTTGCAGAATGTATTTCAGCAAAAGAAATCTGGGACTCCCTCACAGCAATGGCTGCTGGATCAGCTAAAAAGAGAAAACTTGATGCTGGATCATGGAGTGACTCTGACTCTGAAGCTTCATCATGTACAACTGAAGATGAAGAAGATTCAAGAGCAAGAGAGTTCTGTCTGATGGCAATCAATGCATCATGCAGTAATGCTAAAAAAGAATATGAATCAGAATGTGAATCAGAAGAGGATGAGGTAATCTCTTTCTTTGATTTTTCTTCATATCAATTCAGAGAAGATTTTAAAATCCTCTGTAAAGATTTAATTCAATCTGAGAAAAAAATAAAATTTCTTAGAGAAAAATTAAAGATTGTTACTTTTGAAAATATGAAACTCAATGAAAAATTATCAATTGCTTCAGAACAAATAGCATCATTAAAATCAGTAAAAGATAAAGAAGAATTAATAAATTTTCAGAAAATTTTTGCTCAACATAATTCGTCAAATCAAGCTCGACGAAAACAACACCATTCGTCGAACGCAGCTCGACGAACAATGAACAAAGATTTCTGGTCAGGAAACTTTGATCGACGAAATAAATATCCTTTATCGAACCGAGATTGACGAACGTCGAACTCAGATCGACGAAAATATCTTAATTCGTCGAACTCAAAATCTTATAACAGAAATTTTTGTATCTTTTCAAATTATAATCAGATTCAAAATCCTAAAAATCCTTTTTCCCAGTGGTATATCCCTTCTAGGAAATTTCATCCATTAGGTTACAAAGATTAACCTGAATATTCTTTTATTTCTAATTATTATGAAAAGGAACCAGGACCCAAGGTAATCTGGGTCAAAACTTCTAACCTCTTATTTCAGGAAAAGACCCTTCAGAGCAGGGGTAATTGTATAGGGGGAGACTGCTTTAAAGGATACATCAGCAGGAGTTTCAGTTTGTCAGAAATCAAGAGAATGATTTCAAGGAATTTGTTGAATACAGCTGGAGCAACATATCTGAAATATGCTCAGTTAAAGACAAGCAAGAAAAGCCATAGAGCCTATCAGAAGTTTTTCATATTTATATTTCAAAATTTTGTTGTTGTATATTTTATTTCTCAAAGCAAAAATTTTAAAATTTGCTTTGTTTTCCTTTTATGTAAATAGTATCCTCACCCAAATAGGGAGAGATTGTTGGAACCCTAGTTTGGATTTGGGCAAGGAATACTATTAGGATGCTTTTAGATTGACCCAAAATGTATAGTCAGGGTCATAGGATTATTTCTAGGTTTACCTCAAAAGAACCCAACAGAATTGCCGAAAGAATTCCAGAGGAAATGCAGTTTGTCAAAGGAAGAAAATCAGTTCGACGATAGTCGAACTCAGCTCGACGAACGTCGAACTCAGGTCAACGAAACTCAGAGTTCAAACCCTGAGTTGAGCTCGACAAACTCCGAGCTCCGGTCGACGATCGCTGAACTCAAAGACAGAATCTCAGCTCAACGCAAAGATTATTTAGGTCAACGATCCCTGAGCTGAGGTCGACGAATAGCACTGAGGTTGACGAAATCTGTGCAGTCTTACAGACAGATTTTGACAGTTGGCAGATTTTATTAAGGCATTTAATATCTCTCAGAGTTAATGCTTTTAGCCGTTCAACAGTAGCAGTTAATGTGATTAATTCCCCAGGCATTTTTCTCTCTCTCGGGAATGCCTCATCCATTTCAAGATAGAATTAATTCAAACATTTGAATAAGGCAAGGGGGAATATATACGGTTTTGGAAGTTTACAGGATACATAACAAGAATAGAGGAAGTGACTGATAACAAGAAAAAAGTAGAAATCAGAATAGAGATTCTGAATAACACAACAGCTTTCTATCATACAGTGTTATTCATCATTTGCTCCAGGCTTTCAAGAGACACAAATCTATATATGTCTAAAAAGTTTGCTGGAGATCAACATCAATCTGAAGGCCTACACCCTGAAGCAAAGCTTCCTTCTTTCCTACACAAATCCACATCTCAGGGGGAGCTTTGACACCATTAAGGATCCACAAAGTCTTCTCAAGTTGCTATTTGAGAAAGAGAAGACTAACATCACTTGCTCTCTCACCCCCACTGTAAAGGGTTGTCATCTCCCTTCAAAAGTGATTCATGGTTGCAAGTCTCCTAACCAAAAGACTTGAGGTTTGGTTTTTGAGCACCTGATCAAAAGCTCATTGGTGGCAGTCACCTGATCAAAAACCTGAGTGGATTCCTACCAGGGTGGTAGAAGAATGGATGTACTCAGGTTGGGGAACCACTATAAATTTCCTTGTGTCGTCTGGATTGCTTGCTTTCTTTCTTCTTATTTTTGCTGTGACAATTTATTTCTTAACTCTAATTTAGAATAAATTTAGATCTATCCCTCAACTTTCAATTGGTATCAGAGGGTTTTAGGGTAAATTAAGATCTAACTCTAACTTTCACAACCCCATATTTGCTGGAGTGAACCCAGAGACACAAACAGTTAGGATTGGACTAGCTTCGGGCTTCAAACCAGAGCCACTTGCGCCTTGTTAGAGCTCCCGCCTACGAGCAGGCGGGATCGTTTGCGCCAAGCCTCAGCCAAGACCCACTGATGACCAGAGGCGGGCGAGAAGGCGTCGAGTCCACTCGACGCCGCGTTGAGTAAGCTCCACTCACTCGCCGCGTTCAGCAGCAAAGGCGTCGAGCCCACTCGACGCCACATTGAGTAAGCTCCACTCACTCAACGCCGCGTTCAGCAGCAAAGGCGCCGAGTCCACTCGATGCCGCGTTGAGTAAGCTCCACTCACTCAACGCCGCGTTCGGTAGCAGAGGCATCAAGTCCACTCAATGATGTGTTGAGTGGAGGCAGGAAGGTTCTCGGCTCAGGGTTCTCGCCGCGGCTCAAGGTTCTTGCCAAGCGGGGCCCAAGGCCCAGGGTAAAATTACTTATTTATCCTCGGGTAGAATTACATACATACCCCCAGGGGCTGTATTTAGTATTTTATAAACAACGGGATTTGGCTATTGGCAGGCCAACCATGGGTATTTCAGTAATTTCAGGTCAACAAAAGGCTATAAATAGACCCATAAGGGCTTCATAGAAGGCAAGCTTTCATTATTTTCAAAATCCCCAAGTGCTTTCTGAGGAGATCCAAGCCCAGCTTTGGCTTTGGAGGGGAAGCTCTCAGAGATCTTCTGGGTGTGAGGTGGGACCTCCCTGCTGAGGCTTTGGGTCAGTTCTAGGTTCCTAGCAGCCAGTCGAGGGTCGAGGCTTGAGAGAAGTAGGTGTTGGCTGCGCCCTAGTTTTTGAACTTTTGTTGAGGTCATTTTTGACTTCAACAGTTCTGGTGCGGTGAGCGTGGAAGGCAGCCGATACAGGAAAGCTTTGAGTTTGGTCCCATGACTGGAGGTGAAGGTGAAGGGTCTGGCTCAGGAGGTTCTCCCACCCGGGGAGAGGAGGCAACGAGGAAGATGTTGGAGGATTTCAGGCGAGAGCTCCTGCAAACCATCAGCTTGGCCTTCTCGGCGAGGAGTGAGTGGGTGACACCTCAGGTTCCGGTGGAGGTGGTCCCACTTTTGGGTGAGAATGCCCCAGGGCAGCGCCCCGGGAAGGAGGTCCAGGCAGAGGTTGGCGAGAGAGACGTTGCAGCGCGAGAGCTCTTCCCAGGCCAGCGCCCCGGGAAAGAGGTTAAAGCAGAGATGGGCGAGAGGGAGACAGTGCAAGAACTCTTCCCTAGGCACGGTACGACGGATCGAGCAAGACAGCCTAGGCCGCGAGACGTGCCCTCTCGGCAGGCAGGTGGCGAGAGCCCTTTCAGCGAGCTCATCATCTCGGCTCCAGTGCCGGAGGGGTTCCGGGAGCCCGACATGTCTTACTACTCAGGAAAAGACGACCTTGTACAACACGTGCAGTGGTTTGAAGACGTGGTTTCAATAAGGCAGATGACGGATGCCTTCAAGTGTCGGCTGTTTGCCATCACATTGAAGGAAAAGGCTCGGGACTGGTTTCATCAGTTGCCGGCGAGCTCGATCTACAGCTTTGAGGACCTACGTCGAGGGTTCCTGTTGAGGTTTTCGACGTCGAAGAAGCGGAAGAAGGAGGCGGAGTTCCTGTTTGTCGTGATACAGAAGCAGGATGATACGCTGGGTCATTACGTTGACCGGTTTCAGGAAGAGATCCTCTTAGTCCAGGAGGTCCCAGGGTACGCACTGATGCTTACCTTTACCTTGGGGCTGAGACCAGGCTTCTTTAGCATGGAGTTGAAGAGAGTGCCTCCCCTCTCTTTTGAGGAGCTCATAGAGAGGGCGGCGAAGGAGATAGATTTCTAAAGAGCCAACCCGACTTTCACTAAGAAGCTGACTCGGTTGACGGAGGACGATGTGAAGGAACCAATAACAAGAAGGTAGAGGGAGCAGAGGGAGGCAAGGGAGCTTAGAGAAGAGAGGAGAAGGGAAGAACCCCGAGGGCAGGGGCATCGCAAGGGATGGGGGGCCCGGGAGCTGAACAACCGGTTGGGTTGGAGGCCTCAGGAGGGTCACCCCCAGGGTCAAGGAGGAGGCTTCCAGGGAAGAGACAACCTCCGGGAGATGAGAAGGTTCGATCAACCAGCATGGAGGCAGGGACCGAGGGGTCACTTCCCGCCGCCACAAGAAGCAATGGAGATTGGTAGAGGAAGAGGAGGAAGAAGAGTCTGAGGAGCTGGAAGAAGGGGAGTTGGAGAAGGAAGAGGGGGCAGGGTGGCATTTCCCTTTTGTGACTTCCACCAGGAGGAAGGTCACGCGACGGCCACCTGCCCAGAGTTCTTAGAGATGAGAGAAGCTAGAGGAATGGGGAGGCAGGATCCGTCGGTAAGGATCGTGGAAGTGCAGCAGGGAGAGGGAGAAGATAGGTGTGAGGACAGAGCAGATGTGGGAACCCGAGGAGGGATCAGGGTGATCAACGGAGGAGTAGGGATTTAGGCAACTCGCAAGGGTATCCTTCAGACAATGTTCCGAAGGGGGGTCGCCTCAACCTCCCTGGCTCCCCCCCAGATGAAAAAAATCACCTTTTCATCAGCTGACATGCCAGACTTTGAGGATCCGTTCTGCGATGCCCTCATAATTCAGACAGCAGTGGAGAACTTCACGGTCTCCAGGATACTGGTGGATAACGGGAGCTCTGTGAATGTGATCTTTAAGAAGGCTTTTGACGAGATGAATGTTGAGGGGAAGAGGGTCCTGCCTTCAGATGGACCGCTGTTTGGGTTTTCGGGAGAGAGGAAGGAAGTAGAGGGGGGGGGGGGATAGGGCTGCACGTGAAGTTGGGAGGCGTATCAAGGAACTTCAGGTTCGTGATCGTGGATGCCCCGAGCAGCTACAATTCCATCTTTCGGCATCCACTCATCAGCGCCTTTCGTTGCGTCCTCGTTTCATTAATGTCTTAAGTTCAACAATAGAGGGGTGCAGGTCAGGATTAGGGGGGATCCGAAGGTGGTAAGGCAGTACTACGTGACGGCGGTCAACACCATGTCTTGGATGGCCGAGGCGGAAGAGCTGGAAAGGGAGATGGCGGAGCAGGGAGAGGATGTCGAAGAAGAGGAGGTGAGCCTAGGGGAGGAGAGGAAGGAGAGCACGGAGGAGTAGAGAGAAGTTGAACAAGAGGCCTTGAGGGGCGTGGAAGTCGAGCAGCAACAGGAGAGCCTGGAGGAGGCGATGGAGGTGGAGGAAGAACGAGCAGCGGGAGTTGAGCAGGAGAGCCTTGAGGAGGCGATGGAGGTGGAGGAAGAGCGAGCAGTGGGAGTTGAGCAGGAGAGCCTGTAGGAGGCGATGGAGGTGGAGGGAGAGCGAGCAGCAGGAGCTGAGCAGGAGAGGCCGGAGGAGGCAGCGGAGGTTGAAGTAGGAAGGGAGGAGGAGTTGAAGCTAGAAGAAGAAGCAAGGGTTGGCTGGGAGCAGTCACGGCTGGAGCCGGCCGAAGAAGTGGTAGAAATGGAGGTCTTCACTAGCACATGACAGGTGCGGAGGGTACGGATCAACTGGGGCTTAAGTCCCGAGGACCAGGAGCAGATGAGAGCTTGCATCCAGAGCAATGTCGACGTCTTTGCTTGGAGCACGGCGGACATGCCGGGCATTGACACAGATGTGGCTTTCCATCGCCTGAACCTGGACCCCCAGACTCGCCTCATATGCCAGAAGATGAGGGCCATCGCCACCAAGCTAGAGGAGCCTATCCGGGAGGAGGTTAGGAAGCTCCTGGAAGCCGGCTTCATCTCAGAGATCCAGTATCCAGGCTGGATCTCCAATGTGGTAATGGTTAAAAAAGGGGGTGGGAACTGGCGAATGTGTATCGATTTCTCTTTGTTAAATAAATCATGCCCTTAGGATTTCTACCCCCTTCCTCGAATCGACACGCTGGTTGATTCATCCGTCGGTTTTTCTGTTATGAGTTTTTTGGATGTTTTTTCAGGTTACTACCAGATCGGGATGCACTATCCCGATGTCAAGGATGTCTCCTTCATCACTAGGTAGGGGTGCTTCAGATATAAGATGATTCCCTTTGGGTTGAAAAACTTAGGGGATACCTACCAACGCATGATGGATCGAGTCTTCCGGGGGCAAAGGGTGGAGGTCTATGTCGACGACCTGAGGGTGAAAATCAAGTGTGTGAACTCACACCTACGGGACCTAGAAGAGACCTTCACCACCCTGCGGAGATTCAAGATGAGGCTGAACCCCTTGAAGTGTGTCTTCGGGGCCAGCTGCGGGAAGTTCCTCAGGCATCTCTTGACTTCGGCAGGGGTAGAGCCTAACCCAGATAAGGTGAAGGCCATCCTAGACTTGGAATCACCTCGCGATGCCAAGGAGGTCCAACGCTTGACAGGCAAGTTGGCCGGGCTAAGCAGGTTCCTATCCAAATCAGGGGAAAAGTATTCATCATTCTTTAAGGTGTTGAGAGGTAACCAAAGGTTTGAATGGACCGCCGAATGTGAAGAGGCCTTCCAAGGGATGAAGAGACAGCTCTCCCAGGCTCCTCTACTTCAAAGCCCGAAAGAAGGAGAAGACATGACCTTGTATCTAGGGGTAGGAGTGGAAGCCGTGAGCTCCGTTCTAGTCAGGGAAGAGGGGAAGAAGCAACTACCCATCTATTACATAAGCCAGATTTTTAAGAAGGCGGAGCTCCGTTACCCCATCCTGGAAAAGCTAGCATATGCTCTGATCATCTCAGCAAGGAAGCTTCGGCCATATTTCCAAGCGCACTCGATTAGGGTGGTGACCGACCATCCTCTTTGCAGGATCTTTGAAGGGATAGAACACTCGGGAAGGCTTGCCAAGTGGTCCATCGAACTAAGTGAGTTTGACATCTCTTTTGTTCCAAGACTCTCCATCAAGGCGCAAGCGGTGGCGGATTTTCTATCGGACTATGTTGTTGAAGTCGGGGAAGAGGAACCGCAGCCGCAGGGAGCATGGAAGATGATGGTTGATGGGGCCTTGGGGAAGTATTCCCTTGGGGGAGGAGTGGTGTTGATAAGCCCCCAGGGGATTGCTATAGAGCAGGCGGTGGCCTACCACTTTCTAGTGACCAACAACCAAGTAGAATACGAGACTGTGATAGCCGGCCTTCATTTGGCAAAGGAGCTTGAGATCCAGGACATGGAGGCCTTCACAGACTCGATGGTGGTAGAATCACAGATCCGAGGGGAGTTTGAAGCTCGGGAGCCTACCCACGTAAAGTATCTATACAACATAAGGGCGATCATGAGAGGGTTTCGATCGTTCTCAATCCAGTATGTACCCAGGGAGGAGAGTGCAGTTGCCGATCGATTGGCAAAGTTTGGACCTCGGGGGGGGGGGGGGGGAGGGACCCTCACTGAACTATTTCGGCCAGCGATCGAGGAAGGGGAGTTGATGGAGATAGGTCGGCGACCCTTGTGGGTGGATCCATTGGTAACCTTCCCGACCACTGGCAAGCTGACGGAGGAGGTTAAGGATGCAAAAAGCTTCAAGCACAGGGCAGCTCACTACCTAATGTTGGAAGGAGGGTTGCATCAAAAGATGTTGTCAGGGTTCCTGGCAAGATGTGTAACCGAAGAAGAGATCCCGAGGATCCTGGGGGAGGTACACTCCTGCGAGTGCGGCAGCCACTCGGGAGGAAGGATGTCGGAAGCAAGGGTAGTAAGGCAGGGGTACTTCTGGCAGACCCTGAGGAAGGATGCAGCGGAATTCACAAAGAGATGCCAAAAATGTCAGCTATAAGCCCCCTCCAACTCTTGCCTGCTCAACGACTTAGGAGCATCACGTCGCCATGGCCTTTCGCCATCTGGGGGATTGACTTGGTCGGGCCTTTCCCTCCAGCTAGTGGGCAGAGGAGGTTCCTCTTGGTCATGGTCGATTACTTCTCAAAGTGGTTGGAGGTTAAAGCCTTGGCCAAAGTCACCTCGCAAGTTATAAGGAACTTCGTTTGGGGGGAGATCATATGCAGGCACGGACTACCCCAAGCGATAGTGACGAACAATGGTCACCAGTTTGCCAGCGAAGAGTTCATCAGCTTCTGCGCCCAACTGGGGATAGACCTCAGGTTTTCCTCTGTCCACCACCCTCGGAGCAACGGCCAGGTGGAAGCGGTAAATAAGATCATTATGAACTTACTTAAGAAAAAAGTGGAGAACTTGAGGGGGAATTGGGTGGAGCAGCTCCCCTTAGTCCCGTGGGCCTTACGAATGACCCCAAACACGGCCCCTGGCGAGACCCCCTTCAAGCTTTCTCATGGATGTGAGGCAATCCTGCCATTAGAATTCGAGGTCCGGTCCCCGCGGGTCAAGGCCGCGGGCGAAGGAGATAAGACTTGGAGGTTGGAGAATGAGGAGGGGTTACGCCTCTCGCTAGACATGGTGGAGGAACTGCGTGATGTTGCAACCATCAGAAAGGAGGAGATCAAGCGGCGGATGGCTAAGTATTTCGATAAGCATATCAGGATCAAGCAGTTCGCCGAAGGAGATCTGGTGCTGAAAAAGGTTGACGCGGTGGGAAGGTCGGCTTCCGTGGGCAAGATCAACCCGAATTGGGAAGGGCCTTACATTATAAAGGAGGTCCTTGGAACAGGAGGTTACTACCACCGGGATGTGGAGGGAAGAACCTTGAGCCACACCTGGAGAGGTGATGATCTAAAATGCTTCTACCCATAAGAGGGGGAAGGTGATTGTATTAATACTTTTGAGTGCTATCATAATATATCCCTTACCTTTGATCCATTGTCTACTCTTTTATCTTAAAGTTAGAATAGGGTTTGAAAATTTCATCGACACCCCGAGCTCGGCTCGGCCCCAAGTAGACCCGCTGCGCAGGCTCTCATCTAGCTGGCAGGTCCGAAGGCTCGCCTGTGGGGGGAGAGGTATTGTTTTGAGAACTTCATCAACACCCCGAGCTCGGCTCGGCCCCAGGTAGACCTGCTGCGCATGCTCTCATCTAGCTAGCAGGTCGGAAGGCTCGCCTGTGGGGGAGAGGTTTTGCTTTGATAACTTCATCGCTGGCAGGTCCGAAGGCTCGCCTGTAGGGGAGAGGTTTTGCTTTGAGAACTTCATCGACACCCCGAGCTCGGCTCGGCCCCAGGTAGACCCGCTGCGCAGGCTATCATCTAGCTGGCAGGTCCAAAGGCTCGCCTGTGTGGGAGAGGTTTTGTTTTGATAACTTCATCGACACCCCGAGCTCGGCTCGGCCCCAGGTAGACCCGCTGTGAAGGCTCTCATCTAGCTGGCAGGTCCAAAGGCTCGCCTATGGGGGGAGAGGTCTTGTTTTTAGAACTTCATCGACACCCCGAGCTCAGCTCGGCCCCAAGTAGACCCGCTGCGCAGGCTCTCATCTAGATGGCAGGTCCGAAGGCTCGCCTGTGGGGGAGAGGTTTTGTTTTGAGAACTTCATCGACACCCCGAGATCGGCTCGGCCCCAGGTATACCCACTACACAGGCTCTCATCTAGCTGGCAGGTCCGAAGGTTTGCCTGTAGGGGAGAGGTTTTGCTTTGAGAACTTCATCGATACTACGAGCTCGGCTCGACCCCCAGTAGACCCGCTGCGCAGGCTCCCATCTAACTGGCAGGTCCGAAGGCTCTCCTATGGGGGGTGGGGGGGGGGAGGTTTGGTCCTTGAAAATACTTCGGTGAGGATGTCCTAAGCTGTACAAGAGACACACCCGGAAGGCAGAACAGAGAGGTCTCAGCCTGGAGAGGTCTCGGCCCGGAGGTCTCAGCCAAGGAGATCTCGCCGAAAGAAGTTCCTAGCGGGAGGGCTCCCGGTAGGGGAACCCTACCACAGTGGGAGGATCTAGGCAAAAGGTTCGGTCCGCTCACACAAGGTAAAGAGGTGCGGTCTCCCCTTAAGGCCTACGGGCGATGCTCCCGACAAGTGGTTCACAGCAGAGCGCGGAAATGACACGTCTAAGCCTTGAGCTCTCGGCAGGCTCCCACCTGTTGACCGCTAAGGTAGACTACCCTAAGGGGCCAAGGGGCCTCGGCGGAAGCGTGCTTGAGAAACATTCAGCTTCAACGAAAAAAGAAATATATATATATATATAATATACATAATGAGAAGAGGAAACCGAATACAAACACTTGTGATATATACATTCCCCAATGTGATTATAAAATGGGAGCTTCTCGCTCATTATAGGCAAAAGAAAAAAATGAATAAGGGGGAGTGGACCCATCAGGGAGAAGCGCTATATCCACTTGAGCTCTCGCTTAGGCTCCCGTGAGAGCTCTCGCCTGAGCCCTCAGCCCTCCCCGGATGTCTCGGCAACAGCCGTGGGAGATTTCGGGACATCCGGGGACGGAGAGTCGGGTGTGCCTGGGGGCTTCGGGATAGGCTCGAAAAGCCTGGAAACGAGCTGGGGAGCGGTAACGATCTTGCCACCCTCATTCAAGCATCTCGCATCTCGCAATGTATCAAGGGCTAGCCTGACCGTTGCTTGAGCGTTGGTCTGTAGGAGCTTGTCGTTGTCGTACTCTGAGAAATGTCGGCTCCTCAGCCTCTCGTCCAGCAAAGAAGGAGGTGCTACCGCGGCCGCCACCACCTCCATGTGCCGGAACTAGTCCCTCAACAGGACGTTCTCGCACCTTACCGCGACCAGCTCCACACGAAGTACCGTGCTCTGGGCAGAATCCTGCGTAAGAGAGAAATCGATCAAATACAGGAGACGACAAGCCAAGGATTACAGAGGCGAGAGCGAGTGCTTGAAAGATCTCACTTACCTCCTCCACTGGGTGCAAGGAAAGCAGTCCCATAGTATCCACCAACTGTGTCTTCAGGGCCTCCACCTCGGCCATCGCCTGGTCCCGCGCCTTATGAATCTATCCAAAGTTGTGGTCGATGGTGATGCTCCATCGCGCGCACATGTGCGCAAGCTCGAACCTATGCATCAGGGCCCAGGTGTAGTCGAAGGCCAAGAGCTGTGTGGGCAGTTGATCGTAAAGGCCGGCGTTCTCCCGGCTGTAAAGGCGGTATCCCAACGCGAAGGCCTCATCGCTGACCTGGTCGCGCTCAGCCCAGCTGGCGAGAAGGGTTGAGACGGAGACTTGGTTAGTCTCAGGGTCCCACCGCAGCAGGGGTCTCCCTTCTATGTCAAAGCACTTCACGGCGAGACCGAAATTCCTATGCCCCTTTGGCACCTCCTTGGGCGGGGATCGAGTGGAGGTCTCGGCGGCTGCCCCTTGCCACCAGCCCCGCTCGCGGATGGAAGGTTCTCGGCGGGGGCCCCAACACTATCCCTGGCGGCAACGGTCATCTCGTCGGCTGCCTGCATGAACTCTTCGAAGACCGGCCTGGTGCGAGAGGTTGGACGGGCGCAGTTGCTTATACTTCAGGTGTCGACACAATTCCTGCCTCAGGTGTCGGCACAACTCTGGGTGTCGACACAATTCTTCACAAGTGTCGACACTTGTACTAAGAGAATTTTCTTGCAAACCTTACACCTGCACAATGAAACTCAAACATCCATCAAATACAAGTTGATGTATATCAATGAGTAAGATGTGGCTTCTCCAAATCTGGTACATATTTTTCAGTGTACCCAACAATCTTCCCCTATTTGGAGAAGTCATAACCCTTAGTCAAAGATATACATCACTCATAATAAAACACAGAAAAATAGATGTACATACATTTCACTGTAGGATAACAACTAAAATCAATACTGAAACTGATTTCATTCATTAATCAGAAAATTTTAGTTTTACATGTTTTTCTTTAGAACAACAAAAAACAAAAGATTACATTATTCTAGACATTAGCCTATTTATCCTAAGATAGACTAGGCTCCTTAATTATAATTCCGTTCCTAGATATGATCTTAGCCTACATAGTATGTTCAGTATCATCAGCTGGTTTCTTTCCTTTCAGATCCTTCTTCTTCAGTTCTTCATCCTTTATCCTTTGCCTTTCAAAATAGTGAAAAGGCTTTGGAAAGTACTTGTTGGGCTCCAGAGCATTAGCAGGTAACTTCCCAGCTTTTACACTCCTCCTGTACTGAAGAATGGCTTCTTTCCTGGCTTGATACTTGTTCCACTCTTGCTCAGAATACCATTTACCCCTATCATGGGTCTTGTCCTTCACAGCTTTCCATGCAGTCAAAATAATATTCCTAGAAGTAGGGCTCCACTGCTCAAAATCAGGCTTTAATTCAGCCTATTCTCTAAACCTTTTCTTGGACAGCTGTGCTTCCTTCTGAGCTTCCTTGGCAGCCTCTGACATTTTTACTTTTTCAATGATAATATTCTGTGCCTCCTGTGGAGGGCTATACATTATCTGAACTTCTTGTTGGACTATATCAAAGTCAGCTAGAGGATAAATGACCTGTGCAATCTCTGGCTAATCTTCTTCAATGTAGGCAGGTTGCATACCAGACTCAGTAGTATTATCATCCTCACATAGGGGTGGAAATCCAAGTGTAGCTCTGATGGTATTAGATACCCATTTTGCATGATCAGAGCTGGCTTTGACTAATATTATCTCCCCCTTTAAGACTTCTCTGGCTATATGATCTCTCAGATCATTCTTTTGAAACCTTATTTGATCAGCCAGATATTCAGTACCTTCTTTGTAGTAGGCTTTGAACTTAGTCAGGTGATTAGAAATAGTCTTTTGAGAGGCTTCAATGGCTATTTGGACAACAGCTAGATCTGCCTGTATGTTCTTGGATACCTCAGTTTTCACATCAGTAGCAATATTTCCCAGTTTTTTGAGAATTTCTTCATGTGAGTCCTTGAGGTTTTCATTTGACCTGAATTAATTTTCTAAGATATATCCTTGCTTAACTGCAATGTCCTCAACTTCAGTTTTTATTAGCTGTTGTTGCTCAGCCAGATACACTACAGCATTACCTCCCTTATGGAAGCAATCTGTTATCTCTTTCTTATTCAAATTGACTTCAAATCTAATTGACTTGATGTCATGTGCTAGCTGGAAGTGCATCTCCTTATGTGTCTCATCCACATATTTCTCTAAGGACTGCCTTTGTTCATCCAATTTGACTTACAGTTTGGACCAGTAATGAATTGAAGTCCATGCTTGGAGCAGGTGGTGGTGTGACTCTTTGTAAAGCTTTCTTGTAGCCTGAGATTCTTTTCCTGATTGCAACCATATTCCTCTTCTTAGCCATAGAGGCTTCCTCATTATCAGAAGATTGTGATGAGCTTTCTATATCAACTGTTTCCTTATGAGAAGGGGCATTCAATAGCTCCTCCCCCTCAGTTCTTGGCAATTCCTTTTCTTCTATTTGCTGCTCCCCCTCAGTCCTTGCTGCAGGTAAATCAGAAAATAGCTCTTCCATAGTTACCTCCTGCTACATCTGAATAGGAGGAACAAGATTAGTTTGGGAAACAAAAGGTTCTCCCTGGACATCCAGATTTTTGTCCAGGGCCCTCTCTATAAAGGAGATACTTACTTGCTCATCTTGAGCTGTATCTTTCATTTACACATCTTGTGCTTCCTTCTCAGCAATTTCCAGTGCTTCTTTGTTTATGTCTGATACAATGTCCATCACTGTATCAGCAGCATACTCACTCTCCAGAGTTGCTACAGCAATGCCTCCCCCTTGGGCAGGCTGCTCAGATAGTTCAGTGTCTTGTACTGCTGGTTTAGGGTGTGCTCCCCCTAAAGTGGAGGCTATCTGTTGCTTTGGGTGCTGAATGCTATCTACTTGATCTTGAGCTTCTTTTTGTTGTTGGTATTCATCTGAACTAAAGACTACCTCCTCTTCAGAATCACTGGAGGATTCTTCTTGCTGAACAATTTCTTTCTATTTCTTATCCTTCTTGACCTGTTTCTGTGGAGTAGAAACCTCTTTGGTCAATACTCTATCCCATCTGGATAGAATCCTTACATCCATCCTCCTCATATGGTTGATCTTGGATCCTGGCAGTTGGTTCATGACATCTGGTATTGTTGAAGCTAGACATAAGCTTAGTATCCTTCCCAGATTTGGCTTCTCTATTCCTTCTAGAATCTTGTCAAACACCACTGATGACCAATCTGTTTTTATAGTGAATATGACTCTGGTCATTAGGTTGAACATGTAGGCAGATATTCTGTCATGTCCACCAGTCTTGCACAGAATTACCTTGCCTATGATTTCAGAAAGAAACTTACCTTGGGAATTCATCCCCTTCCTGGTAATTGATGATCCAACTTTGCTATTAAGGTTCAACCCGCACCAACTTAGTGCATCTTTTGTCATGGATGGAATTATTTCATCATCATCATTAACCTTGGGAAGTTGGAGTGATTTCTTGATTGTCTTTAGTGTGAATTTTACTCTTGAATCCTGAACTGTGGCTTTGATCTTCTTTCCCTTAGTGTCCATAGTTGTTGATGAGTAGAATTCCAGTACTTACTTTTTCCAAATTCTTGTTGGTTCTGAGACCAAGAACTCCAAACCATTTTCCGAAATTAGGGTAATTACACCCTTGATGTCTTGCGAAGCTATCGAGAATCCCGCACGAACTAACTCATAACCTTCATTCACCTTGTCGTCCTGGTGGGGCTCCATTGACGAGAGAGAGAGAGAGAGAAGGAAAAGAAGAGAAGAGAAGTGAATATCTATGTAGACACAAGGTCTAGAGTCGAGAAATCTGAAGGCATAGTCGACCAGATTTTGTCTCCCCCTATTTATAGTCTACTGGTAAAGGGTAGGTCAAAAGACACGCCTAACTTAGTCATAAAACTAGTCGACATAAAAGACTTAGGTCTCGACAAAAACTTATTTTTAGTCAACATGTCTATGTGTCGACATACTTGTGTCAGTGTCGACACGGGCTAGTCAAGTCTCGGCAGAGTGTGTCGACACTAATTCTTGTGTCGACACAAATTCTGTTTATGTGTTGACACAACATACTGAGAGTGTCGACACAATTTGCTTGTGTCGACACAAACTTTCTTACTTACCCAAATTTCCTGAGAAATTTTGTGCTTATATATTCTACTTAGGAAAGCTTGTGCTGACCTATTCTAGGTTCAACATATCTAATTCAATTTTAAAATAATTGAATTTAGTTTCATCCAGAGGTTTTGTAAAAATATCAGCAATTTGATTATTTGTGTTCACAAATTCTAGACTAATATCTTCCTTCTCCACATGTTCTCTGATGAAATGAAACTTAATTTCTATATGCTTAGTTCTACTGTGTGAAATAAGATTTTTAGCAATAGAAATAACACTAGTAGAATCACAGAATAGTGGAATTCTACTTACCTTGATGTCATAGTCTTCAAGTTGATGCTTTATCCACATCAACTGTGCACAACAGCTACCTGCAGCTATATATTCTTACTCAGCATTTGAGATAACTACACTTATTTGCTTCTTGCTACTCCATGACACCAGCCTTCCACCTAGAAATTGACAAGTTCCTGTGGTACTCTTCCTATCTTCTTTGCACCCTGCAAAGTCTGTATCTGAAAAGCCTGTTAGTAAGAAATCTCTATTCTTAGAGTACCAAAGACCTAGATTAGGTGTGCCCATAAGATATCTCAAAATTCTCTTGACATCAGTGTAGTGAGATTCCTTTGGGCATGCTTGGTACCTAGCATAAACACATGTTGCATATATGATGTCAGGTCTACTAGCAGTCAAGTAGAGTAGAGAACCAATTATCCCTCTATACAAACACTCATCAACAGGTTTCCCTACCACATCTTTGCCTATAGGCATACTTGTTCCCATTGGAGTTTTCATGATGGAGGCTGAGTCCATTCCATATTTATTAATCAACTCCTTGGTGAACTTAGACTGAGATATGGACAATCCATCATCAGTCTGTCTAACTTGAAGTCCCAAGAAGAACTTCAGCTCACCCATACTGCTCATTTCAAACTTCCCTTGCATAAGTTTGGCAAACTTTCTACAAAGGTTGTTTTCAGTAGATCCAAAGATAATGTCATCAACATATATCTGGACTAGGATGATCTTGCCTTTAGATTCCCTAAAGAATTGAGTTTTGTCTATCTTTCCTCTAGAGAATTTATTCTCAATAAGAAAAGCAGACAAAGTTTTATACCAAGCCTAGGGGCTTGTTTCAAACCATATAGAGCTTTCCTCAGCCTATATACATAGTTAGGATAGTGAGAGTCTACAAAACCTGAGGGTTGTTCAACATAGACTTCCTCTTTTAAGTCACCATTCAGAAATGGTGACTTTACATCCATTTGATATACCTTGAAACCTTGATAGGAAGCATAGGCCAAGAACAACCTTATAGCTTCCAGTCTTGCCACTGGGGCAAAGGTTTGATCAAAGTCAATCCCTTCTTCTTGCCTGTAGCATTTTGCCACCAGCATGGCCTTGTTCTTGATTATGGTGCCATTCTCATCAAGTTTATTTCTGTAGATCCACTTGGTTCCTATCACATTATGATCCTTTGGTTTAGGAACCAGTTCCCAGACTTTACATCTTTTGAATTGATTCAGCTCTTCTTGCATAACATCAATCCAGTTTGTGTCTAGCATGGCCTCTTCAATCTTCTTGGGTTCTATCTATGACAAGAAACTTGAACATAAAACTGTGTTCTTGCTCTTGCTCCTGGTTAGTACACCTTGACTTGCATCACCAATGATTTGATGAGCTGGATGGTCCTTCAGGTGTCTTCTTGCTAGAGGAAATCTGTCAACCTCTTGGCCTTCTTCATTTTCCTCAACCTGATGCTCCTCATTATCTTCTTCATTCAGTGAGTCTTGTTCTCCCTCTAGACAACATGTATCCTTTTCTTCATCCAGCCTAGCAGGTGCTTCTTCATTAATAGTCAGCTTGTCCAGCCTATCCTTTAAACCTGTAAAACTACCTGAAGAGCTAGACAATTCACTGTTAATCAACTTAGTCTCATCAAATACTACATGGACAGATTCTTCTACAACTTGTGTTGTCAAGTTGTAGATCCTGTATGCCCTACTATTATTGTTGCACCCAACAAATATCCCTTCTAGGGATTTGGCAGTAAACTTAGTTTGGTAGTACTTACCATTAACTATGACATAACACTTGCTAATAAAGATTCTGAAGTAGGAAATGTTTTGTTTTCTGCCTTTCAAAATCTTATAGGAGTCATCTTATGTTTTTTATTGATGGAGGCTCTATTGAGTACATGACATGCAGTATTTACTGCCTCAGCCCAGAAGTACTCAGGGAGAGTAGTGTCACTAAGTAGTGTTCTACTTGCCTCAATTAGAGTCCTATTCTTTCTTTCAGCAACTCCATTTTGCTGGGGTGTTCTAGGTGAGAACTCCTGATGAATCCCAAGTTCTTCACAGAACTTTGTCATACACTCAAACTGAAATTCAGTTCCATGGTCACTACTGATTTTGACCACTGAATTGTTAAAATCATTCTGAATTTGTCTAACAAAGGTCTGGAAAACAGTAGGGGTTTCAAATTTCTGCCTCAAGAAGAAAACTCATGTGTATCTAGAATAGTCATCCACAATAACCAATGCGTATACTTTCCTAGCTAGACTATGAATTGGCATAGGACCAAACAAATCCATATGCAAGAGATATAAACATCTCATTGAATCTTTGGTATCAAGTACATGGAAAGAGGACTTAGTCTTTTTGCCCTTTTGGCAAGCTGAACACACACCCTCTTTAATGCACTTGACTTGAGGACCATTCCTCACTAACCCCATACTGAATAACTGTCCTATTGACTTATAGTTCAGATGAGCTAGCCTCTTGTGCCATTTGACACACTGTGATGCTTTCTCACTTGCAACTAGACAAATGGGTGAGTTGTTAAACTCACAATCAAGGTTAAGATAATATACATTCCCTTTTCTAGTGCCAGTCAGAATGATCTCTTGATCACTTAACCTCCTTATTTGGCACTCCCCTTTGAGGAAAGAGATGTCATAACCTAGATCACTAAGCCGACTTATGCTAATCAGGTTATGTTTCAGACCCTTCACATAAGCCACTTGAGTGATAGTAATAGAATTACTAGAAATGTTACCAAATTCTTTTATGATTCCTTTTTCTGATCCACCAAAGATTACTTTGGGTCCATTCTCTGTGGGTGCATAGTCCCTCAACATTCTTCTTGTTCCAGTCATGTGCCTGGAATATCCACTATCCAAGTACCATATGGGGGTATGGCCACTTGGATTCACCTACATCAAAGAAATATTTACCTATCCTCAGAACCCAAATTATTATTGGGTCCTAAGTTCTTTTTAGTTTGAAATCTATCATGCTTACCTGAAGCTTTTCTGACAAGTAAACTGTTCTTGTTTTTCACACTTGTGTTGAACCAACAATTTATGGCAAAGTGGCCCACCTTGCCATAACACAAACACTCAAATCTGTTGTACCTTCTCTTAGGTACAGGCTCCTCAACATTGTTGCCAACATTCCTTTTAAGTGTTGGTGCTGGAGCAGCATAACCCAAAGATTCCTTAAGAACATGATGGGTTTGCTTATAGAGTGGCCTATTGGCATATACACCCTTGCCAATGAGATCTCCATGATCACAGTGACCATGAGTAATATCATAATCATACCTATTTGTAGGTTGCATCACTTTCCTAAAGGAAATAAGTGGTTTTGTGGCTAGTGGCTGAACTGGGCCTTTGCCTTTTCCTTGAGAATTGGCTTCCCTAGTTCTTTCCTTGAAGCCTAGTCCTGTCTTTCCTTTCTGAGATATAAAGTTATCTATTAAAGGCAAGACAGACTTTGGCTTTGAAAATTTAGCCATTAGATCCCTTTCTTTCTTGAGTCTTGCCTCCAGATTCTTGATATGATTTTCCTTGAAAGAGATTATGCCCATCTGAATAACAGTTATGTTCTTCAGTTTGACAACCTCCTTCAGTTTCAAATCTATCAGCTTGGCTGATTCTAATGCAGCCTGCTTAAGAGATTCAATTTCCTTGGCCTGCTCTTTGATAAGAAACTTGCTCCTCTTCAGAGCTTGCAACAACCCACCATACTCATCAATAAGTTGATGTACATCCCCCTTAGATTCAGAACCATCCACTTCCCTTGAAGTTGATGCTACTGATCTTGATCTAGTAAAATAATCAGAAGTTAAGGAAGAACTGTATACCTTACTTAGAACAGGCTGATCTTGACACTAATTATCTTTTGATAGAGCCATCAGCCCTTTACAGTAATAGTCTTCAACTCCATTTATAGAGTCTAGCATTTGTAAGAATTCTGATTCCCTAGAATCCTCTTCTGTAGAGAACAGCCCAAAAAATGCTTCTGCATCATCCTCTTCTCCAGATTCTGAGGATGAAGAGTCTGTCCAACTCTTCTGCTTCTGAGCAACAAGGGAATTCTCCTTCTTACCTTTTACTTGATGCTTCTTCTTGTCTTTAGACTCTTTCCTCTTGTCAGGACAGTCAGCTATGACATGTCCAGACCTGTTGCAACAATAATAAACAATCTTAGAATTAGTTTGTTTACTAGGTTTTGAGGCATACCTGTCCTCCTTGGGAGTCTTCTTTTTCTTGTAATAATCATCCTTAGAGAAGGATGTTGATTGTCTAGTTCTCCATTTCTTCTTTTTCATAAACCTTTGAAACTACCTTATAAAGGCAACAAAGTCCTCATCAGAGGTGTGGCTATATGATGTGTTATTGTCAGGATTTTTTTCTACCTCAGCACTCCTTCTGGGTGGAGAAGGAGACTTTTTCCTACCCTTTCTTGTTCCTTCAGCCTTGAAGGCTACTGACTTATCTTTATACTCAGACCTGCTGCTTTTCTTTTCCTCTTTTCTGGCAGTAAGCTGCATTTCATAGGATAGAAGCTTTTCAAATAGTGTTGGTGGAGGTGTCTCAGCAAGCCTGGCCACCTCTCTGATGGCACATATCTTTGTATCCCAGTCCTTGGTTAATGACCTGAGAAACTTGTCATTCAATTCATATGTGCTGAAGACTCTTTCATAGGTCATCAACTCATTTACTATCTTGAAGAACTTCTTGTAACATTCAGCTATGTTGTCAGACTTGTCTTGTCTAAAGCTCTCATATTCTTAATTAAGCATAGATTTCCTATCTCCTTAGAGATTTTGCAATGCATCAGATTCTGAAATATGACATCATTTTTAGCACTTACAATAATGTTTTGTGCTCTTTTATCTAATGTTGCCAGGATGATCTCATCCTTGGTCATTTCAGAATAATTCTTTGGGGTTTTAACATTTGCATCCAGAACTGATATATTTATTGGAATGAAGGGACCTCCTTGTACTATGATGTAGATTCTTGGATCAGATGCTTCCATGAACAACCTGACCCTTTCCTTCCATATGCCAAAGCATTCTTTCCTGCAGATAGACAGTTTCATAGATCCAAATTCCTTTTGATTCTTATTTGAACCCATTCTTGAAATCTGTTAATTGCCTTGGAGATTCACTTAGACTGTTAGGTCAATCTTTGAGTAACCTCCCTATGATATCACTTGAAAGACTTGATTTCAAGAGCCTAGACACCTAGAGGGGGGAGGTGAATAAGTTCTAATTTTCTTTAATAATTTTAGGCAATTATCTTGTTCTACCTTAGCACAGATAATATAATTCACATCACAATAATCACAGCACAACACAGTATACCAGATTTATAATGGTTCCCCAAGTTATGGGTACATCCACTTCCCCCTTCTCCTATCCAGTAGAGAACTGGATTCAACTCAACTTCCTTCCACTAACTCAAATCCACAGATCTTACACCTCAGAACCTGACAGGTTCCTACAGCTCAGACTTATACAAGTCCTACCTCAGATTCTTCCCAAGAACCCTACCTCAGGCAACAACCCTACCTCAGCCTTTATCACCAGGCATACAACTCAGACTTTCACAAGTCCTACACCTCAGGCTCTCAGCCCTATCTCAGCCTTTATATACACAAGCTTACAACTCAGATCTAAGAAGATCTTACAAAAAAGAATATTTAGTAATACAGAAATTTCACCCAGATAGAACTTCTCAATTTGCTGTGAGCTTCTTGATCAGTTCTTGAACAAACTGTATATTTTAGATCCAACCTGACTTAGCTTTTTCAAAGCTTCTTGATTGAACAAAATGAGGTTGATCTGAATTGGAGTAGAAGTTGATCTTCAGATATCTCCCTTCTTAGATTCAAAAATAGATCTGAATTTTTCTTGCAGACTGTTCACGTTCTATCTTCTTAAGGGTTCCCCCCTTTCTTGTCGTTGAATTCTCTCTAGGTCTGTGTTAATTTGTTCCCTCTTAATTTCTTTATTAATTGATTGATTGATACTTTGGTTGTCATGGATCAGTCCTTTATATAGAGTTTCTCAATGATTAATGGCTAATCCGGTTTGTAACAACCTTCTGACAGTTCAGACAAAGGTGTCAGACTTGTTGTTTATGACTTCTGTCAAGTCTTCAGTCGTGACAGCTGATTCTCCAATGACTTTATACCTAAGCAGGCACTCAACACAATACTTCACATGTATCGACACAAATAGACTAAGTATCGACACAAGCCTTGATGATGTCGACACAACACTCAATATGTCGACACAGTCATTCTTCTGCTTCTCGACACAACTTTTGTTTGTATGTGTCGACACAAGTCCTGTGTGTCGACACAACTACTCCTGGTCTCGAAATAACTGATGCTGACAGATGGCGTTGAGTGTATGTTCAGACATCATTGAGTGTGTGTCGACACAAGTCCTGTGTGTCGAACATTTGCTCCTGGTCTTGACATAGCTGATGCTGGCAGATGGCGTTGAGTGTATGTCAAGACATCGTTGAGTGTGTGTCGACACAAGTCCTGTGTGTCGACACAACTGCTCCTATTCTTGACATAGCTGATGCTGGCAGATGGCGTTGAGTGTATGTCCAGACATCGTTGAGTGTGTATCGACACAAGTCCTGGGTGTCGACACAGCTTATGCTTCAGGTGTCGACACAATTCCTGCCTCAGGTGTCGGCACAACTCTGGGTGTCGACACAATTCTTCACAAGTGTCGACACTTTTACTTAGAGAATTTTCTTGCAAACCTTATACCTGCATAATGAAACTCAAACATCCATCAAATTCAAATTGATGTATATCAATGAGTAAGATGTGGCTTCTCCAAATATGGTACATATTTTTTAGTGTACCCAATAAGAAGACTCAGTGGTAGGCCCACCCAGCCGCTCCATCTCGCCGAAGAAATAGTCGCGCTCAAGGGCCTCCAGCCTCTGCTCCACCATCTCGCGGACTTCTTTCGCCGCAGTGGCGCGGGCCCGCTCCCGCCGCATAAGCTTCGATAGGAGGGCAACAATATTCTTCCTTCGCCTTTTCGTGCTCCCGGCGTCATTCAAGATCTCCTCCATCTCGTCAGGCGAAGGGAAGGGGGAGATCTCGCCGTCCTCCACCTCTCTGTCTTCATCGTCGTCTTCATCATCTTCATCGGCCCCTGTCCGCGAGTCTGGATCACCTGAGAAAACAGTTCCATGGTTACGACGAGAGCTGAGTAAAAGCTATGGTAATGTTTCGCATACCTACAGCATGGCGAGAGCCACCTGCCGGGGGTAGGCAAGAAGGCCCGGGCCACCCCTCAGTCCCATAGAGGAGGTGGAGCGGCTTTCCTTGCCCCGGGCGAAAGGTCTCGCGCACAGTGATCCCGGCCTGACCAGAAGCGGGGGGGGGGGGGGGGGGGAGTCGTCCTCTCTCACCAGGTGGCTTGCCTCATTTGGAGCTATGGAGGGGTCGATAGACACCCCTCCCGCCAGTACGACGGGATTAGCCGCTTGGCCGAGCAAGTTAGCAGACCTTATTTCGTTCTCCCGAGTGGCGAGACTCGGGTTGGCGGAAGCTGATGCTGCGGGAAGTCAATTCGATAGTAGGGGAGGCTACGATTGAAACAGTTAGAAAGGAGTGACAGGGAGAAAAGTATACCTACGGTTCTCGGAGGGATAGCCGGGGGAGTGGCCTCCGGGACCCATGGTCGATCCTCGGGCGGGGGAGACGACAAGTCTGGAGGCACCAACAGGGACCCGACATCGTCATCTCGAGCCACTTCCTACGAGAAGTATTCCATCAGGTGCCAACCCTTTCGCGTAACCAGCTCGCGATTTTGATGATCAACAAGTCTGAGAGACATACCTTCTGTAGAGGGGAAGCATCATCCGCACGGTCGGGAGTCGGGGTAGGTGAGTCCCTGTTCTCGTGAGAAAGGTCCCGCTAGACCACCTTCGCCTTTTTCTTCCTCTTCTCTTTCTTCTTATTTAGCGGGGAAGGCTCAGCGGTTGGCGACTTTCATGCCAGCCAAGGAGCAACCAAAGCACTATTCCCCAGGGCTCGCGCCTGAGTCGCATTGATGCGGTCTTGGAGGTCTTGCGGGAGCGGCTTGTCAACACATTTGGAGCGCATTGCGAAATCACGCAAAAGCTCAGTGAGGAGGCAGTAACTCAGGGGTAGATTTAGGCTGTCTATTAGCACATGTATATATAGAGATATGGGATGGCCCACCAAAAAGATTCTCTTTTTTGAGGTGACACGTGCCCAGCGAATATTTATGGGTTGGACGTGTCTTTTCGAGCGCAGAGCTAGCTCGAAAAGAGCGGGGATTGTGTACAACCCCATATTCGCTAGAATGAACCCAAAGACACCAACAGTCAGGATTGGACTAGCTTTGGGCTTCATACCAGAGCCACTTGCGCCTTGTTAGAGCTCCTGCCTACGAGCAGGCGGGATCATTTACGCCAAGCCTCAGCCAAGACCCACTGATGATCAGAGGCGGGCGAGAAGGCGTCGAGACCACTCGATGCCGCGTTGAGTAAGCTCCACTCACTCAATGCCGCGTTCAGCAGCAAAGGCATCGAGTCAACTCGGCGCCGCGTTGAGTAAGCTCCACTCACTCAACGTCGCGTTCAGCAGCAAAGGCGCCGAGTCCACTCGACGCCACGTTGAGTAAGCTCCACTCACTCAACGCCGCGTTCGGCAGCAGAGGAATCAAGTCCACTAAATAACGTATTGAGTGGAGGCGGGAAGGTTCTCGGCTCAGGGTTCTCGCCGCGGCTCAGGGTTCTCGCCGCGGCTCAAGGTTCTCGCCTAGTGGGGCCCAAGGCCCAGGGTAAAATTATTTAATTGTCCTCGGGTTGAATTACCTACATACCCCCAGGGGCTGTATTTAGTATTTTATAAACAGCGAGATTTGGCTATTGGCAGGCCAGCCAAGGGTATTTCAGTAATTTCAGGTCAGCAAAAGGCTATAAATAGACCCATAAGGGCTTCTTAGAAGGAAAGCTTTCATTATTCTCAAAATCCCCAAGTGCTTTCTGAGGAGCTCCAAGCCCAGCTTTGGCTTTGGAGGGGAAGCTATCAGAGATCTTCTGGGTGTGAGGTGGGACCTCCCTGCTAAGGATTTGGGTCAGTTCTAGGTTCCTAGCAGCCAGTCGAGGGTCGAGGCTTGAGAGAAGTAGGTGTTGGCTACGCCCTGGTTTTTGAACTTTCGTTGAGGTCATTTTTGGCTTCAACATCTTAGAAGCTAGTTGGGAGACTTTCTCAACAACTTGAATCTCTTGTTCAGCAACAACAGTAGATTGATCTAGTGATTCTGTCCAATATTGAGTGTGCTCCATAGAAGGTAGAACAAAGTAATGTACAGGATCTGGTCTCACCTATTATGGCATTCTGACTTTAGCAGACCCTAAAAAAGCTCTCTATACACCCAGTTGAAGTTATCATAATAGTAGGTGTTTGCTGTGTTGAACTGATCTTTCATTGATGCTTCAAGTGCTTCTACCTATTTTTTCAATTCAGTCTCCCCCTTTTTGACTTCTTTAAGTACCTCTGAAAAAATAACATTGTTGTTGTAGACCATTTGCTCATCAAAATGATCCATCCCTGCATTTTGGGTATGAATAACTATCTTTGCATTTTCATCAACATTCCTGAGCACGTCCAGATTGCTCTTCAGCCCGGCCATTGTATGAATAATGGCTTGTCCACCTTGCACAAACCAACTATCAAGCATGGACTCTAACTTATCAAAACATACATTGATCTCAGCAAGGCCGTTGTCCATATCTCTTTTAGTTTCTTTCACTTTCTTCAGGAATTTTTGCAGAGATGAATCAAATTGGGCTTACTGCCTGGCCATCATGGCTTCAATAGACTTTAGGAGAGAACTTTTTGAACTAGTACTTGGAATATCTACAATAAGAATACTGGGGGGAGAAGGGAGATCTGTATTGGCCTCTGAGTCACTAGAAGACTCTACCATAGGAGAAAATAGAAATATGAGGTTTAGACATCAGTCCTGAAACTGGAGCCTTTAGGACAGGAGGATGCACCTCTGTATCTCCTTCCTCATCAGAAATATCAAAAATCTCTGCTTCCACTGAAGGTCCACCAGAAATCTTTGCAATTCTTCTTTGAAGATTGCGCATGAATTTGTATATCTCTGTTTCTACTGAAATAGAATGATGAATATTCTCCCCCTCATTCCTTACAGGTAGAACATCTGAGAGACTTATGATCATAGAAACCTCAGTGAAAGTCTTTAAATTCAAGGGTAGCTAATCACCTAGAGGGGGGTGGGGGGGTGGGGGTGGGGTGGGGTGAATAGGTTATTAAGGTCTTTTTGTTTTCTTTTGACCTTAACTGATTTAGGCTCTGCTGTGATTGATTAGTTCTGCTTTCAAGACATTCACACACAGCACACCAAAGTTTTATAGTGGTTTCCTAGTGTATGGGTACATCCACTGTCCCTCCTGCCTTTCTAACAGTATGTTAGATAAGGCACTTCTCAAATAACTCAGCTCCTCAGAGCTTACAACACGATCCCGCAGGACCACTCAGTCTCTTTTGAGACTTACAACTCGGGTACAGAACCCTACCAATCAGATTCAAGAATGAATCCTACCACTCAGATCTATACCAGATCCTACACTCAGCCTTTATAACTTAGGCTTTCAATACAGATCTCACCAGATCTAACCCTCAACCTTTATAATTTAGGCTTACAACTCATATATTGAAAAGATCTTACTGAAATGAAGTAATTATTTATGTATACTAGACTCCAGAGATTTATTCTCTGAGTCTACAACTTCTTGAACAGGGAGAATCTCAGCACAATTTTCTTCACATTCACAAAGATGATGTTCTTCAAGAATCTGATGCTTGTGTTGGAATTTACTCAGAAACAAGTTTCTGAATGTGCTGATGAAGGAAGGAGATCAAGAAGGATGGTATTCAATCAACTAACTTGTTTTGGCATAAATTAGATTGCTCTGCCTCTCCTTCTTTCCCGAGAAAACCCTGAACAAATATCTTCTTCACCGATCCTGAGATTAATCTTCAAATTTGTCTCTTCTTGGATCGAGAAGTCACTACAGCTAGGGCTAGCCTTGGCTGTTTCTTCTTCCTTAGGAAATATTCCTGATCGTGCTATAGCAGATGTTGATTGCAGCAGCAAACTCAGAGAACCTTCAAATTCGTCGAAATGACCTTCTTCTCTCTACAATAATCACGGGGGGGGGGGGGGACGAATTCCCGCTCCTCTTTCGTGAAAATGACTTGATTCCGTCAATAGTTCTAGATCTGATCTGATTCCATTTCCTTTTATAATCCCACCATACAGTTACTCGATTGACACGTGTCACTGTGTTAATGACAGATTATAATCTTCATTTCACGGAATAAGATTGACGACAACGTTAGTGATTAATGGCAGCTCTTTCATAACTAATTTGATATTTGTAGACTTTTGTTGACTTTGCTGACGTCAGCCATTTTGGACTTAGAAAATTTCAGATAACTACCTAGGCATTGCGTGCGTTGAGTGAACAAGCATTACACAATGAATCTGGACTTAGACAATTTTCTGCTCTGCTAAGCGTTGCGTGAATAAGCTTCACTCAATGCTTTTTGACCTTAGTCAACATTCTGTATCCTTCTGCAACTCCAGGTGTTGAGAGCGTTGAGTGAACTGGCTTCACTCAACGCCTCTATACTTAGTCAAATCTCCTTCTGTCTGATGGTGTTGAGTGAGCTGTCCTCACTCAACGCTTTCTGCCTTTGCCTCTGAAATCTGGCGTTGAGAGCGTTGAGTGAACTAGCTTCACTCAACGCTTCTAGACTTAGCCGATTTTTCTGTTTCCTCTTAGTTGTTTGCATTAGCTTGACTCAAAGACTTTTGATCTTGGTGTTGAGTGAACAAGCTTCACTCAACGCTTTTGTACTCAGTCGAATTCTTTGACAGATTTGGTGTGGCTTTAACTAAAGTAGCTTGATTGAATGCTTTTGGCTATATGGCGTTGAGTGAGTTTTCTTCACTCAACGCCTGTGGACTTAGCCGCATTTCTGTCTTGCCAACACTTAAAGCTTTGACTGTCTGCCTTCTCTCAGCGCTGTTAGCTGTATGGCATTGAGTGAAGTGACTTCACTAAACGCTTGTGGACTTCGTAAATTTTGTTTCTCCAACAATTGCCTTGATATCTGGCATCGAGTGAGCTTGCTTCATTCAATGCCTATGGACTTAGGCAAATTTCTGCCTTTCTAGTCAGCTTCTTTGAGTCCACCTGACAATGTCCCTTGGACCACCTGTCCAATCAATATGATATAGACAAACCTGCATACATAACCTTAAACATACATAAAATACAACTATGTGTATACCATTGACTTGTTTGACTTCTTACAAATCTGGGACATTGGGATCAATGAACCTAACAATCTCCCCCTATTTGAAGAAGTCAAAACACCACTTAAAAACTCTTTGTCAATGATAGACACCAATATATGCAGTAACAATATACAACAACAAATTAACACAAGAGAGTTAAGGGTTACCACATTTCCCATTTTCACTCCCCCTATTTCACTGTATGGTTCATCTTTTCCTTTCCCCTTGTATTAGAACACCACTTGCTCCCCCTATTTTGCTACTTTGTCACCTAGTCACCTTCTCCCCCTTTTTGACTTCTTCAAACAAAGGGAGAAGCTGGCCATCTGTGATTATCTTTTCCCTTTTCTGATTATAGATAATCAACTAATGCTGTACTTGCTCCCCCTCAATAAGAGCATCTTCTACCAGGACTTTGGTCATTCTATCCTTGATACCATTTCCTGGTCTTCACAACTTACAAGATGAAGTAGTTCCTGCCACTAAACAATATAAAGAGCAACTGAAGCTATACCAAGTTCAACATACCCAACTCAAACTTGAAGGTGTTGAACTTTGCTTTATCTAGTGACTTGGTGAAGATATCAGCCACTTGCTTGTCAGTTGGGACAAACTCAAGATTAATATTCTCGCATTCCACATGCTCTCTTATAAAGTGATATCTAATCTCTATGTGTTTAGTACTGCTATGCGAGACATGATTCGTAGCTATAAAGATTGCACTTGTAGAATCACAAAATAAAGAGCTTCTACTTAACTAAATGTTATAATCCTAAAGTTGATGTTGGATCCACAACAACTATGCAAAGCAGCTCCCTACATCTATATATTCTGATTCTACAGTAGAATTAAAAACACTAGTTTGTTTCTTGCTGCTCCATGACACTAGTCTTTTTCCTAGAAACTGATTGGAGCCTGATGTGCTTTTCCTATCCTCTCTGCAGCCTCAAAGACTGCATCTGAAAAACCTATTAGTTCAAAATCCCTATTCTTAGGGTACCAAAGGCCAAGATCTGGTGTGCCCTTCAGATATCTAAAAATCCTCTTAGCAGCAGAGTAATGAGATTCTTTAGGGCAGACCTGATACCTAGCACAGACACATGTAGCATACATGATGTTTGGCCTACTGGTAGTTAGGTATAGAAGGGAGTCAATTATCCCTCTATACAAAGTTTGATCAACAGGTTTCCCTGCCTCATCTTTGACTAAAGACATACTTGACCCCATGAGAGTTTTCATGGTAGAGGCATTCTCCATCCCAATTTTTTTAATCAACTCCCTAGTAAACTTAGACTGGGATATAAATAATCCATTATCAGTCTGTTTTACTTGGAGACCCAAGAAGAAATTAAGTTCACTCATACTGCTCATCTCAAACTTCCCTTGTATAAGTTTGGCAAACTTTCTACAAAGATTGTCATTAGTAGATCCAAAGATAATGTCATCAACATATATCTGAACTAGAATGATATTTCCCTTGGATTCCCTTAAAAATAGGGTCTTGTCTATCTCCTCCCTTGAAAATTTGTTCTCAATGAGGAAGTTTGACAGGGTCTTATACCAAGCTCTAGGGGATTGATTCAACTCATATAATGCTTTCCTAAGTCTATAAAAAAAAATTAGAATGGTTAGGAACAATAAAACCTAGAGGTTGTTCAACATAGACCTCTTCCTTCAAGTCTCCATTCAGGAAGGCTGACTTTACATCCATCTAATAGACTCTGAATCCTTGGTATGCAGCATATGCAAGGAATAATCTGATGACTTCTAGTCTTGCCACAAGGGAAAATGTTTGATCAAAGTCAATACCTTCTTCTTGTCTATACTTCTGGGCTACCATCCTAGCTTTGTTTTCTGTTATTATGCCATTTTCATCAAGTTTATTCATGTAGATCCACTTGGTTCTAATGACATTATGTCCTTATGGTCTGGGAACCAGCTTCCAAACCTTACACCTCTTAAATTGGTTCAGTTCCTCTTGCATAGTTATAATCCAGAATTGTTCCATGTTGGCCTCTTCAAATTTCTTGGGCTCCACTTGTGACAGGAAAATGGAGTACATTGTTGTATTGATACATCTGTTTCTTGTCACTATACCTTGACTTGCTTTTCCAATGATCTAGTGGCCTGTATGATCCCTCAAATTTCTGACTGCTGGAGGCAATCTTCCTTCAGCGTTTTATGCTTCAAAGTCTCCATCTTATTGAACATCATCTACTTTTTGTGTCCCTTGTGCTTCCTCTGGAATGCATATACTTTCCTCTTTGTCTTGGACTATAGGCTCAGCTTTCTAAATAGTCAACTTATCCATAATCACTTTTGTGCCCGTAGGACTAGAAGAGGAGCTTGACATCTCACTATTAATCATATTTTACTCATCAATCACTACATTAACAGACTCCTCTACAACTTGACTTGTCAAGTTATAGATCCTATAAGCCTTACTATGATTGCGGTACCCAACAAAGATCCCTTCATAGGACTTGGCAGCAAACTTAGTTATATAGGATTTTCCATAGTTGAGCACATAACACTTGCTCCCAAAGATTCTTAAATATGCAAGGTTTGGTTTTCTTCCCTTCAAGATCTCATAGGGAGTCTTCTTGTGGCTCTTGGTGATAGAAGCCCTATTGAGGACATGATAATCAGCGTTTAATGCCTTAACACATAAATATTCTGGGAGTGTTGTGTCATTTAGTAATGTCCTTGCAGCTTCTATGAGAGTCCTATTTTTCCTCTCAACAATCCCATTTTGTTGGGGTGTTCTTGGAGAGGAAAACTCTTGATGAATCCCATGTTCTTAAGAGAACTTTGTCATGCATTCAGATTGAAACTCAGTCTCATAATCACTTCTGATTTTGACCACAGAATTATTCAATTCATTTTAAATTTTCTTGACAAATGTCTTGAAGTCATTAGAGGTTTTAGACTTTTTCTTCAAAAAGAAAATCCAAGCAAATTTAGAAAAGTCATCAACAACCACAAAGGTGTAGAATTTTCTACCTAGACTATGAATGACATAGGACCAAACAAGTCCATATGCAGGAGGTATAAACACCTTAATGAGTCTTTAGTCTTAATGTTTTTAAAAGAAGCTTTGGTCTGCTTGCCCTTTTGGCATGCAGAGCAAATGCCTTCCTTAGTGCATATCATTTTAGGTTCATTCCTAACTAGCTCTTTACTAAAGTGCTTGCCTATGGTTTTATAGTTCAAATGAGCTAGCCTTTTGTTCTATTGGACACAATGTTAGGCTTTCTCATTTGCAACTAGACATATGGGAGAGCTCAATTTGGATAAAGAAAATTTAAAAAATACACATTCCCACTCCGAGTTCCTGTAAAAATGACCTCTTGGTCACTTAACCTCTTAATGTGGCATTCATCCTTGTGGAATGAAATGTCATAGACAAGATTATAGAGTTGGCTTATGCTTATAAGGTTGTGTTGCAATCCTTCCACATAAACCACTTTTGTGAAAGTGACTAAGCCATTTGAGATCTTACCATAACCTATGGTAATCCCTTTGTCTGATCAACCAAAAATCACTTTGGGTCCATCCTTCACTAGAATGAACTCCTTCAGATTGCTCTTTGTTCTAGTCATATGCCTGGGATAACCACTGTCCAAGTACCATATAGGGATATGGATACTTGGACTAATCTGCAAAACATAATTACTTTACCTTAGGACCCCAACATCTATTGGGTCCCTGGTGCATGTTAGTCTTAAACTGAATATGTCTATCAGCAGTTTTTCTGACTAGTAGACTCACTTTAGCTCTAGACACACTAGGGTTATGCCAGCAATCAATGGCATAAAGGCCTATCTTGCCATAACACCAGCACTCATGAAGGTTATACCTTCTTTTCTGAGCTGGTCTAGTAACTGTGCTATCAGCAGGACCTTCTCTAGAAGAAATAACAGTAGTCTTCTTCAGATTTCATTCAACAATTATCTAAATAAAGGAAGGTCTTTCAGCAGCTTTAGTTATCTTTTTCTGAGTGCTATCAACATCAATTTTCTTTGCAGAAATCATGCTTATGATAGCATTAGAAACACCTAAATCAGGCTTGTTGAAAGACTGACCTTTAGTTTGAGTTTTTGCTGGTTGAGTCTGAAGTTTGGCCATTGCCCAATTCTTAAGAGTGGGGGAAGGAATACTAAAGATAAATGGTCCAGGATGGGCCATTTGTATCTCTTCATGAGCAGCCTTGAAGTCACTCATCCCCATTCCTCTTCTCCTTACATTAGAAGATACACTTGCATCCTTCCAGGAAGAATTCCAAGTCTTCCAATGACCATAAATAGAGTCCTGTCCATACCTGTTAGTAGGGATTATTACCCTTTTAAAGGCAATGAGTGGATGAGCTGGAGCTTTTCCCTTTCCTTTAAAAGGGGCAGCTCTAGTGTTTCCCTTGAATCCTATTCGTTTCTTGTTTCTTTGATAGCAGAAGGAGTTAATAATAGGCAACACAGAATTGGGCTTAAAAAAACTAGCCACAATCCTCTTCTCCCTTTGAAGCTTTTCTTCTAGATCCCTTATAAAGGCATTCTTGTATTTTATGATGCCTATCTGTATGACAGTGATAGTTTCCAGCTGGCTGACTTCCCTGATTTTCTATTCCAGCAGGGTTGTTGACTCAGAGTGCTGTGAAGCAGTAAGCTGTAGAGATGCAATCCCTTGAGGCTGCTTTTTAGACAGCTGCTTACTCCTTTTGAATGCATGCATAAGTTCACCATATTTATCAATCACTTGATGGATGTCATCCTCAAATTCAGAATCACCATCATCCTTGGATGAAAATGCTTTTGAATTTGTACCAGTCACATATTTTGACTTAGATTAAGAGCTGGATGGAGAGGGTACCTTAGTTGGACCAGGTTGATCTTGGTAGGATTCTTCATAAGATCTTGCCATCAGCCCAATGTAGGCTTCATCTTCTTCATTTGACTCTGAGGAGGATGAGTCAGTCTAGCTTTTTCCTTCCTTTGCAATGAAGGTCTTCTCCTTCTTGCTCTTTTAATGATGATGTTTCTTTTCACCAACTTCCTTCGTCTTCACTGGGCAATCAACTATAATATGCCATGGTTTGCTACAATAATAATAGATAACTTTATTAGAAATCTATTTACTGTGTTTTGAATCATACTGCTTTCCTTGGAAGGTTTCTTCTTGGTTCTATAGTATTCCTCCTTGTGTTGAAAGGAAGAGGAAGGTATGCTCCTCCACCCCTTCTTCTTCACCAGCTTCAGAAACTTCCTTGAGAAGGCAACAAATTTCTCATCAGATATATTGCAGTCTCATGTACCTTGTTCTGAACTATCTGACTCAATTGACCTTCTAGGGGGATAAGGCTTCTTCTCTTAGCTCCTCTTGTAGCTATCAGCCTTTAAGGCCATAGTGTTTTCTCTGGCTAGGGATTTGCTTGATTTTTCTTCCTTCTTCCTTGTAGTTAGCTGCATTTCATAAGACAGCAGCTTCCCAAACAAAGTTGATGGTGGAGTATCTGCCAGCTTTGCCACTTCCCTAATGGCACATATCTTAGTGTCCCAGTATTTAGTAAGAGACCATATGAACTTGTCATTAAGTTCATAGTTGCTAAAGACCCTACCATAGGTCCTTAACTCATTAATAGTTCTGAAGAACCTTTCATAGCAGCTAGCTATGGTCTCTATCCCGATCTGCCTGAAAACCTCATACTCTTGATTAAGTATAGACTTCCTATCATCTCTGACTTCCTCAGTACCCTCCATGTATATCACCAGAGTTTCTCATATTTCCTTTGAGGTCATGTAGTACACCAGGTTTTGAAAAGTTGAGTCATCTATGACACTAACTATAATATTTTGTACCATCTTATCCATTGTAGCCAAGATGACTTCATCCTTAGTCATTTCAGCATAACTTTTAGGAGCCTTGACATTTGCATCAATGATAGATACCTTTAAGGGAATGAATGGTACTTCTTGTACTGTAACATAGATTCTAGGATCAGAAGCCTCCATAAACAAATTGACCCATTCTTTCCAAATTCCAAAATTCTCCTTCCTATAGAAAGGAAGCTTCATGGAACCTTGTTCCTTATGGTTCTCTCCTGAACCCATAAGTATCTTCTGTCGACAACCCCTGGAGATCAACTCAAACTGTTAAGCCTTTCTTGAGTAACCTACCTCTGATACTACTTGAAAGTCTTTGAAACCAAGGGTAGCTAATCACCTAGAGGGGGGGAGTGAATAGGTAATTAAGGTATTTTGTTTTCTTTGACCTTAAATGATTTAGGCTCTATTGTGATTGATTAGTTCTGCTTTCAAGACATTCACACACAACACACCAAAGTTTTATAGTGGTTCCCCAGTGTATGGGTACATCGACTATCCCTCCCTCCTTTTTAACATATATTAGACAATGTACTTCTCCAATAACTCAGCTCCTCAGAGCTTACAACACGATCCCGTAGGACCACTCAGTCTCCTCCGACACTTATAACTCGGGTACAAAACCCTACCACTCAGATTCAAGAATGAATTCTACCACTCAGATCTATACCAAATCCTACACTCAACCATTATAACTTAGGCTTACAACACTGATCTCACAAGATCTAACCCTTAGCCTTTATAATCTAGGCTTACAACTTAGATCTTGAAAAGATCCTACAGAAATGAAGTAATTATTGATGTAGATTAGAATCCAGAGATTTATTCTCTAAGTCTACAACTTCTTGAACAGGGAGAATCTCAGCCCAATTTTCTTCACATTCACAAAGATGATGTTCTTCAAGAATCTGAGGCTTGTGCTAGAATTTACTCAGAAATAAGTTTCTGATTGTGCTAATGAAGGGGGGAGATCAAGAAGGATGGTCTTCAATCAGCTAACCTATTTTGGCAGAAATTAGATTGCTCTGCCTCTCCTTCTTTCCTGAGAAAACCCTGAACAGATATCTTCTTTACTGATCCTGAGATTAATCTTCATATTTGGCTCTGCTTGTATCGAGATGTCACTACAGCTAGGGCTAGCCTTGGCTATTTCTTCTTCCTCAGAAAATATTCCTGATCGTGTTATAACAGATGTTGATTGTAGCAGCTATCTCAGAGAACCTTCAGATTCGTCGAAACGACCTTCTTATCTCTATAACAATAGCGGGGGGGGGGGGGGAGATGAAGTCCCCCTCCTCTTTCGTGAAAATGAGTTGATTCTGTCAAAAGTTCTAGATCTGATCTTATTCCATGGCCTTTTATAATCCCACCATCCAGTGTCTCGATTGACATGTGTCGTTGTGTTAATGACATATTATAATCTTCATTTCACAGGATAAGACTGACGACAACGCTAGTGATTAATTGCAGCTTTTTCATAACTAATTTGAATTTTGTTGACTTTTGTTGACTTTGCTGACGTCATCCATTTTGGACTTGGAAAATTTCAGATAACTACCCATGCATTGAGTGCATTGAGTGAACAAGCATTACTCAATGAATCTGGACTTAGACAATTTTCTGCTCTGCTAAGCATTGAGTGAATAAGCTTCACTCAAGACTTTTGAACTTAGTCAACATTCTGTATCCTTCTGCAACTCTAGGCATTGAGAGCGTTGAGTGAACTGGCTTCACTGAACGCCTCTATACTTAGTTAAATCTCCTTTTGTTTAAAGGCATTGAGTGAGCTGTCCTCACTCAATGCTTTCTGTCTTTGCCTCTGAAATCTGGCGTTGAGAGCGTTGAGTGAACTAGCTTCACTCAATACTTATGGACTTAGCTGATTTTTCTGTTTCCTCTTGGCTGTCTGCATTAGCTTGACTCAAATCCTTTTGATCTTGGAATTGAGTGAACAAGCTTCACTCAATGCTTCTGTACTTAGTCGAATTCTTTGACAGATTTGTTGTGGCTTTAACTGAAGTAGCTTGATTCAACGCTTTTGGCTATATGGCGTTGAGTGAGTTATCTTCACTCAATTCCTGTGGACTTAGCCGCATTTTTGCCTAGCCAACACTTAAAGCTTTGACTGTTTGCCTTCTCTCAGCGATGTTAGCTGTATTGTGTTGAGTGAACTGACTTCACTCAATGCCTGTGGACTTAGTAAATTTTGTTTCTCCAGTAACTGTCTTGATATCTAGCGTTGAGTGAGCTTGCTTCACTCAACGCCTGTGGATATAGGCAAATTTCTGCCTTTCTAGTCAGCTTCTTTGAGTCCACAT
Source organism: Platanthera zijinensis (assembly GCA_039513925.1). Taxonomy (NCBI): domain Eukaryota; kingdom Viridiplantae; phylum Streptophyta; class Magnoliopsida; order Asparagales; family Orchidaceae; genus Platanthera; species Platanthera zijinensis. The sequence goes on from CM077096.1 coordinate 70,239,397, forward strand.
GACAATGTCACTTGGACCAACTGTCCAATCAATATGACATAGACAAACCTGCATGCATAACCTTAAACATACATCAAATACAACTATGTGTATACCATTAACTTGTTTGACTTCTTACAAATCCGAGACATTGAGATCAATGGACCCAACACTAAGTAAGTAGATCATCTGTCTCTTCCACTGAATTTGGTATTGAAACTTCTGCAACTAGAACTGGTACCTCTAACTCAGAACTGACAGGAACAACTGACTCTGCAGTAGAGGGAACACTCAAGGGAACTATAACCTCAGTAACCACTTGCGTTCCAACATACTCCTCCTCAATTCCTCCACTCAAGCTCTCATGAATCTCATGGGTGTAGGAGAAGGGATCCTATCCTCAGGAACACCCTCCTCCTCCTCAACATCAAGCAGCACTCTTACTCTACTTGGTCTTGGGATCCTCCTATCCCACCTGGAGAAGATTGACGAGTCAATTTTCTTCAAGTGATGGATGGGTAAACCTTTGGTCATGTCAAAAGTTTCACAGTCTAGCTCATTCAAATATAAACTGAGAATTCTACCAAAGTTCGGTGCGCAGAGATTATCGTTAATCATAGCAAATATCACTGCTCCCCAGTCAATTTTCTTTCGGCATATGATGGCTACCAAAATTTTGAACATTTCTGAGGACAAGTAGTCATGGGATCTAGTCTTGCAAAACAGAACTTTTTCTGATTATGTTTGATAGAAGTTTTCCTTCCTCATTCATTCCTTTCCTCAAAACTACTTTCATTCCTCATTGCAAACCACAAAATAACAGAGCCCTGGAGAAGTCATCCTCTTCAAGATGATCAGCCTCTTCATATTTTGGAAGCCGAGAATACCTCGTGAGGAGGGAAACTTTCACCTTAACTCTTACCTGTCTGACTTTGCTTTTGATCACAGTGTCTTCACTACATAGCTTTGCATTCTGGAAGAACTCACGAACATCTTTGTCCAAAACTTTGCATGGGTACTCAAGAACGAAGGAGAGACCGGTCGACTCCAACATTAGAACGACATTTTTGAATTCATCTGTGGCCGTAGCAAAACCAGTTCGAACCAGTTCTCCCCCTACGAGCAAACTACTTGTACCTCGAGGAGCCATGAAGCAGAGTGGAAAATTGAGGAACGAATCACACGGGTTCATGAAAAGCTACTATTGTGGAAACTCTGATGCGGCGAGGAAGACGAATTAGTCGGAGCAAGCTACTAGTCAACTGTGAGGAACCGTAGTGGCGGAATTCGAATCGACAGAGAAGACGATGGCTGCTACCGCGGAATTCGAATCGGCGGAGAAGAACACGATGGAGTCCTAGACTTCGCTTCGACGAAATGTCCCGTGTTTTACCCCGATAGCCCTATTTATATATATTTAAAGTTTTGAAGAGAGAGAAATAGGCGTGTACCTTTAAATCGGGTGACTCTTCAGATCCAATAAAAAAATGTTCCAAGTATAGTTCGTCGAAACCCCATGGAAGCCAAGTCAAATTTATCGAATATCGCTGAGATTTGTTGGGAAGAACTGATGAATTCATCGAATATAACTGTGTTGTCTTGATGAATTCGTAGAGTTTCCATGAGTAATTCTCGATGAATTTTCCTTAGACAATTTGACTTCTTCGAGATGTACTTTACTGAGAGAAATTTTGATTCCTTAGCCATCTTCATGACTCCTTGTTAAGCATGCCCAATTCCATTTTGAAGAATGAGAACTTGGCCTCGTCCAGTGGTTTCGTGAATATGTCTGCGACTTGCTTATCCGTCAGGACATAGTTAAGAGTTATGTCCTTGTTCTCCATGTGCTCCCGGATAAAATGATATCTTATTTTAATGTGTTTTGTTTGGCTGTGAGAGACTGGATTATTTGCTATCGCTATGGCGCTGGAGGAGTCACAAAACATCAGCCTTGAATTGTAGTTGTAATCCTCAAGCTGATTCCTGATCCAGAGAAGCTGTGCATAATAACTACCAGCAGAGATGTACTTTGACTTGGCAGTGGAGGTTGCCACACAATTTTACTTCTTGCTGTTCCATGAAATTAGCCTTCTTCCGAGGAATTGGCAAGTTCCGAAAGTGATTTTCCAGTCATCCCTGCTACCTGCAAAATATGCATCTAAAAATCCAATTAGCTTGACATCATTACTTCTTGGGTATCATAAGACAAGATTTTGTGTACCCTTAAGGTATCTCAAGATCCTCTTTGCAGTGACATAATGAGAATCCTTAGAGTTCACCTAAAATCTAGCACACACGCATGTTTAGAACATTATGTCAGTTCTACTGGTTGTAAGATAGAGCAAGGACCCAATTTTGCTTCTGTACTTGGTTTCATCAAAAGGTTTCCCTTTCTCATCATTGTCTAGAGACATAGTTGAACCCATTGGTGTCCTCATCGAGGTTGCATTCTCCATTACGAATTTCTTAAGCAACTCTTTGGTTAACTTCGTTCGAGAGATGAAAATTCCATCTTCAGATTGTTTCACCTAAAGTCTTAAGAAATACTTCAGCTCTCCCATACTGCTCATTTCAAACTTCCCATGCATGAGTTTAGAAAACTTATTGCAAAGGCTGTCCTTTGTAGAGCCAAAGATAATGTCGTATACATAGATTTGCACTAGCAAAATCTTGCCTTTTACTTCCCTAAAAAATAATGTCTTGTCTTTCCTCTTATGAACGTGTTCTCAAGAAGAAAGCTAGACATCATCTCATACCAAGCTCGGAGAGCTTGTTTTAAGCCATATAGAGCTTTACTAAGAAAATATACATAATCAAGGAAAGTTGAGTCGACAAAATCTTGGGGTTGTGCTACGTATACTTCCTTTTTTAGATCACCGTTGAGGAATGCTGACTTCACGTCCATTTGATAGACTTTGAAGCCCTTGTGAGCAGCATACACAAGAAACAACCTGATCGCTTTGAGTTTAGCCACTGGAGAAAAGATCTGATCAAAGTCGATCCCTTCTTCTCTTTTGTACCCTTGAGCTACAAGCCTGACTTTATTCTTTATAATCACTCCATTTTCGTCCAGCTTACTTCTTAATATCCATTTGGTACCAATCACGTTCTGTCCTTTGGGCCTGAGCACCAACTCTCAAACCTTGCACCTTTCAAACTGATTGAGCTCCTCTTATATAGCCATAATCAAAGAGGCATCCTTGTTTACTTCTTCAAATTTATTTGGCACAACCTGTGACAGAAAGTTAAGATGTAGAACTTCGTTAGTAGTTCCTTTTCTTGTTCTTACACCGTCGTCTGACTCTCCAATGATCAGATCAATATGGTGATCTCTTAGGTGTCTTAATATTAGATTTCTTCCTCTCCCACTAGCAGTTTCTGCCACATCTGTTGTGTCTTCTATAGGTTGAAGTAGTTCTTCATCTAGTAGTTCTTCATCTACCACATTTGGATCGATGACCTTGACTGAGCTTGGGGCATCTTCCTTGACTACTTCCTCCAAGCTTAGTTACTTTAATCTGGTACCTGCATCTATAACAAAACTAGACGAGCTGCTATGAAGCATGCTAGTCTCATCAAATACAACATTTATAGACTCTTCTACCACCAGGGTTTTCTGATAAAAATTCTATATGCCTTAGTATGGCTACTATATCCAACAAAAATACCTTCAAAACACTTTTCACTAAACTTCGTTCGATAATACTTCCCATTGTTAAGTACGATGCATTTACTGCCAAAGATCCTAAAGTTGGATACAATCGATTTTCTTCCTTTCAATAGTTCGTATGGAGTCTTGCGATGGCTTTTGTTGATTAATGCCCTATTTTGCACATGACAAGCTGTGTTGACTGCTTCGGCCCAGAAGTACTATTGTAGTGAAGCGTCATTCAACATAGTTGTACATGCTTCAATAAGGGTTCTATTTCTTCTCTCGGCGACTCCATTTTATTGAGGATTACGTGGAGAGGAAAACTCATGAAAGATACCTTAACTTCCACAGAATTCTATCATGGACCTAAACTCAAATTCTATTCCGTGATCACTTCTGATTTTGGCTACGGAGTAGTTTAACTCGTTCTGAATTTGCCTAACAAAATTAGTGAAAGTCTCGAAGGTGTCTGACTTGTGTTTTAGAAATAACACCCAAGTAAAATGAGAGTAATCATCAACAATGACCAACATAGAGACTTTATATCCTAAACTGTGAACTGGTATAGGATCAAACAAGTCCATATGAAGTAAGTGTAGACATCTAGAAGAATCTTTTTCATTAATGCCCTTAAAGGTAGCCCTTTCCTGCTTACCCATTTGGCATGCGTGACATGGACTCTCTTTAAGGCACTTAATGTTGGGGACATCACACACTAAGTTGTGAGAAAATAACATATTTATTGTTTTGAAATTAATATGTGCTAATCTCGTGTCATTGGTCATAGAGAGACACACTATCTTTTGCCAAAAAGCACACTAGTGTAGAATTGTCTAAAAATAGAAAGTTCAAGCAGAAAATATTTCTACTCTGAGTTCCTGTTAAGATTGTCTTCAAATTAGCAGACGATTATATCAGACACTTGTCCTTGTAAAACTCAAAGATAAATCCTTTATCACATAATTGGCTTATGCTTATGAGATTATATTGTAATCTTTTAACATAAGACACGTCTGTGAAAGAGACTATACTGTTGGTAATCATACTGTAGCCTTTAGTGATTCCCCGGTCAGACCTTCCAAAGATAACTTTTGGACTGTCTTTGTCTGGGGTAAATTCTTGTAATAGGCTTCTTGTTCTGGTCATGTGCTGAGAACATCCACTGTCAAAATACCAGATTGGAGTTTTATTGACCTTTGGACACACTTGCAATCACAAATCATTTTATCATAGGAACCCAAATAGATTTGGGTCCTTGGTTACTTGTTAGTTTAACACCACTAGGAACATTAACATTGCGAGTGGTCGGTATTACACTGTTAACTCGTGGAGTTTCAAGTTTTATTGGATGAAACCAACAATCTACGATAAAGTGATCAATCTTGCCGCAACACCAATAGTCAAATCTATTGTACCTTCTCTTGTACTCATGATTTACCTTTTGAATGAGAGGTCTAGCAGGGGAAACTGACTTAGAGGTGGATGCCTCATAATTGCAGCAAACATAAGGCTTCACTATCTCCTTAGCCTTGGGAACAACAATTTTGGCTTTCAGTGCTTTCTTTAAGTTTGGTCCATGAACATATGGACCATACTCTTTAAGAGTTACTTCTTCATATGGTGCCTTGAATGCACTCACACAAAAGTCTCAGGGATGGGTCCATCCTTAGTAGTGATTTTTAGGCTCCATAAAAGTTGGCCTAGCAAAGTGACCATAGGACGTCTCAAATTCATATTTATTTATGGGGAAGATTACCTTCTTAAAAAAGGGTTGATTTTGAGTTGTCTTCCCTTTGCCTTTGGTATTGACTTTCTTAGTAGCCTTACCTTTCTAAGCTACATGGCCAAGGCCACTACCCTTCTTGGGAGCGGAGAATTCTTCGATGAGAGGAAGAGTGGTCCTTGGCTTAAAGTAACTTTCCACAAGTTTCCTTTCCACTAAGAGCTTTTCTTCTAGCTCATCTAAGTATTTCTCCTTCTTACTTAACAGTTCAGCAAAACATGTTAATTCCTCTTTCAAGGAGTGAACTTCATCTGTGAGAGGAGTTAATTCAGCAATTTCTCCCTTCAGTCTTGATTCCACTACCTTAAGAGAAGCAATCTCTTTTGATTGCTTTTTTTTGATTACCTTGTGGCATTTGTCAAAGGCTCTCAAAAGTTCTTGATGCTGAGCCATCAAGTTAGAATCATCTTTCTCAGAAGAATAGTCTTCATGACCAATAGTAGAAGTTTTAGATTCAGATAGCATTGTGTGAGAGTTTACCTTCACATGGAATTGGGAGTCACCTACTTCCTCATCTAATTGAGCCATGAGCCCGAAGTAAGCTTCTTCATTTTTATAGCTTGACTTATTTGAGTCACTGTCTCTAAGAGTCTTTGACTTCATTACAACAAAGCTCTTCTCTTCCTTCCTCTTACCTTTGAAGGATCTTTTCTCTTCTCTTTTGGATCCTTCCTTCTTTTTATATGGACACTTTGTAATCACGTGTCTTGACTTATTTCAATAATAACAGACTATGTCAGAAGTAGAACGTTTGTTCGGTTTAGACTTGTACCTGTCCTCTCGGTTATAGCTTCTCTTAGACCGATCACCATCACGATGTGATCTTCTGAAATCTGAGGAGGAGGAATGATTTTCATTTGCCTTCTCTTGCTGAGCAGTCTTTTGAATTGCTTGGATATTAGCGAGAATTCTCCATCAGACAACTCAGAGCCTGACGTGCTTGGCTCAAAATCTTCTTGGGCATTAGAAGCTCGTGTCCTTACTGGTGATATATCCTTAGATTTTTTTGTCCCTTCAGCCTTCATAGCTACCAACTTCTCTTTGAATGAAGTCCTGCTGCTTTGCTCCTCTTTCTTTTGAGTATTCATTTGCAGTTCATATGAGAGGAGCTTTCGAAATAGATTCTGGGGATCAATCTCTGACAGCTTTTCAAATTCCCTAATAGACACAATTTTAGTGTTCCAGTCTTTTGTCAGGGATCTTAGGAATTTGACATTGAGCTCCCCATTAGTAAACGTACGACCATAGTTTCTGAGGCTGTTGACGATCTTAATTTTTTTTCAAAGATGTCAGCAATTCTATTTGTTGGGTATTGTATCCACAATAACCTAGATTTGTATGAAGTCACCCTTGAACTAAGATGAATTAAGTTGTATTTGATGCCTTGTTTGAGTTATGTGTTTGTGGGATATAATTGCCAAGTGTAGACCAATGTCAGTCTACAATGAGTCTCCAAACACAGGACCATACAATATAATCCCTCATTGTGTGATCCATGTTGTTGAATCATGTGTAACCTCTCTATTGGGACACACTTCATTTTCAAGCACTAAAGTCATGGGAGAAAAGAACAGTTGCTGAATTCATTTGAAGAAAAATAATTTTCATAAAGTAAAATTTTTTCTAAGTCCATTACTCGAGTAGTATACCTTGTACTCGAGTAGTGCTGAAATGAATTCTCGAGTATGCTAAGTTCAGTTCTTGAGTAACAGAAATCTTTCTCAAGAAGTCTTAGTCCAATACTTGAGTAAGCCATAGAGTACTCGAGTACTACTTATCTATGTTTCGAGTCTACTCAAAAATTCATTTCAGAAATTTTCTAAGTGTTATACTCGAGAAGGACCTATAAGTACTCGAGCAAAATTATAGCCATTTCTCGAGTGAGCTAAGTCTAGTTTTCGAGTAACAGAGGTAGTTCTCGAGAAGGCTTAATTTAGTTCTCGAGAAGCTATGTCGTACTCGAGTAAAACTTGCTTCATTCTCAAGTCAACTGAAAAATCTAGCTCAGAATTTTTTTTAAGTCTAGTACTCGAGAAGCTAAGGCCATTACTCGAGAAGGCCAAGACTTTGTCTCGAGAAAGAGAAGTCTAGTACTCGAGAAGTATAACTTGTTCTCGAGAAGTCCAGTTAGTTCTCGAGTAGTCAGTTTCTATTTCTCGAGTAATAAAAGTTACTTCTCGAGTAGCCAGAAATTATTTCCAGTGTTTTCTCTAAGTCTTGCTCTTGAGAACCTTATACTCTTTTCTTGATAAACAAAAGTTATTACTCGAGTAGTCTCTGATCCACCCGAGAAATGAAGATCATTTCTTGAAATTTTTCATTAAGTCCGACGGAAATGATTTCAAACTAATCTCATTTATTATTGGTCCACGTGTATAGTCTTTATGATTATGACCGTTAGGCTTGTCCTATAAAAGGTCTTATCAAATCGACTAATCCTAACAACCAGAAAAGAAATCAAGTTTCTGAATCGTTCTAACATTCTAAATCGGGAAAGCCGCCGCTCCTCATCGTCGTTCTCGCCGCTACTTTTCTCCGACTCAAGAAATTCAGAACATGAATCGATCAACAGATCAAGGCATTCAACTTCTATAGATCTCTCATTTGATCGTGTTGATCTCAAGCATTTCAGATCCAGAGATTTCGACATAGTCTTCTTCGAATTATTTTTAACAGAGCTTTCAATTTCTAGAAGGAAGAAATCTGAAGTTCTCAGATCTGAAGTGAAGTTTATTTTATTTTTATTGTAAATCTACTTCAATTCATGTAGTAGATTGATCTCCGAGTTGTAAGAGTTTGTTCTCCGAGAAATTTTTGTAGAATGTTTTTCTTCCGAGTGTAGATCCTTTTATGAGGATCTTGTTGTAGGGGCGTTTCTCCGAGTTGTAGGATTGGTTTTCAATCCGAGGTAATAGTGAAGTAGCCGAGTCTAGCGTGTTACTAGATCGGTGAGGTGGAGAGTGGACATACCCAAGATTTGAGAACCACTATATATCTGGTATTCTTTGTGATTTGTTTGCTTATTTTCTGCACTTAGTTCGTTCAATTTTTTTTCCGCAAAAAGACGCAGACCTCACCTATTCACCCCCTCTAGGTGATTTAGGTAGACAACTAAAAAAATATCAGTATCATCTGTCCTTTGCTTGAATGTCTCGTATTCTTGATTAAGTAGAGATCTCCGATCATCTCTAAATTCTTCATTTCGTTCTATGAGAACTACGAGACAATCCCACATCTCCTTGACAGATTTGCAGTGGAATCAATTTTGCAATATTGAATCATCCACTGCACTGGCTATGGTATTCTTTGTCTTTTTATCCATGGAGACTAGAGCAATTTCATTCTTAGTTAAGTCCATCATTTTCTTTGGAACCATCATATTAGGATTCATAGCATATGGCTGTGTAGGAATGTGACCTCCTTCTTTAACAATCTGAAATTTGTGTGGATCAGCAGCTTCTAGTAGAGTCTGACTCTCTCCTTCCACATGAGGAAATTCTCCTTAGTGCACACATGAAACTTCATTGAAGACATATCCTTGCTTCTATCCATTGTAGCTGAGCGGTATCTCTTGACAACTAGATAGGAGATCTTGTTCATGTGTTAACCTTATATCAAACAACCTCCCTCTGATACTAATTGAAAGTATCTAGTGTTAACCTAAATCACCTATAGGGGGTGAATAGGTGAGTTCTGCGTCCTTTTACGGAATAAAAATTACAAGAAAGTAAACACATAGAAACACAAAGATTTATAGTGGTTCCCCGAGTTAGGTACGTCCACTGTCCCGCCTCGCCTATCTACCATGAAGGGCTAGATTTGGCTACTTCACCTTTATCTTAGATTCTTTAAATCTTACACCTCGGAGCCTCAACTCCTACAACTCGAAGACAACGCTCTACAACTCGGAGAACAACCTCTCCTATAACTCGGAGAATAACCTCTCCCACACTCGATCCTAAAATAAGGATTTACAACTCAGAGGCAAAACCTCCTATAATATCATAAAATGATTTACAATAATAGATTAAAACTAATCTTCTTCAGATCTGAAAACTTTGGTCTACCTTTCCTCCGAAAATGAAACTTGAAAATCTTGAGGTGAAAGGAAATCTGAAATCGTTGAAGGCTTGATCTGAACAAAGGATCCACTATATTTGAATGGAACTTGAACCTTTTGAGAATAGAGATCTAGTCGACACTTTTTGAAGAAGATCGGATCGTGCATGACGTTGATGTTGGCCGAGAGAATTGCGAAGATCGAAAACGATAGCCGACGGGTTCCTTGTTTTGGAATTTTTTTGATTTGAGCGTATATGTACGATTCAGGTTGAATGAAATCCAACCCAAGTATTTATAGGAATCCTTCTTATTCAACGGCTAGAAATCCCTTCCAAATAAAGAAATCGCGGAAAACTGTACATGACGGTCAGGATTGAGCCGTGATAGAATTTGAAAATAGAATTAAAAAACCTAAGTCATATTCATCGAGTATGTACGAGTATACTCGTCGAAAACTTCGATATTCAACGAAAAAGACTTAATAGACAACAACACTTTCCTGAAGAGAAACTTGACGAATTCGACGAGTATCAGCTAGTTAACTCGACAAATTCAACGAGTATCGGCTAGCTAACTAGATGCATTCGACTCCCAGGCTAAGTTATATTCGACGAATATCACTTAGAGAAATCTAGAGAAGTAAATTTGAGAAGTCTTGACGAATTCATCCTGTATCGACATATATATATTCGATGAATTCGACGAGTATCGACAGATACACTCGACAAATTTGACGAGTATACATGAAGATACTCAATGAATTTTACTTAACTATTTTTCACGAACCCATAAATTATTCCCTAAGTAAATACGACGAATTCGACGAGTACCAGTAAGTATACACGATGAATTCGACGAGTATTCATGAGTATACTCGACAAATTTGACGAGTATCCAAAACTATACTCGACGAATTTTACTTAGAGAAAATCTGTTTTTCTGAAAGCAGCAACTTGCCCTTCTTGGTTTCTTCTAACGCACTTGAAGTAGAAGTATATCCCAATAGAGAGATTACACGTGAGTCAACACATTGACCTACATAGTGAATGATTACATTGTATAGTCCTGTGTTTCAAGACCCACTGCAACCTGATATTGGGTTGTACTTAGCAATATAGTCTTGCAAGCACATAACTAGAAAAACGGCATCAAATACAATCTCAATTCATCTTAGTTCAAGGGACACTTCTTCAAATCAAGGTTATTGTGGATAGAATACCCAACACTACAAGACAGACCAATAGAAATGCTCAGATCAGAGCATGCGGACATCCACTTTTAGATAAAAAGACAATCATGCCCCTGGGCAGGAAAAAATCTCGTATAGGTGGAACGACGACCCGAGGCTGGCGGCCAAGGCAGTGGCCTCCCCTAGCTGCCACGATGAGCTGTAGGGAGGGAGCGACTGACCTTTATGGTGTCAGGCAAGGCCACCCCTTGTCCTGGGAGTCCAAGAATTGGCCGCCCTTTTCATGGGCGGCCTCAAACAAGGCCGCCCGTGGCCAATCGGAGGTCTCGGCCTGCACGGGGGCTGCGGTTGAGGCCTCTTGTGCTAGGGAAGCCACAGGGTGGTCGCCCCATTGGGGGGTCACGTTCGAGACTCCCCGCACCGGGGCAGCCGCCCTCTTTGTGGGGTCTGCGGCCTAGGCCTCCCGCAATGGGGCTACTGAGGGGTGGCCGCCCCTTCACGGGTGGCCAAGGACAGCTGGCCCCTTGTGGGGGTCGCGGCTGAGGCTTCCTGTAATGGGGAGGCCAAGGGGTGGCCACCCCTTTGCAGATGTACAAGGGCATCGACCCCTTCCAGGGTCAGTCGTGACCGAGACCAGCCTCAAGGAGGTCGGCCTCAGCGAGGCCGATAGTGGCCCTAATCGGCTGCGATCGAGGCCACCCCTCTCCGGGCAGCAAAAGTTGGGGAACTAGTGCACAAGATCATGGAGGTTGGGATCCAGTGCGTGTTAGTTATCGCGCAGATCAGGCGCGTGGATCATGCGTGTGGTGGTTTGTGCGCGTAACTCCCCATCATGCAAGTGGGGAGTGGGAAAACTACTCGCATCCCATCTTTCACTATAAATTGGGGCAAACCCCATCATTTTCCCCCCAATCCACGGAGCCTAGAATCTAAGAATGAGGTGTGTGTGGGCTTTCACCCCTTGGCTAGCCTTGGGTCTTATGGCGGGAGAAAATGAAGAGGGACGAGAAGCTATAGTGGTACCAAAAAGGTACATGGACGAAGCCCAATGAGAGATTGGTAGATCGTAGGGGCGTTCATGTACATCGTGCACCCGCATACAGCGCCTGGGCACGCAGGGTACTCTCCTACACGCAGTGGTGGTCATAGCGGGATGTGCCTCTACACGCAGGGCACGTGCGGTGTGTGCACCCGTGCGCAACCCGCATGCACATGGGTACGAACCCGCAAGCACTATGCTTAGTATTGGCACCCTCTTACTGTGTGCGAGCATGGGGTGCACACCCGCACGAATTTGGGGTATGCACTCGTGTGCTATGCGCATGCGTGGGGTGCGCCCTCGTATGCTATTTGCATGTGCGCAGGGTTCTCTCTCACGTACGTGCGGGGTGCACACCTACTTGCTGCGTGCTTGCGTGACACACGTGCGCAGTTCGCGTGCATGCGGGGGTGTCCCCCCTTGTGCCTGTGGTGCTCTTTTGTTCACGCTGCATGGAGCCCTTATGTAGGGTGCGAGGTTTCTTGACTCCCTTGAGTTGCTTCTGGAAATTTTTTTATTTCATCCTTCTTTCGCTTTGATGCACGTCTTTATTCAGGCTTCAAGGCATGTTTTCTCAGGTAGACTGATGCAGATGCATTTTTCGCTTGCGACGGAGCAGATTGCTTCTTGGAGACGGCACTTCAACATTTCTTTCGACATCAAGATCATGATTCCTCATGCTGAGCAGCGGGTACAGAGCCCTCCGGTGAGATGGTTGACGTTGTGTGAATCTTCCTTGAGAGCATGGCTTCGATTTCTTCCATATGAGGAGATAACGAAGATCCTAAAGTATTGCGGGGTTACAGAATTACCGTTAACCCTACTTGCGATGACGCGCATCATGAGATTGATCGTATTTTTCAGGAGCTTTTTAGATAATGGTGCGACGTGATCTCTGATAGTGGTGGTTGTGTCGAAGTTTATAACAATAATAGTTGGTGTTCGAGAGCCGGACAGACAGAGATCATGGGAATACTGTGTATATGTATGTTTGTAACCGTTGGGAGTGGCCGGAGCTCTGGAGCACCCTCCCTGGTCGATGTCGTTTGATGAAAGGGCGTGAGCGGGAATTCATGTCAATGCATAGATTTAAGGAGCCTCATAAGTTGGTGAATCCCCTTTTCGACATTTCTCTATTCGTTGAGGAGAAACGTCTGTTGCTGTGTGGACTCTCTGCTGATCCAGGACATTCTGTTGTTGTCCTGTTGGGCCATGATCGGAAGAGAAAGTTGGTATTTAAGGGACAAGATGACTCTACTTCCATACGTCGGCCTATTAGTCTGCCGAAAGGGTGTTTGGAGGCTGCCCCTTGTAGTTTCCGAGTTGACGAAGTTCTGCCCGGAGATCCGGATATAGAGGTTCTGGGATCTTCTACTTCACAAGCTCCTAATGAGGGGGCCCTTTTCTAACCCAACTGAATGGAAAGCATGTTTCTTCATCTCTGGCGGCGATGAACAATACGGTAAGTCTGCTACTTGGCTTTAGTTTGCTCTTGTTGCCTTTTGATTTGACTCATTTTGCCTTTTTGTTGTATATTTGTATACAAGCCCAGATTGCTCTTACCTGAAACGATTACTATATCGATTTGAAGGATGAGTACCTTTTTCTTCTGGAGAAGCTGCGAGGTGTAGAGAGATCTCTTTTTGATCTGAGGGTGATGCGTGAGCGCAATATGTCTCGCTTCTGGCAGATCGAGTCAGATTTTAAGGTTGAGGCGGTGTAGTTACAGGAGAAGATTCAGTCTAAGAAGTCTTTAGCGGAGAATGCTCTGAGAGACATTGCCCATTTAAAGTCTGAGGTTGGATATCTTTCTTCATAGGAGAGGCTTGCTGTGCTAAAGGTGACTGGGGTGACAATGTATAAGAACTTGATTGAATTCAAGAAGGACTGTTGTCTGCTGTCAGAGGAGATCCGCGAAGTGGTTTAGAAGAAGGAGGTGGAGCCCAAACTCACTGATATTCAGGAGGTGGAATTCCATCCCAGGATGGAGAAGACCCTCCGAATGATATCTCGCAAGCGCGAGTGTGATGTCTCTGATCTTGGATTTGTTGATCTTTTGGAGGACAAGTGCGTCAAGTTTTATAGGGAGGAGTAAACTCTTGCTTTGGTGTTTCTTACTTTGATTGTACTTGTGTTGAATTTGATGTGTATTTGTGACTGGACTTTGTTTCCTTATTATGTTATAGCAACTTTGTGCACTTTATCTTCTTTTTGAATGATTGTCTCATTGCGGTTTTGAGCTCTTCTTGAGAAGTTTGTAACATTGGCTCCACTATCTTTGTGCGGACAACTTTGAGGTACTTCTTTGAGGTTTACTGTTGGAGGATGAGGCCCAAATGGTTTCGTGACCTACTACTAGGACAAAGGGCGAATGCTTCTAGACAAGTAGTGAGAGGTCGGGTTTACCAGTTCGGGGGATGTCATTGAGTATGTTGGTGAAGGGCGGACCTTCAAACCTGGGCGACCGTGAGGGGGCAGGCCCTGACGGAGTCGTGACCTACTGAGGCAGAGAAGGGCAGACCTTCGATCGACGTTAATAGGAGGTCACGGGGGTGTGGCCCTAGAGAAATGGTGAATGGCAAACCTTCGAATCACTAGCAAATGTAAGGGGGCGGGCTGATGGGTGGATTAATATACTACTAAATAGTTTCGATTCTTGTAAGAGCTTAACCCGATTAGGTAAGTGCACCTATCATTTGGAGTATATAATCAAGTGATGTATTCTACGGGTCTGTCGAGTACTTGTACTCAAATGGAAGAGTTATTATTTTATCTAACAAAAGGGAAGATTGATTTGACAAACTAAGAGAAAAAGCAATTAAAAATATTAAGATAAAAATAATGAGATTAAGACTAACACTTGATCTAGAATCCCTTTTATTAAAATAAACTTTACTAAAAAATTAAATTGCAACGCTCAAAATAACAACTTTGACCGTGGAGATTCCCAATTTATGAAAGCGCCTTTCTCGAGAATACGCTATCAACTAACCTTAGGTGAATCGATTAAGACCCCTTGGCCAGTCGAAATCCCTAAGCTTGCTTTAGGTGGAGAACCCCACCATTGGGTTTAATCCTAATTCGAAAGATCTATGTCACCCTCTCTTGTGAATCATACATAACTCTTTTTATCTTTGAGTGATCTTCTCGTATTCAATATCTCTCGGTAAACTAGAATACAGATCTAAAATCAAAAAGCAATTTCATATTCTTTTTATCCTTGAATGATCTCCTTGCATTCACAAGCTCTCGGTAAACTAGAAGCGGATCTTAGATCGAAAAACAAGTTCGTGAAATAAGAATTCGAAGCCAATTAATCAAAGAGAAAGAAAATAGAGAGCTTGCTAATTTAAAAAGAGATAAAGTAAAAATTATTTCATTCTAAAGTTCATCATGATCAAGTATTAAGGGAAATTTAGCTAGTCATTATGATAGTAAAATTGCACATGAAAGTAGAGAGACATGATTACTAAGTACAAAAGAGCTTGAATTGAAAGTGTTAAACTAGGAATGGAAATACAAAAGTTATACTAACAACTAGAAATGATAAAAAAACAACTAGAACTAATTAGAATTACAACAATTCAACACCAAAATCTCCCTCCACAACTTAAGAACATTGTGCTATTTATAAAATTTTCAACTGGAGAGTCACGCCCCCTGGTCATGCCCGTGACCAGGGCATGTCGAATACGGAATTACCACTATAAAAACCTTGGGAAATGCTGGGAGAGAAATTGTCATGAGTCATTATCTGACGGGTCACGCCCCTAGGTCATGCCTGTGACCTAGTGCATGTCTTGACTGAGTCTGGAAAACGACGGGAAATGCCATAATCTGTAGTTAATCCGTTGATTTGGGAAGATGTCATGCCTCCTGGTCATGCCCTTGACTAGGGTATGTTTGCTGTAACATCACACTAGCATGAATGGATGGATTGAAAGCCTGACCATGTTCCTTGGTCTGTTGGACACGCCCCCCTGTCACACCCGTGATAGGGGTGTGTAATTTGGATCTAACGTGGCATCTTATCTGGTGCGCTGGATAACAAGCATGGTGCGTTAGATTTGTTACGCTCCCTGGTCATGCCCGTGGCCAGGGCGTGTAACTTTCAACTTTTTGGAAAACCATCCAAAAAGTGCTCAAATTCCTCCAGTGAACTCCAATTTAATAATTGTAGTACAAAATAACCAAAATTGCAAAAAGAAGTAAATTAGAGGTTACTTAAAACAAAAAGTAATTAAAATAAAACCAATTATTAAAATAAAATTATATAAAAATAACTCTTTAATTAAAGTTATCAAATACCCTCATAATTACCCGTTTGTTACTCCCGAGTAAGCAACCTTATATAGAAAGTAAAAAAAATTTAAAACTATAAGAGAGTGATGAACCTAAGGAGTAATATGTGAAGTCTTACGCCTATATGAGTAGAGATTTTAGCAGAAAGAACTACTTAGCATACACATTTAGTTTATAGATTTCAAAAGAATGTCATGATTTATTTTTGCCACTTTAAAAAGAAATATTAGTAAATCCTAGAATTGTTTTTAGGGAAAGAGTGGTATGTTCACTAAGATTAACATTACATAATATTTAAGAATTGGGGTATCCTCAAAAGAAATCCATTAATGATGATGGTCATAGGCTTGCCCATTCACATCCTTGGCACGACACTACTTTAACTTATAAGCACAAATCATTAGGACTTAGCTAGGTTATAATGTAGGCTTACGTTAACGGCGCGGAAAAACAAAGATAAACTCAACGGCAAGTTACACCTAAACCAAAAGTATTCTCATATAAATAACTTAATAATAACACCCATGATTTTCAAGCACATGGCCAATATTCAATCCTTTTTGTTTAAAATTTTCCACGTTTGACTCTCTTTTTTCGTACTTCTTTTTCTTTCCCCCCTTCCCTTATGAAAGATTATTATTTGTTACATTATATTCCACAAACGAGAGATAAAGAACTGTGAATGTAACCATCATATCAAGATGATTTCCAAACCATACATAACAAAAAACAAACTTTACCGAGCTCAGGCTTAGGTGTGCCATTAGGATGATATCTAGTCTTTGGTTATATTTTGGTGGAGTTAAAACAAAAGATAAGATATAAGACTCAACTTTGGTTAGCAAAGATAAAATGTTAGGTGCGGGTGCAAAAGCTCAAACAGGCCAACAGAAATGCCTAACTCCTTTTCATGCTAACAAGTTTGACTTATGTAAGGTCTTGAGAATAGCTTGGGGTAAGTTCTAGACACCAAGAAAGTAATACCTCTCTTCTTAACTCAGGTAATATCACTCTAGTAAACTTCTACATACTCACCTAAATTATTTTTGGATTGTACCGATTTCAAATTAAAAGTGACATAAATCATCTATACATAATTAGAAAAATATAAGGCTAAGAGTATGCTGAATATTTAATTCTACTTAAAATTCTACTAACATATGTGCTTGACTAGAAACACAGTATGCCCAACAGTTTTATTTCAAAATTCAAAATCTAATAAAGTAAGAAAACTTTCTAAACACTATAAAAAAGTTAATTCACTTAGGATTTTGCAGGTGAGCAAATATAGAAATACAAGATGTCTCTAATTAAAGATAAAAATACATTTGTTTTTTTATATTATATATATTTTTAACTCTAACTTTTTAACTCCATTTTTATAGGAATTTAAAATTTTTTAAAGAAAAATTTTAAAGTGTTTTGCTAAAAAAATAAGGTAGACCCATAAAGACATGGAATGAAATAGTAAGAAAAGACATGATGTACTTTGGCATTAGTGAGATTATGACAAAAGATAGGGCAAAATGACGACAAAGGATCCATATAGTCGATATATCCCACTATAGTGGGATAAAGGCTTGAATGTTGTTGTTTGCTAAAAAAATAATTTTAAATATTTTTGAAGTGTTTCGCTAAAAGTAAATTGCTTGAAAACACTGGTGATTTATACCCCCTCTCCCCCACACTTAAAATGAAACATTGTCCCCAATGTTTAGTAAAAATAAAAGTAAATATATAGGAAGAAGAGACTTTCGTGAGAAGAAATACAAGCCTCACCAAGTAACCTAAAAGAAGTGAAAAGAAGTACAACACACAATAATAATAAATTTTTAAAGATTTTTCAACATTTTTATAATAAAACTAAAGCAAATACATGCGACAGATTTGCTGGAATTGAAAATGTGCAAAAAAACAATTGACAAAGATAAAAACTCAGAAAAATTACTCCTCATCACTATCATCCCTGGTCTACTAAAAATAATCTTGTAATACTGTAAACTCCCTGGAGATGTGTTGCATGGATGAAGTGTGACGCTACTCCAATGTCGTAAAGCACCCATCAATTCGCACACCAAGAAGGGTCTCCATCTGCTCCATCTGTGTGCGAAGTGACAAGAACTAATGATCCCAATAAGGGCCTGGAGGAGGATGCTGAGGAGGCGGAGAAGGAGGAGCGTTAGAGGTTTCACCACTCACGTTCGGAGGGAGAGTCTTGTCTGCATCTTAATAGCGTGCAAACTTAAATGCCCGGAGGTCAGAAAATTATAGGGTTATGGGAGCTTGAACACAATGCAGTTGCAGAAGAGCATCCCAAACTCCTAACCATTTTGCGAGGTGAGTGACGTAGTTACCCCCATGCACCACCCCCATTTGCAAAATTTCGACTTGAAGTTGGAAGAAAAGGACAAGCTCCATACCCAAATTTATTGGAATTCAGTGGACCATACTGTATAAAAATAGTAGGTCATGTTGGGTGACCACGCCTTTGTTATCCCCATGATCGGTAAGAGAGAAAGTTAGTAGAAGATAGATAATGCGAAGAGCTAGAGAAATGATATGATGTCCTTTGGATCTTTTAGGATTGTATGGAGTGATGTCATAACTAATCTCTGACCAAAATTGCGTAACGTTGAAATTCACAAAAAAATCGACTTAAGATCATTATACATAGGCAATTTGGTGAAATCTTTTTCAAAGAAAAGCATATGCACATTGAACTGGCAAAGTGAGAGCTCATGCATGGCACCTCCCAAGCAGAATGTCATGAACGTGTCGACAAGATTACACTGAAGGTCAATAGAAGCGAGGAAGTCCACGGTGAGCTCAAGAAACGTGGGGTCGGCGATGGCGAAGAAGGTGGTCCATCCGAGGGTAGATAGATAACCTCTCATGAAATCAGTGGCATCGAACGCCGCCAGCACTCCCCAATCAAGTATCAGAAAGATGCCAAACGGTTTTCCATTTAAGCGATTGCTTAAGGTCGGGTGGGAAGAATTCGAGAAAGTAAGCATGGTTCTGCTGAGGCAGCTTCAACGGTATTCCCGGAGGAAGAAGCGACGGAGCGGGATGAACGATGCATGGTAAACAGAAAATAAAAGAAGATTTTGGCCTCAATGAGTATAGAACAAAAGGTATGGAATGATGTGGTGAGAAGAAGGGGAAAAGAAGGCCTTAAAAACAAAAATTTCTATCGGGCACGCCCCGCAGTCACGCCCGTGACTCGGGGGGAGGGGGTGTAATAATAAAGTGATGGATCTCAGGAAACCATCTAAGATCTGGTCAAAATCGACTGTTGCGCGACACGCCAAAATGACACGTCCGTGACTTGGGGGCGTGTCCATTCAAATTCTAAACTGAACGATTCGCTCGGTTCACGCCCGTGACCAATGAAGGCCATGCCCGTGACGAAAGCGAAAACTACAAAACCAAGAATTTTTAACTCAGACGCAACCGCACCAGCCGAGCACGCCCGTGACCCATTGGTCATGCCTATGTCCAGGGCGTGTAAAAATTTTAAAGAATGGTTTTTTTTAATATTTTGAGTACTAAACGAATAAATTAAAATGAAGTTACGCTTAGAACCCTAATTGTAAAATTTAAAGAGTACCAACCTAAAGCATGAAGCGGATTGTCGACGCCTAGATTTGACCGTCCGTTGATCATTGAATCATTCTTTAAACCTGCAACAACCTTAGAACTTCATGAAGTATGAGAATAATACAAATATAATTTATTATTATTATTATTATTTAGACAGGAAAACAAAATAAAGATAAACTTGGGATTCCTTCCAATAACGCTTTCTTTTTCCCGTCTTTAAGCAAGAGAGTTATTATTAGCTAAATGAAAAATAAAAACTAAAGTGTATGGACAACTCCTTTAATTTATGCTTTAGGTGAATGTGCTGAAGTTTGTCGCCCAGCTACTCCTCCATCTAAGTCTTGATTTTTCTTTTGACTATCGGCTTGAAAATATAAATCCAAATCACATATGCATACCGGAGGTGATTTGAACTTTTATAGATGAGCGACAAATAGAATATTGATGAAATTTGATTGCAACGACACATCTTCTACATGAAAATCCTTAGTATAAGAAAAAATAAAAAATAAACGTGTTAGAAAAATATTTGCAAGGAGAAGTTTCTTGCGAAACTATATAAATAATTTTCGGTTATTTATTTTCTAAAATAAATTTGTTATCTAAAAATTTATTTAAAATAAAATCATGGGACACAACATTTTCATGAATTTGAATTCCTAAATATTTATGTGTTATGCATGAAAATTAATAAGAAGATGAGAAAAATCAGGATGGGTGGGAGAAAAAACACATTCTTCTTCTACTTCAAATTGGTGCATTCATACAATTAATAAATTCTAGAAATAAAAGTTTTTCTTCATCTTCGGTATACAAAATTAAGGGTGTACATGAAAAATAATGTTCCTCCAAAGGTAAAGTGCTCGAAGATGGAGAAATAAAATTAGAATTACTCTCATCCAAATTTTGGGGAATAAGATCACATAAAGATTGAGAAAGCTTCCCAAAATTAGAGAAAGTGCCATGCAGTGTGGAAGTGGAATAACAATAATTCGGATTGAATGAATTTTCTTTTTCGCCACGGGAACTATCTAGGTGACATTGCCACAAAAAATAATCAATGTTGACAAACGAAGACAAT
Organism: Platanthera zijinensis; assembly: GCA_039513925.1. Taxonomy (NCBI): domain Eukaryota; kingdom Viridiplantae; phylum Streptophyta; class Magnoliopsida; order Asparagales; family Orchidaceae; genus Platanthera; species Platanthera zijinensis. The sequence goes on from CM077096.1 coordinate 70,260,087, forward strand.
TCATTAAAATCAGAAAAATTATTTTCATTAAAGCTCAAAATAAATTCATTGAAATTGGGAAAGTTATTTTCATTAAAATCCGAAAAATTATTTTCATGAAAATTAGAAATATTATTTTCAACAATGTTCAAATAATTATTTTAAAAAATAGGATCAAACGAAAATTTTGATGATAATAAAAAAAGGGTGTTGTTACTAGCAAATTCAATTTGGTTTCTAGCAAATCATTACTATTAGCAAACCCTAATTTTTCAAAATGGCTATTTGAAAACCATTTTGTTACTAGCAAACCAACATAAATTTTTTTAAAAAATTAAATTTTATTTAAAACATTCATTCTTTCAAAATAATCCACTACATATAATGACAATACAAATGATTCAAATGTATTCATTCAACCACTTATGTTAGCATTAGAAATGAGTCAAAATGGCGCAAAATTTTGTTTAGTATGTCCAAAAATCCTTTTTCAACAAAATATCATCATCTGCACCAAAATGTTTAAACAAAATATCATTGGATTTTGAAATATATTTGATTTCTAATTCCTATAAGGGTGTGCTGTATATACGAGTTAAGTATATATAAGAATATACACGTCCTTTTGAACTGCGTTCTTATACGTTCATTTTCATGAAGAGTGTTCAACATGAAAGTTGTAGATCCCGATGAGATCTACAAATTTCATGTTGAACACTTTTTGTTTTGAAGCAATTTAGACCCCCGATTTAACCCCTAAAAAAGTCACGCCGAACATATGTACAGATGCCGGGGACGGCGTGACTTTTTTCGGGGGCCAAATCGGGGGCTTAAACGGCTTCAAATTAAAAAGTGTTCACCATGAAAGTTGTAGATATCGACGATATCTACAAATTTTATGTTGAATACTTTTATATTTGATGTAGTTTAGGATACCGATTTGGGCCCCGAAAAAGTCACGCCGAAAATCTGTACGGGCGACTCGTTCTGTGCGTGTCTTTTTTTGGGCCCAAATTGGAAGCATAAACGGCTTCAAATCCAAAAATGGTCAACATAAAAGTTGTAGATCTCGATAAGATCTACAACTTTTATTTTTATCACTTTTACAAATGAGAAACAGTTGGAGCTCAAAATTCAAAAATACAAAAATTATAAAAAAGCAATATTGGTTTGCTAGTAGTAATTTTTGGGAAGAGAAAGAAATGCAAAAAATGACTGATTTTTTTTTCTGATTTTCTAGTAACGAAAGTGGGTTTGCTAATCACAACACCCTATAAAAATAACAATCCTCACTTCAATGAGGAGCACCACAAATATTGCAAATAGTTTGACGCTTTCATGCGATTTCCAAAAATTCAACTTTATTTTGAATCTCGGCAACTTTAGCGGCTAATTGCGATAACATTTTTTTCGAAAGAATATAAAACAACCTTTACTTGATAGAATTGAATTTTAAAGAGAAAAACAAAAAAGAGAAATTGAGGTAGAGGAAAAGAGAATGATAAAATTAATAGAATTCGCGCTTTCAAAATATCAATAATAATAATTTCCCGGCAACAACGTCAAAAATTTGATGGATGACTTTGTAAACTACTAAGTAGTTCTGACTCTTGTTAGAGCATAACTTGATAATGCAAGTGCATCTATCGTTTGAAGTATAAAATCAATTGTCGTATTCCACGGGTCTGTCGAGTACTTGTACTCACACAAAAGAAATATTATTTTATCTAATAAAAGGGAAGATTGATTTGACAAACTAAGAGAAAAAGCAATTGAAAATATTAAGATAAAAACAATGAGATTAAAGCTAGTACTTGATCTAGAATCCCTTTGGGTAAAATAAACTTTATTGAAATATTAAATTGAAACTCTCAAAATAACAACTTTGATCGTGGGGGTTCGCAATTTATGAAAGTGCATCTCTCGAGAATACGCTAACAACTAACCTTAGGTGAATCAATTAAGACCCCTCGGCTAGTCAAAACCCTTAAGCTTGCTTTAGACGGTGAACCTCACTATTGTGTTTAACCCCAATCTGGAAGATCTATATTGCCCTCTCCCGATGATCGCACATAACTCCATTTATCTTTGAGCGATCTTCTCGTATTCACGACCTCTCGATAAACTAGAATACAGATCTAAAATCGAAAAACAAATTCATGTTATGTTTATCCTTGAATGATCTTATAGCATTCACAACCTCTCAGTAAACTAGAAGCAGATCTTAGATCGGGAAACAAGTTCGTGAAATAAGAATTTGAAGCCAATTAATCAAAGATAAACCGACGATAAAGAAAATAAAGAGCTTGCTAATTTTAAAAGAGATAAAGTAAACTTTATTTTATTCCAAAGTTCATCATAATCAAATGATAAAGGAAATTTAACAACACATTATGATGAGGGAATTGCATATGAAAGTAAAGAGACATAATTACTATGTACAAAAGAGCTTGAATTGAAAAAATGCTAAACTAGGAATGAAAATACAAAAGCTATAATAACAACTAGAAATGATAAAATCAATTAGAACTAAATAGAATTACAACAATTCAGCCCCAAACTCCCCCTCCTCAACTTAAGAACATTTCTACTATTCATAGAACTTTCAGCTGGGCAGCCACGCCCTAGTCATGCCCATGATCAGGACGTGTCTAATATTGAACTACCGACATAAAAATCCCTGGAAATATTGGGAGAGAAACTACCAAGAGTCATTATCTGGCAGGTCACGCCCCTAGGTCACGCCCGTGACCTAGGGCGTGTCTTGACCGAGTCTAAATAATGGCAGGAAACGACACGATCTGTAGTTAATCTGTCAGTTTGGGAAGATGTCATGCCTCCTGGTCATGCCCGTAACCAGGGTGTGTTTGCTGTTACATCAAGCTGACGCGAATAACTGGATTGAAAGCTTGGCCACACTCCTTGGTATGCTAGACACGCCTCTTATCATGCCTGTGAAAGGGGCGTTCAATTTTAATCTGACGTGGCATATTATCTAGTGTGTTGGAGAATAAGCATGGTGCATAAGATTAGTCACGCCCTCTTATCACGCCCGTGACCAGGGCGTGTAACTTTCAACTTTTTCGAAAACCTTCCAAAAAGTGCCCAAATTACTCTAATGAGCTCCAATTTAATAATTGCAGCCCAAAAACCCTAAATTGCAAAAAGAAGTAAATTATAGGTTATTTAAAACAAAAAGTAATTTAAATAAAATCAATTATTAAAATAATATTATATAAAAATAATTCTAAAACTAGAGTTATCACAGGCCCTAGCGATGTCACGAGCTACTAGGCGGAATAGAGCAGACCGTCGACCAGTGGTAGTGGGAGGTCGCAGGGACGTGGTTCCGGAGAGATGGTGAAGAGCAGACCTTCTAAATACTAGCGAACACGAGGCAGGCAGGCCCTGGCGATGCCGCGACCTACTACAATGGAGATGGGCAGACCTTTGATTGGAAGTAGTGGGAGGCCATATGTACGTGGTCCAAAAGAGACAATGAAGGGAAGACCTTCAAACCGCTGGCGAGCGCGAGCAGGTCCTGGCGATGTTGCGACCTACTTCGGTGGGGAAGGGAGAACTTTCGATCTGCGGTAGTGGGAGTCTATAGTGATGTGGTCCCGAAGAGTTCTCAGGGGAGAGAACTCTGGCATAAGCCTAGACCTATTGTGAGGGAGAAGGGCAGACTTTCGATCTGCAATAGTAGGAAGCATGCAAGAGTTCATACTCATCTTGTTCCTGTAATAGCAAGGTTAGAAGCAAGCATAATGTAAGAATATTAAAAGAAAACAATAATAGTCTGTGCACGAGTACATGCTCGCAACTTTATAGAGTTTAGTCATTGTTATTTTAAGTTAGTAAAAGCAGCGTTACTGGTAGAATTGGCATAAGTTTTGTGTATTCCACGTGCGTAGCAAGGTTTTTTCCTCAACGGTTCGAAGCTTGAATGCCCCAGGATTGGTAATTACGGTGATAACGAATGGTCCTTCCTATGCTGGAGAGAGGTTGTCTTTCTATGGTACTTTGTCTGCTGCCTCGATGTTTCGTAGTACCACATCTTCGATGTTGATCGGTCTGGGCTTGACCCTCTGATCGTTGTAGTGGGCCATCTGTCTTTGGTATGTTGTGATCCAATGTATTGTTGTGTCCCTTACTTCCAAGTTGAGGTCGATATTTTCTCAGTGTTGCTCGTCATTTCTTTCTAAATTGAAGTCCCAGACACGAGTGATGGGGACTCCAATGTCCACGGGGATAACTACCTCGGATCTATAATACAGATTGAATGGTGTCTCGCTAATCGGGGTTCTCTCAATGGTGTGGTATGCCCATAACACACTAGGGAGTTTGTCTACCCATTTCCCCTACCTCGTGGATATGCGTCTTCAACCTCTTAAGGATAGTTTGATTCGTCACCTTTATATGCTTGTTGGCCTGAGGGTGCGCCACGAAGGTATGTTAAAGGTTGATCCTTAATTCCTTACACATCTTGGTAAACAACTTCCCGGTGAACTGCGTCCCATTGTCAGCTATAATGATGACAAGTATCCCAAATGATGTTCTTCCAAAGAAACTTCTTCGCATTCTCCTTGGTTATTTTAACAAGCGGCTCTGCTTCTACCCACTTGGTGAAATAATCGATAACCATAATGATGAACTTCCTTTGCCCGGTCACCATTGGGAGGGGGCCCAGGATGTTGATCCCCCACTGGGCGAACAACCATGGACTCTGTATTACGGTGAGTGCAATCGGTGGCTGGCACGGGGTGCTAGCGTGAAGCTAGCAATTGCCGCATTTCTGGACGAACTCAATCACATCCTTCTTCATTGTTGGCCAGTAGAATCCCTGGCAGAGTATTTTCTAGGCTAAAGCTTTTCCCATGAGATGCTTGCCGTAGACCCCTTTGTGAACTTCGCAAAGGGGGTATTCTGCCTCAAATTACGATAGGCACTTTAAATAGGGGCCATAAAATGCCCATTTGTAAAGTTCTTCGTTTATTATGGTGAATGCTGCTGCCCGCACCTGGAGCCGTCACCCCTCCAATTGGTCGTTCGGAAATCATCCTTTCTTGAGGTAAGCCCTCAAGGGGTCCATCTAGGATGTCCCTGCGTAATTAATGGATGAAATCTCCCATGGCCCCTGGATTCTTGGAACCTTGATGTCTTCAACTCTCTACTTGTGAGATTGGAAACATGTTGGTGAAGTGACAAGCTTAGAGAGCCCATCGGACCTTGAATTATGCTCTCAGGGATGTAAAGAATCTAGCGAGATGGAATTTTCTGTATTAGGCTTCTGACACACACGAGGTATTTGGACAGTTGGTCGTTTCTCTCTTTGAAATGTCCATTAATCTGCGATACGACTAGCTGTGAATCAAAGTAAATTATCAGGTTTTCAACTCTGTAACTGTTGGCGAGCCGGAGACCAGTGATTATGGCCTCATACTCTATAATGTTTTTAGTCTCTAGGAGCTTCAGCCGGAGGCCATACTCCAAAGTTATTCTTTCCAGACTTATCAGTAATATGCCTGCTCCTGCCCCTTCTATTCCTGAGGCTCCATCGACATAAAGAGTTCAAGGAGTGCCAGACGATTCTTCTTTTGGAGAGGGATCTGGGATGGTGCACTCAACAACAAAGTCGGTAAGGACCTGCGATTTAAAGTTCAGTCGTGGAAGGAAGTGGATGTCAAACTCACCTAGCTCGACTGCCCACTTAACAAGCCTTCTTGAGGCTTCCGGCTTCTGAAAGATGGTTCAGAGGAGCAGCCATGTTAGCATTTTTATTGTATATGCCTGAAAGTACGACCGAAGCTTTCTTACCGAGAAGACAAGGGCCAATGACATTTTTTCCGTACCCAAGTACCTGGTCTCAGTGTCGGAGAGGACCATTCTTAGGTAGTAGATTGGTCATTGAAATTCGTCTTCATCTTTCAAGAGAATTAAGCTAAGGGTGGTAGGACACTGCTAGGTACAAAAATAGATCCTCGTTGGGCACTGGCTTTGATAAGAGAGGGCGGATGCTAGATACTGCTTGAGATGCTCAAAGATAGTCTGACATTTATATGTCCATTGGAAACCAGTGTTGTACGCTCCCCGAAGGATCTTGAAGAAGGGCAAATATTTTTCTCTCATACGAGCTAAGAATTGAGAGAGTGATGCGATCCTACCGTTTAGCCGTTGGAATTCCTTGATTGAGTGTGGAGGCATCATGTCTTATAAAGCCTTGATCTTCTCAGGATTTACCTCTATCCCACGATGGGTTACCATAAAACCCAAGAATTTCCCAGCTGTGACCCCAAATGCGCACTTACCAGGGTTAAGACACATCATATAGTGGCATAATACTTGGAAGCACCTCTCTAAGTCTTCCAGATGGCTATGATGATGAACACTCTTCAACAACATATCATCAACATATACCTCCATAATCTTTCCGAGGAGCACCTTGAATACTTTATTCATCAGCCTCTAATAAGTTGTGGCTACGTTCTTAAGACCGAAGGGCATAGCTTTGTAAAAGTAGACACATTTATTAGTTCAAAAGTCCATTAACTCCTCGTCATCGAGATTCATGTGAATATGGTTGTATCTATAATATGCATCCATGAAGCTCAGGAGCTCGTGCTTGGCAGTCACGTCCATGAGCTGGTTTATTCTAGGAAGCAGAAGGCTTTCCTTTGGACAAGCCTGGTTCAGATTACTATAATCGGCACACATCCTCAACTTCCTGGAGGCCTTCTTCACCATGACCACATTATCTAACCATGTAGGATACTCGACCTCCTGAATGAATTTCACCTCCAGGAGTTTAGTCACCTCCTCCTCGATTGCCTGCAATAATTTTAGGGAAAAGTTCCTCTTCTTCTATATGACAAGCCGTCATAATGGGTTGATGTTTGTCAAAAGCGAACAAAAACAAGCCGGAAGAGGTATAACATAAATTTTATTATCTAAAAAAGGTATTTATTACAAAGGTATGACCTCCCTTTTATAGAATGGAGGAGAGAAGAGAGAATATAAATAAGAGATATGGGACTAAAAATTACAGGACTAAGCGATCTATACAAAAACAACCCGCACAAGCCGCGCGGTTAGACAGAAGGGCTAACCGCTCGGCCACCACCAGAGAGGAAGGAGAGATCGCCATGGGAGACCGCTAGACCGCTTGGTCTCCAAGCCGCCAGAGACAAACTGCTAAACCACTCAGACTCTAGATAGTAACAATACAGTAACCAAACCGCTGAAGGGAAACTGCCAGACCGTGCGGTCTTCAATCCGCCACGACAGGCCGCCAGACCGCCCGGTCACCAACATCAACACTCCCCCTCAAGCTAGAGCATAGATATCGATCATGCCCAGCTTGACGCAAATTTGAAGAAACGAGGCGGATACTGGCTTGGTGAATATGTCAGCCAACTCTTTATCAGAAGTGACGAAGGGAGTGCAAATTTGTTCCTTAAAAATCTCTTCACGAATGAAATGACAGTCGACCTCAATGTACTTGGTTCTTTCATGAAAGACCGGATTTTTGGAGATGTATATGACCGCCTTGTTATCACAGAACATAGGTAGAGGATGGTTGTAGACCTCTCCTAAATCCATCATGAGAGCCCGTAACCACTTTAACTCACAAGTGGTCGATGCCATACTACGATACTCTGCCTCTGCACTGGATCTGGAAATAACAAGCTGCTTCTTGCTTTTCCAGCTCACCAGATTTCCCCCAACAAAGGTGCAAAAACCCGAAGTTGACTTGCGATCCCCTTTGTCATCAGCGTAACTCACATCTGAGTATACTTCAACTCTCAGATGACCATTCTTCTGAAAGAGTAATCCTTTCCCAGGTGCTGCTTTGACATATTACAAGATCCGTAAGGAGGACTGTAGATGGCACTCCCTAGGCGCTTGCATGAATTGACTCACCTTACCCACAACATAGGAAATGTCAGGCTTGGTCACTGTGAGATATATGAGCTTGCCAACCAATCGCCTGACGCGTAATATCTAAAAGAGGAGGCGAATCATCTGTCTAGGTTTTTTATTCTCTAGTTGCCATGGGGCATCAGATAGGTTTTGCTCCAATGAATCCTGCCTCTTTTAATAGATCAAGAGCATACTTACGTTGGGAGAGGACTAAGGAGTTTGGCTTCCGAGAGATTTCAATCCCCAGAAAGTACTTCAGATAGCCCATATCTTTCGTGACCAGATGTTGACGAAGATGCCGCTTTGTCAAGGCAACCCCTTCCTGGTCATCGCCAGTGAGAAGAATATCATCAACGTACACAGCAAGAACCACCAGTCCCGAGGAGGTTTTGCGAATGAATAATGAGTGATCGGCAAAGCTTCACGTAAAACCAACAGCTGCCACGATGCTGCTCAACTTGTAAAACCAAGCTCGAGGGCTCTGTTTGAGGCCATAGATGGCCTTCTTCAGCCGGCATACCTGTGTCTCACCTTGAGCAACATACCCAGGAGGTTGCTCCATGTAGACGGCCTCCTGAAGATCACTATAAAGGAAGGCATTCTTGACATCCAGTTGAGAAATCGGCCAATCTCGATTGACGACCACAGAGAGAAGGACCCAGATAGTGCTGAGACGAGCCACAGGAGAGAAGGTGTCAAAGTAATCAACCCCATATGTATGAGTAAAGCCCTTAGTAACAAGGCGGGCCTTATAACGATCCGCAGTGCCGTCCGGGCCAAATTTGACCACAAAGACCCAGCGACAGCCAACAACATCAGTACCGAAGGGAGGAGGAACAAGAGTCCAGGTACCCCGCTCAGTTAGGGTCGCCATTTCCTCATCCATGGCAACTTTACAATGAGGAATAACAAGGGACTCCTGGTAGGAACAGGGTGTGGCAGTGGCAGAGATAGCCAGTGCAAAGGCCCTGCGATAAGAGGTAAGGCGATCATATGAAACAATAGTAGCAAGGGGGTGTAGAGTACTTGTCCGTACCCATTTACGAAGAGCTACAGGAAGATCCAGGTCGGCGGGTCCCTCGGCATCCAGAGCATCCGTGGCAGAGAGAGCTGGCCCGGGAGTAGAGAGCGACGATGGCGAAGAAGAGGGAGACGGTGGCGGAGAAGAGGGAGAAAGAGGCGTAGGGAGAGGAGTGGACGAAGATGGAGTATGGGTTGATATCGCAGTAGGAGACGAGGGAACAAAGAGAAGAGTAGGAGTATCAGAAGCTGGAGGGAGAGCAGAGGATTCAGCCGAGAAGTAGGAGGCATTCTCGAAGAAGGTGACATCAACAGAGACGAACTGCTTATGAAGAACGGGGTCAAAGCAATAATAGCCTTTCTGAGTTGGGGAGTACCCCAGAAAGACATATTTGGTGGAGCGAGGGTAGATCATATCTCGGGTGGCATATGGGGCATGCACAAAGGCAGTGCACCCAAAGATTCGAAGAGGGAGGGGGAAGGGCTCCTTGCCCGGATACAGAATGGAGAATGGGGTTTTCCCGTGGAGAACCGTGGAGGGAATGCGATTGATGAGGTAGCAAGCAAGGAGAACAGCATGGCCCCAATAGGAGCGAGGAACATGCATCTGGGTCATCAAGGTACGAGCGACATCGAGGAGATGATGGTTTTTGCGTTCCGCCACCCCATTTTACTGGGAGGTATAAACACAGCTACTCTAATGAATAATGTCATGTTGCACACAGAAAGATGTAAACGCATGACTCAGATATTCTTTAGCATTATCTGAGCGAAAAGCTTTAATACAAATACCAAACTGAGTTTTAATTAATTGATAAAAAGAGATCCATACATCCAAAAGTTCAGAGCGATCTCGTAAGAGATACACCCAAGTATATCTAGAAAAATCATCAATAAAAGTTACAAAATAAGAACTAACCCGACCAATGGTGAGGGTAGGAGTAGGGACCCAGACATCGGAGTGGACTAGATCAAACAGACGGGTAGAGCTCCGACCTTGCTTCGGCGGGAAGGAGGAATGGTGATGTTTGCCAAGATGACAAGCGTCGCAGTTGAGAGGAGTATTGGAAGGAGGGAGGTGGGGTAGAAGCTGATGTATAAGTCGCGGAGGAGGATGACCGAGGCGTAGATGCCACTAGAGAAGATCCGGAGAAGAAGAGGAGAAGGCAGACAAGGCAAAAATGTTGTCAAGGAAGTAGAGGCCGCCACTCTCAGTACTAGTAGCAATCGTCTGTTGGGAGCTCGGATCCTGAAAAGAACAATAAGTCGGAGTAAACATCACAGAGCACTGAAGCTGCTTGCATAAAGAGGTAACTGACAATAAATTGCACGGAAAATTTGGCACATAGAGAGTGTCCGCTAGGCGAAGAGACGGAGTAACATGAACCACTCCTGACCCATGAACCGGGGAGGGAGAACCGTCTGCAATGAGGACAGGAGGAAACTGATCATGCTGTCCGAGTAGAGAGAAGCACTGAGGATTGCCCGTCATGTGATTAGTCGCACCAGAGTCGATAAGCCATTTACCTTGGGTCACCACGTGGGCACTACCTGATGATATGACCACTGAGGCATACGACTTGGAAGAGGAGGTGGAAGAGTCACCTGAGGGGCGAAGATGGGGATGCTTCGTCCAGCAGCATTCCACAGTATGGCCGGTGCGACCACAGTGAGAACAGAGGTAGCAGGAAGGAGTACGTCCGCCAGACTGGTGACTGCGGCTACCAGAGCCACTCCACTGAGTTTGGTGAGCATAGTTGTCCGGTGGAGAAGGAGCGGGCAGAAGCTGGCATTGAAGGAGGGAGGTAACAGCAGCAATGCGGGCAGCGGTGGCATCTAAGGTAGGGGATTCTGCCTCACCCAAAATTTGTTGGCGGATCATATCATAAGTATCAGGAAGCCGGAGCAGATAACAGACAACGAGAAGCTCTTGGAAATTCTTGTGTTGTTGAGCCAAATCTGCAGAAAAGGGGCGATTCTAAAGAATCTCAACCCCAAGAGCCTGAACCTGTTGGTAGGCAGCAGCAGGATATAAGGTAGGACGAGCAAAGAGGTCCGCATACAACGTATAGATGCGGGACGTCTGAGCCCCCTTTGAGTAGAAAGCGGCAAGATGAAGCCAAGCGGCCTTGATTGTCTCATCATGACGGATGATGGGGAGGCATTCATCGGAGAGGCTGTTAGCAAGCCAAGTACACACAAGGGCGTCACTCGCATCCCAGTCATCAAAGATATGTGAAGTGGTGGGAGGAGGGTCATCAACGAGATGGTGGCATTTGTGTTGCGAGCGAAGGAGAAAGATGAAGGAGACGCTCCAATCCGGGTAGTTGGAGCCGACAAGTTTCAAAACGGTGTCAAGGTTTCCGGAAGGAGTAGGAGGAAGAGACGAAGCCAGATTGGCGACAGGAGTGGTAGCAGTAGAAGCATCAGAAAGAGCCATAGGAGAAAACAACAGGAATCCACGTGGTTAGGAAACAAACCGCGCGGTTAGGAAACAAACCGGGAAAACAGGAAAAAAGCGCAGCGGTTAGAAGAAGGAGATCTGCGACGGTCACGATGACAAATACCAGCGGCTAGAAAAGCCACGACGAAGCCGCAGAATCAAGCAGAGGGGAAGAAGTCGAGCGGCTAGAAGGCAGCCCGCTCGAATAGAAGAAAGAGAAGACTGTACGGTTAGAGAAAGACCGCGGGAGACAAACCAGGCAACCAAGGCAACAGGTCGCGACGATAGATCGCAGAGACTAAAGGAGAGGTCGTGGCGAGAAGAAGAGATCGTGCGCACAAAGAGCAATGGCAAGAAGAGAAAGAAGTTGTGCAAACAGGGCACAAGCCGGCAGAAGAAACAAGTGGCGAGTACAAGTTGCGATAAGAAGAAGCAAGCCGTACGGACAGGTCGCGCGGATAGAGAAGGCACACATAATCAGGAGGAGAAGAACCTCCCTCTGATACCATGTCAAAAACGAACAAAAACAAGCCGGAGGAGGTATAACAGAAATTTTATTATCTGAAAATGGTATCTATTACAAAGGTATAGCTAGCCTCTCTTTTATAGAATGGAGGAGAGAAGAGAGAATAAAAATAAGAGACGTGGGACTAAAATTACAGGACTAAGCGGTCTATACAGAAACAACCCGCACAAGCCGCGCGATTATACGGAAGAGCTAACCGCTCGGCCACTGATAGATCTAACTTCAAGACAACCTAAACACCTAGAGGGGGGGGGGGGGGGTGAATAGGTTCTTTTCCTTGTTTTAAACTAAGGCAGAATATAGCTTCAGTTCTTTAATATAAATCTCAAATCTCTATAGCTAACACAACGTATACAATCACAGAATCTAAAATAACACAAGCATCACAGATTGCACATAGGTTTATAGTGGTTCCCCAAGGTCTGGGTACATCCACTTTCCCCCTTCACCTATCTAGCAGTGTGCAAGATTCGGCCTAACTTCTTCCTTCTTCTCAGATCCACAGATCTTACAGCTCAGAATCCTAAAAGGTTCCTACAACTCAGAACCCTATAAGATTCCTACAACTCAGGCTAATAGCCCTACCTCAGCCTTGCCACAAGGCCTATAACTCAGAGAACAAATTCTCCTACACTCAGGCTCAATCAACCTTACTACTCAGAGATCAAAATCTCCTACACTCAGCTTTTATAACACAGGCTTACAACTCAGATCTTTGAAAAGATCCTACAGAATTTGATAAGTAATTTGATGGACTCTTACCCTTGTTGAGAGAGAAAGGATAAGAGAATTCTTGATCAGCTTCTTGATGAGACTGATGACTGAAATCAACCTGTTCTTAGCTTTCTTCAAAGCTTCTTGAATCTGAACATAGTAGGGTTGATCTCCTTTGAAGTTGACTGACTGACAGCTTCCTTCTTGGATTCCAGATATGGATCTGGATCTACTTAGTAGATTAGTTCAGGATCTACTTCTTAAGAGACTTGTGATTGTCTCCTTCTTGACCTCAAAATAGCTGGAGCTCTCTCTCCCCAAATCTTCTGAAGTTCCTTCTGAATTCAGAATGAATTCACCTTAGACAAAATCTGAGTGGATAATCACTTCAGATTATCTTCTTAGATCTTCTTACGAAGATCTTATTCTGTGTGACTTGCACTTTCTTGATCAACGATCAATCTCTCAATAGTTGTGTTAGTTGTGTGTGTATGATCTGTTGTTTCTTTTTCTTCTTCTGAATCCATCTATATATATAGACTTCATCCATGGTAACCGGCTGATCCGGTTTCTAACTAACTTCTGACAAGTCTGACAGCTTCATTAAAGTTGTTGGAATGCACAGCTGTCAAGTCCCCAGTCAGCTCTTGAACCTTTGTCTCTGTCAGCAAAGCGTCGAGATTGATTGTCATTATGTGTCGAGACAAATTGTCAATATGTGTTGACACATGTGACTTAAGTGTCTACACAGACTTTGGTGGAGTCGACATAGCTGCCTTAATGTCGACACTGCTTCTTGACACTGCATCTTGAGAATGTGTCGACATAGAGTATTTGTGTCGACACAAACACTTCTTCACTCCACAACAATCAACTATGTTGAAACCTTGCTGTGTGTCGACACAAGTCCTGTGTGTCAACACAGTTGATGTAGACTAAGAATTCTGTGTGTCGACACAGCCTCCCGGTGTCGACACAGTTGATGTTGACTAACTATTCTGGCTGTCGACATAGCTGCTTCAGGTGTCGACACAGCTTTTCCAAGTGTCGACACAGACTTCCTTAAGTGTCGACACATGGACTTAGAAACTTTTCTTCTGCATTTTAGCCAATACTTAACCTGCACATATAAACTCAAAATAACATCAAATACACCTTGATGTATATTATTGAGCTAAGTGAGGCTTCTCCAAATCAGGTACACATTTTCCAATGTACCCAACAATCTCCCCCTATTTGGAGAAGTCATAACCCTTTTGTCAATGATATACACCACTTATTATAAATAAACATGATGATGTGTATAAGCATTTTTAACAGGGTAACTTATAAAAAAAACAAATAATAAACTATCATCACAGAATAAAGATGCAAATTAAATGAACGTGGAACATTGTTTTGTTTATTATATCAAAAAGTTTATTAGCACTGTTTACATAGACTTCTTTAAAAATTAAGAATTACATAGTTCTTAAAAAAACTAGTAAAACTAAACAAAGGTTGGACAGGCTCCTTGATGACTATTCCTTTCCCTAATTTAATCTGAGCCTGCATAGTAGGTTCTGTATCTTCAATGGGCTTCTTGCCTTTCAACTCAGCCTTCTTTTGAACTACAGCCTTAATCCTTTGCCTTTCAAAATAATGAAAAGGCTTAGGGAAATACTTGCTAGGCTCCTGAGCATTAGGAGGTAGCTTCCCACTCTTAGCCTTTCTTCTGTATTGAACTATGGCTTCCTGCCTTGCCTCATACTTCTGCCACTCCTGCTCATTATACCATTTACCCCTTTCATGAACCTGGTCTTTTACAGCTTTCCAAGCAGTTAATATGATATTTCTAGAAGTGGGGCTCCATTGCTCAAAATCAGGTTTTAACTCTGCCTGCTCTCTGAATCTCTTCTTTGATAATTGAGCATCTTGCTGAGCTTTCACACCAACTTCTGGCATATCTACCTTTTCAATAATAACATTAGTAACTTGTTGTGGAGGACTGTACATAGACTGAACTTGTTGATGTATCATTTCAAGATCTGCAGGGGGGTAAATAACTTGGGCAACCTCAGGTTGATCACCTTCAAGTAGAGCTGGTTGCACACCTAACTCAGCTACATTATCATCATCACATAAGGGTGGATATCCCAGAGTGGCTCTAATACTATTGGTTATCCATTTGGCATGATCAGAGCCTGCATATACTAACACCCTCTCCCCCTTTATGACTTCTCTGGCTACATGATCTCTCAAATCATCTTTTTGAAATCTGATTTGCCCATCCAGGTAATTGATTCCATCTTTAAAGAATGGCTTTAATTTTTGAAGCTGATATGAAATTGTTTTCTGAGAAGTAGTAATAGTTGTCTTAAAGGAATCCAAGGCTTCCTGTAGCTTCTTATCAAATTCTTCTTTCTCCTTATTTCTTGCCTCAGTCATTGCAATAACTTTTTTCCTTACTTCAGTGACTATCTCATTGTGAGATTCAGTCAGATTGTCATTCATTCTTATTTGATTTTCAAGGACATAGCCTTGTTTGACAGCAATATCATCCACTTGTTTCTTTATTTCTGCTTGTTGCTTTGCTAGAAATACCACATCATTGCCCCCCTTGTGGAAGCAATCTGTCATCTCTTTCTTATTCTGATTTACCTCAAATCTTATGGATTTTATGGCTTGTGCTAGATCAAATTGGAAGGCCTTATGGCTTTCATCCACATATTTTTCAAGAGCCAATCTCTGCTCATCAAATTTCACTTGTAAATCAACCAAAAATTTGCTGTAATCAGTCTCAGGATCTGGTTGTGAAGTAGTAGCTTGCAAAGTCTTCTTATAGTTCTGACTTCTCCTCTTAAAAACCATCAGTTTTCTTTTCTTTAAACTTGTTATCTCCTCATCCTCTGAATCAGAGGAACTGTCAATATTTACTCTTTCTTTGGGACTAGGAGGCATCTCCTTTTCAGTCCTATGCTCCACCTTCTCAAGGTTAACTTGCTCCCCCTCAACTGCTCCCTCTATGTCAGGAAATAATTCTTCCAGGGTGAACTCTTGTTGAGTGTGAACTGCTTTTTCTGGAGCGTCAGCAACCATAGATGTATCCTCCATGATCACATCTAGTGTTGGACTGTTGACATGAGATGTTTTAAGAATAGATTGTGAACTCATTTCACTTGCCAAGTGAATGCTTTCTTCCCCTTGTCCTTATGCAGAATGTTGCTCCCCCTGCAACTGTTCAGTAACTTTCTCCTCATGGACTTGGGCAGTTTCAGTCAGGTCCTTGACCTGTTCCCTAACTTGCTCCCCCTGCACTTGTGCATTCATTGTGTCCTCCTGCACATGATCATGATCAGTAATGTCATGGACTGGTGATTTTGCTGCAGTCTCTTGGTTATCCAAATCAGGTGTGTCCTTGGAGAGAACCCTATCCCATCTGGATATTATCCTGATGTCCATCCTTCTCATATGATTTATTTTAGATCCTGGAAGCTGATGCATTACCTCTGGAATTGCTCCAGCCAGGTATAAACTCATTAATCTAGCAAAATTAGGCTTTTTGATTCCTTCCTTTATCTTCTCAAACAAAACTGCAGACCAATCTATGTTAATCTTATAGATTATCCCGGTCATCAGATTGAACATAAAGGCAGAGATCCTATCATGGCCTCCTAGTTTACACAAAATCATCTTCCCTACCACTTCAGATAGAAATTTTCCTTGTTGATTCATTCCTTTTCGATTTATGGCTGCTCCAATCTTCATGGTTGGATCCAATCCACACCACTGGAGAGCCTCCCTTGTCTTTGAGGCTGGGACCTCTTCTTCATCCTGAATTCTTGGAAGGTGAAGAATCTTTCTTAAACTTTTTAGAGTAAGTTTGACTCTATGACCATGAACTGTCGATTTAATCTTCAGTCCAGTGGAATCCATATTTGTTGTAGCATAGAATTCAAACACTTCTTTCTTCCAGATCTTGGTAGGTTAAGATACAAGAAACTCCAATCCATTATCTGTAACAAGAGTAATGACCCCTTTAATCTCCGTCGCCGCATCATCAAAAGCATGGCGCACTAGCTCGTAGCCATCGTTAATGTTATCTTCAACCTTTGGCGCCATTGGGACGAAGAGAAAGCTTTAATGGAGAGAAGAGAGTTTGTCGACACAGGGTTTTAGTCTCGAAAATCTTGTGAGCGTGTCAACAGAATTTGTTCTGGACCTATTTATACCCTTTCAAACAAAGAAGGTCAAAAGGCGGGCAAAACTGACTAGATGTGTCGACACAGTTGAAATGTGTCGACACATACTTCTAATGTCTCGACAACAATGTTGACCTCTATGTGTCGACACCAATTGATGATGTGTCGACACTTTACTTATGTAGATGTTGAACAGAAAGACTGTGTCGACACTTATTCGAAGTGTCGACACAAATTTTGAAGGTGTAGACATCACTCCTCTGGATGTGTCAACACTACTTTCCTGGAAGTGTCGACACTTTGACCCTTAGGTGTCGACACTACGACACTATGTCGACACAATTTCCCTGAATTGTCAACACAACTCCTCTGTGTCAACACTTTATTACTGAATCAGTCGACATAATTTTACTTAGCCACTTTTGTTAATCTAACATATGGTCAACATTCCTAATTCAATTTTAAATCTATTGAATTTAGTTTCATCTAGAGGCTTAGCAAATACATCTGCAATTTGAAAATCTGTCTTAACAAATTCTAGTGAGATGTCATCTTTCTCTACATGGTCTCTAAGAAAATGGTATCTTATTTCTATATGCTTAATCCTACTATGTGAAACGTGATTATTAGTAATAGATATAACACTTTTAGAATCACAAAACAAAGGTGTTCTACTTGCCTTAATACCATAGTCTTCTAGCTGGTACTGAATCCACAACAACTGTGCACAGCAACTTCCTACTGCCACATATTCAGACTCAGCTGTGGAAATTGCCACACTAGTCTGCTTCTTACTGCTCCAAGACACCAATCTTCCTCCTAGAAATTGACAGGTGCCTGTAGTGCTTTTCCTATCTTCTTTACAACCTGCAAAGTCTGCATCTGAATAGCCTGTTAGTAGAAAATCTCCATTCTTAGGGTACCAAAGGCCTAGATTAGGTGTGCCCTTTAGATATCTCAAAATTATCTTTACTGCAGTGTAATGAGATTCTTTAGGGTATGCTTGGTACCTAGCACAGACACATGTTGCATACATAATGTCTGGTCTACTAGCAGTGAGATATAGTAGTGAGCCAATTATACCTCTATACAAAGACTCATCTACAGGTTTACCTGCACATTTTTGCATATAGGCATACTTGTTCCCATAGGAGTTATCATGGTGGAGGATGATTCCATACCATACTTCTTAATTAACTCCTTGGTGAACTTAGACTGGGATATGGACAAGCCATCATCAGTCTATCTTACTTGGAGTCCCAAGAAGAACTTAAGTTCCCCCATACTGCTCATTTCAAACTTCCCTTGCATAAGTTTAGCAAACTTTTTGTAAAGGTTGCTTTCTGTAGACCCAAATATTATGTCATCTACATAAATATGGACTAAGATTATCTTTCCTTTGGACTCCCTTAGGAATAGAGTTTTGTCTATTTTCCCTCTTGAGAATTTGTTCTCAATAAGGAAAGTAGACAGGGTTTCATACCAAGCCCTTGCGATTTGCTTTAACCCATACAAAGCTTTCCTAAGTCTATAAACATAATCAGGTTTGAGAGAATCTACAAATCCTGAAGGCTTCTCTATATAGACTTCTTCTTTTAGATTTCCATTCAGGAATGCTGATTTTACATCCATTTGGAATACTTTGAATCCTTGATATGTTGCATAGGTAAGGAACATTCTAATGACTTCCAGTCTTGCTACTGGGGCAAAGGTTTGATCAAAGTCTATTCCCTCTTCCTGCCAGTACCCTTTTGCAACAAGTCTTGCTTTGTTCTTCACAATAATTCCACTCTCATCCAATTTGTTCCTAAAGATCCACTTTGTTCCAATTATATTGTGGTCTTTTTGTTTTGGAACTAACTCCCAGACCTTGCACCTTCTGAACTGATTTAGCTCTTCTTGCATGGCATTAATCCAGTGTGGGTCTAGGATAGCTTCTTCAAATTTCTTTGGCTCTAATTGAGACAAAAAGCTTGAGTACAACACTGTGTTCAAGTTCCTGATTCTGGTTTGCACTCTATGTCTTGGATCACCAATTATCTGATTTACTGGATAATCTTTTAAGTGTCTAACAGCTGGAGGTAGTCTTTCTTCAGACTGAATACCTCCAGTTTCTTCAATGTGTTGCACCTCTTGATTTTCTTCAGCTTCTAGAGATTTCTTGTACTCCCCCTGGACAGTAGCCATCATTTTCCATTTCTTGATCTGCAGTTGAATCTTCTGCAATGGAAATCTTGTCCATTCTCTTATTTATACGTGTTGGACTACATAAACTACAAGGCAACTCACTGTTGATCAATCTAGTTTCATCAAAAACAACATATACAGATTCTTATACAACCTGAGTATTCAAGTTGTAGACTCTATGAGCCTTACTATTATTGTTGTACCCAACAAATATCCCATCTTGAGATTTGGGAGCAAACTTAGTTAGATAAGACTTGCCATTGTTAAGGATATATCACTTGCAACCAAAGATCCTAAAATAGGATAAATTTTGTTTTCTACCTTTCATGATCTCATAGGGAGTCTTTTTGTGGCACTTGGTGATAGAAGCCCTGTTGATCACATGATATGCAGTGTTTACTGCCTCAGCCCAAAAATATTCTGGGAGAGAAGTGTCACTCAATAGAGTTCTACCAGCCTCAATCAATATTCTATTCTTCCTTTCAACAATACAATTTTGCTGTGGTGTTCTAGGTGAGGAGAACTCTTGAAAAATCCCAAATTCTTCACACAGTCTTGTTATACTTTCAGATTGAAATTCAGTACCATGGTCACTTATGATTTTGACCACTGTACTGTCCAGTTCATTCTGAATTTGTTTGACAAAACTATGTAAAACACTTGGGGTTTCTGATTTTTGTCTCAGAAAGAACACCCAGGAATATCTAGAATAGTCATCTACCACCACAAAAGTGTAGACCTTCCTACCTAGACTATGAACTGGCATAGGACCAAAAAGATTCATATGTAAGAGGTATAGACACCTCACTGAATCCTTGTTTTCAAGGTTATGAAAGGAAAATTTTGTTTGCTTGCCCTTTTGACAAGCTGAACATATCCCTTCTTTTATACACTTAACTTGAGGACCATTTCTCACTAACTCTTTGCTAAAGAGTTGGCCAATTATTTTGTAGTTAAGATAGGCCAGCCTCTTGTGCCATTTGACATAATGAGAGGCTCTCTCATCAACTACAAGACAAATAGGAGAACCTTTGTTCTCACACTCAAAATTAAGACAGTACACATTCCTTTTTCTGTATCCTTTCAAAATGACCTTTTGATCATTTGACCTTTTGATATGACATCCATTCTTAACAAATGAAATGTCATATCCTAAATCACTCAGCTGACTTATGCTTATAAGGTTGTGTTTCAAACCCTTCACATAGGCCACTTGAGTGATAGTAATCTGGTTACTAGAGATGTTACCAAACCCTTTGATGATTCCTTTTTCAGAGCCACCAAAGATTACTTTAGGCCCATTTATGATAGGCAAGTACTCCTTCAGTAATCCCTTTATTCCAGTCATGTGCCTGGAACATCCACTGTCCAAGTACCATATAGGGGTATGGTGACTTGGACCTACCTGCAATAAAGAATTACCTCTCCTTAGAATCCAAGTAAGTCTTGGGTCCTTGGTTCAAGTTAGTTTCATACTTACCAAACTTACCTGCAGCTCTTTTAACAGGTAGACTGTTGTTCTTCCTGACACTAGTATTATGCCAGCAATCTATGGCATAATGACCTGTCTTGGCACAGCACCAACATTCATACTTATTGTATCTATTTTTAAATACATTCTTGATTGTCTGATTGACAGCAAATCTCTTGTATTGTGCTGGTACTGCTGCAGCTACACCCACTGGTTTCTCACAAACATGAGGTTTATGAACATGGGCTATCTTATTAACATAAGCACCCTTGCCATTCAGAACTTCAGTCTTACTATGACCATGAGTATTCTCAAGGTCATACTTGTTAGAAGGCACTTGTACCTTTCTAAAAACTATAGGGACTTTAAAATTCAGTGGCTGGACTGAGGCTTTGCCATTTCTCTTGAATTGGATAGCTCTGGTGTTACCCTTAAAGCCTATTTCAGCCTTACCCTTTTGAGCCACAAACTCATCTATTAAGGGTAAAACTGATTTTGGCTTGGAATAACTAGCCTCCAAATCTTTCTCCTTTTGAAGTATGACTTCCAGACTTTTAATTAGATCATTTTTGTATGTGATTGTGCTCATCTGAATAATAGTTATAGTTTTTAGTTTGGCAATCTCATTCAGTTTTTGATCCAACTCTTTCTCTAAGTCAGATGCAGCCATCTTAAGATCTGCAATTTCCTTAGCCTGAGTTTTGGCCAGGTTCTTGCTTTTCTTTAGTGCCTGCAACAAGTCCCCATATTCATCTATCAGCTGATGATTATCACCTTCAGATTCAGACCCATCCACATCACTTGATGAAGATGTAGCTGACTCTGTACAAGTACTACAATCTGAATTTCTAGAAATACATTGTACCTTACTAGGACCTGGCTGATCCTGGCACTTGTCTTCTTTTGATACATCCATCAGTCCCATACACTTATGGTCTTCTTCTTCATAGATGGAGTTTAACAATTGCATAAACTCATCTTCTTCATCAGCTGCATAAAGATCAATATATACCTCAGCTTCAGATTCAGACTCTGAAGTTGATTGGTCTGTAAAGCTTTTCTCCTTCTTAGCAACAAAGGATTTCTCCTTCTTGCTCTTTTGTTGAGTCTTCCTTTTATCAGCAGACTCCTTTCTTTTGTCTGGACACTCAGCCACAACATGTCCAGACTTATTACAGCAGTAGCAAACAATCTTTGATGTTGTAGATTTGTTAGGCTTAGACCTTATCCTGTCCTTCCTTGATGACATTCTCTTTTGATAATAGTCATCAACTGGCTGTGATGTTGAGGGCCTAGATTTCCACTGCTTCTTCTTCAATAATCTCTGAAACTGCCTTGTAAAGGCAGCAAAATCTGCATCTGAATCACTGTTATCTGAATTTTGGTTGTCTGAATTATCTAGGTAATTTCAGCAACTTCCCTAGGAGGTGATGAAGACATCCTCCTATTCTTTCTAGTGGCTTCAACCTTGAAGGCCACAGACTTTTCTTTATGCTCCCCTTTAGCATTTCTTTCCTCCTCTTTTCTAGTCATTAGTTGCATTTCATAAGACAACAACTTTCCAAATAAAGTTGAATGAGAAATATCTGCAAGTTTGGCCACTTCCCTAATGGCACAAATCTTGGTGTCCCAATCCTTTGTCAAGGATCTTAGGAATTTATCATTCAGTTCATATGTACTGAAGACCCTTCCATAAGACATCAGTTCATTTACAATTCTATAGAACTTCTTATAGCACTCAGATATGCTATTTGACTTCCCTTGTTTGAAGCTTTCATACTCCTGATTTAGTATAGACTTTCTATCTTGTCGAACTTCTTCAGAACCCTCCATGTAGACTATCAAGGTGTCCCACATTTCCTTAGAGGTCTTGCAGTGAATCAAATTCTGAAAGGTTGAATCATCTATGACACTTACTATGATGTTCTGAGCTCTTTTATCCATTGTTGCCAAGATGATCTCATCCTTAGTCATCTCAGAGAAATCTTTGGGAGTTCTTTGATTTGCATCTAGAAAAGACACATTCATTGGAATATAAGGAACTTCTTTTACTGTATAGATCCTTAGGTCAGAAGCCTCCATAAACAACCTAACCCTTTCTTTCCATATACCAAATATCTCCTTCCTGCAGATGGGTAGTTTCATAGAACCTAGTTCCTTGTGATTTTCTACAGAACCCATTTTCTTGATTCTTGATTCTGCCTTAGGGATCTAACTCAGACTGTTAAGTCCTTCTTTGAGTAACCTCCCTCTGATATCACTTGATAGATTTAACTTCAAGACAACCTAAACACCTAGAGGGGGGGTGTGAATAGATTCTTTTCCTTGTTTTAAACTAAGGCAGAATATATCTTCAATTCTTTAATATAAATCTCAAATCTCTACAGCTAACACAACATATACAATCACAGAATCTAAAATAACACAAGCATCACAGATTGCACATAGGTTTATAGTGGTTCCCCAAGGTCTGGGTACATCCACTTTCCCCCTTCACCTATCTAGCAGTGTGCTAGATTCGGCCTAACTTCTTCCTTCTTCTAAGATTCACAGATCTTACAGCTCAGAACCCTGAAAGGTTCCTACAACTCAGAACCCTATAAGGTTCCTACAACTCAGGCTAACAGCCCTACCTCAGCCTTGCCACAATGCCTAAAACTCAGAGAACAAATTCTCCTACACTCAGGCTCAATCAGCCTTACCACTCAGAGATCAAAATCTTATACACCCAGCCTTTATAATACAGGCTTGCAACTCAGATCTTTGAAAAGATCCTACAGAATTTGATAAGTAATTTGATGGACTCTTACTCTTGTTGAGAGAGAAAGGATAAGAGAGTTCTTGATCAGCTTCTTGATGAGACTGATGACTGAAATCAACCTGTTCTTAGCTTTCTTTAAAGCTTCTTGAATCTGAACTTAGTAGGGTTGATTTCCTTTGAAGTTGACTGACTGACAGCTTCCTTCTTGGATTCCAGATATGGATTTGGATCTACTTAGCAGATTAGTTCAGGATCTACTTCTTAAGAGACTTGTGATTGTCTCCTTCTTGACGTCAAAACAGCTGGAGCTCTCTCCCCAAATCTTCTGAAGTTCCTTCTGAATTCAGAATGAATTCACCTTAGACAAAATCTGAGTGGATTATCACTTCAGATTGTCTTCTTAGATCTTCTTACGAAGATCTTCTTCTATGTGACTTGCACTTTCTTGATCAACGATCAATCTCTCAATAGTTGTGTTAGTTGTGTGTGTATGATCTGTTGTTTCTTTTTCTTCTTCTGAATCCATCTATATATATAGACTTCATCCATGGTAACTGGCTGATCCGATTTCTAACTAACTTCTGACAAGTCTGACAGCTTCATTAAAGTTGTTGAAATGCACAGCTGTCAAGTCCCCAGTCAGCTCTTGAACCTTTGTCTCTGTCAGCAAAGCGCCGAGATTGATTGTCATTATTAGTCGAGACAAACTGTCAATATGTGTTGACACATGTGACTTAAGTGTCGGCACAGACTTTAGTGGAGTCGATATAGCTGCCTTGATGTCGACACTGCTTCTTGACACTGCATCTTGAGAATGTGTCGACATAGAGTATTTGTGTCGACATAAACACTTCTTCACTCCACAGCAATCAACTTTGTTGAAACTCTGCTGTGTGTCGACACAAGTCCTGTGTGTCGACACAGTTGATGTAGACTAAGAATTCTGTGTGTCGACACAGCCTCCCGGTGTCGATACAGTTGATGTCGACTAACTATTCTGGGTGTCGACACAGCTGCTTCAAGTGTCGACACAGCTTTTCCAAGTGTCGACACAGACTTCCTTTAGTGTCGACACATGGACTTAGAAACGTTTCTTCTGCATTTTAGCCAATACTTAACCTGCACATATAAACTCAAAATACCATCAAATACACCTTGATGTATATCATTGAGCTAAGTGAGGCTTCTCCAAATCAGGTACACATTTTCTAATGTACCAAACAACCACCACCAGAGAGGAAGGAAAGATCGCTATGGGAGGCCGCTAGACCACCCGGTCTCCAAGCCACCAGAGGCAAACCGCTAGACCGCTCAGACTCCAAACAGCAATAGCATAGCAACCATACCGCTGAAGGAAAATTGCTAGACCGCGCGGTCTTCAATCCGCCACGACAGGCCGCCAGACCGCCCGGTCACCAACATCAACAATGTTTAAAGTGTGGAGAATCACTTATGGATCTATCCCCAATATGTCTTCTGGACTCCAAGCAAGGATATCTCTGTTCATTCAGAGGAAGGCCGCATACTCTTCCCTTTCTTTTGGTGTTATAAGAAGGGACCCAACCCGGATAGTCTGGGACAGGTCCCACCGAGAGAGGGTGATTTCTATGAGCCTTTCAATCGGAGATCCACGCTGAACTGAGGCCTTGTCACGAAGATTAAAGTTATCAATATTAAGAGTGATGGCCTTTGGGTAGCTGTATTCTGAACAGCATGTGTGGGCTGCCACTTGGTCTCCTCGAATGACACCTATCCTGCCTAGGGTTGGGAACCTCATGGCAAGATGTGGGATCGAAGGGATGTCCTCGAAAATTTCCTGGATAGGCCTTCAAAGTATTGCGATGTACGGAGAACTAAAATCCATGATCACAAACCGAATATATCGGGTTACTTGTTGTGTTGGATCACCAATTGTGATGGGAAGTGTGATTACTCTTAGGACTGGTACTGGTCAATTATCAATGCCATGGATTGAAACTGACGTAGGGCTCAGGTGTCCTCCCATAAGATTGATCTTCTATAGGATGGAGTAGAACATGATGTCAACGATGTTGTTCACCAGGACTCTTTTTATCCAGAAGCAAGGGTCTTCCATCTCACCACTGATCACTGGAAGGTCTTGATGAGGGGCATGCATCCCCCTCAGGTCCTCCTCCTCGAACATGATAGTAGAGTATTGATGAGATTTTTTTACTTTTATGGCCATGCTCGACGGTAGAGGGTGTCTTGGTCGCTAGATTAGGGGATCCTATGAATGTCTAGATGCCCTGCATTTTCTCGAAAACATGAGCAACTGCTCCTTGAACATTTAAAAATTTCTAGTTGGTGTTCCCACAAACAGAGCCAAACTGTTGTTGTCCGCTCTAAGCTTCTGGTATACCAAGCCTCTTGAACCATCTTGGCCCGCAGAGCGGTGAAGCATGCAAACAGTCAAAGGTTCCCTAACTTGTGCAATAAAGATTTGATTACTTGGAAAACCCGCAATTGAGGTTAAAACACATATGTTCGATTCACTGCCGACCCAACTTCCACTAATCTAGAGTTTGTTACAAAATGTTCAAATGAAGGAGAGGGTGGCAGGCCGCTCCTCGTTTCACTCTAAGGGACGAGATATTTAAGGAAAGCTCTGAGAGACACGGGATCTTCGCGCTCTTCAGGGAATCTTGCTCTTTACACCTCTGAGGGGACTGACCAGATCGGTTGTATTCTTCCTAGGCCAATTATGGTAGCGGCTTGAGGCTTAATCATTCACTTTTGCACATTGCTAACAATATGGGACTTGGTTGACGACTGAGAGTTTGTATGCTTCTAAACTCTCGACTTGCTTTTGGAAAAACTTCGTCTGCCTAGACAGTGTTTAGCTAAGATCCTTGTAGGCGGATGACCTGTACATGGAGAGAGAGAGAGTAGAGAGAGAAAGAGAGGAAAACATCCGGAGTTAGCGAATCATAAAAGGGATCCCACTGAAGTAGAAAGTGGTCTATTTATAGACTTTTATGGGGTGGTCCGATAATTTCGCCCAGTAATTACCAGACGGACCAATAGAAATGCTCAGATCTGAGCACACGGATCGCCACTTTTAGAGAAGAGATAATCCCGCCCCTGGGCAAGAAAAAAGCCCCGCAGGGGGACCGGTAAACCGAGGCCAGCGGCCAAGGCAGTGGCTGCCCCTATCCCCCACAACAAGCGGTCGGGAGGGGGGCGACAAGCCTTGGTAGTGTCAGGCAAGGCTAGCCCTTGACCTGTACGGCCAAGGGTTGGCAGCCCGCATCAAGGGCGGCCTCAGACGAGGCCTCCCGGGGACCAACCGGGGGCCGCGGCCCGCATGGGTCTGCAGTCGAGTCCTCCTGCGCTGGGGCCGCCATGGGGTGGCCGCCCCCTTGGCAGGCGTCGTGGCCGAGACTCCCCACACTGGGGTGGCCGAGGCTGGTGGTCGAGGCTCTGGCCACACCTAGCCCCCACGACGAGTGCTCGAAATTGGGTGGTCGGCCTTGGAGGGGCCAACCAAGGCCGAACCTTGGCATTGGTTGCCAAGGGTTGTCTACTTTTACGGCGGCCTCGGGCAAGGCCGTCTACGACCAACTGGGGGCCACGACCCGCATGGGGTCTGTGATCGAGGACTTCTGCGTCAGGGCAGCCACAGAGCCCTTGGTGGGAGTCGTGACCGAGACTCCCCCCACCGGGGCATCCACCATCTTTTTGTGGGTTGCGGCCGAGGATGCCTGCGATGGGGCGACCGAGGGGTGGCTGCCCCTTTATGGGTGGCAACAGACGGCCGGCCCCTTGCGAGGATCGCGGATGAGGCTGCCTGCGATGGGGCGGCCAAGGGGTGGCCTCCCCTTCGCGGATGGCCTAGGGCGGCTGGCCCCTTACAGGGCGGTCGTGGCCGAGACCGACCTCGAGGTGGTTGGCCTTGGCTAAACTAGTTGTGTCCGTGATCGGCTGCGGTCGAGGCCGCCCCTCTCCGAGCGGTGGAAGTTGGGAGACTGTCACACATGATCGCGGTGGTTGGGATCCTGTGCGCGGTAGTTATTGCGCAGATTGGGTGCACAGATTATGTGTGTGATTGTTTGTGCACGTAACTCCCCACAATGCAAGTGGGGAAAGTGGAAAACCTCTACTTGTAGCCCATCTTTCAATATAAATTGGGGCCAACCCCATCAATTATTTTTAAAATATTTTTTTATGTTTAAATTGGATCTTAAAATAATTGTAAAACAAGTTTAATTAATATTTTGTTATTGTTTTTAATAACAAATAATTATGTTTTTTATAAAATCCATTATAGAAAGGTTACCCGTACCGTTCTCCATTTACGGTACCCATATGTAAAAAATTTCCATTTAGTAGGGTGATGAGTCTAATTAATATAGGGGTTTTCAGACTCATCTGTGTTAGTTTTCACGCACTTGCATTTCACATTTGATGCATAATTGCTTATATTTCACTTGATCTGTATTGTACATAAAGTTAACTTTCGACCCGTTGTAGTGAACAATTGTGCTCTATTTTGTTGGGGGTAAGTACATGATGCTCTCCATTGTGTTTTTAGGATTCATTTTGTAGTTTTGGACAGACTGGGGTGTGCCCAATTCAATTTTGGAATTCTAGCGAATCGTGCGGTCGTGTGTTTTTCGTTCGTGCACGAGCGTTTTGCCTGTGTGTGCCATTTGTGCTGAAATTTTGGGTTTTGCCTCCCCCCATGCGAATTGATCACGCACGATTGATTGCAACTGTGCGAGAACAAATCGCACGAGCAACTTGCTTTGCCTAAATTTATATGTTTTTATTGGTCGTGCATTTCCTTTACGCTTGGTTGGATTCAACCATTCGAGAAGAAAATTGCACAGGCTTGGGTTTGTCCCGAAAAATATGTGTTCTGTCTCTACTCATGTGTTTCTGTTCACGCACGGTTGTTTCAACCATGCATGAAGAGAAATCGCACGGGCAGACCCTTGGCCTAGAGTGAAAGAATTATCATAAATATTGCACGGTTTGATCACACAACCGCGCGTGACAAATTTTCTGACAAACTTGTATTTAAGCATAGATTTTTGGCCTATTATTAATTCCACTTCCTGTTTTGTGCTCAGAGCTCCAAAGTTGCCCCTTTTTGCCGCTCCACTGTCTCCTACCATCGGGAGATGCTGCGTCCTCAAACCTCTTGCAAATCTTAAGGTAGGACATCCTCTTGGCCCCCTCCATCATTCACTTGCTTCCAAGCTCCATTTCAAAGGATTTTTCGCTACACTCTTGGAGTTCTTCGGTGAGACCGTGGCTGAAGGCAATTCACGAAGAAGTCGGGCTCATTGGAAGGAGGTGACAACCCTTCTCTACCCCGGACGGCAGTTGAAGACCGAGCTCGGACAAGGATTGATAACCCATTGATTTCGGCGACGACCCTTCAACGAGTGTTCATGCTTTGGTTGTATTCTCACCCCTCTTTGTTGTAGAAATTAACTTCTTGAATATACAGATGATGTTTGCTAAAACCTAATTTGCTTTAATGATATTTTTCATGTCTATGTGAAAAGCCTTATGATTTATGCGAGTGAGGAGTGCCACTGTCTCATCTTTTCTATCCCACAATCGTGAGTGTGGCCGGACTAGAAATTGCTAGTATCATGCATTTCAAAGAGGTGCTCTCGACCCTCAATTTCCGCTAGTGCTAACCATTCCCACTACGTGCCTTCTCGCCCATCCGCCTACCGACACAGTGCATAGCAGCCTGCATAGCCTCCATCTGCCAAGCGAAGCGGTGATTACAACCCACACTAGTTTAATTTGTTGTGTTTTTACTTTTACAAATCCAAACCAAAGCCCCTTTTTTAGTTTTAAATCTTTATAATTGATTTTCAAAACAATAGAATTACTACCCATTTTGCGTTCCTTGTGAGATCGATACTTGAGGAACTCTCCCATTTTATATTACTTGTGTGACCAGTACATTTGTCGTCAAGCGCATCAAGTTTTTGACGCCGTCAACGGGGAATGCAGTTGGTGTCGTGAATATATTGATTGGAAAATCTTTTGCAAAGATTGCTAATCTTTTTCTTTTTATTTATTTATTTCCTGTTTCTTTGTTAAAAGTATAGGTTATGTTAGCTTTCTTTTGTCGGGTGTAGTATTTTGCACAACAGTGTTTTTATTGTGAATATGGCTCTCTTCATTCACTGTTGGCAGAATTCAATATCTGTTGTCATTGGTGTGGAGATGTCGCCCACGCTAGTGATAGATGCCCAACGGAAGATAGTAGCCCTAGTTCACGAGGCTCAGTGTATAGGGCACCTGCATTGTACGGTACTTCATACACTATGCCGAAGTCCCATGCTTATTCTTCTGCACTGCACCGTCTGTTTTGGAATTCTCCTACGGCCCCATTTAGACCGAAGAAGAATACAAAATAATGACTGTTTTGTCGTAGTACAGATCGCGTCTTAAAGGATTATACTGATTATATTCTCTAGTTGGACGAGGATGATGAGCTGGATATCCAGATCGCTTTGACTCATCTCTCAGACGTCACGCCTTCTACCTCTGGTTATGTGTCAGTGTCATATTCATGTTTTGAAGGGAATGATATGATATGCCCACCAGAGTTGTGGTTAATCTATGTTCTGTCAAGGCTGCACCTATCTCCCCTGTTCATATATCACCCTTTGTGGATTTGATTCTTTATGAGGAATCTGTGCTCGATTTTTCTCTGAGCACCATTTCTTCCCCTCCTGTGAAGATTACTATTTTTATAGTATTGTTGAGGATGTCTTATAAGATGACGTAGGTACCTGCAGTGTCGTGCCCACTCCTTTCGAGGAAGACGCTCTTCAAGGTGCGGAGGTGATTGCTTCAACACCGTCTGAGAGGAAGTCAGAGTTGTAGAGGAGTCCACTTGTGCAACCCCATCTTTGTCAAATCCGGAAACCACAGCTCAACTGTACAAGGAGTTTGGATCGGAGGTGTAGCTAGATTTTACTTCTCCCGAGCCGGTGGCTTGGCCGAGGACTTAGAGTTTGGAGACTTATTCACCAGAAGAACCTTAAACAAACCACAAGTTGCAGCGAGGAGGTCCCGCTACACACTAGAAAGATCTTAGATTACTTCACGTCCCAATCTAATACTAGTCTGGACACCTCTGGAGGGCCACAAGAGCTCCCAACCACCCACCTGAAAACCACGGTGAATGATGTGTTGAAGCTCTTGACAACCAAAGCTTGCTAAGGGGGAGAAATACCAAGAAGAAGTCCTCTCCAAAGGTGCCCTTGGGGGCCTATTTATAGTTTTCTGAGAATGCTCTGCCAACAGCAAAACTCCGCCTTTTGGTTATACGAAACTCAACCCAAAGTGCTCTGCCAACAATGAAACTCAGCTGTTTGGAAGGGATATTAGCAGGCCAAAATGAGCTTATCAAAAAATGCAGATCACTCCTCTTGACAGGCGAGTCGAGCTGACCTAGCCCTCTTGCACAGGCGGCATGTGCGAGGCTGAACAAGGCACTCGCAACTTGGCCCAACGGCGAGTGCTCGATAGAATTAGGCACTCACCACTCACCTCCCAAATATGGGTGAGTGGGAGCCCGCCTGCTCCACTCGCTGAAGGCCCCTCATCAGGCGGGTAGCAGAAGCTTGGTGAAGTTGGGAACTCAACTCTCCCCACTGGCCTCAGGAAGGTTCGGACCACTCGACAAATGCGGGGTTGCACACAACTTTTGTTATCACCAACCCTTGCGATGTCCTTGATGATGTCGTCAATCCTCTCTTACTACATCATATCCAGAGTGATACTGGGATCACTCCTCTCTTACTACATCATATCCAGAGTGATACTGGGATCACTCCCACAGATGAGCCCATTTTATGTTATTATGCTAATTTATTCCTTGATCCTCTTCTCGTCTCCTCCATTGCAGAGTTCTATGTTGGATCTGGTTCAAGATGTGGTCATGCTTAGTGTGCTCAATGCATGATATGAACCAACTGTGTGAGGAGACGGACACAGAGAGTTTAGTGTATTATCTACTGATTCCTCATTCTAAGTGTATGTATTATTATACAGGTATGGGGGTAACAATTCTGTCTCCATATCGATACCTGTTGCCGAAACGGATAATAGAACAACTTCATGCTCACCTTAGTTTTCATAGTCATATCAGTTAACACATTTTTACTACTAAATAAGTCGTGATGGGATGACAATAAACCCCAGTACTTATCTAGGAGTAGGAGTAATGTTAATTAATTATAAAAATTTCATCAAATTATAGCTGGCTTAATTGTGCTAGCTTGTTGAATTTCAGTTGTTGAAAAACAATCTTTGGGGCGTCGCGTGCCCGGTGAAGAACTCAGCTGATCAATTGGTGCGTCTTGCCATTTTGTAGCTCAAAAATTTCTTCGTTGTATTTGTGAGCTGGTGCGTTCCTGAGAATTTTGCAAATCGCACGGGCGGGGGCCGTGCTTTCACAAAATTACACGGTTGTGCGTTTTTTATTTTATTAGGCTAGCCATTTCGCGAACAGTCGCACGCTGCCCTATTCTCTCTCAATCGACCTCCAAACTCTCAAGATCATCATCTCATTCCATTCTCTATCCCCTCCTATGGTCTGAATGGCTCCAAAGAAGTCAATAAGGCGTGCTTTGGGGATCGCCTCTTCTTCGCGCGTGGTGCCATCCACCGACATAATGCTCCAATTTCACCTACCAAATCATATTGAAAGGTATAGTAAGCTTTGCAATAAGAGCTTCTTGGATTATAGAGTTGTTCGAGAGTCCACCCTCTATGATGTTGGCCTCGCCGAGGCGCTGAGGGAAGTGTTTGAAGTTATACTCATAATAAGCTTTGTAATAAGAGCCTTTAACGAAGGTTGCTGGGGGCCAAGAGACCAGCTGACCATGTTGATGACTTATTGATTGATTTGGATGGTGTCATTCGTAGAGAATTGGCGATACAAGGTTGGTGAAGTTGGGTCAGAGGGAGTCGGGCCTCTTCTGAGGCTGCGGATGCTGCTTCCTCCTCTGGTTCTTTAGTCCCCATTGTCCCAGCGCCAGTTTCTTTAGGGCCGATGGGTGCAGCTTCTCCTCCTCGACAAGCTGCATCGTGATGGAGCTTCGAGCAGTAGTACCCTGATTTCTACGTGAGCCATGTTGAGTTGCAGAGAGCTATTTTTGAGCAACGTGATATGTTGGCATACATTTGCCAAAGGCTTGGTTTGGAGGCCTCATCCGACATTCTGCCCCGCATGTCGACTTCTAGAGCCTGTCAGTCCCGTCATACTCCTCCGCTGTCTCCTCCACCGACGCCATAGGATTGCTTGTTAGGATATTTGGTTTATATGTCCGCGCGTGTCTGGACCGACTCGGAACGACCCATGGGTTTCGTGTCACTAGAGTGTAACGGCTCTGCGCTGGAGATACTATATAAGGCCATTCCACATCTGAAGAGCCTTAGTGGACTATCTTGAGCAGAGCCTCAACATTCTCAAGATACATTTTAGGGTTCCGCTCGTTCTCCCAGCTGCTCGTTCGGTCTTTTGCTCTCGCTGTTCCCGAGCGCCGCTCGTCTCTTCGTCGTTGTCGTCAAGGATCGGAAGAGAGGGAAAGTTCGTGTGTTTCTCTTTCAGCGCCGCCCAGGATCGCGAGAAGAAGAAAAATAAAATCGCGAGATATTTCTCCTTTCGCAAGTCGCTGCAGGTTAGCCGATCGCGAGAAGAAGACGATCTAGATCGGAGATCCGGGCCGCTGGTGATCCAGATCCAGATCTAGCGTTGTCGTCGGTGGATTTTTCACCTGCAGACTCCTGTGGCTGATTTTCTCGCCACCGCCTGAAAAAAAGAGATCCTGTGGCTGATTTTCTTGCTGCTGATCTAGATCTACCCCTTTGTCTTTGTGTTGATTGCTGAAAAAGGGATTCTTAATCTCCGATCCAGATCAGATCTAGTGAAGGAGGGCATCCTAGATAGAAATCAGAAATAATTGGATATCTCCCGATCAGATCTGATTGGTGCCATCTAGAGGAGGAAAGTTCAGATCTGGCCGCCGCTTCTTAGATCCGGCAGCCTCCGTGCAGATCCTGCGTCTTGCCCTACTGGTTTAGGAAAGGGCTGCTTCAGTTTCATATTGCTAGTCACTGTGATTTCTTGGGTCTTTGCCGCCTCTATTTTCCAGATCTGCTGTTCTATTTTGTCTTCCTTGCCGATTGGAAGGGAAGAGTTTCACTGTGTATTTATTTCCTTAAATCTGCATTTATTGGAATTTTCTGGATCAGAAGTTTCTGTTCTGGAAGGAAGAAATCTGGAATAGAGGGGGCATCGATCAGTCAAACTTCCGACTGTGGTTAGTTCAAGAGGAGATATCATCTCCTTGGTGCCTTTTGGAGAACAACAAATTATTTCTCTGGATTGGATCCGAATATCTTTTGACGTCTTCACACGGCTCAGGTGACCGCATTCTAGATTTTTTTTAATTTGTGTTTTAAATCTACGGAAATGTCGAAGAAAAGCGCGCTCGACACCATTAAACTGCAATCGTTCGACGCCTCCGATTTCCTCAGTTGGAAAATACAAGTCCAACTCGGGATGAAGGAACGCGAGATCTTTTATACTGTTCAGAGTGACTTCGCTTCTACCGTCGAGGACGTGGACGAGTACCAGTGGAACAAGGATGAGGATTTCTGCAGGGATTACCTGTTGAATTCCCTGAATCCCCGTCTAGCGTTAACCTACCACGCCTACAAAACTGCAAAAGAAATTTGGGATCGACTGAACGCGCACTTTCAGAAGGAGGAAGGATTGTCCAAGTCGCTCATTGGAGAGAAGTTCTTCAACTTCAGATTCAAGGCGAACGTGTCTATCACTTCTCAACTCTTGGAGCTGGTCAACCTGCGTCAGAAGCTGGATGATGATCATTCGAAGATGGACGATAGCCTCTTTATGTACATGATTCTGAGTAAGCTGCCTCCTGAGTGGCTCTTTTTCAAGACCGAGATGCATCGACTGAAAGAGAAGATCAGTCTGGACGAACTCAAAAGGTTCATCCATATTGAGGACCAAAACATTGCTGTGAAAAGCATGGAGCAGGTTGCGCAGCCCTCACAGGCTGTCAACTTCGTTTCACGTCCTAGTAAGTCTTCTCGGAAGCCCCCGACACCTAAGGGTGATATCCATGCACCGTTGGCGGTCAAAAAGCCTTCTCTCAAAAGGAAGAAGGGCAAGTGCCACAACTGTGGTAAATGGGGTCATTGGGCCGCTGAATGCAAGGGTCCAAAAAGACAAAAAAAGGAAGCCCCACAAAATGTGGCGAACATGGTGGTCGATAACTCTGATTCCAAGTCCTTCGTGGCTATGATTGGGAGTAGTCACCGCAGTGCGTCGTCTGAGTGGTGGCTGGACAGTGGTGCTACCTGTCACGTCACAAATGATAGGGGTCTTCTCTCGAAGGTTACAACAGTCAAGGATAGAGTCGAGAACTGCAATGGAGGAGCGACAGATGTTTCCCATGCTGGGACTGCAGAGCTAGTCCTCTCTTCAGGTAAAACTTTAATTTTACAACATGTTAAAGTAGTTCCTAATTTAACCAAGAATTTGATTTCTATGAGCTTGCTTGATAAAGCTGGAATGTCTTTCACAACCATGAACGGTAGAATGACTTTATCTGTCAATTCTCACTACTTTGGTTGCGCTTATCTGATCAATGGTATGTATAGACTTAGCCTAGATAATGATTGCATAAACCAAGTGAGTTCCTCTCTGATAGATCCAAAGTTATTACATAATAGACTTGGACATATTCACTATAAGAAAATGCTAGATTTAGCTAAAAGTCAAAACATCCATTAGATCTGTCTATTCGATTTGATAGGTGTGAGGTTTGTGCCCAGACTAAGATCACTAGAAACCCTTTCAAGACCGTTTCTAGGAGCACACAACTTCTGGAGTTGATACATTCCGACCTCTGTGATTTCCGTAGTCACGCCACAAGAGGGGGAAGGAAATATCTAATTACATTCATCGACGATTTTTCCAGATATTGTCATGTTTACCTATTGAAATCGAAAGATGAGACATTTGAGACCTTCAAGATTTTCAAATCTCGGGTAGAAAATCAATTAAACCTAAAGATTAAGAGATTTAGAAGTGATCGAGGAGGAGAGTACACTGCAACAGGGTTTAGGGACTTTTGTGCCTCTGAGGGCATAATCCTAGAAACCACAGCTCCTTACTCACCCCAATCAAACGGCCTCGCTAAGCGTAAGAATAGGACTTTAACAGAGATGTTGAATTCTATGCTTCTCACAGCTGGCATGCCTAATTCCTTTTGGGGCGAAGCAGTTCTAACTGCAAATCACATTCTAAATAGAGTGCCTCATTCAAAGCTCAACTCTACTCCGTATGAGTTGTGGCACGGGCATCCCTGTAGATATGACACTCTAAAGACTTGGGGCTGTATTGCTTATGTGAGAATACAAGACCTTAAGAGACCTAAGGTGGGACCTAGAACAATGACCTGCGTTTATCTAGGTAGTGCAGAAGATAGTGCAGCTGACCGGTTTCTGGATCTATCCACTAATTCAGTGATAGAGTCTAGAGATGCTATTTTCTTTGAACATAAATTTATCAAAGATCATGGCTTGACCGTCTCCGGGTCTACTGACATGGTTTCAGAATCTACTGTAGAACCTGAAGCTGGCCCCTCTAACACTGCTCCCCAACCTATAGAGGTGGAACCTGTTCCTCTTAGAGTATCTACAAGAGATAGAATCCCTAAGGATTTTGGTGAGAATTTTGTCACCTACCACTTAGAGGATGATCCATTTTCCTATCACGAAGCAATGCGATCTAGAGATGCGTTAATGTGGGCAGAAGCCATCGATGATGAGATGAACTCGCTGCTACAAAACAACACTTGGCTTCTAGTTGACCTGCCGAAAGGAGCTAAAGTCCTAGGATGCAAATGGGTACTAAAGAAGAAGTTGCATAGTGATGGGTCTATAGCCAGATATAAAGCACGTCTAGTAGCTAAGGGTTATAAACAATAGGGGGGAATTGACTACTTTGACGTCTATTCACCTGTATGCCACCTATCCACTATTAGGATACTTCTTGCCTTAGCTTCTATCGAGAACTTTATAGTTCATCAGATGGATGTAAAGACAGCCTTCTTAAATGGAGAGCTTGATGAGGAGATCTACATGGCACAACCTGAAGGTTATGTACATAAGGATCTAAGAGATAAAGTGTGCAAACTCGATAAATCGATCTATGGTCTTAAAAAAGCACCTAAGATGTGGCACATTAAATTTGATCAAGTGGTAAAGAGCGTTGGATTTCAGTCCAGTCTCTCAGACAAGTGCCTCTACTACTGCTCGATGTCAAATCAAACAGTCATCATATGCCTATATGTGGATGACATGTTGATTCTGGGTTCAGACCTTGCCGCAGTGAGGGATACTAAATCCGCTCTCGCGAAAGCGTTTGATATGAAGGACCTTGGTCCTATAGATACCCTGTTAGGTATGAAAGTTAGAGTACACAATGGACGTGTCACTCTAAGTCAAGCTCATTACATTGAGCAGATTCTCACTACCTGGGGTTATAAAGATTATAGGCCTGTTGAAACACCAATTGATCCAAATGTCAAGTTGAGTCCGAATGAAGGGACCAGCGTTGATCAAGTAAAGTACTCGAAGATCATTGGTAGTCTCATGTATGCCACGAGTTGTACAAGACCAGACATTGCCTTCTCGGTTGGCATGCTGAGTCGCTTTACCAGTAGTCCAGGCAAAGAGCATTGAGATGCCTTAGATCGGCTGATGAGGTACCTGAAAGGTACTAAAGATCACGCTTTGTGCTACACTGGTTTCCCTCCTACTTTGGAAGGATACTCCGATGCCTCCTGGTGTTCAGAAGTTGGGAACAGCAAGTCCACCAGTGGATTTATTTTCACCTTGGGTGGCGCTGCAGTCACTTGGAAATCCAAAAGACAGACTTGTATAGCTTTGTTGTCTATGGAAGCCGAGTTGTTTGCCTTAGCTTCAGCTGGTGAAGAGGCAGATTGGATCAGGAATTTGATTCTAGACATTCCCTTGTCTAGACTTCAAGTCAATTCTTTGAGCCTGTATTGTGATAATCAAGCAGCAGTCCAAGTCGTGAAGAATATTCTTTTTAATACTAAGAGGCGACATGTACGACTGAGACATGCTCTACTGAATTATCTGAAAGAATAAGGCATTATCACTTTGATCGATGTGCGATCGAAGGATAATCAGGCTGATCCACTGACGAAAGGAATGCCTAAAGACCGATCAATCAAAACAGTGGGGGAAATGGGACTCAAGGCGTTTTAAGTTCAGCCTTAGTTTCAAGGTTAGGCGATTCAGTTCCGCCTTTGTCCAAATGTTTTGATTTTTCCACTTTCTTTGTCAAAGCAAGCGTGTTGTGCTCCGCTGATGTTCGGGGTTGCTGAGTACGAATCTGGTGAGTTGTTTCATTCCACATTTGATGTTAACAACTTCATCTGTTTCGTCTTCCTTATCTAGGAGGAGAGTGTTATTCCACACTTAATAACACGCTCTGACTAGGTTTGGCTCTTCTTCTGTTTATTGGTTCCATTCCACATTTGATGAGTTCCAATTAACTTTAGAAGAACAGTAACCGTGACATTCCACATAGGAACACAGATACAGCTGCGGTGTCCAGAAGTTTGGAAATCGTTTCTTTTGGAAATAGATAACAGATTCTGAGGTAGAACCTAAATACTCTACACACGTTTCCTCATACTGTACTACGTTCATATAAGTAGAACTAGATACTTGTACATTTTCCAAGGTTGAATTCATTCTGAATGAACTTCTCTGTTGGAAATTACAGGGGCTGCTGCCAATGGAGGAGCACTTGCAGGTTGGGATCCAGAGGAGGATGACCTGTTGGACGATGACGTCTAGAGTGTTTGTCTGGTTTCTTTTTCTTCTGCTTAGAGCACTGTTTAGCTCTCCTTTCTTTCACTTGTTTTGTTTGGACTTTCTTGCTCTTTAGTTGGTCATGAGACACTAGGTGTTCTAGTACCTGTGCTGTGATTGTACTTTTGACTTTGTTATGATGCTGCTAAGTTTTTCTATTTATTCTTATGCATGCATACAACTGCTTTGTTTAACGTCCAATATGTTTTGACAAGTGTGATTGACACGGTTATGTATTGAGTCGAATTCTGGTTGAACATTACACACACCACCCTCTTTTCCGACGTCGGTTTTCACCGCGGACATAAGAGGAGATTGTTAGGATATTTGGTTTATATGTCCGCGCGTGTCTGGACCGACTCGGAACGAACCATGGGTTTTGTGTCACTAGAGTGTAACGGCTCTACGCTGGAGATACTATATAAGGCCATTCCACATCTGATGAGCCTTAGTGGACTATCTTGAGCGGAGCCTCAACATTGCTCAACTATGCTCTTCCAGGGATCACTTCGTTAAGTTTTAGTTTCTTTTATTTTTATTGTTTTGCAGTTATTTTGTTGTATTAGACATTATTCTGCTGGGGCTTAAACCCCAGGGTGTGTTCCGTGTTGTGTACATCATCTTTTATTTCTATCTACTGTTCATTTCTATTTCTGTGATGTGGCTTGGAGCTTGTATAGTTTAGTTCTACGCTATTTTTTTAGATATCATATTTTGTGTTGCTTGGAGCTTTCTTTCTGCGGCTGGAGTGAATATTTGAATAATATATTAATGCAGTGACAATGATTTTGATTTATTGCAATCTTCTGGTATGCTCATTTTTGAGCATGGGTAACTTCTCCCCTTACTTCTAATTTTATTCTTATTGTGTTATCTTTTGGATTGCATTGCTTAGATTAAGTCCAAGGGAGAGCCGTTGTGTGTTATCCGTACACGTGCACAACTGCATATCATATTAGAATTACTTTTTATTTCTAGTTTTATAATTGTAGTAGCATATTCATTATACCACAACACCCAATTGAGCGAGCGCTTAGCGATTAGCGCATTATGAGTGTAACTCATTCTTTTTCTGTGATTGGGGAAATAGTTGTGCTGACTTAGGATTGTGGGACAGAGTAAAATGTTGACTCCTGTAATGCTGCTAGTCGAGTACTCACATCTCACGTAGAAATATGAGTATGATTAATTTTTCTTTATGCTTTTAGTTTATATTTTTTCTATTAGCATAAAATTTGTTTATTCTACTCAAAAATTAGTGAATCTGGCGTGAATCTGACGGTAGAGTAAGGGTGTGTGTAGATGGTCGTTAGCCTCATATTGCTCGTGTCTGGAGGACAGATTATCTTTATCAGTGGCTAAGAACTTGCCCAAAGTTATTCTTGAAGCATGGGTATATGGTAAGTTCAAGCGTGCGAGTGTGAAGTAGGCCATCATTTTGACCCGATTGAGCTTTTGTACTGATTCCTATCATCTATCCTCTTTATCCCATGTGTGCCTACCCCATCTTTTGATTCAACTCCACCATATCTAACCTAAGTCAAAAATTCAATCCTAGTCGCACACCCAATCCGAGCTATATTTGTATTTTTTTATTATGTTGATGGGGGTGGATGTGGTGATTGTTTTGAGAATGTGTGGATGAGATCCATTGAATATTTGCTGAAAAACAAAACCTTGAAAAGTAAAATGATAAGAAAAAGTGAAATGAGAAAAGTTAAATTGAAAATATTTATGAAAGTTTGTTTTGGGAGTAGGTGGTGCACACATTCATGTTGTCAAGTCCAAGTATAGGGGTGTGGTGCACCCATTTTTATCAATTATGCATGTTTATTGTTTTTGCATTAGCTCATTTGGGTTAGGTGTGCACCTGATCCCCATGTGATTCACGTGCAAACTGCCCAAAAATGCTGCCCTCAATCACACACCTTCGATCAGCCACCCGGTAGGCCACTCGTGGCCGCATGCAAGCCGCCGCAAGGCCCACGGCCTCCCGGCCAGCCACCGCTTGTAACATCCCCCTTACTTCTAGACCCCCTTGGGTTAGGGTTAGGACTTGAGTTGTGAGTAGAGGTCATGAGATGACCCTAGGTTAGCTTGAACCTAGGAAATTGCTATAAGCACCCTAAAAGTGCATAAGTCAACCTAGGTCAATTCACTTCAAATTGGACTAACCAACTCAAGTTGACCTCACCAATAGATCCATAACCCTAAGAGAAACCCAGGGGACCCAAAAGTCCTATCATAGGGTCACCAAATCGGGCAAATTGACCAAAGTATCCCTTTAGGTCAACATGGGTCAATCCTTCACCAACAATTCAATTGACCCCCCAAAATTAAATGACCTCACTACTAGTCTTAAAAAATCATAAGGTACCCAATTGACCCAAAAGTCCCATCAAGGTGGTCATCAATTTGAGAAATTTGACCGAAGTCAAAATTAGCCCTAAATTGGCCAAATTCACACATATTGGCTAAATTGACCCAATTAGGGCATCACCATGACCCAATAAACATAGGGTGGTGTCAAGGGACTCAAGACCAACTCATGAGACTAGTCAATCCATAAGTTGACCAAGTCAACACCTCAAGTCAACCAAGGTCAAATTGAGCGTAAAAGATAGGAATAAGGACTCAACCAATTTCTTATGTGCTAAGGCCTTGAACCAAGGCCCATAATACAACCCACTATGTTTATTAATTTAATTAATCTAATTATTGGGATTTAATTGCATTTAATGGGGGAATTTCCAATTTATGATGGAAAGAGAAGGGAGTTAATGGAGAGAGGCCATGAGCCACACCTTTCCTCTTTCCTAAGCCCATCGTTCATCTCCGCTGATGCTTGGGAGCAGAATCCAATCAATTATAGTCAGCCACCATTAAGGTGAGCCTCATTTTCCCTTGATCGACCACCCCCCCCTCTATGGCAAGTATTTAAACACCACGCCTTATGAAAGACTTAATTCAAGAGCCTAAACACCTAGAGGGGGGGTGAATAGGTTCTAATTTTTCCTTTAATATTTTAGGCAATTTAAACAGATCTTGCTTGGCACAAACAAAATAGAACACAACACAGAATATTCACAGCACAGAGAACACACGATTTATAGTGGTTCCCCAAGATATGGATACGTCCACTTTCCCCCTTCGCCTATCCAGTAGAGTACTCGATTCAGCCTAACTTCTTCCTCTTTCTCAGATCCAAAGATCCTACAACTCAGAACCAAAATGGTTCCTACACCTCAGACTTTTGCAAGTCCTACCTCAGATCCTTCCCATAATCCTACCTCAGGCCTCAGCCCTACCTAAACCCTTA
Source organism: Platanthera zijinensis (assembly GCA_039513925.1). Lineage (NCBI taxonomy): Eukaryota > Viridiplantae > Streptophyta > Magnoliopsida > Asparagales > Orchidaceae > Platanthera > Platanthera zijinensis. The sequence goes on from CM077096.1 coordinate 70,301,554, forward strand.
TTTCTAGGCTTACAACTCAGACTTCACAAGTCCTATAACTCAGGCTCACAGCCCTACCTCGGCCTTTATAATTATAGGCTTACAGCTCAGATCTACAACAGATCCTACATGAATTTGTGTAATAAAAGAGATACAAAAGATTTCACCAGATAGATCCCTCTATTGATGTTCTTCTTGATCAGTTCTTGATCTTCAGTCCCAACCAGACTTAGCCGTTTCAAAGCTTCTTGATAGAACAAAATAAGGTTGGACTGTACTTGATGTAAAAGTTGATCCACTGTCAGCTCCTTCCTTAAATTCTGAATGAGATCTGAATCTTCTCTGCAGATTGTTCTGGATCTGCCTTCTTTAAGGGTTTCCCCTTTTCTTGTTGTGAATTTTCTCTCTCGTAGTTGATAGCCTTCACTATGTGTTCTCTGTTTGTTGTTAAGGATCATCCCTTTATATAGAGATTCCTCATAGTTACTGGCTGATCCGGTTTATAACAACTTTCTGACAGTTCTGACAAAGGTGTCAGACCTGTTGGTAATGACAGTTGTCGACCCACCAGTCATGACAGTTGATTCCTTAGTGACTTAACAACTCAGCATGATCCATTCAGCAATCTGCTCCATAGGTGTCGACACAAGTAGACTAAGTGTCAACACAAGTCTTGATAATGTCGATATAGTACTTCATGTGTTGACATAGTCATTCTTCTGCTTCTCGACACATCTTCTATTTGTATGTGTCGACACAAGTCCAGTGTGTCGACACAACTGCTCCTGGTCTCGACATAACTACTGCAGACAGATGGAATTGAGTGTATGTCCAGCTGTCGACACAAGTCTTCAGACCCAGTATAACTATTGCCGTAAAATGGCGTTGAGTGTGTGTCTAACTGTTGCTGTAAGACGGCGTTGAGTGTGTGTCTAGCTGTCGACACACACCTTCTTCAGGTGTCGACACAATTCCTGAGTGTCGACACATGCCTTTCTTCTGGTGTCGACATAACTCCTAAGTGTTGACACAGCCTCTTCTTTAGATGTCGACACAATTCCTGCCTTAGGTGTCGACACAATTCTGGGTGTCGACACAACTACTTCTTTAGGTGTCGACACAGCCTCTGCTTTAGGTGTCGACACAATTCCTGCCTTAGGTATCGACACAATTCTGGGTGTCGACACAACTACTTCTTTAGGTGTCGACACAATGCCTGAGTGTCGACACAACTTTGCTTCTAGTGTCGACACTTGTACTTAGAATATTTTTCTTCCACTTCTTAAACCTGCACAAGGAAAATAAAATCATCCATCAAATACATATTGATGTATATCATTGACTAAGATGAGGCTTCTCCAAATCTGGTACATATTTCCAGTATACCCAACAATCTCCCCCTATTTGGAGAAGTCATAACCCTTAGTCAAAGATATACACCTCTAATGACAAAACACATAAGACATAGATGTACATACATTCCAGTGCAAGTAAACATTCAAATAATGTAAACAATCTAAAATAAACAGTAAAACTGAATTTATTAAGCAGAAAAGATTTATTTTATATGTTTTCTTCTAGAGCAAAAATCAAAAAGTTACATTGTTACTTATCATAAGCCTATTTATCCTAAGATTTACTAGGCTCCCTTATTACAATGCCTTGACTATACTTTATATTTGCCTTCACAGCTGGTTCTGTATCTTCAGCAGGCTTCTTTCCTTTAAGATCCTTTTTCTTTAGTTCTTCAGCTCTTATTCTTTGCCTTTCAAAGTAGTGGAAGGGCTTAGGAAAATACTTGCTGGGCTCTATAGCATTTGCAGGTAGCTTCCCAGCTTTTGCACTCCTCCTGTTATGAAGAATGACTTCTTGTCTAGCTTGATATTTAATCCACTCTTGCTCTGAGTACCACTTATCCCTATCATGGGTCTTGTCCTTAACAGCCTTCCATGCAGTCAGAATGATGTTCCTTGATGTAGGGCTCCATTGCTCAAAGTCTGACTTTAACTTAGCCCGTTCTCTGAATCTCTTCTTAGATAGCAATTCTTCCCTTTGAGCTTCTTTAGCAGCCTCTGATATTTCAACTTTCTTAATAACCACCTTCTGTGCCTCTTGTGGAGGGCTGTATATTTTCTGCACTTGTTCATGAACCATCTCAAAATTAGCAGGAGGATATATAACATGAGCAACTTCTAGTTGATCTCCTTCAATATATGCAAGTTGTATTCCAGATTCATCCATATTATCATCATCATATAAAGGAGGGAAGCCAAGAGTAGCTCTGATGGTATTGGAAACCCATTTGGCATGCTCAGAACTAGCTTGGACTAACAACCTTTCCCCCTTTATGACTTCTCTCTCCACATGATCTCTGAGATCATTCTTGTGGAACCTGAATTGACCCTCCAAATGGTCAATTCCTTCTTTATAGTAGACTCCAAACTTATGGATTTGAGTTGTGATGACTTTCTGTGCATCCTCAATTGTGGTTTTTACTGCAGCAATATCTGTCTGGATCTATTTGGAGACTTCAATCTTCACAGCAACTAGATCTTCCTGTACTTGTTTGGAAACTTCAGTTTTCACAGAGGCAGATATCTCTTTAATTTTGGTAAGGATCTCATCATGGGAATCCTTGAAATTCCCATTTGATCTAAATTGATTTTCCAAGATGTACCCTTGCTTTGTGACAATTTCCTCAATCTCAGTCTTGATAAGCTATTGTTGCTCAGCCAAATACACAACTGCATGGCCCCCTTTCTCAAAGCATTCTGTCATTGTTTTCTTGTGCTTATTTACTTCAAATCTGATTGACTTGATGTCCTGAGCTAGCTGGAATTGCAGCTCTTTATGAGTTTCATCCACATACTTTTCCAGAGCTGTCCTTTGTTCATCTAGTTTAACTTGTAATTGGACCATTAGAGAACTGAAGTCCATACTTGGAGCTGGATATGGTGTGGCTGTTTGTAAAGCCCTCTTATAGCCAGAGCTTCTCTTCATTACAGTAAGTTTCCTTTTCTTAGCCAAGTTGGCTTCTTCATCATCAGAAGATGAAATTTCTATTGCAATAGTCTCTTTGTTGATAGTATCCTTCAACAATTCCTCCCCCTCAGTCTCTGGTAGTTCTTTGTCCTGTGGTTATTGCCCCCCCTCAGTCCTTACTGCTGGTGAGTCAGGGAACAACTCCTACAAGGTTACCTCTTGCCCATTCTGAGCAGTATCCTTCATATGCACCTCAGGTGCCTCTTCCTCTACATGTAGTAGTGCTTCCTTATTTATATTAAAGACTATATTCATCACAGTATCAACTGCTAATTTACTGTCTAGTGTAGCAGCATCATTTACTCCCTCTTGACCAGGCAGATCAGTAAGTATAGTGTTTTGTACTGCTGATGCAAGGTCTTCTCCCCCTGGAGTAGAGATTCTTTATTGCTCTGGGAGCATACTACAGTCCACTTGTCCTTGTGCATCTTGATGTTTTTGTCTGTCTTCATCAGAACTAAAGACCACCTCTTCTTCTGAATCACTAGACGATTCTTCATGTGGAATAACTTTTTTCTTCTTCTGTATTATTTTGGTCTATTTTTGAGGAGTAGCAACCTCCTTAGTCAACACCCTATCCCATCTTGACAGAATCCTGGTGTCCATTCTTCTCATATGATGTATTTTTGTACCAGGAAGTTGGCTCATTACTTCTGGTATTACAGATGATAGATATAGACTCAGAATTCTCCCCAGGTTTGGTTTCTTTATACCTTCACGTAACTTGTCAAATACTATAGTTGTCCAATCAGTCTTAAGCTTGAAGATGATCCTGGTCATTAGGTGGAACATGGTGGCTGAGATTCTGTCATGTCCACCTGTTTTGCACAGTATAACCTTTCCTACAATCTCAGAAAGGAACTTCCCTTGTGAATTCATCCCTTTTTGGTTGATAGATGATCCAATCTTAGTATTTGGGTTTAACCCACACCATTTTAAGGCCTCCTCGATCATTGATGGTTGTACGCCATTTTCTTCCTTAACCTTTGGGAATTGGAGTGCTTTTCGGATTGTTTTTAAGGTAATTTTCACTCGGGTATCTTGAACAGTAGCTTTTATCTTCTTCCTGTCTGCGTCTGTAGTTGTAGAAGAATAAAATTCCAGAACTTCTTTCTTCCATATCTTTGTTGGTTCTGAGCCAAGAATTCCAAACCGTTGACTAAAATTAGGGCAATTACTCCCTGAATCTCCGGTGATGCTGTCGTGAACCCACCACGGACCAGCTCATATCCTTCGTTCACCTTGTCTTCTAGATGAGGCGCCATTATTGGAAGAGAGAGATGGAGGTGAAAAGGAAAGATGATTCTCGTCGATAGAGGGTGTAGAGCCAGGAAATCAGAAAGCGTTGTCGACCAAATTTTGGCTTCACCTATTTATAGTCTAAGTGTAAAGGGGAGTTCAAAAGATGTGCCTTAACACTAGGACTAGTCGAAAAAATCTTATATATGTCGACAGACTAGGTCTAGGTCTCGACAATACTGAGGTTTTGTCGACACATGTATGTGGAGACATACTTATGCCAGTGTCGATATAGATGTTGACATGTCTTGACATAGAATGTCGACTTTGATTTTTATGTGTCGACACAAAAACCAGCTAACTGAAAGTCTCGACATAGTTGTGTCGACACCAACTCTTGTGTGTCGGCACAAAAGTCCTCTAGTTATATGGTCTCAACAGAGTTGTGTCAACACCTATTCTTAAGTCGACACATATATTATTTCTGTGTCGACACATCCTTTTCTTTTTTTTACACAACATACTGAGAGTGTCGACACAAGGTCTGCTTGTGTCGACACAAGGTCTGCTTGTGTCGACACAAGGTCTGCTTGTGTCGACACAAACTTGGTACATAGCCAAATTTCCTATGAAAACTTGAGCTTACATGTACTACAAAAGGTAGCTTGTGCTAACCTAATCTAGATTCAACATACCTAACTCAATTTTAAAATAATTGAATTTAGTTTCATCCAGAGGTTTTGTAAAAATATGAGCAATTTGATTATTTGTATTCACAAACTCTAGACTAATATCTTCTTTTTCTATATGTTCTTTGATGAAATGGAATTTAATTTCTATATGCTTTGTTCTACTGTGTGATACATGATTCTTAACAATAGAAATAACACTAGCAGAATCACAGAACAGTGGAATTCTACTTACCTTGATGCCATAATCTTCTAGTTGGTGCTTTATCTAAAATAGTTGTGCACATCAGCTGCCTGCAGCTACATATGCTGACTCAGCTGTTGATATAACAACACTGGTCTGCTTCTTGTTGCACCATGACACTAGTCTTCCTCCTAGGAATTGATAGGTTCCTGTAGTACTTTTCCTGTCTTCTTTGCATCCTGCAAAATCTGCATCTGAGAAACCAGTTAGTGTGAAATCTCTATTCTTAGGGTACAAAAGACCTAGATTATGTGTGTGATATCTCAAAATCCTTTTAACTGCAGTATAATGAGATTCCTTAGGGCATGCTTGGTACCTAGCACAGACACATGTTGCATACATGATGTCAGGTCTACTGGCAGTCATGTAGAGTAGGGAGCCAATTATCCCTCTATACAAAGACTCGTCAACAGGTTTCCCTGCCTCATCTTTGTCTATAGGCATACTTGTTCCCATTGGAATTTTCAAGGTGGAAGCTGAGTCCATTCCATACTTTTTAATCAACTCCTTAGTGAACTTAGACTGAGATATGGATAGTCCATTATCAGTATGTCTGACTTGAAGTCCAAAAAATAACTTCAGTTCACCCATACTGCTTATTTCAAACTTCCCTTGCATAAGTTTGGCAAACTTCCTGCAAAGGTTGTTCTCAGTAGATCCAAAGATAATGTCATCAACATATATCTGGACTAAGATTATCTTGCCTTTGAATTTCCTATAGAATAGAGTTTTATCTATCTTTCCCCTTGAGAATTTACTCTCAATAAGGAAAACAGACAAGGTTTCATATCAAGCCCTGGGGGATTATTTCAAACCATATAGGGCTTTCCTAAGCCTATATACATAATTAGGATAGTGAGGATCTACAAAACCCGAGGGTTGTTCAACATTGACTTCCTTTTTCAAGTCATCATTTAGAAATGCTGACTTCACATCCATCTGAAATACCTTGAACCCTTGATAGGCTGCATAGGCCAGGAAAGTCCTTATAGCCTCCAGTCTTGCTACTGGGGCAAAGGTTTGATCAAAGTCTATTCTTTCCTCTTGTCTATAGCCTTTTGCTACCAGCCTGGCCTTGTTCTTGATGATTGTTCCATTTTCATCAAGTTTATTTCTGTAGATCCACTTGGTTTCTATGATATTATGATCCTTAGGTTTAGGAACCAGTTCCCAGACTTTGCATCTCCTGAATTGATTCAGCTCTTCTTGCATTGCATCAATCTAGTTAGCATCTAGCATTGCTTCTTTAAACTTTTTGGGTTCTATTTGAGACAAAAAGCTAGAACACAAAACTGTGTTCATGCTCTTGCTCCTTGTTAGAATACCTTGACTTGCATCTCCAATTATCTGGTGAGCTGGATGATCCTTTAGGTGTCTTCTTGCTGGAGGAAACCTGTCTACCTCATGACCTACTTCATTTTCCTCCACCTGATGCTCCTCATTCTCTTCTGCTTCCAGTGTGTTTTGTTCTACCCCTGGACAACATGCATCATCCATCCTAGCAGGATCTCCATCATTGATGGTCATCTTGTCTAGCCTATTTGTTAGACCTGTAGAACTAACTAAAACACTAGATAATTCATTGTTAATCAATCTAGATTCATCAAAAACAACATGAACTGACTCTTCTACAACTTGGGTAGTCAAGTTGTAGATCTTGTATGCCCTACTGTTATTGTTGTACCCAACAAATATACCTTTTAGGGATTTGGCAACAAACTTTGTTTGGTGGTCCTTACCATTCACTAGGACATATCACTTGCTACCAAAGATTCTGAAATAAGAAATGTTTGGTTTTCTGTCTTTCAAAATCTGATAGGGAGTAACCTTAAGTTTCTTATTGATGGATTCTCAATTGAGAACATGACAAGCAGTATGTACTGCCTCAGCCCAGAAATATTCAGGGAGAGTAGTGTTACTGAGTAGAGTTCTACCAGCCTCAATGAGAGTTTTATTCTTTCTTTCAGCAATTTCATTTTGTTGAGGTGTTCTAGGTGAGGAGAACTCCTGATGAATTCCAAGTTCTTCATAGAATTTTGTCATACATTCAGACTAAAATTCAATTCCATGGTAACTTCTGATTTTGACCATAGAATTATTAAATTCATTCTGAACTTGTCTAACAAAAGTCTGGAAAATACTAGTAGTTTCAGATTTATGCCTTAAGAAGAACACCCATGTGTATCTAGAATAGTCATCCACAACAACTAATGTGTATGCTTTCCTACCAAGACTTTGAACTGGCATAAGACCAAACAAATCCAAATGCAAGAGATATAAACATCTCAATGAATCTTTGGTATCTAGTGCTGGAAAAGAGGACTTGGTCTGTTTGCCCTTTTGGCAAGCTGAACACACTCCCTCTTTCATGCACTTGACATGGGGACCAATCCTCACCAACCCCATGTTGAACAGCAGTCCTATGGACTTATAGTTCAGATGAGCTAGCCTATTGTGCCATTTGACACATAGTGAGGCTGTCTCATCTACAACTAAGTAAATAGGTGAGTTGTTTAACTAAAAATCTGGGTTAAGATAATAAACATTTCCTCTCCTAGTGCCAGTCAAAATGATCTCTTGATCACTTGACCTTTTAATTTGGCACACCCCTTTGTGAAAGGAGATGTCATAACCTAGATCACTAAGCTGACTTATGCTTATCAAGTTGTGTTTTAGACCCTTCACATAAGCCACTTTAGTGATAGTAATTGAGTCACTAGAGATGTTACCAAATACTTTGATGAATCCATTTTCTGATCCACCAAAGATGACTTTGGGTCCATTCTCTATGAGTACAAAGTCCCTCAACATTTTTTCTTGTTCCAGTCATATGTCTGGAACAGCCACTATCCAAGTACCATATAGGGGTATGGTCACTTGGATTCACCTGCAACAAATAAAGGATTACTTATCCTTAGAACCCAAGTTATTTTTGGGTCTTAGGTTCTTGTTAGTCTTGGAAATAATAGGTTTACCTACAGATTTTCTGATAGGTAAACTACTCTTGGTTTTAACACTTGTGTTAAACCAACGGTCCAAGGAAAAGTGTCCAACCTTTCCACAACACCAACACTCAAATCTGTTATACCTTTTCTTAGGTGCAGACTTCACAGTCATGTTGCCAATAGTCTTTTTGAGTGTGGGTTCTGGAGCAGCAAACCCCATGAATTCCTTTTGAATCTGATGGGCTTGCCTATAGAGTGGCCACTTGGCATTTGCACACTTGCCAAGGTGAACTCCATACTCACAGTGACCATGAGTAGTTTCATGATCATACCTGTTTGTAGGTTACACTACCTTCCTAAAGAAAATATGGGCCTTAGGGGCTAGTGGCTGAACTGGGCCCTTACCTTTTCTAAGTGGATTGGTGGCCCTTGTTCTTCCCTTAAAACCTAGACCAGTCTTCCCTTTTTGTGAGATAAAATTGTCTATTAAGGGTAAGACAGATTTTGGTTTGGAGAATTTAGCCACTAGCTCCCTTTCTTTCTGAAGTTTTGCCTCCATATTCTTGATATGATTCTCCATGAAAGAGATTGTGCCCATCTGAATAACAGTAATGTTTTTCAGTTTGGCAAGCTCATTCAATTTCAGATCCAACAGCTTTGCTGAATCTGCTGCAGCTAGCTTAAGAGACTCAATCTCCTTGCTCTGCTCTTTGACAAGATGTTTGCTTCTCTTTAGAGCTTGCAACAATCCACCATACTCATCAATGAGTTGGTGTACATCCCCTTTAGACTCAGAACCATCCACATCTCTTGATGCTGATGCTTCTAATTCTGATCTAGTAAAATAATCAGATGTTGTAGGAGATTTATATACCTTACTAAAACCAACTTGATCCAGGCACTGATCATTTTCTGTTAGGGCCATCAGCCCTCTGCAACATTATTCTTCCACTCCATTTATGGAGTCCAGCATTTGTAGAAATTCTATCTCCTTAGAATCCTCTTTAGTTGAGAATAACCCAACATATGCTTCAGCCTCCTCTTCTTCTCCTGATTCAGATGATGAAGAATTTGTCCAACTTTTCTGCTTTTGGGCAACAAAAGATTTTTCTTTCTTGCCCTTCATTTGTTGCTTCTTCTTGTCTTTTGATTCAGCCCTCTTGTCTGGACAGTCTACTATGACATGTCCTTGCTTGTTGCAACAATAACACACAATCTTAGAATTAGATTATTTACTAGGTTTAGAAGCATACCTATCTTCTTTAGGAGTTTTCCTTTTCTTGTAGTACTCATCCTTTGAACAGGATGAAGAAGGTCTGGTTCTCCACTTTTTCTTCTTCATGAATCTTTGGAACTGCCTTGTGAAGGCTGCAAAGTCCTCATCTGAGGTGTGGCTGTCTAATGAAGTGTTGTCAGGAATCCCTTCTTCTGCCTCAGCACTCCTTCTGGGAGGAGAAGGAGATTTTCTCCTGCCCTTTCTTGTGCCTTCAGCTTTGAAGGCAACTGACTTTTCCTTGTGTTCAGATCTGCTGCTCTTCTATTCCTCCTTCCTAGTTGTAAGCTACATTTCATATGAAAGCAGCTTCCCAAACAGTGTGGGAGGAGGTGTATCTGCCAGCTTGGCCACTTCTCTGATGACACAAATATTGGTGTCCCAATCCTTTGTCAGAGATCTCAGAAATTTGTCATTCAGTTCATAAGTGTTGAAGACTCTTCCATAAGTCATCATCTCATTTATAATCCTGAAGAATTTCTTGTAGCATTCAGCTATGCTATCATTCTTGGCTTGCTTAAAGCTTTCATACTCCTGATTCAGCACAGATTTTCTGTCTTCTTTGACTTCTTCTGTTCCCTCCATGTAAACAATAAGAGTGTCCCACATTTCTTTGGAGGTTTTGCAATGCACCAGATTCTGAAAGGTGGCATCATCTATGGCACTTACAATGATATTCTGTGCCCTTTTGTCTAGAGTTGTCAGGATGATTTCATCCTTAGTCATCTCTGAATAGCTCTTAGGAGTCTTCATATTTGCATCCAGTGTTGATACCTTCATTGGAATGAAGGGTCCTTCCTGTACTGTGATGTAAATTATTGGATCAGAAGCTTCCATAAACAATCTGACCCTCTCCTTCTATATGCCAAAACATTCCTTCTTACAGATAGGCAGTTTCATTGATCCAAACTCTTTTTGGTTCTCACTTGAACCCATTCTTGAATTCTGAAAATTGCCTAGGAGATTTACTCAAACCGTTAAGTCAATCCTTGAGTAACCTCACTCTGATAACACTTGAAAGACTTAATTCAAGAGCCTAAATACCTAGAGGGGGGTGAATAGGTTCTAATTTTTCCTTTAATATTTTAGGCAATTTAAATAGATCTTGCTTGACACAAATAAAATAGAACACAGCACAGAATAATCACAATACAGAGAACACCAGATTTATAGTGGTTCCCCAAAATATGGGTACGTCCATTTTCCCCCTTCACCTATCCAGTAGAGTACTGAATTCAGCCTAACTTCTTCCTCTTTCTCAGATCCAAAGATCCTATAACTCAGAACCAAAATGGTTCCTACACCTCAGACTTTTGCAAGTCCTACCTCAGATCCTTCCCAGAATCCTACCTCAGGCCTCAGCCCTACCTCAGCCCTTATTTTTAGGCTTACAACTCAGACTTCAAAAGTCCTACAACTCAGGCTCACAGCCCTACCTCAAGCTTTATAATTATAGGCTTACAGCTCAGATCTACAATAGATCCAATAAGAATTTATGTAATAAAAGAGATACAAAAGATATCACCAGATAGATCCCTCTATTGATGTTCTTCTTGATCAGTTCTTGATCTTCAGTCCCAACCAGAATTAGCCGTTTCAAAGCTTCTTGATAGAAAAAAATAAGGCTGGACTGTACTTGATGTAGAATTTGAACAACTGTCAGCTCCTTCCTTAAATTCAGAATGAGATCAGAATCTTCTCTGCATACTGTTCTGGATCTGCCTTCTTAAAGGGTTTCCCCTTTTCTTGTTGTGAATTTTCTCTCTCGTAGTTGATGGCCTTCACTATGTGTTCTCTGCTTGTTGTTAAGGATCAGCCCTTTATATAGAGATTCCTCATGGTTACTGGCTGATCCGATTTGTAACAACCTTCTGACAGTTCTGACAAAGGTGTCAGACCTGTTGGTAATGATAGTTGTCGACCCACCAGTCATGACAGTTGATTCCTTAGTGACTTAACAACTCAGCATGATCCATTCAGCAATCTGCTCCACAGGTGTCGACACAAGTAGACTAAGTGTCGACACAAGTCTTGATAATGTCGACACAGTACTTCATGTGTTGACATAGTCATTATTCTGCTTCTCGACACACCTTCTTTTTATATATGTCGAACAAGTCCAGTGTGTCGACACAAGTCCTCCTGGTCTCGACATAACTGCTGCAGACAGATGGCGTTGAGTGTATGTCCAGCTGTTGACACAAGTCTTCAGACCAGTATAACTGTTGCCGTAAAATGGCATTGAGTGTGTGTCTAGCTGTTGCTGTAAGACGGTGTTGAGTGTGTGTCTAGCTGTCGACACACACCTTCTTCAGGTGTCGACACAATTCTTGAGTGTCGACACATGCCTTTCTTCTGGTGTCGACATAACTCCTGAGTGTCGACACATCCTCTTCTTTAGATGTCGACACATTTCCTGCCTTAGGTGTCGACACAATTCTGGGTGTCGACACAACTACTTATTTAGGTGTCAACACAGCCTCTGCTTTAGGCGTCGACACAATTCTGGGTGTCGACACAACTACTTCTTTAGGTGTCGACACAATGCCTGAGTGTCGACACAGCTTTGCCTCTAGTGTCGACACTTGTACTTAGAATATTTTTCTTCCACTTCTTAAACCTGCACAAGGAAACTTAAAATATCCATCAAATACATATTGATGTATATCATTGACTAAGATGAGGCTTCTCCAAATCTGGTACGTACTTCTAGTGTACCCAACACCTTATCCCAATCCAGCCCTTTCATCATCTTTAGAAGCCTTTAAGCAATCAAAATCGTACCTTGGATCACTGCTTTAGGTGGAGAAACAAGGAATCGACAAGTATAAGCTTTGAGATCGTCGATAATGGCACATGGACAGAACACCCACCGACAAGCAAGGATTCAAGTCTGTTTCCCATCCCCTCCCTCTGTGTTAGTATCCTAGATCTAATAGGAGAGAAATCAGGCTCAACATAGCCCGATCTAATATGAGAAAAATGGAGGTTTTCGAAAAAATCCATGGTGTCGGGTTCGTCGAAAAACACCACCTGCGGCGGCCAACCCACCGCCAACCGATAGCCACCACCTCAACGAAGGTGGTGGTAGTGTCCAGTCGGGGAGGTGGCTGGGTGGCTGGGAATTCGGGTTGGAAAGTGCCCAGGTCAGGTTGATCATGACTGCTGGCTGGTGGAGGAGGACGCAATCTGAGCCGTCCATATTGGATATATATATAGTAAATGTGATTTTTGTCACATAGAAACACTTATTTGGATCCTAAAAATTAAGGTACTTAGGGGCAAATGCATGGAAAGTGCAAAATATGAAAGTTGTAGCCTAGGTCTTTAATTTATTTAGAAACTTGAATCAGCCCATTTGGAGCACCGTAGCTCCCTGTAGGTTATTTTTGGTGGAACTGGTCCTTAGGAAGGGACATTATGAAGCCTTGGTTTAAATAACCCTAATGACCCAAGTTTTGGGTGGGATGAACCTTAGGGCATTATAAAGCCTTGGTAAAAATTTCAAGTCATTAGGACCTCTGCATGTTGGTGGTCTAACTTGTATGTTGAGATAGTGTAGAGATATAGGAGCGTAAATAACAAAAAGGCAAAATGTAGATTTTAGCCCATTTGACTTGTGGTATGCAAATGAAACTTTGGATATGGGCTTATGATGATGAAATACATCACCCATAGTGATGTTAGTATTTTTGGGACAAAAATCCTAGGGTTTTTAATTTATTTTGACTATGTAGCCTTTTTAAATTAAAGAAAAAATGAGCAAATTAATTAGGAAAATTTTAGTTCTCTGTCACTAGACTTATAATGACATGTTACACCTTTGATAAATTATTTGGAATTTTTGGAAATTATTACATATGATGAATAGTAAAAATTACGAATATAACTCATAAGTTCTTTTGTGGAAATTATGATTTTTAGTGTCTATGAAATTCTGATTTATTAACTTGATCATTTTTATAGTATTTAAGAGTCCTGTGAATTTTCGTAGAATTTTTAGGTGAATAATTATTGTACTTCAATTGAATAGTGACATTTTGGTAATTTTGTTATTTATGGATATTAGGGGTCATTATACCTTGGAAAATTATGAATATATGTACATGGTGTTATATCATCATTATGAACGTCTGTAAATTTAATTAGACTCACTGAACCTCTAAAATTAGCACATTTGAACAAACTGACCTAGGTCATTCATTAAAATAATTTTAATTATGCCCAATTTAATTAGGAAAATTATGATCTTCTGATAGCACACTAAATTCATTATGAAGAACCTCTGGTAAAAACTATAGATCGTTTGGGCGAGGCATTTGGTAGTCACCCTTATAGATCACAAATAGTTACTTTGATAATAGGTGTGTGTTTAGTAAACTTTGAAGTAGTAGATTGGTCTCTTAGATCACATTATTGATTTATCAACTCAACGGAGGACATTGATAGTGTCATAGTGCATCATTGGAGTTAATCATGGGTCACTTAGAGTAATAAGCTTCAATTAGCACCACACTTAATTACTGAGAATTTTGGGTCGAATTGTTCAATAGATCGAGTGTTGGGGTAGACGTGAATGTGTTCACAAGAGTGGTTCATATCTTAATTAGAGTCATGATTTGATGGGCAAAGACTTCTGGTTGAAGTCCGAGGGTATGTCGTTAAGTATGAGAAGAGTAATGTGTATGAAAACTAGGAGGGGTAGTTATACCGGGAGTCTGACGAAAGATCATCCCTCCCTCTTGAGATCAAAACACATACATAAATCCAAGAGTAACCTTGAGAGAGGGATTGAATAAGGGCAACACCAATAATATTAAATATATTGAGAAAGGGAGATTTTGAATTCAACCCATCGTATCTCCTAGTATCGATGTGAGCCCTTCACCGGGTAGACCTCAGAAAGCCGAAGATTAACCATAAATCGCTAGGTACAACTAAAAATAGACAAAAGTAGTCCAATATGATGAGGGAACAACAAAACAATCTCACCCGTGTATGGGTTGGAGTGATTCGGGACTCGTTAGTCCTGCGAGCTAGAGGCTCGTGGTAGTGATAAATTAAGGATGTGTTAGTCCTGCGAGCTGAAGGCTCAGTGTTGTATAAGATTTTAGGACGGGATGGTACTGCAAACTGGAGGCTCGGATAGGTATTGTTATACCTGGAGTGTGCTTGTTATGGTGGGTCAATTGGTACTGGTCCAGTTAGTCGACGAAAGTACGTTGAATCTCGTGAGGAGTGAAGGTGTTTGGGACCAGTAGGTTATTTATACTATGATCTGGAGGACTATCCCCTAAATGCACTCCCGACCATGAAGACTGGTGGATTTCCAGCAAGAGTATGCGGGAGCTCCGCTATTGTGTTCTTAGTATTGAGGCGTACGTAAGGTCTAGGCCTGGTAGTGTGCCTGCCCGCCTAGGAGTGGAGATACCCGCTCCACTGCCACTGTGAGTCACGATGGTTGGTACCTGAGAATCCAGTTACCTCCAAAAAATGGGGGATGTTTGAAATATTTGTGCACAGTGTCAGGTGGGTAAGTTGCATTAAAAATCATTACAATACATCACATAACATAATATTCATTAATTAGTATAATTAGATTTTAACTACAGACCCTCATCATATAAATTAGTATGAGCACTTTTATATGATGAGTTACTTTGGAAACCCTAACTTATTGTACAACCCCCTATACGATGAGTGAGGCGAGCAGGACATGCGAGCATGATCTTGCGGCGTTGAGTGAGGAGAGTTCGGTCGATTCAGGCGGTACAAGTCCCTGACAAGTCGGAAGGAGGCGAGATCTCGGTAGACTCGCCGACTCGCCCATACGAGGTAGGGTGGAAGTAGGGCGAGTGGAGCAAGTGGGCTCTCACTCAGCCTTGGATCTCAGTAGGTAGTGGGCGAGTGGGGCAGGTCTGGCCCGCACTCCCCCAGAGGGTTAGGGGGTGGCGAGTGCAAGCCTCATTAGGAACTCGTTGTTCCACGCACTCAACACTGTCTTCCTTGGCATTGAGTGAAGCCCAGACACTCAATGCCTTCTTACTTAGCGTTGAGTGAAGCCTGACCAGTCGACACATTTTTTTTCTCGGGCGGTAAGTCAAGATGGACCCATAGAGGGGGCGGGCTGGAGCAGGTCGGCTCGCACCCGTCCAGGATCTCGGCAGGTGGCAGGCGAGTGGCGTAGGCCAGGCTCACACTCGCCTAGGGCCAGACAGAAGCGACGAGTGCTAGCACCATCGATCACTCGCCGCCCCAAGCGAGTGGAGGTATCAGAGGGCCCCAAGCGAGTGGAGGTATCAGAGGGCCACTCGCCCAAATTTTTTATGTTGCATTTTTACCATTCTGCCCTCGTGGGCTTGCCTATAGCCTGTTAGAACATCGAAGTTATGCTGTTGGAATACCTAGTTGGGCTACACATAGCTGCTTGGTATAACAGATGTTGGTTATTTGCAGGCCATTTTCAAAAATCTATAAATAGACTCAAGGGGGTACCTTAGAAGGCATGTTTACTTACCCCGGTCTTCTTGCGCTTTCTAAGGTATCCTTAGCTTCAACACTTGGCTAAGGATGGGAAGCGCACTAAGATCTTCCGGGTGTGTGGTGGGACCTCAGTGCTGGAGTCTTGGGTCTATCCCTTATCCTAAATCTTTGGTCGTTTATCTCACAAGAGAGAACTAAGTGTGCGACCACCCCTTCCCCAAGGGTGAACTCCATAGAGACCTAGTTATCGATTTCAACATTTTGGTGCAGTGAGCATGGAGCGTGGTCAGCACCGAAAATCTTCTACAAGCTCGATGACTGGAGGAGAAGGGCAAGGTTCAGGTGGGGTCAACTTGCCATCCCCACCTCCCCTTCTCGCCACAATCAGCATGATGGACGAGTTCAGGTAGGAGATGCGGAGTCTCATCATGTTCACACTCAGCACTCGCGCCGAGTGCTCGATACCAGCAGTTCAAGTAGTTGCTGCCCCAGCCCTAGGCGGGGACGTACCTGGTAGGCAAACTAGGAAGGAGGTAGCTGATGGAGGAGGCAAGTGAGAGCTGTAGGGGCGCGTGCTCTTCCCTAGCTTGGCATTTGAAGGCCAGTTCGGTGATATGGGGGCACGAGATCCCCCTACTCGCCCAACAGAGGGGGGCAGCCCCTTCAACGAGTTTGTTTCATCAGCCCCAGTTCTAGAGGGATTCTAGGAGCCGGAGATGTCCTACTATGCTGGAAAGGACGACCCTGTTCAGCAGATCCAATGGTTTAAGGATGTGGTGTTGATAAGGCAGATGTTAGATGCCTTTAAGTGCAGGCTCTTCGCCATCACCCTTAAGGAAAAGGCAAGAGAGTGGTTCTCGGAAAAGGAAGAAGGAGTCGGAGTCCCTATTCCACATCAAGCAGAGGTTAAACGAGACCCTGGGGAGTTTTGTGGACCGGCTCTAGGAAGAGGTCACCCAGGTCCAGGAGATGCCAGGATATACCTTGATGATGGCTTTCACCCTGGGGCTACAACAGAGATTCTTCAGGATGGAGCTGAAGAGGGTGTCGCCTCTCTCCTTCGAGGAGCTGATGGAGAGGGAGGAGAGGGAAGTTGACGGGGAGGCATCGAACCCTGAGTTTGCAAGGAAGTTGGCCAGGTGGGCCGCAGAAGAGGAGCCAAGAGGTGGCAGAGACCAGGAGGTGAGGAGAGCTGAACCCAGGCAGAGGGAATAGCAGCAGTAGCAACAATCGCATCAGCCAAAGTGGGGGCATCAGGAGTCAAACAATCAACTTTGCTGGAGGCAGGGCTAGGGACCCCCTCACCTCGATCAGCAACCGATTATGGCAATAACCCTGAGGAGGAGAAGGAGAGGCCACCCGAGGAGAAGGCAGGAAGGTAGAGTGGAGGAGTATCCATGAACCATATACACCTTTTTGATATAAAATCCCTTGGTATTCTTGATCTTTGGCAGTAGAATGTGTGAGCAAATGGTAGATCCACTCAAGTCCTGAGCTTTCTCCCACTGTCAGGCTCTCACCTAGCTGGCAGGGAAGGGGTCCTCGGTGGACATCATTTTTGCTCCAGAGCCGAGTCCCGGGCTTTCTCCCATTGTCAGGTTCTCACCTAGCTGGCAGGGTAGGGGTCCTCAGTGGACATCATTTTTGCTTCGGAGCCGAGTCCCGCGATTTCTCCCACTATCAGGCTCTCACCTAGCTGGAAGGGTAGGGGTCCTCGGTGGACATCATTTCTGCTCTGGAGCCTAGTCCCGAGCTTTCTCCCATTGTCAGGCTCTCACCTAGCTAGCAGGGTAGGGGTCCTCGATGGACATCATTTTTTCTTTGGAGCCGAGTTCCGAGCATTCTCCCACTATCAGGCTCTCACCTAGCTGGCAGGATAGGGGTCCTCGATGGACATCATTTTTGCTCTAGAGCTAAGTCCCGAGCTTTCTCCCACGGCCAGGTTCTCACCCAGCTGGCAGGGTAGGGGTCCTCGGTGGACATCATTTTTGCTCCGAAGCTGAGTCCCAAGCCTTCTCCCACTGTTAGGCTTTAACATAGATAGCAGGGTAGGGGTCCTTGATGGACATCATTTTTGCTCTAGAGCCAAGTCCCGAGCTTTCTCCCACTGTCAGGCTCTCACCCAGCTAGCAGGGTAGGGGTCCTCGGTGGACATCATTTTTGCTTCAGAGTCGAGTCTTGAGCTTTCTCCCATTGTAAGGCTCTTACCTAGATGGCAGGGGAGGGGTCCTCGGTGGACATAATTTTTGCTCTGAATCCAAGTCCCAAGCTTTCTCCCACTGTCAGGCTCTCACCTAGCTGGCAGGGTAGGGGTCCTTGGTGGACATCATTTTTTCTCTGGAGCCAAGTCATGAGCTTTCTCCCACTATCAGTCTCTCACTTAGCTGGCAGGGTAGGGGTCCTCAGCGGACATCATTTTTGCTACAGATCCGAGTCCCGAGCTTTCTCCCACTGTCAGGCTCTCACCTAGCTGGCAAGGTAGGGGTCCGCAGTGGACATCATTTTTGATCTGGAACCAAGTCCCAAGCTTTCTCCTACTATCAGGCTCTCACCTAGCTGGCAGGGTAGGGGTCCGTGGTGGACATCATGTTTGCTCTGGAGCCAAGTCCCGAGCTTCCTCCTACTGTCAGGCTCTCACCTAGATGACAGGGTAGTTGGTGTACATCATTTTTGCTCTAGAGCTAGGTCTCGAGATGCTCCCGCTGTCAGGCTCCCACCTAGATGGTATGGCCGAAATCCTCAATGGGCATCGTTTTGGCTCTGGAGCTAAGTCCCGAGCTGATTTTGATGATCAACATCGGGCATTTGTACTTGGAGCAGAGGCTGGGGAAATATTAGACCCAGCAGTCCCTAGGAGAGCTGGTTGTGGCGAGAACAATGTAAGGTTCTGACTATGATTTTATGGGCGCGTGAGTTAGTATGGGAAGAACAACACAGGAACTGAAATTCGGTTCGGCGAGATCTAAGGAAAATGTTATCGACGCGCGTGAGTCAATAGGGCAAGTATGGCGCAATATCTAGCCTTATGTCAAATTTAATAGTAATCTACAGGTTGACGAGACGGAAAGTCGGTCTATGGACTCGCGAGATGTCCCGAACAGGGACTACCTAAGAGGAAGGCAAGCCGAGGATGATCTCGACAAATACGCTCCATCCCGTGGGGATTTTACTTGGAAAATTTCAAAGGTATTTCTGGCTTGGAACAAATCTCTAGGAAGAAGAGATCTTGCAGGCGAGCTGTATGGTCGTGAGTCCGGCACGGAGATTGCCCTGGTCCCAACTATTAAGGGGCGACAATAATTCAGCAAAACAATGCCAAGGGTGGCAAGCCGAGATCTCGACAAGTACAAAGTAAGGCAAGTTGGGGTTGTTCTCGGCAATTGCACTCCACCCCATCAAGATGTTGGGAACTCTAGTCCTTGGGCAAATCTCTAAGGGAAAGAGAACTCGTAGGCGAGCTGGATGGACATGGGTCCAGCGCGGCGAGTGGTTTAGTTCCCCTTGACATGTGGGGGCGAGATCTCCAGGTCTCTGTATGGGTATGAATCCTAACTCAAGTACATTATAGTGGCGAGTTCTATCTGAGCGGGATAGCTCGCCATAAAGCTCCTTGTTCTTCGCCTCCAGTAGTTTTTTTCTTCCCTCCAGCTCCCGCCTCAGTCATCAAATACTTGGGGTTGGATGTTTCTTTCCGAGATTTCATGAAAGCTCAAAAAGAACGGGAATTGTGTACAACCCCGTATCTGATAAGTGAGGCGAGCAGGTCATGCGAGCATGATCTCACGGCATTGAGTGAGGCGAGTTTTGTCGATTCAGGCAGTCCAAGTCCAAGGCAAGTCAGAAGGAGGCGAGATCTCGGCAGACTCGCCAACTTGCCCAGGCGAGGTGGGGTGGAGGTAGGGCGAGTGGAGCAAGTGGCCTCGCACTCAACCATGGATCTCGGAAGGTAGTGGGCGAGTGGGGCAGGTCTAGCCTGCATTTTCCCAGAGGGTTAGGGGGGGTGGCGAGTTCCAGCCTCATCAGGCACTCGTCGTTCCACGCACTCAACACTTTATTCCTTAGCATTGAGTGAAGCCCAGCCACTCAACGCCTTCTTCTTTAGCGTTGAGTGAAGCCTGCCCAGTCGATACATTTTTATTCTCGGGTGGTAAGTCAAGATGGAACCATAGAGGGGGCGGGCTAGAGCTGGTCGGCTCACACCCATCCAAAATCTTCGCAGGCTCTGATCGACGCGCTGGTTGACTCAGCCGTCGGTTTCTCTCTAATGAGTTTCTTAGATGCTTTTTCAGGTTAACCCTCCCGACATAAAAGATGTATCCTTTAACACTGGGGATGGGTTCTACTACTATAAAATGATGCCCTTTGGGCTAAAAATGCAGGGTCCACGTATCAAAAGGTGATGGATCGGGTCTTCCGAGAGCAAAGGAGAAGAAATTTGGAGGTGTACGTGGATGATCTCATGATCAAGAGTCGGGACGTGGAATCTCACCTCCGGGACATAGAGGAGACCTTCAGTACCCTATAGAATTGTAGGATGAAGCTGAACCCCTTAATGTGTGTCTTTGGGGCCAGCAGTGAAAAATTCCTAGGTCATCTATTTACTCCTGTAGGGGTGGAACCCAATCCTGATAAGGTGACAGCGATCATGGAGTTGGGGTCACCATAGAATGCCAAAGAGGTCCAACGACTGTCAAGGAAGTTGGCAGGGTTGAGAAGGTTCCTCTCTCGGGAAGGAAAGAAGTGCTCGCCCTTATTCAAAGCCTTGAGGGGAAATCAGAAATTTGAATGGTCTAAGGAATGCAAGGAAGCGTTCCAAACCTTGAAGAGGCAGCTGACCCAGGCTCTGCTACTCCAGGGACTGAAGGAGGGGGAAGATCTATCCCTGTACCTTAGGGTTAGGACCGAGGCCTTGAGCTCTGTCCTAGTCCGGGAAGAGGGGAAGAAACAACTACCCATCTATTATGTCAGCAGGGTCCTGAGGAAGGCAGAGTTCTGATACCCGATTTTAGAGAAGTTGACTTTTGCCCTGGTTATCTCGGCTCGGAGGCTCCATCTCTACTTCTAGACACACTCCATTCGAGTGGTGACTGACCATCCCCTCCATAACATCTTTGAGGGGGTGGAGCATTCAGGAAGGTTGGCGCAGTGGTCGATGAAGCTGAGTGAATTTGATATATCATTTGTTCCCCGCCTCTCGATCAAGGCTCAAGCAATGACCGACTTCCTTCCTTATTATGTGGTCGAGGTGGCAGAGGCGGAGCTCACTTGCCTAATTCCTTAGAAGGTGATGGTACATGGCGCCTCAGGCAGGCATTTCTTGGGGGTAGGAGTGATCCTGTAGAGCACTCAGGGAACAAAGATCGAGCAGACGGTGGTCGTTCACTTCCCCATTACCAAAAACCAGGCGGATTATGAGGCAGTAATAGCGGGGCTTTGTCTAGTAAGGGAGTTAGGGGTGGATAATGTGGAAGTGCTCACGGACTCCATGGTGGTGGTCTCTCAGATAAATGAGGAGTTTGAGGCAAGGGAGCCTACTCTCCAATTATACCTAGCCAAGGTCAAGAGAATTATCGACATGTTCCAAACGTTCTCCATTTGATATGTGCTGCAGGAGGAGAACGAGTAGGTAGATCAATTAGCCAAGCATGGACCCCGGGTGGGGGGAAACCATCACCGACCTTTTCTGCCCCTCTATTGAAGAAGGAGAGCCGATGGAGGTAGACAAGCGCCCTTTGTGGATAGACCCCTTCGCCTCCTTCTTGTCCACAGGTGAATTCCCAAAAGGCTTGGACAAGAAGCATTTCAATAACAATTCGGCATACTATCTTATGCGTGATGGGAAGTTGTACCGAAAGACCCGCTCAGGACTCCTAGCTCATTGTGTGAGCGAGGGGGAGGTCAAGAGGATCTTGGAAGAAGTACATGCTGGGGAATGCGGGAGACACTCGGGAATCAGGACCTTGGAAGGGAGGATAGTGAGGCAAATATATTTTTGGCCAACCCTGGGTCGTGATGCCACCGAGTTTGCAAAGAAGTGCCAGAAGTACCAACTGTTCTCCCTGCTCTAGCTACTACCAGCTCAAAGACTAAAAAGCATTACTATGCCCTGGCCCTTGGCCATTTGGGGAATGGACCTGGTAGGGCCCTTCCCTCAGGCCAGTGGGCAGAAGAGGTTCTTAATTGTGATGATAGATTATTTCTCTAAGTGGTTGGAGGTGAAGGCGCTGGCCAAGGTGACCTCCCAGGTGGTTCGACATTTTGTGTGGGAGGAGATCATCTACCGGTGTAGGTTGCCTCTGGCCATTGTCACGGACAATGGGCCACAGTTCGTCAACGCCGAGTTTATCAGTTTCTGTGGACATCTTGGGATTGATCTCAGGTCCGCATCGGTTCATCACCACAGGAGAATCGGTCAGGTGGAGGCAGCGAATAAGATCATTATGAACCTACTGAAGAAGAAGGTGGAGAACCTAAAGGTGAGGTTGGTGGAGTAACTTCCTTCAGTCCTCTAGGCCCTGAGGACCATCCCCAACACAGCCACTGGGGACACCCCATTCAATCTCTACCACGGCTGTGATGTTGTGCTCCCATAGAATTCGAGGTCCAGACACCTCAGGTAGTCGAGGCAGAAGAAGGAAGAGAGGAATGAAGAGCAGAGAACGAGGACGAGCCGCGGATCTCCTTGGATCTAGTTGAGGAACTTCGAGATGTGGCTACTGTTAGATAGGAAGAAATTAAGCGGTGGATGACCAAGTATTTCGACAAGCATGTATGGGTCAAGTAGTTCACGGAAGGGGACTTGGTCCTCAAAAAGGTAGATGCCACAGGAAGATCAGCAGCCATGGGGAAGATCAACCAAAACTGGGAAGGTCCATACATTGTCAAAGAGATATTGAGATCAGGGGGATATCACATCCAAAATGTGGATGGTGGGGCCCTAAGTCACACCTAGAGCGGTGATGACTTGAAGCGTTTCTATCCATGAAAAATGTATGTAACATCCACTTTTGTAAATATAAGATATTGTGGCTTCTCAGTCACACCTGGAGAAGATCCCCTTGTCGGACCCTCTTTAGCTGGCAGGGATGGATGTCGCTCGAGAGAGTCTCCCCAGACCTCGAGAAGATCCCATGCCAGACTCTCACTAGCTGACAGGGTTGGATGTTGCTCGAGAGAGTCTCCCAAAACCCCGAAAAGATCCCACTGCCAGGTTCTCCCTAGTTGGCAGGACTGTATGTCGCTCGAGAGAGTCTGCCCAGACCCCGAGAAGATCCCGCTGCCAGACTCTCACTAGCTGTCAGGGTTGGATGTCACTCAAGAGAATCTGCCCAAACCCTGAGAAGCTCCTACTACGAGGCTCTCACTAGCTGGCAGGGTTGGATGTCACTCTAGAGAGTCTCCCCAGACCCTGAGAAGATCCCACTGCCATGCTCTCACTAAGCTGGCAGGACTGGACATCACTCGAGAGAGTCTCTCCAGACCCTGAGAAGATCCCGCTAGCAGGCTCTCACTAGCTGGCAGGGCTGGATGTCACTCGAGAGAGTCTGTCCCAGACCCCGAGAAGATCCCGCTATCAGGCTCTCACTAGCTGGGAGGGTTGGATATTATTTGAAAGAGTCTGCCTAGACCCCAAGAAGATCTCGCTGCCAGGCTCTCACTAACTGACAGGACTGGACATCACTCAAGAGAATTCGCCCCAGACCCCGAGAAGATCCTGCCGCCAAGCTCTCACTAGCTGGCAGGGATAGATGCCACTCGAGAGAGTTTACCCTAGACTCCGAGAAGATCCCGCTGCCAGGCTCTCACTAAGATGGCAGGGCTGGATGTCACTTGAGAGAGCCTCCCTAGACCCAGAGAAGATCCCGTTGTATGGCTCTCACTAGCTGACAAGGATGGATTTCACTCGAGAGAGTCTTCCCCACCCCCGAGAAGATCCCACTGCCAGACTCTCACTAGCTAGCAGGGCTGGATGTCACTCGAGAGAGTCTCCCCAGACCTCGAGAAGATCCCGTTGCCAGGCTCTCACTAGCTGACAGGGCTGGATATCACTCGAGAGAGTCTACCCCAGACCCCGAGAAGATCCCACTGCCAGGCTCTCACTAGCTTGCAGGGCTAGATGTCACTCGAGAGAGTCTCCCTGGCCCGAGAAGATCCCGATTCCAAGCTCTCACTAGTTGGTAGGGCTGGATGTCACTCAAGAGAGTCTGCCCCAGACCCCGAAAAGATCCCACTTCTAGGATCTCACTAGATGGCATGGCTGGATGTCACTCGAGAGAGTCTCCCCAGACCCCAAGAAGATCCCACTACCAGGCTCTCAATAGCTGGCAGGGCTGGATGTCACTCGAGAGAGTCTGCCCCAGACCCCAAGAAGATCCCGCTGTCAGGCTCTTACTAGCAGGTAGGGCAGAATGTCACTCGATGGAGTCTTCCCCCATCAGCATAGCCCTCTCGGCAAAGATGGATCTCGCATAACCCACCTAGCGAGCTGGATCTATCCCCTCTTGGCAAACCAGGTCCCCTCCTGGCAAGCTAGGTCTCTCCACTCCTAATCCATGAATATCCTGTCCAAGAAGAGCGACCCAGGGTTTGAGGATCAATTGAGCGAGGCTCTCGCAAGCCTCTAAGTCACGCCAAGATGGTCCCAGTTCGCGCAGGTCAAACACTCAGGCGACGAGCCGAGAGACGCCTAGACTTAAGTCTCGCAAGCACCGCGGGGAAGCTCCCTTAGTAAAGGTGGCGGGTCGCCGCTCGCGGACCAATTACCTAAGATGTGATCGATGTTCTAAAACTAAGTCCTAAAGAACTGCACGATCTCACTAGCGAGTCGTGGGTTCGAAGGCGGCGAGCGGGGAGGCTGAGCCGGTTTGCGAGTACACAAAAGAGGAAAAACTACCAAAAGCAATAAGAGTTCTTGAAAATGGACATGTATTATTCTCAAAAATTTTTAAGGATGGGGCTCAGCCCGCATTTATATTATAACAAGAAAAAAATAAAATACATGCACTACAAAAAGAAAGAAATAAGTGTGGTACGGGAGTTCAGCAGGGCGAGCTCTCGGGCAGCGAGCTCTCCTAAAGGGGTTGGTAGGGCTCGTCGCTCGGCTTCAGTACCAGAAGGAACAGCTCTGATACCACATCGCTTGAAGCGAGCCCCGCGCCTTCGCTCGTCATTAGGTCGGACCGCTGCATGCTCTGGAGAGTGTACATCGTGGCCTTGGAGGCATTCTTCTACATCATCCCTTCTAGATCTTAGTCGGAGTAGTGGGCAAGCTGGCAACTGTTGCTAGAGGGCGGCAGTGGAGTGGCAGCTTCCTGCTCTCGCACCCGCACCTGTAGTGCCTCATTCTCCTTCTAGAGGGTGGTGATTTGAAGGCCGAGGCATTGGGCCGTCACCGCGTCCTGCGGAAAGAAATAAAAGAAACATGAGTTAGTTGAGGCAATCTATAGAAGGGAATTTTGTTTGAGTTTCGGGACTTACCACCCCCCCCCCCAAGTATCCGACGAGAATATCATCCGCCTCATCCGCCCGCCTCCTTTGCCACTCTGCCTCCTCTAACGTGAGGCGGCAGGCCTCATCCTTATCATTGGCGAGCTTCTAGAGCGAGACAGAGTTCCGCTCCATCTACATGCACCGGCGGCCCGCCATATGGGCCAGCTCCAGGTCGCGTGGCTGGGCCCGCGCGCTCTCGTGAACGAGTGACCGCGTGGACTCTTGGTCATACACCACGGTGTCCTACCGCACGTACATGCTGAAAGAGAAGGCGTAGGCCTCCCCGCTGGTGGTGTCCTTCTCCAGCCAGATCGACAGCAAGGTGGAGATCGACACCCGGTTCTCCCCTTGGTCCCATTGAAGGAGGGGTTTGTTGAGCTTGTCCAAGTGCCGCTCGCCATAGCTAAAGTTACGGTGCGCCCTCGGCACGAGCCTGTCGGCAGGCGCCTGTTCTCTCCCCCGGAGGTGCCAGCCGTCTCGCTAGTAGGACCGTCAGTCGAAGCTCCAAGAGTGACGACCACTTCAGACTATTGGCTCGTCGGGGCCTTGCCTTTTTCCCAAGATGCAGGAGGTGTTCTGCCCACGGTCTTCTGCTTCTTGGACGGTGGCAGCGGAGAAGGCTGATCGCGGGTGACCCGTATTTGGGGTGGCGAGGGCCTGGATCTCACGATGCGCGGTATCTGCCGCCTCGCATGGGCGAGCTCACCGGGGGCAAATCGTGCACTCTCATAAGGAGTGTGCAGGGGAAGGTCTCACTCACCTACAGTAAGAGGGTTAGAGCTGCAAAGAGAAAAGGTTAAGTAAAAATGATCGAGCGCGAGTGGCTTACCTCCCCCGGGCGGGTGGGGGTGAGGGAATCGACATTCCTACAAAGGAACGTGACCTTGAAGTTCTTCCTCTGAAAGAACCCGCAGAGATCGGCTTCATGGCCCCCAGGCTAGGGGCAGTAGCTTGCCTCGCTGAGTTAGACCGGCGAGAATGGTACATTGTCGAAGTCACCTTTGACAAAGACAAACTACTGGAGCCAGTTGTGGCTCTTGTTTTCTGTCTCCCGCACCTTAAGGTGGTTGTTGGAGAAGTACGCAGTGCCATCCTTATTTGCCTAGAAGGAGAACAGCTTGCAAAAGATTGCGAGGTTGAACTTGATCCGCTCTTCAAGCAGGAAGCAGGCAAACCCGACCACGACTGCCACCGAGTTGGGGGTCAGCTTCCCCAGGACAACCCTGAAGTACTTCAATATTTGTCGTACCTCGGGCCATTGGGGAATATTGGGTATTGTATCTATAATAATCCAGATGTGTATGAAGTCACCCTTGAACTAAGATGAATTAAGTTTTATTTGATGCCCTGGTTGAGTTATGTGTTGCAGGATATAATTGCCAAGTATAGACCAATATCAGTCTATAATGAGTCATCAAACACAAGACCATACAATGTAATCCCTCATTATGTGATCCATGGTGTTGACTCATGTGTAGCCTCTCTATTGGGACACACTTTATTTTCAAAGCACTAAAGCAATGGAAGAAAGAATGATTGTTGATTTAATTTGAAGAAAAATAATTTTCAGAAAGTAAAATTTTTCTAAGTCCATTACTCGAGTATTATATATTATACTCGAGTAGTGTTGGAATGAATTCTCGAGTATACTAAGTACAGTTCTCGAGTAATAGAAATCATTCTCAAGAAGGCTTAGTCCAATACTCGAGTAAGCCATGGAGTACTCGAGTACTACTTATCTATGTCTCGAGTCTACTCAATAATTCATCTCAGAAATTTTCTAAGTGTTGTACTCGAGTAACAGAAGCCAGTAATCGAGAAGGCCAAACCTTGTCTCGAGAATTCAGAGGACCAGTACTCGAGTAAGAAGAAATTTAGTTTCGAGAAGAAGTCTTGTTCTCGAGAAGTCATGGTAGTTCTCGAGAAGTCTTACTATAGTTCTCAAGTAGTAGAAGCCACTTCTCAAGAAGCCAGAAATCACTTCCGCAATTTCTCTAAGTCTTGTTCTCGAGAACCTTACATCACTCTTCTCGAGAAACAGAAGTTATTACTCGAGTAGTCTATAAATCACTCGAGAAATGCAGGAAATTTTTCCAAAATTTCATTAAGTCCAGACGGAAACGAGTTCAAATTTAATCTCGATTCTTATTGGTCCATGTGTGCAGTCATTTATGATTATGATCGTTAGGCTTGTCCTATAAAAAGTCTTATCAATTTCTACTAACCCTAACATGCGAAAATAAGTTTTCTAAATCGTCCTTTCATTCTAAATCTGGAAAGTCATCGCTCCTCATCGTCATTCTCGCCGCTGCTCTTCTCCGATTCAAGAAGTTCAGAACAAGAATCGATCAACAGATCAAGGCGATCAATCTCTACAGATCTCTCTCTTGATCATGTTGATCTTAAGCTTTTCAGATCCAGAAACTTAGCCGCCGTCTTCTTCGGTTATTCCTGACAGAGCTTCGGGTTTAAGAAGGAAGATAGGCTGATGAATCAAGATCTGAATAATTTCTGTTTGTATAATTTTTCTGTATACAATCTTTATTCTTGTAGGAGATTCTTCTCCGAGTTGTAGGAGTTTTATTCTCCGAGAGTTTTGTATGAAGTTTTTCTTCCGAGTGTAGATATCGTGTTAAGGCTCGAGTTATAGGGACGTTGCTCCGAGTTGTATGATTAGTTTTCAATCCGAGGTAATAGTGAAGTAGCCGAGTCTAGCTTGTTGCTAGATAGGTGAGACGGAGAGTGGACGTACCCAAGGTTGGGGAACCACTATAAATGTTGTGTCTTGTGTGGCTTGTTTATTTACTTTCAGTGCTCCGTTCTTTCAAGTTTTTATTCCGCAAAAAGACGCAGACCTCACCTATTCACCCCCTCTAGGTGATTTAGGTAGACAACTAAAAACATCAATTGGTATCAGAGAGAGTTTGTTCACCAAAAAGGTTAACACCTTGAACAGATCTACTCCTAGTTGTCGTTAGAGGATACAAGCATGGACAGAGCCAAGGATTTTGCTAAGCTTCCCTTATGGACAAAGACTAATTTTGCTATGTGGAAAGAAAGGATAAAGTTCTTTGTGGAAGCTGTGGATCCCAGAATTTTTATGATAGTGGAAGAAGGACCTTATGTTCCTATGACCACCTCCACCATTGACCCTACAAAGCAAGTTCCAAATAAGCTTATGGATCTTGATAAAGATGAGATTGCACTTGTCTCTTTAGACAAGAAAGCCAAGAATATCATCGCAAGTGCAGTCGATGATTTGATGTTACAGAATCTGATTCACTGCTAATCTGCCAAGGAAATGTGGCAGTCTCTCATCATCCTGATGGAAGGTACTGAAGAGGGAAGGGATGACAGAATGTCCCTACTAAACCAGAAATATGAAGCATTCTGACAAGGTCCCAAGGACTCTATTGCAGATACCTTTGAAGGTTTCTTCAAAATTGTCAATGGCCTAAGAGTTTATGGCTGGGTCTTCACTAATGGAGAACTGAATGATAAATTTCTGAGATCACTGACTAAGGAATGGGATAACAAAGTATGTGCAATCCGGGAATTTGGTAAGCTGGCAGAGACTGACCCTTAAAATCTCTTCGGAAAGCTTATGTCATATGAGCTACAAATCAACTCAAGAAAAGCTGAAGAAGAGAAGAGCCGGTCTTCATCCAAGGAGAAGTCTGTCACTCTAAAGGCAGACATATCAAGGAAGTAAAAAGTTACATCTCCTGTCCCTGCATAGGAAGAGAGTGAAGAAGAAACTTCAGAGCCAAATACCTCAGGCTCAGAATTATCTAAAGGAGAGTTTTCTCTTCTTTCAAGGCAGTTCAAGAAATTCTTGAACAAGAAGAAACAGTGGAGAAGCAAGGATGCCTCGTTCAGAAGATCACGTCATGATGGTGATCGCCATAAGAAAGGCTCAAGCAGCCAAAACAGGTACCACTCTAAACAGAACAAACATATTTCTATTGACATTGTTTGTTAGTGCTGCAATAAGCCAGGACACGTCATAGCTGACTGCCCTCACAAGAAGGAGGGTGGAAGAAGAGAGGAGAATAAAACTTCTTATAATAAAAAGAAGACTGAAAGAAGCCTAGTAGCCAAGAAGGGCAAGATCCTCAGTGACACAGACTCATCTGAGTCTAGTGATGAGGAGGAAGCCTACTTTGGGCTCATAACATACACATATGAAGAAGAAGAACCCCAGTTCACTAGGAAGGTAAACTCTCATTCCCGTCTCTCTGAATCAGTTGCTTCTGACCATGATCATGAGGACTATTCGTCTGATAATGAATCTGAACTCATGATTCAGTACAAAGAATTAATCAAGGCTTACGACAAATGTCAACGAGTCGCAGAACTCAAGCCAAGGAGATTAAATCTCTTAAGGCTGAGGAGAGCACTTTGAGCGAGGAAGTCGCAAAGATGGACTCACTCAAAGAGGAAGCCCATTTTGCAATCGACGTATACAAAAAGGCTCCCAAGCACCTAAACCTGAAAGAGCAAATCATCAAGGAGTTGGAAAACAACTTACTGCTGAAAAGAAACTTGTTGAAAGTTTCTCCAAGCCCAAGAAAGTCCTTCCACTTATTGCTGAGCTATCTGCTCAAGTTAAAGGAGCTGGCTTAGGCCATGTGGCTGGTCCTAGTAAATCTTCTAGGAGAAATAAAGCCCAAAGGAGAAATAAGGCTGCAAAGAAAGCTCTAGCCAAGGAGAAGGGGAAAGCTCCTCAAGACCAAACTTCATTTCGAAAGGTTATCTTTCCAACAAATAAGTTTGATCTTGATTCGTCCTACAGTCACTTTATTAGGCCTAATTATGTAGAGCCCAAGTCTCGGTACTAAGGATGGACTCGTCCCCAGAACTTTGGCGAGAGTGTCTTCAAAGCACCTTATGAGGAGATCACTCTTCAGAGCTATGGCTCTTACAATCATAATCACAACATCAAGAAAGCTCCAAAAGCCAAACTCATTGTGGAAAAGCCTATTATGGAGAAGAAGTCATGTAAGTTCCATCACAACAAAGATTCTTCCTCCAAGAATACTGCCCCTGCTAGACCACACTCTCAAAAGGCCAAGCATGAGAACTCTAGGCAAAGATACAACAGGTTTTACTGTTGGTGCGGTGACAAGGTTGGTTACTTTGCTATAGATTGTTAGTTTAACCCCAGGTATTATGAAACTCCTCAAGTTAATAATGTGAGAAAGACCACTCACAATGTTAACACACGTAAGGGGAGTATGCTATGATAGTTTTACTTTCAAGACAACCTAAACACCTAGAGGGGGGGGTGAATAGGTTCTAATTGCTTGTTCAATTTTTTAGGCAGAATTCAATTACAAACATTAAAACATCCAGCACAGCATTCACAGACATTTAATCATCACAGATTGCACAATGTTTTATAGTGGTTCCCCAAGGTCTGGGTACATCCACTTTCCCCCTTCACCTATCTAGCAGTATGCTAGATTCGGTCAAACTTCCACTATTCTCAGATCCTCAGATCCTACAGCTCAGAACCTGGATAGGTTCCTACAACTCAGGCACAACAGCCCTACCTCAGCCTTGCCACAAGGCCTACAACTCAGAGAAGAACCTTCTCCTACACTCAGGCAAACAGCCCTACCACTCAGAGATCAACTCTCCTACACTCAGCCTTTATATCACAGGCTTACAACTCAGAACTGTGTAAAACAGATCCTACAGAAATTTAGAAAAGAAGTTTTAATGTCTTGCCTTTGTTGAGAGAGAAGAGGACAAGACAATTCTTGATCAGCTGATGAAATCAACTGAATCTGAGCTTTCTTCAAAGCTTCTTGAATCTGAACTTAGCTGAGTTGATTTCCAAACAGCTTCTTGAGAAACCACTGATGGCTTCCTTCTTCTTCTTCAAAATGGGTGGATCTCTCTCTATCCAACACCTTTGATGATACTTCTGAATTCTTGTTAGAACTCTTCTTAGATCGATCCTAAGATCGTCTTCTTAGATCTTCTGATGAAGATCTTCTTTAGTGTATTACACCTTCTTGATTTGATTTCTCAATTTGATTGCCAAAGTTCAATCTTCTCATTCATGTTTTCTTCTCTCTGAATCTGTCTATATATATAGATCTTCTTAATGGAAACCGGCTGATCCGGTTTATAACTGTCTTCTGACAAGTCTGACAACATCAGTTAACTGGCTACAACCCACAGCTGTCAAGTCTTCAAACAGATCCTGTGCCTTAGTCTTGGTCAGCAATGTGTTGAGACAGACTGTCAGGAAGTGTCGAGACCAACTGTCTGTATGTGTCGACACAAGTAACTTTGGTGTCGACACAGCCTTTGATGATGTCGACAAGTTTGCCTTTAAGTCGACACAGCTTCTTCAGAGAATAACTTGGTCTTGACTTTGTAGTGCGTCGACACAAGTCCTGTGTGTCGACACAGTTGTTGTAGATTCAGAACTCAGTATGTGTTGACTTAGTCTTCTGGTGTCGACACAAGTATTGTCGACTTCTGCCAATGTGTGTCGACTCTGTCTCATTGTGTCGACACAGCCTCCCAGTGTCGACACAAATGTGGTCGACTATCTTTCTCTATGTGTCGACACTACTTCCCAGTGTCGACACAAATATGGTCGACTATCTCTCTCTGTGAGTCGACACTGCTTCCCAGTGTCGACACAAATATGGTCGACTATCTTTCTCTGTGTCGACACAGCTTCCTTCAAGTGTCGACACAAATATTCTGAAGTGTCGACACTGATTCTTCAGGTGTCGACACATGGACTTAGAATATTTTTCTGCATTCTTTAACATTTATCCACCTGCACATGTCAACTTAAAACAACATCAAATACACCTTGATGTATATCATTGAGCTAAGTTGGGCTTCTTCAAATCAGGTACACATTTTCCAATGTACCCAACAATCTCCCCCTATTTGGAGAAGTCATAACCCCTATTGCCAATGATATACACCATTTATAAAAAGTATAATATGATGATATATGACATAACAGAAATACTTAATATAAACAAAATATGAACAATCCATCACAGAGTGAACATTATATGATTCCAAACAAAATATTGTTTATAACTTGATAATGTTTGATTACAGAATTTTACATTGAATGATTTAATCAAAACATTACAAAACACATTTGAAAGAACTTAAAACTAAGACTGATCAGGCTCTCTTATGACAATCCCTTTGCCAGATTGGATTTGAGCCTTCACAGGAGCTTCAACATCTTCAGCTGGCTTCTTGCCTTTTTGATCAGCCTTCTTCTTTGCTTCTTCCTTGAGCCTTTGCCTTTCAAAGTAATGATAGGGCTTTGGAAAGTACTTGCTCGGCTCCTGAGCATCTGGTGGTAGCCTACCCAGCTTGGCATTTCTTCTGAACTGTATTATTGCCTCCTGTCTAGCTTCATGCTTTTGCCATTCTATTTCATTATACCACTTTCCTCTTTCATGAACTTGGTCTTTCACAGCCTTCCATGCAGTGAGTATAATATTTCTTGAAGTAGGGCTCCACTGCTCAAAATCTGGCTTTAGTTCAGCCTACTCTTTAAATATCTTCTTAGATAGTAGAGCATCTTGCTGTTCTTTCAAAGTGGCCTCAGGCTTATCCACTTTCTCAATAACAACCCTGTTAACCTCCTTTGGAGGACTATACATTTGTTGAACTTGCTGATCAATCATATCAAAATCTGGAGGAGGGTAAATGACTTGGGCAACCTCAGGTTGATTGCCTTCAAGTAGACCTGTTTGTATTCTTGACTCAGCCACCATAGCATCATCACACAAAGGTGGATATCCCAATGTGGCTCGAATACTATTGGTCACCCATTTGGTGTGCTCTGAGCCTGCATGAACTAACAACCTCTCCCCCTTTATGGCTTCTCTGGTAATATGATCCCTTAGATCTTCCTTCTGAAATCTGATCTGTCCATCCAGATAATTCACACCCTCTTTAAAAAATGGTTTTAACTTGTGAAGCTTGTCAGATATGTCCTTTTGAGAGGTAGTGATAGCAGTTTTAACAGATTCAATAGCAGCTTGAAATTTCTTATCAAATTCTTCCATTTCCTTTGCTCTAGCTGCAGGCAACCCTTCAGTAGTCTTTTTCAACTCATTAAGAATTTCATTGTGAGAGTCTTCAAGATTGGCATTCATGTTTATCTGATTTGTAAGAACATAGCCTTGCTTCAGTGCTATATAATCTGCTTTGGTAATAACTGATTGCTGTTGTTTTGCCAAGAATACTACAGCATTACCTCCTTTATGGAAGCAATCTGTCATTTCCTTCTTATGCATATTGACTTCAAATCTAATTGACTTTATATCCTGAGCCAAGTCAAATTGAAGGGCCTTATTTCTCTCATCAACATATTTTTCAACTGCCACTCTATGGTCATCTAACTTAACTTGCAAATCAACCATAAACTTGTTATAATTAAATTCAGAATGGGATGGTTGAGTTGTAGTCTGTAGAGCCTGCTTATAACCTTTGCTCCTTCTCTTGAAGACTACAAGTTTTCTCTTCTTAGCCATTCTGGCTTCTTCAGTCTCAGGTTCAGATGTACTATCAACTTGAACTCTTTCTTGAGGAGGAGGAGGAATATTTGTCTCAGTGCCATGTTGTTCAGCCTCAACATGCACAGACTCCCCCTCAACCATTTGCTCCTTCTCAATTTCTATCTCCATGTCAAGGGCCTTTTCAATCTCTTGCCCCTCTTCTACTCTATCAGTAGCCATATCAACATTAGGGAATAACTCATCTAGAGTATATTCCTTCTGAGCTTGAACATAAGATGTATCAATTAGATCTTCTATATTCAGATCTTTGGAGATATCAGTTTGGACTGCCTCTTGCACTGGGGCAGACATCTTCTCCCCCTGTACTTGGTCAGTATTGGTAATGACCTGGGCAGGTGAGTATACTTGCTCCCCCTGCACCTGTGCAGTAATAGAAATATTAGAAATGTCTTTAGTAAGGAAATACACCAGCTCCCCCTGCAACTGTACCTGGTCAGGAGTAGATACAATCTGGGCAGGTGAATGAGCTTGCTCCCCCTGCATCTGTGCAGGTATAGTGTCT
This sequence comes from Platanthera zijinensis, assembly GCA_039513925.1. Lineage (NCBI taxonomy): Eukaryota > Viridiplantae > Streptophyta > Magnoliopsida > Asparagales > Orchidaceae > Platanthera > Platanthera zijinensis. The sequence goes on from CM077096.1 coordinate 70,336,021, forward strand.
TGCTGGGCTGGAGTAGACACAGGGTGATCTTCATCCTGCTTCCTCTCTTGTTCTTCTTGAAGCTGCTCAGTATCTTGAGCATGAGAAGGGGATTTCACTGGGGTGTCCTGCCTGCTCTCATCAGGCACATCCTTAGACAGCACCCTATCCCACCTAGAAAACAATCTCATGTCCATCTTTCTCATGTGATTGATCTTTGTTCCTGGCAGGTGTTGCATTACCTCAGGGATCACTCCATTCAGATATAAACTCATAATACTAGCCAGATTTGGCTTCTTTATTCCTTCCTTGATCTTTTCAAAGATTACAGCTGACCAATCAGTTGGAATTGTAAACACAATTCTGGTCATGAGGCTGAACATATAGGCTGAAATCCTATCATGTCCCCCTGGTTTGCACAGAATCACCTTGCCAACTACTTCAGACAGGAATTTCCCTTGCTGATTCATTCCTTTTCTGTTGAAAGCAGCTCCAATCTTCAGAGTGGGATCCAATCCGCACCATTGGATAGCCTCCCTTAACTTAGAAGCAGGGACTTCTTCTTCATTCTCAATTATTGGTAAGTGTAGAATCTTCCTTAGACTTCTTGGGGTAATCTTCACTGTCGACCCATGCACAGTGGACTTTATCTTGAGAACATCTGAACCTATTGATGCAGAGATAAAGAATTCATGCACCTCCTTCTTCCATATCTTGGAAGGTTCAGAAACTAGGAACTCTAATCCGGATTCAGAAATGAGAGAGATAACTCGTTGAACATCTGCTAGGGCTTCGGCAAAGGCATTCCTTACTAACTCATAACCTTCATTGATGTTGTCTTCAATCTTCGGCGTCATTGTTCAGGTGAGAAAGCTTGAGAGAAGAGAGAGAGAGAGAAAGTTGACACAAGGTTTCAGTCTCGAAAACCTTGTAAGCGTGTCGACTGATTATGTTCTTGACCTATTTATACCTTCTATTGAAAGAAGATCAAAAGGCGGGCAAAAACAGTCTATATATGTCAACACAGATGGAATGTGTCGACACAAACTTCTATTGTCTCGACAACAAATCTGTCTACTATGTGTCGACACCAAATGTGGATATGTCGACACCTGAGAGATATAGTAGAGTATCAGAAAATCTGTATCGACTCTTAGGATAAGTGTCGACACAAAATTTGTAAGTGTCGACATCACTAGTCTGGTGAAGTCGACACTACCTTCCTGGATAAGTCGACAATTTAATTCTTAAGTGTCGACACATTTTTTTGTGTCGACACAAAATTTCTGACTTGTCGACATTACTTCACTGAGTCGACACATTATCACTGAATGTGTCGACACTATTTTACTTAGCCAATTTCTGTTTCTGTCTACACCACTTAAGACCATTTGATAATCTAATATGTTATTTGTAAGTTTGTTGATAATCTAATCAATGGTCAGCATGCCTAATTCAATTTTAAATTTATTGAATTTTATTTCATCCAGAGGCTTAGTGAATACATCTGCTATTTGATAATCTGTTTTAACAAATTCCAATGTGATGTCTTCTCTTTCTACATGATCTCTAAGAAAATGGTATTTAATTTCTATATGCTTAGTTCTACTATGAGAGACAGGATTATTAGCAATAGAAATTGCACTCTTAGAATCACACAAAAGAGGTGTTTTACTTACTTGAACAATAATCTTTAAGCTGATGCTGTATCCACAATAGTTGTGCACAGCAGCTGCCAACAGCAACATATTCTGACTCAGCTGTAGATATAGCCACACTGGTCTGCTTCTTACTACTCCAAGATATCAGTCTTCCTCCCAAGAATTGACAAGTACCTGTTGTACTCTTCCTATCCTCTCTACAGCTTGTAAAATCTGCATCTGAATAACCTGTTAGTAGAAAATCTCTATTCCTAGGGTACCAAAGACCTAGATTAGGTGTGCCCTTAAGATATCTCAGAATCCTTTTGACTGCAGTATAATGAGACTCTTTAGGGCAGGCTTGGTACCTAGCACAGACACATGTAGCATACATAATATCTGGTCTACTAGCTGTGAGATATAGTAGAGAACCAACTATTCCTCTATACAAAGTCTCATCAACAGGTTTACCTGCATCATCTTTGCATATATGCATACTTGTCCCCATAGGAGTTCTCATGATGGAGGATGACTCCATACCATACTTCTTGATTAATTCTTTAGTAAACTTTGACTGGGATATGGACAAGCCATCATCAGTCTGTCTTACTTGGAGTCCCAAGAAGAACTTCAGTTCCCCCATACTGCTCATTTCAAACTTCCCTTGCACAAGTTTGGCAAACTTTTTACAAAGGTTGTTTTCAGTAGATCCAAAGATTATGTCATCAATATAGATCTGAACTAAGATGATCTTGCCTTTGGATTCCCTAAGGAATAGAGTTTTGTCAATTTTTCCTCTTGAGAATTTATTCTCAATAAGGAAAGTAGACAGGGTTTCATACCAAGCCCTTGGGGCTTGCTTTAACCCATACAAAGCTTTTCTAAGCTTATAAACATAATCAGGTTTAAGAGGATCTACAAAACCTGATGGCTGCTCTACATATACTTCTTCTTTAAGATCGCCATTCAGAAATGCTGACTTCACATCCATCTGGTATACCTTGAAGTCTTGATAGGCTGCATAGGCAAGGAACATTCTGATTGCCTCCAGCCTTGCTACTGGGGCAAAGGTTTGATCAAAGTCAATCCCTTCTTCCTGCCTGTATCCTTTAGCAACCAATCTTGCTTTATTTTTCACTATTACTCCATTCTCATCCAACTTGTTCCTGTAGATCCATTTTGTCCCAATTATATTGTGGTCTCTTGGTTTAGGAACAAGCTCCCAGACATTGCATCTTCTGAATTGATTCAGCTCCTCTTGCATAGCATCAGTCCAGTGCTGGTCTTGGATGGCTTCTTCAAACTTCTTAGGCTCCATTTGTGACAGGAAACTTGAATGCAGAACTGTGCTTTGACTTCTGCTTCTAGTCTGTACTCCCTGTCTTGGATCACCTATTATTTGATCAGTTGGATGGTCTCTTAAATGTCTTGTAGCTGGAGGAAGATTCCCTTCTGGTTGAACATCTCCAGCTCCTTCATTATGCTGAACCTCTTGGTTTTCTTCATCTTCTATTGTGTCTTGTACTCCCCCTGGACAATATCCTTCATTTTCCAATACTCCATCTTCCCTTGAAGCTTCAGCAATGGAGAGCTTGTCCATTCCTTTGCTTATACCTGTTGAGTCATTTGATCAAACCCTTTGATGACTCCTTTTTCAGATCCACCAAAGATCACTTGAGGTCCATCTTTGACAGATGAATACTCCTTCAGCAGCCCCTTTGTTCCAGTCATGTGCCTGGAACAACCACTATCCAAGTACCATATAGGGGCATGGTTACTTGGATTCACCTGCAACACAGATTTACTTACCCTTAGAACCCAAGCAAGTCTTGGGTCCTTGGTTCAAGTTAGCATTAACAAAGCTACCATTATTTCTTCCAACAGGTAGACTATTATTCTTTTTAACACTTGTGTTATACCAGCAGTCTAGTGCAAAATGGCCTCTCTTGCCACAGCACCAACATTCAAACCTATTGTATCTAGTTCTAGATACATCCTTGACAAAAGAATTTCTGTCCATTGCTGGTGCTGCAGCAGCTTCACCCACTGATTTTTTATAACCATTGGGTTTATGAACATAGGTAGGCCTGTTGGCATTTACACCATTGTTTTTCAGAACATTAGACTTAATATGACCATGAATATTTTCATGATCATATAGGTTAGAAGGCACTTCCACCTTTCTAAACTTAATAGGGACTGAAAAGTTCAGTGGCTTGACAGGAGCTTTGCCTTTCCTCTTGAATTGGCCAGCCCTGGAGTTACCTTTGAATCCTAATCCTGCCTTACCCTTTTGATTCACAAATTCATCAATCAAGGGTAAGACAGACTTTGGCTTAGAGTAACTAGCCACTAAATCTTTTTCAATTCTTAGTCTGGCCTCCAGACTCTTCACTTGATCATTGGTATAATTAATTGTGCCCATCTGAATAATAGTTATATTCTTCAGTTTGGCAATTTCATTTAACTTTTGATCAATTACTTTCTCTAACTCAGTTGCAGCTACCCTTAGTTCAGCAATTTCATGAGCCTGAGATTTAACCAGGTTCTTGCTTTTCTTAAGGGCCTGCAACAAGTTCCCATACTTATCTATCAATTGATAGACATCTCCTTCAGATTCAAATGCATCTACATCACTTGATGCAGATGTAGCTGATTCTGTACTTGTACTACAAACAGATTTCATAGAAGGACATTGTACCTTATTAGGACCAGACTGATTCTGGCATATGTCCTCTTCTGATCCTGCCATTAGTCCCATGCACTGATGATCCTCTTGATCATAGATGGAGTCTAGCAACTGCAGAAACTCCTCTTCTTCAGATACAGCATATAGTCCAATATATGCTTCTGCTTCAGATTCTGACTCTGAAGTTGACTGATCTGTTAGGCTCTTATCCTTCTTTGCAACAAAGGATTTCTCCTTCTTGCCCTTTTTATGAGTCTTATTCTTGTCTGAAGACTCCTTTCTCTTATCAGGACAGTCAGCCACTACATGTCCAAGTCTATTGCAACAATAGCAGACAATCTTTGAAGTAGTAGCCTTGCTGGGCATTGATCTGCTCTTTTCTTTCCTTGATGACTTTTTCTTCTTATAATAGTCATCAACTTGCTGTGAAGTAGAGGGCTTAGACTTCCACTGTTTCTTCTTCAAGAACCTCTGGAATTGCCTTGTGAATGCAGCAAAGTCTGCATCTGAATCACAGCTTTCTGAACCCTGATTGTCTGAATTTTCTGAACTGACTTCTGCAATTTCCTTAGGAGGGGATGGTGATATCCTCCTATTCTTTCTGATGGATTCTGCACTGAATGCCACAGTCTTTTCTCTATGCTCTCCACTAGAATTCTTTTCCTCCTCCTTCCTCACCAAAAGTTGCATTTCATAGGATAACAGCTTTCCAAACAAGGTGGGAGGAGAGATCTCTGCCAATTTAGCCACTTCTCTTATGGCACAGATCTTTGTGTCCCAATCCTTTATTAAGGATCTCAAGAATTTGTCATTCAGTTCATAAGTACTGAAGACTCTTCCATAGGACATTAGCTCATTCACAATTCTATAGAATTTCTTGTAGCACTCAGTTATGCTATCAGATTTTCCTTGTCTAAAACTTTCATATTCTTGATTGAGCATAGATTTCCTGTCCTGTCTTACTTCTTCTGATCCCTCCATGTAGACAATCAATGTGTCCCACATTTCTTTGGAGGTCTTGCAGTGAATCAGATTCTGAAATGTTGAATCATCTATGGCACTTACAATAATGTTCTGTGCTCTTTTATCCATGGTTGCTGAAAGTGAAGGGATAGATACTACTCTAGAGGGGGGGTGGATAGAGTTATCAAATTTTGCACTAGACAAAGTTTGAAGGTCTACCCAACTCCCTTGGAGTGAATTGCGGAATTAAAAGATTATAGATATAGAATTAACCTTAAAGCCTAACACAAGTGTTGTGCACAAACTCAAGCTAACTGTAATTACAGTTAAGGCTTGGAAATCCTAATCAGCAACTAGCAACCTAGTTATATCTATTCACAGCCACAGTGCAGGAAATAAACAAGGCAATCCAGACGACACAAGGAACTTATAGTGGTTCCCCAAACAACTTGGGTACGTCCACTCTTCTACCAACAAGGTAGGAATCCACTCAGGTTTTTGATCAGGTGCCCTGCCACCAACAGGATCTGCTTCAGGTAGATCCAGAAACCCTTTAGACTTTTGATCAGGTGTCTAAAAACCAAGCACAGGTTTTTGATCAGGTGCCCTGCCACCAAGGGATACTTTTGAAGGGAGTAATAACCCTGTACAGGAGGGGGAAGAAGGTTAAGATGTCTTCTCTATTTTACAATAGATTAGAGAAGCACAAAAAACTTGCACTGAGATAGAAAGCTCTAAAGAATCAAGGCTCCCCCTAGCTCAAAGATGTCCAGGTGAAGTCTTGCTTCAGTGCAGAAAACTCTTCAGAAAGCTCTGAAGGAAAAACTACAAGAAGATAATAAATAATAAAATTAAAAGATCTTCAAGCAGCTATCTTCTTCTTCTTCTTCTTCAAAAGAACTCTGAGTTTGAACTTCCTGAAAGCAGGAGAACTCAGGTTGAAGAGGAGTAAAAGATCTTAACACTTCTCAGTTAGATGAGTATTGCTGAGAGCAGAAGACTTGATCTTGATGAAGGCTTTAATGCTTAAGTGAACAACTGGTTAGCTATTAGCTAGCTTGAATCCTTCTTCAAAGGGTCCTTTTTATATCAACAGCAAGCAACGGCTCTCTTCAATTTGAATTACTTGTCTTCTTCTGAAACTTGAGACCTGGGCTGCAAATAACACACAACAAAACAAACTCTGCAGCAAGACATCCTATAAAAGGAAAGAACCTCTTTCTAAGAAGCTGCAGGAGCAAATCAAATAACAGAAGGACTAAATAAAGTCACATCAGAGAAATACTCTTTATAGCAGAAGGAAGACTTTTCAGTCTAACGGCTATAAAGGACTGTCAGCAGATAAAGTAAAATACAAAGTCAGCTAATAAGACAAACAACTTTATCTAAAAAGATTTTACACAGGCAAAAAGAATAGAGCAGATATGCCTGGAATTATTATCATAAAATAACTGAAAAGATATGCCAGATAATGTATTAATTAATTAAATAAATAAATAAATACAAAATATAAAGGCAGACAGAAAACGTCGAACGACCTTCGGAGATCGTCGACCGACGCACGGAGATCGTCGAACTATCGGACAGATAGTCGAACGATCCAGATAGTCGAACTATCAAAGGAGATAGTCGAACTATCACAGCAGATAGTCGAACTACCAGAAGATAGTCGAACTATCAGATAGTCGACCTATCAATAGATAGTCGAACTATCAGGGCAAAACAGATAGTCGAGCTATCAACAGATAGTCGAGCTATCAGATAGTCGACCTATCAACAGATAGTCGAACTATCAAAAACAAACAGATAGTCGACCTATCAACAGATAGTCGAACTATCAGATAGTCGAACTATCAAAGCAGATAGTCGAACTATCAAAGCAGATAGTCGAACTATCAAGCGAGAACAGATAGTCGACCTATCAACAGATAGTCGAACTATCAACGCAGAACAGATAGTCGAACTATCAACAGATAGTTGAGCTATCAGATAGTCGACCTATCCAAACAGATAGTCGAACTATCAAAGCCAAACAGATAGTCGAACTATCAACCGATAGTCGAACTATCCTCGCAGACTGAAAATCGAACAACTGATAGACGATCGTCGAACAGTTAGTCGACGATAGTCGAGTGGCGTTCGATGATAGTCGAACAAACAAACTAAACCAAATTCTCAATCTGGAAAAGTGAGGACTCTACAGCTAGACTACTAACCATTGACCATAGATATTTCTTGGGTCAAGGGACTAAAAAGACAAGACTAAACTCAAATCAAACTGGGGTACCAACAATCTCCCCCTATTTGAGTTAAGTCTCTTAAAAACTAAAACACAGAGCTAGTTATAGAACACTATAAACAATACAGGAAATAGATAGCAATTAACTAGCAATTATCAAACAGATAGATAAATAACTGTCAAACAAAACTAAGGATCAACAGAGTCAGGCTTAGATACAGAAGAGCTAGAAACAAAAGAAATTTTTCGCAGAGGATCAATGGCCTCTAACTTAGACATCTTTAAATCTTGCAAGCCAATGATCTTTAATTCTGTAGTCCTTGGCACAACAGCTTCCGGGTGCTTTTCCATATATTTAGAAGGGTCAAAAACCTCAGGGTTAACCTGGAACTTTTCTAATTCCTTCTTTCTGAAAGTAGACATGGTGGTTAAACCAGTGGTGTCCTTCCCTTCTGCTTTTGCTTTTCTGATTTGGGCTGCTCCAACTAATTCGTGAAAACGAGCCATCTAAAGTTAGGATCCAGCTCAGGACTTTCATAAACAGACTTAGGAGGAGTAGCATCTGATTCTTTATCTTGATTAACTAGATAAGACATGGGAGCAGACTTAGCAAAGATCTTGCTAGAATATTTAAAACAAAATAAACTACTTACCTTTTGAAACCACTTTTTCAGACTGTACTGGTATAGGAGAAGAAGCTCTTTTCTTTGGAGAAGGAGGAGGGGAAAAAGTTGGTCTTTGAAACACAACCTCCTTCACTTGTCTTTGAGAACCAGAATAAGATCTGCCTTGGGAACTTTGAGAGCTTTTCCTTGACTGAGACTGAGAAGGTGCAGATTTTCCAGAAGAGGCAGATGGATTAGCAGATAGGTTCCCAGAGGCTCCTGCACTGGGAGGTGGAGGAGGGGGACCTCTGGGAGTCCATCTAGAAACAGGACTATCATACCTCTTAGATCTTTTCCTCTCTTTCTGCTGGTTCTTGGAGAACCACATCCAATGTTGAAATTCTTTCGATTTGGGGTCAATTCCTTTAAGAATATAGTATGGAGTATCATTGTCTCGGCTGGGAGGAGGAGAAGCAATTGCTTTCCTTTTCTTTTGAGCAGCTTTCTTTTTCTTAGCATTCTCAGATAAATCAGAATCATCTTCATCATCAGAGTGAGATGATGGAGGATTATCATAAGGATCATAGGCTTCAGAAACAGCCTTTTCTTTTAACTTCAGATCTGATTTCTCTCTTTCCTCTTCCATGGCATCCTGAGCCAGAAGGAAATCTAAATCCAATCCTGGTGAATCATCCCAAATAGTTGACTTTTCAACTTGCAACTCTTTTTCTTTCTCTTTTAAAGAATCTTGTACTCTTTGATTCCAAGCAGCTCTTGCTTTTTCTTCTTCCACACTCAGAGCAGGAGTGTCATCTTTGATTTCATCTTATTTTTCAGACTCATCTTCTCTATCATCTAAAAAAGAATCCAATCCTGGATCTACTTGAATAGCAGGAACATTTGGGGCAGCTTCTGAGACAATTACTATGATCTGAGCAGCTAAATCTTCTCTAATATAATCTGTAGAATTATGAACACAGATCTGCTAAATAAGCAATAATCATTCCTTCTAGGTATTCACTAGCTAGCAAATTAATTGACTCGTCAATAAAGCGAATGAGTGAATTACCTTCATATTTGACCAACTCCCAAGACTCATCTAGGTAGGATGTAATGATCCCTTCTAGGAAATTTGCAATCACGGGAGAGGTGAGATCTTCCAAGCAAACTTTCACAACAAATTCAGATAACATGATAGCATCAGATATTTCCTTTTCCGATAACACAGAGGCTGATTCTTTTTCAGCTGGAGCAGACACAACTTGAACTGTCATCACAGTATCTGTTACTGCTGGAAGGGAGGCAGGAGGCTCTGAGGCATCTTCACAGAACATCTCCCCCTGCCTGATTTCAGTGGAAACTGAAACCAGGCCCCTTGAGGAAGAGGGCTCAGCAGATTTGGAAAGTGATTTGATGGTAGTGGTTAAGGTATCAATGGAGGAGGCAAGTGGAGCGATTGCCTCTTCAATCATGGTTTTGATTGAAGGGGTAATCAACTCCACAATGCGGGAGATGAGTTCAGGGGTAATCTCAAAAGAAGATGGAGGTGCAGTGGATGGAGATGCAACAGATATGGTTGTAGTGCTGGGATGAAGAATGGTGTGGACTGGAGATTGAATTGGAGAAGGAGCTGGAGAGTTAACAGGAGTGTTAACTGGAGAATGAATGGGAGACTGAGGAGGTGATGGAATCCTCTCAGATCCTAACAAATCAAAGCTGGGAGCAGATATCCTAGCCTGATGAGAAGGAAGAGGAGATGCTGGAGGGGAAGGAAGAGCAACCGTAGTTGTTTCTCTAACAGGAGAAGGGGAAAGTCTTACTTCAGCTGAAGTTGATGGAACTTCAACTGAAACAGACTGCATAGCAGAAGAAGAGGGAAGGGAAAGAGCTGAGCCAGCTTCGACAGGGTGAGGAGCGACCGAATTAGTCCTGGTGCTCTCAGATGTCGCTGGAGCAACCCCTGTGAGAGCGGGTTTCACAAAGGTTCTCTTCCACTTAGAGAACAGGTTTGGGTCCATCTTCTTGCTTGCATTTATTGTTGTTGCGGTTGAACTCAGCAGCTGGGGATATTTTTCCTTCAGGAAAATTCAAATAACCCTTCCGAGGGTAACTTCCTTCTTACTATTCTTTTTCCTTATTAAATCAAACATTACTCCAGCCCAATCAATCTTTTTCTGATTAACAATTGCACGCATCAGTGCAAATTGTTGCCTTGTTATATTGTCATGAGCAGAGTGCTTACCGAGGAGCACTTTTCCGACCAACTCAGCAAGAAACTTAATCTTGAAAGGGAAATTTACCTTGAGCAGCTTCGTGGGAACGCCCTCTGCATGTCCCAGCTCAACTAGCATTCTTCCAAATTCTTGAGCATCTTGCTCATAATCCTCTTCACCATTTATCAAACCAAAAATATCAGTCAGAACGGCCGGAGTCAAGATTACCTCTTCTCCGCCGATGGTGCCAGTCATCGAGTCGTCGGTGGAGGACGACCTGAAAGCCCATTCCTTGATCTCAGGTATATTTAACTTAATCCTTGAAGACATTAATCTCTCTAGTCCTTGGTCCCGGCACAACTGAAGAACTTCCACGATCCCGGCTTCGCAGCAACTGAACGCGTCGAAATCAACACTGAAGCCTGCATCGAACTTTATAACTGCTAACACTGCGGGAGAAATCGCCATTGATTGCTGGAGAAAGAGCGAGAAGGACGGCGAAGACGAAGGGGACGAAGCGGCAGAAAATCGCAAGCGGGAAGACAGAATGCGAAGAGTCACGCTCCGTCGACGAAAGAACAAAAGATCTTTTAACCTAGGTCGACTATCGGCTTTATATTAGACCGGAGATAGTCGATCTATTAAAAAGAACTAGACCCGATAGTCGAACGGCCGTTCGACGATCGGCTCAGAAGCAGAGTAGTCGAGCCATTGTTCGACTATCTCTGGCTTCTCAAACAACAAGCTGTCGTCGTTCAGAGATCGACGATAAGCTCGACCTGTTCGACGATCTTCGAACGCCGTTCGACGATCTTCAAACAGATAAGCTATCATTAACCAGAGGTCGACGATAGGCTTAATCCGTTCGACGATCTTCGATCATCATTCGACGATCTTCAAGCAGGTTTCAACATAGGCAGATAGTCACACTTAGTCTCGTCCATTGATCATGCCTAATTGAACTAAAAAGAACAGATGCTTCTGTGCATCTAAAGGCTTGGTGAATATATCACCTCTCTGAAACTCAGTGGATATGAACTAAAGACAAATCTTGTTCTTTTCCACACAATCTCTCAGGAAATGGTGCCGAATCTCAATGTGCTTCGTTCTAGATTGGTGCACTGGATTATGTGCAATTGAAATAGCACTGGTACTATCACACATGATTTTGGTGTTCTTGTGTGAGTAACCATAATCCACAAGCTGGTTTTGAATCCACAGGATCTGTGAACAACAACTAGCAGCTGCTATATATTCAGCCTCTGCAGTTGAAGTTGAGACAGAAGCCTGCTTCTTACAGAACCAAGAGACCAATCTCTCTCCCAGGAACTGGCAAGTTCCTGAGGTGCTCTTCCTGTCAACTCTGCAACCAGCATAATCAGAATCAGAATATCCAATTAATTCAAATTCTGACTCAGCTAGGTACCAAAGTCCTAGATCTGGACATCCCTTCAGGTATCTCAGGATTCTCTTTAGAAGAATCAGATGAGATTCCTTGGGGTTGACCTGGAATCTAGCACAAAGGCATGTAGCAAACATTATATCAGGCCTACTTGCAGTTAGATATAATAGGGAACCAACAATGACCCTATAATTCTTTTGATCAACTGGCTTGCCGTGATCATCAGAATCAATAACTACATTAGTATCCATAGGTGTAGGCATTGCTGAAGCATCAGCCATCCCAAATTTCTTTACCAATTACATGGCATATTTGGATTGGGAGATGAAGATACCATCAGCATCTTGCTTAACTTGGAGACCAAGAAAGTAAGACAGCACACCCATACTACTCATCTCAAACTTAGAGTGCATCAGGTCAGAGAACCTTTTGCAAAGTTTGGGATCAGTGGAGCCAAATATAATATCATCTACATACACCTGAACTAATAGGATTGCGTCCTTGTGATGCTTGACGAAAAGGGTTCTATCAACTACTCCCCTAGTAAAGTTGTGCTCTAAAAGGAAACTAGCTAGAGTCTCATACCAGGCTCTGGGAGCTTGCTTTAGTCCATATAGAGCTTTCTGTAACTTAAACACATGTGAGGGCTGAGTTGAAGAAACAAACCCTGGTGGTTGTTCAACAAACACCTCTTCCTTAAGCTCACCATTCAGGAATGCACTTTTGACATCCATTTGGAACACCTTAAACTTCATGTAGGCTGCATAGGCCAAGAAGATCCTTATTGCTTCTAGCCTTGCAACAGGAGCAAAGGTTTGGTCATAATCTATACCTTCCTCCTGTCTGTAGCCCTGAGCTACAAGCCTTGCTTTATTCCTTACTATAATTCCATTTGCATCCAACTTGTTTCTATACACCCACTTGGTGTCTATGATCAGTTGGCCTTTAGGTCTTGGAATCAAAGTCCAAACTTTACATCTCTCAAACTGATTGAGTTCCTCTTGCATAGCAATGATCCAGTGGGGATCTAGCTCTGCATCTTTAAAGGTGAGGGGCTCAACCTGTGAGACGAAACAAGCATGCATCACATCCTGTCTTAATTGGTGTCTTGTTTGCACACCAGCTGATATGTCTCCAATCACTTGAGATGTGGGGTGATCTCTAAGTGTGACAATATCAGCAGGTGGGATGTGATCTTCAGCAACAGTTGGGATTAATTCCTCAGGAGGAATTTGATCTACTGTTGGTGGAACAACAACTGCTTCTGTAATGTCTTCATCACTGTCGGATTCAGTGATCTGAAGAGTTGATAGTTGAAGAATTTCTTGAGGAGCATCAGGTACCTGCAATGAACTAGAGGAAGGGGAATTTTCTTTCTCCTTGTAAAACATCTGAGACTCATCAAAAGACACATGCACAGATTCTTCAATCTTACAGGATGATTTGTTATAAACCCTATAAGCTGCTTACTTGGGAATATCCAAGCATGATTCCCATTGAAGCTTTTGCTTCAAATTTCCTAAGATATTCTTTATTGTTATTATGAATATAAACAACACAACCAAAAATTCTGAAATAATTAATTTTAGGTTTCTTTCCTTTAAGCAACTCATAAGGAGTTTTACACTTAAGTTTGTGTATCAAACTTCTATTTAAGACATAATTTGTTGTACTAACAGCTTCTGCCCAATAGGAGAGAGGCATGTTAGCATCTGCCAACAATGTGCTAGCAGCTTCAATGAGTGTTCTATTCTTCCTTTCAACTACCCCATTTTGTTGAGGAGTTCTAGGAGCTGAGAAGCTATGTTTGATACCTTCTCTCTCACAGAATTCTTGCATGAGAAGAGAGTCAAACTCAGTACCATGATCACTTCTGATCAAGGCCACATGAGTAGAGTACTCAGTCTGCACACATAGTAGAAAGTCTGTAAGGGCTTTGAAGTTATCAGACTTAGTTCTCAAAAAGAAAACCCAACTGAACCTAGAGAAGTCATCTACAATTACTAAGCTGTAATACTTCCCTCCTAAACTCTGTACATTTATTGGGCCAAAAAGGTCCAAGTGTAATAGATACAGGATTCTAGGAGAATCACTCTTATTTACAGATTTAAAAGAGTTTTTGGTTTGCTTGCCTAGCTGACAAGCCTTGCATAGGCTCTCCTTCTTGTAGGGGCAAGAAGGTAAACCTCTAACAAGGTTGTGTTTAGATAACCTAGATATATTTTTAAGGTTAACATGACTAAGCCTCTTATGCCACAAAGAATTATTATTAATTGTTACTTCATTAAACAGGCAGATTTCAGAATGAGATGAATTGAAATCTACTAAATAGATATTACCTATTCTAATACCTACTAAAACAACATTATTATTTAAAGTAATATTGCAAGAGGAGTTAGAAAATGAAACCTGGTAGCCAGCATCACATAGCTGGCTGACTGAAATCAAATTATGCTTCAGTCCATTGACATATGCAACTCTCTTGAAAGTAACTGCTCCAATTGTGATCTTGCCATAGCCTTCTGTCTGACCACAGCAGGAGTCTCCAAAGATAACCTTTGGGCCGAGCTTAGCTTTGAACTTTGACAGAAGATCTTTATTTCCTGTCATATGCTTAGAGCATCCACTATCCAAATACCACTTATTTTGAGTGATTGGATATGCCTTCACCTGCAAGACATTTATTTAGACAGTGTGGACCCAGGTAACCTTGGGTCCCTTATTTTTCACATAAGAAAAACTGGAAATATATGAAAATGCAGGCTGAGGGTGATAACCTAGTGGGTGAGATCTCCTAGGTGGGATTCTCCATGCAGATGATGAGTCAACAAACCTAGGGTTTCTATTTTCATTTAGGTTTCTATGGTACTGATGATGATTTTGAAAATCATATTGAAAACGTCGATCGACGTTCGACGATGGGTGCTCAGATCGTCGAGCTTCGTTCGACCATTGAGCTTCCGATCGTCGAGCGGCGTTCGACACTCTTTGCATTTCTTTAAAAAATTTCTTTCTCTTTTCTCTCTTAGCTTTATTTAAAGTTTTATTAACTAGGTTTACTTGCTCAGTGTTCTTCATTCCACTAGCTGAAATGAAGTTTACTGGAGTTGAAAGATTATTTTTAAGTAGAACTGGGGGTTCACTGGGAGAAGCTCCTAAGCCTAGTTTGTCATTACCTGACCTAGTGTTAGTCATGCTGGTAATTTCTAACAACTTAAGGCTTCTACCATTAAGTGATTCTTCTAACCTCTTAGACTTAGCTAACTCTATTTTAAGAAATTTAATTTCTTCACTACAAGTAGTGAGATCTTCCTTTAACCTAATATTTTCTGTAGCTATTGATTCTGAGTCAGCTAACTTATTTCTAAGTTCTTTTATCTCCTTTTCTGAGCTAATCAAATCTAAGCATAAAGATTTAAATTCTAATTTAAATTCAGCTGAGGTAAAATCATAAGAAGAGAGTACCTCATCTTCTGTAGGCATCTCTTCATCAGAATCTGAACTCTCTGCAGCAGAGTGGTTGCTGCAGGCATCTATTGCCATCAGGCAAACTTCTTTTGCCTTCTTCTCTTCCTCATCCTCACTGGAGCTTGATGAGGAGGATTCTTCATCAGAATCACTCCAGGTTTCAGCAATGAAACCTCTCTCCTTCTTCTTGTTTTTGTAGGAGGATGGCTTGGAGTGCTTCCTGTGCTGTTCCTTTTCTTTTCTCTTGTCTTTGTTCTTCTCTTCTGGACACTCTGGTAAGATGTGTCCAGGCTTCCTGCAACCATAACAAATAATTTCTTTAGCAGGTGAACGATCATACCTTGGTTTGTCTTCATAGCGTGAAGACTTCTTTCTGAACTCCTTTCTCCCCATCTTGAGAAACCTCTTGGCAAACAATGCCATTAGTTCCTCATTTGATTGGCTGCCTTCAGAAGCATCAGCAGCCTTAAGAGCTAGAGATTGCTCTTTTCTTGTTGGAGTAGGGGTCTTTGCTTCTGCTTCTGCTTCCCTTGTCTTCAGCACTTGCTCAAAAGACTTGAGCTTGCCGAGAAGAGCTTCAGTGGAGATCTCATTTGTACTTCTGGCTTCCTTGATGGGACAGATCCTTAGATTCCATGTGCTAGGGAAGCACATAAGAATCTTATCATTGACCTCTGTCAATGATATGTCCTTGTCAAGGGTCCTCAGCTCATTGATGATTGAGCTGAGCCTGGTGTACATGGCTTCAACTGATTCAGCATCAGTTTTCTTGAAGTTCTCATACTGTGAGATCAGGTTGGACCTTCTGTCCTTCCTTTCATCAGCTAAACCAGCCACAATCTGGTTCAGTGTATTCCACATAGCTTTTGCTGAAGAGCAGTCAGCTACCTTCTGGAATACCTCATCTGACATTGTCTGAGCCAGTATGTTCATTTCCTTGGCATCTGCTATCTTGGCCTTCTTGTACTCGTCATTGTAATCTGGAGGAGGCACTGCACTCATATCAGTTGATGATGAGGCAGTGGCAGCAGCAGGTGCTCTTGGGGGACCTGACAAGATAGAAGCAAAGATGCTTTCATCAATAGAATTCATATATAATTTTATCCTTGCCTTCCAGATGCCAAACTTAGCTAAGTTGCATGCTGGAGGTCTGGTGCTAGAATAATCCTTGGACTGGGCCATGATAGTGAATATCTATAAGCTTTGGTATCTATCAGGATCTTGTGACTTAGGTGTTAGCCTATTCAGTCAGTCAACCTCCCTCTGATACCAATTGAAAGTGAAGGGATAGATACTACTCTAGAGGGGGGGTGAATAGAGTTATCAAATTTTGCACTAGACAAAGTTTGAAGGTCTACCCAACTCCCTTGGAGTGAATTACGGAATTAAAAGATTATAGATATAGAATTAACCTTAAAGCCTAACACAAGTGTTGTGCACAAACTCAAGCTAACTGTAATTACAGTTAAGGCTTGGAAATCCTAATCAGCAACTAGCAACCTAGTTATATCTATTCACAGCCACAGTGCAGGAAATAAACAAGGCAATCCAGACGACACAAGGAATTTATAGTGGTTCCCCAAACAACTTGGGTACGTCCACTCTTCTACCAACAAGGTAGGAATCCACTCAGGTTTTTGATCAGGTGCCCTGCCACCAACAGGATCTGCTTCAGGTAGATCCAGAAACCCTTTAGACTTTTGATCAGGTGTCTAAAAACCAAGCACAGGTTTTTGATCAGGTGCCCTGCCACCAAGGGATACTTTTGAAGGGAGTAATAACCCTGTACAGGAGGGGGAAGAAGGTTAAGATGTCTTCTCTATTTTACAATAGATTAGAGAAGCACAAAAAACTTGCACTGAGCTAGAAAGCTCTAAAGAATCAAGGCTCCCCCTAGCTCAAAGATGTCCAGGTGAAGTCTTGCTTCAGTGCAGAAAACTCTTCAGAAAGCTCTGAAGGAAAAACTACAAGAAGATAATAAATAATAAAATTAAAAGATCTTCAAGCAGCTATCTTCTTCTTCTTCTTCTTCAAAAGAACTCTGAGTTTGAACTTCCTGAAAGCAGGAGAACTCAGGTTGAAGAGGAGTAGAAGATCTTAACACTTCTCAGTTAGATGAGTATTGCTGAGAGCAGAAGACTTGATCTTGATGAAGGCTTTAATGCTTAAGTGAACAACTGGTTAGCTATTAGCTAGCTTGAATCCTTCTTCAAAGGGTCCTTTTTATATCAACAGCAAGCAACGGCTCTCTTCAATTTGAATTACTTGTCTTCTTCTGAAACTTGAGACCTGGGCTGCAAATAACACACAACAAAACAAACTCTGCAGCAAGACATCCTATAAAAGGAAAGAACCTCTTTCTAAGAAGCTGCAGGATCAAATCAAATAACAGAAGGACTAAATAAAGTCACATCAGAGAAATACTCTTTATAGCAGAAGGAAGACTTTTCAGTCTAACGGCTATAAAGGACTGTCAGCAGATAAAGTAAAATACAAAGTCAGCTAATAAGACAAACAACTTTATCTAAAAAGATTTTACACAGGCAAAAAGAATAGAGCAGATATGCCTGGAATTATTATCATAAAACAACTGAAAAGATATGCCAGATAATGTATTAATTAATTAAATAAATAAATAAATACAAAATATAAAGGCAGACAGAAAACGTCGAACGACCTTCGGAGATCGTCGACCGACGCACGGAGATCGTCGAACTATCGGACAGATAGTCGAACGATCCAGATAGTCGAACTATCAAAGGAGATAGTCGAACTATCACAGCAGATAGTCGAACTACCAGAAGATATTCGAACTATCAGATAGTCGACCTATCAACAGATAGTCGAACTATCAGGGCAAAACAGATAGTCGAGCTATCAACAGATAGTCGAGCTATCAGATAGTCGACCTATCAACAGATAGTCGAACTATCAAAAACAAACAGATAGTCGACCTATCAACAGATAGTCGAACTATCAGATAGTCGAACTATCAAAGCAGATAGTCGAACTATCAAGCGAGAACAGATAGTCGACCTATCAACAGATAGTCGAACTATCAACGCAGAACAGATAGTCGAACTATCAACAGATAGTTGAGCTATCAGATAGTCGACCTATCCAAGCAGATAGTCGAACTATCAAAGCCAAACAGATAGTCGAACTATCAACCGATAGTCGAACTATCCTCGCAGACTGAAAATCGAACAACTGATAGACGATCGTCGAACAGTTAGTCGACGATAGTCGAGCGGCGTTCGACGATAGTCGAACAAACAAACTAAACCAAATTCTCAATCTGGAAAAGTGAGGACTCTACAGCTAGACTACTAACCATTGACCATAGATATTTCTTGGGTCAAGGGACTAAAAAGACAAGACTAAACTCAAATCAAACTGGGGTACCAACAGTTGCCAAAATGATTTCATCCTTGGTCATTTCAGAATAACTCTTTGGAGTTTGAATATTAGCATCAAGAACTGATACCTTCATTGGAATGAAGGGTCCTTCCTGAACTGTGATGTATATTCTTGGGTCAGATGCCTCCATAAACAACCTGACTCTTTCTTTCCAAATTCCAAAGATTTCCTTCTTGCATATGGGTAATTTCATAGACCCTAGCTCCTTATGATTCTCTCCAGAACCCATCTTCTTGAATCTTGATTCTGCCTTTCAGATCTACCTCAGACTGTTAAGTCCTTTTTGAGGAACCTCCCTCTGATACCACTTGATAGTTTTACTTTCAAGACAACCTAAACACCTAGAGGGGGGGGTGAATAGGTTCTAATTACTTGTTCAATTTTTTAGGCAGAATTCAATTACAAACATTAAAACATCCAGCACAGCATTCACAGACATTTAATCATCATAGATTGCACAATGTTTTATAGTGGTTCCCCAAGGTCTGGGTACATCCACTTTCCCCCTTCACCTATCTAGCAGTATGCTAGATTCGGCCAAACTTCCACTATTCTCAGATCCTCAGATCCTACAGCTCAGAACCTGGATAGGTTCCTACAACTCAGGCACAACAGCCCTACCTCAGCCATGACACAAGGCCTACAACTCAGAGAAGAACCTTCTCCTACACTCAGGCAAACATCCCTACCACTCAGAGATCAACTCTCCTACACTCAGCCTTTATATCACAGGCTTACAACTCAGAACTGTGTAAAACAGATCCTACAGAAATTTAGAAAAGAAGTTTTAATGTCTCGCCTTTGTT
This sequence comes from Platanthera zijinensis, assembly GCA_039513925.1. NCBI lineage: Eukaryota > Viridiplantae > Streptophyta > Magnoliopsida > Asparagales > Orchidaceae > Platanthera > Platanthera zijinensis. The sequence continues at coordinate 70,355,445 of CM077096.1, forward strand.
GAGAGAGAAGAGGACAAGACAATTCTTGATCAGCTGATGAAATCAACTGAATCTGAGCTTTCTTCAAAGCTTCTTGAATCTGAACTTAGCTGAGTTGATTTCCAAACAGCTTCTTGAGAAACCACTGATGGCTTCCTTCTTCTTCTTCAAAATGGGTGGATCTCTCTCTATCCAACACCTTTGATGATACTTCTGAATTCTTGTTAGAACTCTTCTTAGATCGATCCTAAGATCGTCTTCTTAGATCTTCTGATGAAGATCTTCTTTAGTGTATTACCCCTTCTTGATTTGATTTCTCAATTTGATTGCCAAAGTTCAATCTTCTCATTCATGTTTTCTTCTCTCTGAATCTGTCTATATATATAGATCTTCTTAATGGAAACCGGCTGATCCGTTTTATAACTGTCTTCTGACAAGTCTGACAACATCAGTTAACTGGCTGCAACCCACAGCTGTCAAGTCTTCAAACAGATCCTGTGCCTTAGTCTTGGTCAGCAATGTGTTGAGACAGACTGTCAGGAAGTGTCGAGACCAACTGTCTGTATGTGTCGACACAAGTAACTTTGGTGTCGACACAGCCTTTGATGATGTCGACAAGTTTGCCTTTAAGTCGACACAGTTTCTTCAGAGAATAACTTGGTCTTGACTTTGTAGTGTGTCGACACAAGTCCTGTGTGTCGACACAAGTCCTGTGTGTCGACACAGTTGTTGTAGATTCAGAACTCAGTATGTGTTGACTTAGTCTTCTGGTGTCGACACAAGTATTGTCGACTTCTGCCAATGTGTGTCGACTCTGTCTCATTGTGTCGACACAGCCTCCCAGTGTCGACACAAATGTGGTCGACTATCTTTCTCTGTGTGTCGACACTACTTCCCAGTGTCGACACAAATATGGTCGACTATCTTTCTCTGTGAGTCGACACTGCTTCCCAGTGTCGACACAAATGTGGTCGACTATCTTTCTCTGTGTCGACACAGCTTCCTTCAAGTGTCGACACAAATATTCTGAAGTGTCGACACTGATTCTTCAGGTGTCGACACATGGACTTAGAATATTTTTCTGCATTCTTTAACATTTCTCCACCTGCACATGTCAACTTAAAACAACATCAAATACACCTTGATGTATATCATTGAGCTAAGTTGGGCTTCTTCAAATCAGGTACACATTTTCCAATGTACCCAACATGCTAACTAGAGACCAAGGACCCAAACTAGTTTGTGTTTCTAAGGCAAATTGACTCTACTTTTGCAGGAATGTCCAAAGGCCGCCAAAAATCCTATCTGGTATTTGGACAGTGGATGCTCTCAGCATATGATCGGTACTAAAAGCCTACTCCAGAAGTATTCTCCAGTCATGAACGGACCAAAGGTCATCTTTGGAGGTTCTGATAGAGGAATTACAAAAGGCTACGGTATGATTACTAATGGTAGTGTATCCTTCCTAGATGTGGCTTATATTGAAGGATTGAAACACAATCTTATAAGCATAAGCCAGCTCTGTGATAAAGGACATGTAGTAGAATTTCATGCAGACAAATGTTTGATAAAATCAATTGATAACTTAGAAACGATTATATCAGACACTCGTAGTAGAAACATATTTTGTTTAAATTTTATTTGCATAGACTCTTCTACACCAGTATGATTTTTGACAAAAGATAGTGCGTCTCTTGGTGACCAATGACACAAGAGATTAGCACATATAAATTACAAATCTATTAATAAATTGTTTTCTCTTAATTTAGTATGTAATGCACCCAACGTCATGTGCATTAAAAATAGACCTTGTCATGCATGTGTAAAAGGTAAGCAAATAAGGGCTACCTTTAAAAGCATTAATGGCAAAGATTCTAATAGGTGTTTACACCTACTTCATATGGACTTGTTCGGTCTACTGCAAATTAGAAGTTTGGGAGGTAAGGATTATACATTGTTTATCGTTGATGATTACTCTCGCTTTGCGTGGGTGTTCTTTCTAAAACACAAGTCAGATACTTTTGATATCTTTACTAATTTTGTCAGGCATATCCAGAATGAATACAGCTGCTTCATCACAACTGCATTCCTCAATCTCTTCTTCAGTCTCAGATAGAGACACGGGAGCCCTGATATTGAGAAGTTGTTCTTGACTTTCATCATCAGAGACGAGGACCCCCACATATGCTTCATCCTCTTGCTGGCATTCAGTCCCGGCAATCTTCTTTCCCTCCATGAGGTCAGAGATTGTTTCCCACATGGACTTTGCAGTCTTGCACTTATCCAATCTTGTAAGAGAAGAGCCTGACCAAATATCAGAGATGATCTGTCGTACCAGCTTGTCCAAGTTGAATAGTGATAGCTCAGTTTCAGACATCTCAGCAGGACTCTTAGGGATTTGGAGATCTTCTCCAGAGTCAGAAGCCTTCATGGGAATGAAGGGACCCTCTTCCATAATGAATAAAGCACGGGGGTTAATGGCTTCCAGATGAAACTGAACCCTCAATTTCTAGATGGGATAATATTCTTTTGTGCAGGCAGGCAGTCTCAGGGGAGAGACATCAGTGTATAGCTCCATGCTTGAGTCTTGTTTTCTTATTAATACTAAATGTGAGATATTACTCAAGGTGTTAACCTTATTGATGAGTAACCTCCCTCTGATACCACTTGAAAGTTTCTAGTGTCGACTAAATCCACCTATGGGGGGGGGAATAGGTGACGTACGGTCTTTTGCGGAATTAAATTTACCTGCATAATTAAACAAACACAACACAGAAAACATACAAGAGATTATAGTGGTTCCCCGATTTGGGTACATCCACTTTCCCCCTTCAACCTATCTCCCACCAAGGGACGACTCGGTCACTTCTCCAACTGGATTGAAATCCAATCCTCACACTACGGAAGGAACCCTTCCAACCAAAGGAGTCACTACTCCTCCACCACGGGTTGCACCAAACCCTTACAACTAGGAATAAAAATTCCTTTATAATAATTCAAAGTTGAATGTAAAAGAAAATACAAACAATGCTTTTGGAGTTTCTGATGTCCTTCTTCGATCATTGAAGCTTTCTTGAAAGATGCGAAGAGTCCACAACCGGAGTACTCTCTTGGAGAGGATCTTGTCAAGATCAGCGGCGGCAAGTGATTGCGGCGGCGATGCTTTGTAGATCCAAACTTCTTGACGAAGCAAGCAAGGTCTACGAACGATCTCAGTCGGATCAGTCGTCTCAATCGATTCGGAATGAAGAACTAACCTCGTTCAACAAATTGAGAAACAAGAGATCTCAAGAAAGATGTGTGAGACACTCGTCTTGTCTTGATACTGTCGTCGGAAGATCAAAGAACCTCTGAGATCAGCGGCGGCGACTAGCTTGCGAGCGACGACAGCAATCGGCGATGTTCCGCGATCTGCTAGGGCACGCGTCAGCTACTTCATATTTTTCATGAATGGATTGTTGTAGAAGTTCGAAATACGCATGTATATATACCCGAGCCAACCCGAAAAGACTGTTGTGGGGGCCCACAAGGAGAAACCCTAGCCTCGGCTAAAACAGCGCACGACAAGGCGGTTTGGTCCAGCGAACGAGAAAAATTGCCCAAGGCAAAATCGGCGAGAATCGTTAGTGATTCCCGTCGAAGTCGGCGGGAATGACTCACGATTCCCGTCGATTTTGCCTTGGCTGAATTCCAGTTTATAATCCTTGTCAGCCGGTGGGAATCAGCGAGAATGCAAACTGATTCTCGTCGAATTGGCGGGAATCAGAACGATTCCCGTCGAAGTCGGCGAGAATCACTTGGTGATTCCCGTCGATTCTGCCTTAGCAGAATTTCTGTAGGAAAACAATCATCCGGAAGAGGTCGGCGGGAATGCAGATTGATTCTCGCCAAATCGGCGAGAATCACTAACGATTCTCGTCGAAGTCGGCGAGAATCACTTAGTGATTCCCGTCGATTTTGACTTAGAAGAATTTTCTCTTCCTTCCCTTGATGACTTGGTCTTTGACCCATCTTTGCTCCTTCTTCTGCTCATGATCTGCCTTAATCCTGTACTTGAAAATAAGTACACTCCAATAGAGAGAGCACACGTGAGTCAACACACTGATCTACTCAACGAGAGATTACGTTGCACAAACCCGTGTATATTGACCCACTGCACCCTGACATTGGTATGTACTTAGCATGGAATAGCTGCAAGCACAACTTGATAAAAAATCATCAAATACATTGTAAATTCAACTTAGCTTGTTCAGGGGCTTCTTCAAATCAGGTACATTGTGGATACAATATCAAACAAACCTTTTGATGAAACCAAGTACAGAAGTATAATTGGATTCTTGCTTTATCTTACTGCTAGTATACCAGATATAATATTCTCAACATGTGTGTGTACTAGATTTCAAGTGAACTTTAAGGAATCTCACTACGCTGCTGCAAAGTGGATTTTGAGATACCTTAAAGGTACACCAAATCTTGGCTTATGGTACCCAAGAAGTAAGGATAGCAAACTAATTGGTTTTTCAGATGCAGACTTTGCAGGAAGCAAAGATGACAGGAAAAGCACTTCCAGGACATGTCAATTCCTAGAAAGAAGGCTTATCTCCTAGAACAGCAAGAAGCAGAATTGTGTCGCAATTTCAACAGCTGAGTCAGAGTATATCTCTACAGGCAGTTGTTGTGTACAACTGCTATGGATAAAGAACCAACTGGAAGACTATAATATGAAGTTCAACAACATTCCAATGTTTTGCTACTCCTCTAGTGCAATTGCAATCGCCAACAACCTAGTCTCTTACAGCAGGACAAAGCATATAGAGCTGAGATATCACTTTATCAAGGAGCATGTGGAGCATGGAGACATCAACCTCTAGTATGTTCCAACTGACAAGCAGGTTGCAGACATCTTTACGAAGCCACTGGATAAGGCCAAGTTCTCGTTCTTCAAAATAGAACATGGCATGCTCAACAAAGAAGAATGAAGAAGGAGGTCTCACAACAAAGTTCAAGGATCGGACAATAATTCGAAAATTCAGAAAACTCAAGTTTGGATTTCACTTCTCAAGTACAACTCTTACTACTCGAGTACTGGATAGGACTACTCGAGAAACAAGAATGTCTCTAGAGGAATACTTCTCAAGTTCTAGTCTACCTCTCAAGAACTATCAGACTGCTTCTCGAGAACTTCAGAACTGCTTCTCGAGACAGTACTTCACTACTCGAGAACAACATTATCTTCACTCAAGTAATGGCCTTCCACTCCAGAAGTCTGATTTTGTTTTTCTGCCGAAGTTCAAATTTCTGATATTCGAACCAGAACTCTTATACCGTCATATTCTCAGGTATGTTACTTTTATTATTTCATTAATCATCATAAATTAAGACTTATATAAATAGAATAAGTCCGGAAATTCTAAATCACTCAATCTCTAAAACCCTTTTCTCGAGAGAATGAAAAACTCTTCGTCTTCTCTGTCGTCGTCGCCCTCTTGCCGCCGCTTTAGCTTTTTCTCTCAGAAAGAAGATTTTCCTTCATCTCCTTCAATCGATGGCCCCTCCGTCAAAGATTGGTATCGGTAGTGAACTAGTTTCTACAAGAATTGACGATTTGTCAGACGATTTTCAAATCTTCTTCTGCTCTTAGAAGTCGCCGGACTCTCGTTTATTTTGGAGCACCCGTGCAAGATTTTATTTCCAGAGGTTGAAGAATTTTTCCAGAATGACAAGTTGAAGAGAAACGGGAAGGTTATCAAGACCAAAGTCCGTGGGATTAAAGTTAAGTTAACCACTCCAATCTTTCTAAACGTCTTCGACTGCCAGTCATTGAGGAAGAAGATGACCTAACAGACGAGGATTATGATAGGGCATGTGGTTTTTGTGTTATTTTTGTTGGTGTGAACACCGTTTGGTGCCCTGATCTCAATCCAGAAAGCAAGCTGCTAGTGAATATACTTGGGAAAGTCCTATGCAAGACTAGGGCTCTGTTTGGGACAGCTCTGGCGGATGGAAAAATAGTTGATGGAGTAGAGCTCTTAAAAAATCTCTGCAGATAGAGCTGCATACTGTTTGGTAGAAAAAACTCTGAGAGCTCTTAGAAAGTGCTCTCAGAAAAGTTCAACAAATTTTTTCTCTTGGACAAATTTTTTTCTTCTGGACGCAATTCTTTGTCCTGGAAGCAATTTTTTGGCTCGGGCGTGAATTTTTCACTCGGCCCTATTTTTTCTCGTCCGGAAACGGTTTTTTGCCCGGACGCTTTTTTTTTCCCTGGACAAAAAAATCGTGCCCATGATAAAAAAATCGCGTCCGAGTGAAAAAAAACTCAACCGGCAGAAAAAATACATGCACACGGGCGAAAAAATTACGCCCAGCCGAAAAATGCGCCCGAGTGAAAAAATTTCTCACGGGCGAAAGAATCGTGCACGTGCAAAAAAATTGTGTACGAGCAGAAAAAACCGCTTTCGAGCAAAAAAATCGAGTTCGGGCAAAAAAGTCGCGCCCGGGAGAAAAAGTCGCGCCCGAGCGAAAAAGTCGTGCATGGGCAAAAAAATCGCGCCCATGCGAAAAAATCACGCCCGAGTGAAAAAATCGCCCGGGGGAAAATATCGCGCCCGGGAGAAAAAATTTACGCAAGTGCGAAAAAATCGTGTAAAGGCAGAAAAAATCGTGTCCGAGTTAAATTATCGCACACATGCGAAAAAATCATGCCCGCGCGAAAAAATTGCGCCCATGCGAAAAAATCGCATCTGGGTGAAAAAATTGCGTCCGGGCAAAAAAACCGGCCCACAGCAAAATAATCATGGCCTTGCGAAAAAATTGCGCACGTGCGAAAAAATCGTATCCGGGGAGAAATTTTTTGCATTCGAATGATAAAATCGTTATCGGGCGAAAAATCGCATTTGGGCAAAAAAATCACCTCCAGGTGAAAAAAATCACGACCGGGCAAAAAAATTGCGTCCGGGCGAAAAAATTGCGTTTGGGAGAAAATCGCGTATGAGCGAAAAAATCACGTCAGGGCAAAAAAAATTATGTCTGGACAAAAAAATTGCGTTTGTGCAAAAAAATCGTGTTTGTTCAAAAAAAATCATGCCTCGGCTAAAAAAAATCACGTATTAGCGTTAAAATTGCATACGAGCTGAAAAATCACGTCTACGCCAATAAAAAAATCTATTTACGAACCGCTAAAGCTGACCCCTCATAGCTTCTCAAAAAACAGCTTTATCAAAATTGATTTTCAAAAAGCTGGAATATAGCTTTTTCATCCGCCAGAGCTATCCCAAACAGAGCCTAGTTCTATCAGCTTCATCACTACAGATTTCTTTGATATGATGATAACAGTCATTTGCAGGAAGAAATTTCAATTTGGGATGATGATTTTCGACAAGATCAAGGAAAGCATAAAAGCACCAAACTATGACAGGATTATATCTCTTCTCCTTCATGAATACATGCCAGATATTTTTGATCTATCCAAAGGTACTACTCTACATCATATGAAGAAAGTCTCCATCTCCTCAATTCAAAGATGGAAGCTCAAGCTTAAAAATCTTGCTCAAGTTGTAAAAGCCCATGAGTTTCAAGAAGATGAGGATAGGACCCCATCTTCCCCTCTACATCATGTAGCTGGCACATCTGGTGCAGCTGCTGAGGGGGAGCCTGCTCCTTCAATCCCTGAGGCAAGCCATTTCCCATAGGCAAGCCATTCTACCCCTCCTCCAGATGTTCCTTCATCTACTACTGCTCAGTACACCTCTACCATCCATGATGACTCCAGTCTTCTAGATGTTAGTCTGCCTGGTGAAGACATTCTCTCTGATGCTCAAGTCCAAGAACAGGTCTTAACCACAGAAGATGACATCAATAGAATGATTGATGAGCTTACTTCAAAAGAGCATCCTTCCCCTCTACCTCCACAGAAATCTCCCACTCTAGAACCATCTCCATCACACCCTCATTCTGAACCAGAATCCCCTCACCCTCAACCTTCTGCAGAAGATGTGCCTGATGAAGAAGCTATTCTAATTTCTGATGAAGAAGCAACTCCAGAACAAGTTGAAGCACCTCTCAAGAACCTGAACTTCTCCCTTCCTACTATCACTAGTGAGGAAGGAGATGTCCTAATTCATACCTCTAGAGCCCAGAGCTCAATCATCATGGAAGAAATTCCTCCCTGGTCAGCTCCATTAGTAACTCCTCTTCCTCCACCTCCTCAAGCTGAAACACATTCTGTAGATACCATTCTTGGTAAGATTGAGTTAATGCTAGCACAATAAAGGACTTATTTTGATGATTCTTTGAAAGATGTCACTTACAAAGTCACTGCTCTTGAAAAAGAGATGTGCAGAGGATTTGCTGAGATCCAGAGCAATACTGATGAACTTAAAAACATGTCAAAATAGGTGAGAAAGCTCTAGATCACACCATAACCAATATTGGTCAGGTGATGGATCAATCAGTCACTCTAGCAAATAATCAAATCCAACTGGAGAAGAAAGCTCAAGAACACAACTTCAAGACATGCACATAAGTTGGTACATTCAAAGAAGATGTTATAGCAACCCTATCAATAGAAGTCAGAAAGTGGGAGAATTTAGTAAAAGAATTCTTAGAAAAATCTGAAGAAAGAAAGAAGATTGAATGGAAAGCAAAGTTGACTGAGCTACATGCTGATGTCCATAGTCAAATTGATGGTGTCAAATTTCATACTTATGACATAGCTGTATGGATGCACAATCAGATATTTTCTGAATTCCAAGCTGATCCAAATGTAATTCCACATCATCTCAATCCTCTTGCTCAACATCCTCCTGCCCAGCAGCCTCCTGCCCAGCATCCAACTTTCTCTCCTAGACCAGAGGATCAAGAAGCACCTCCAGACAGTTATGCTCAAGTATGGGAATCTGAACAGACAGATGTGCCTCCTCAAGCACCTCCTGAAGTGAAAATTCCCAAAAGAAGAAAGTATGGTGATGGTGCCTCTGCTAGCAGGACCAATCCCAATCTAGAAACTGAAAGAAGGAGAACCCAAGAATTTGCTGAATTTTGGAGCCCAACTTCTAAATCTTTAATTCTTGATACTCCCAAACTAGTGATTGATTATAATGAGAATAGACATGATCATTACAACTCCCATGAATGGGACTTGTATGAGAAATCTATTACCAAGATATATGATAGAGAGTATGGAAAGAATAATCCCAAGGCTCCTCCTAAACCTCCAAAGTATTATCCCATGCCTTTCAACTACCAAAAGAGACAGCAAGAGAAGAAAGAAAAATAGCAGCATTAACAGGGCTACTAGATGTTGAAGTTTATCAGAAAGTTTATTTATGAGATTTTGTTAAATTGGATTTCATGGACAATTCTATAAATATAAATCTTTAATTTTGATGATCTGATTTTTCTATTGCTTAGCATTTTATTTTTTCTATCACTTTGTTTACTAGTCACTGTATTTGTTTATCTTAATGTAATTCACCTTAGTGTAGAGGATTCTGACTTCTATAAATAGGGGGAGATTGTTGGGTACTGTATCCACAATAACCCAAATTTGCATGAAGTCACCCTTGAACTAAGATGAATTAAGTTATATTTGATGCCCTGGTTAAGTTATGTGTTTGCATGATATAATTGCCCAAGTATAGACCAATGTCAGTCTACAATGAGTCACCAAACACAGGACCATACAATATAATCCCTCATTGTGTGATCCATGGTGTTCACTCATGTGTATCCTCTCTATTGAGACACACTTCATTTTCAAAGCACTAAACCAATGGAAGAAAGAATGGTTGCTGATTTCATTTGAAGAAAAATAATTTTCAAAAAGTAAAATTCTTCTAATTCCATTACTCGAGTATTATATATTGTACTCGAGTAGTGCTGGAATGAATTCTTGAGTATACTAAGTACAATTCTCGAGTAACAGAAATCATTCTCGAAAAGGCTTAGTCCAATACTCGAGTAAGCCATGGAGTACTCGGGTACTACTTATCTATGTCTCGAGTCTACTTAATAATTCATCTCAGAAATTTTATAAGTGTTGTACTCGAGTAACAGAAGCCAGTACACGACAAGGCCAAACCTTGTCTAAGTGTTGTACTTGAGTAAGAAGAAATTTAGTTTCGAGAAGAAGTCTTGTTCTCGAGAAGTCATGGTAGTTCTCGATAAGTCTTACTATAGTTCTCGAGTAGTAGAAGTCACTTCTCAAGAAGCCAGAAATCACTTTCGCAATTTCTCTAAGTCTTGTTCTCGAGAACATTACATCACTCTTCTCAAGAAACAGAAGTTATTACTCGAGTAGTCTATAAACCACTCGAGAAATGCAGGAAATTTTTCTGAAATTTCGTTAAGTCTAGATGGAAATGAGTTCAAATTTAATCTCGATTCTTATTGGTCCACGTGTGCAGTCATTTAAGATTATGACCGTTAGGCTTGTCCTATTAAAGGTCTTATCAATTTCGACTAACCCTAACACGCAAAAATAAGTTTTCTGAATCATCCTTTCATTCTAAATCAGGAAAGCCGCCGCTCCTCATTGTCGTTCTCGCTGTTGCTCTTCTCCGATTCAAGAAATTCATAACAAGAATCGATCAACAAATCAAGGCGCTCAATCTCTACAGATCTCTCTCTTGATCGTGTTGATCTTAAGCTTTTCAGATCCAGATACTTAGTCGCCGTCTTCTTCGATTATTTCTGACAGAGCTTCAAGTTTAAGAAGGAAGATTGGCTGAAGAATCAAGATCTGAATAATTTCTGTTTGTATAATTTTCCTGTATATAATCTTTATTCTTGTAGGAGATTCTTCTCCGAGAGTTTTGTAGGAAGTTTTTATTTCGAGTGTAGATCCCGTGATGAGGATCGAGTTGCAGGGGCATTGCTTCGAGTTGTAGGATTGGTTTTCAATCCGAGGTAATAGTGAGTAGCCGAGTCTAGCGTGTTACTAGATAGGTGAGGTGGAGAGCGGACGTACCCAGGGTTGGGGAACCACTATAAATCTTGTGTCTTTTGTGGCTTGTTTATTTACTTTCTGTGCTCCGTTCTTTCAAGTTTTTATTCTGCAAAAAGACGCAAACCTAACCTATTCACCCCCCTCTAGATGATTTAGGTAGACAACTAAAAACATCAGGGAAGCCGGAGGCCCACATCGAAATGCACTATGGGGATGGCGAGCTCCCCGCCATAGCCGTCATTGATCTTCTCCTCTGCCCCTGGTTTCCTTGCCTCAAAGCCAGGTGGGATGAAATCACCGACTATCGTGATGAGCTCATCCTCGGTGAGAGTGGCGGAGAAGAAGGGGTGGTCAGAAAAGGTCCATGCGCACTTGCCTCTCCCCTCGGCATCGCCACCGCTGCCTCCCATCTCACAACCTATTAAGCGAGCGAGACACCGAAGTTCTCACAAGAAAAGGCGGGCCGAGAATCGCGGGAGTGGAGATGATGCAGAGGGTTTTAAATGTGGTAGGTGGAAAGAAGGGTCGTGGCCTATTTATAGAAGGAAAAAGGGAGGGAAAACGTCTCATTGGCTGGTAGGTGTGTGGATAGCAAAAATGCACCTTAACGCTTTGATTTTCGAGCCCGCCACTAATTCCCTCCTACTTGTCGCGCCCCCTTTGGAGCTTATGCCGAAGCAAACCACGCTGGCTCGCGTCTGCCCAAGTGGCGAGCGAGCCATGCTAGCACACATCCGCCAGAGTTTCGAGCGAACTATGCTGGCTCGTGCCCGATAGAGGGGCAAGCATGCCGGTAGGCTCTCACCCACCTAAGAAAAACTATACAGAAGCTGCAGATATAATATATAACAAGCATGGGCACTTCAACGGGTGAGCGGTGTTAAATGTTTACAAACAATAAAGTTTGATACTCTAGGAAGAGAAATAAGTTCATGGTTATAATACACGAGCTGATCCAGGGACAGGTGCGACCCAGGCCTGCGGGCCGACGATGAGGAAGGGGTGGGTGGTTCAGTATTGAATCCACTTTCACCTACCCCTACCTTACACCCCGAAACGAGGCGGCAAGCAAGGGTAGAAGAACTCACAGACCACTAGCAGTTCCTGCTGGGCTAGGTCGACCTGTTCTGTGGCATGCCGGAGTCGCTCCTCCGCTCGCGTAATGGGCGGGTTGGCAGCGGAGGAACCACGAGAAGGGTAATCCCTATGGTCGAAGGGATAACGACTTGCTCAATTACCCGTAGGGAGGAGTGTCTCAGCTCTAGTCTTCCGCCTCCGCCCTCGCGAGACATCTCATGCGAAGAAGGAGATCAAAATTGGAGTGGCGATAATGTCAGGCAACCGACTCGTATACCTCATGGATGGCCTCAGCACCGGCCCCGAACTAGACGCAGGGGTGTCGTTCGGGGGAGATCGCCTGACCATCTTCGTCTTCTTCAGCCCGAAGACAGGACTGGGCGACCCTCGGGCGAGCCAAGGGGCAGCATCAATGACCTACGCTCACGTCCCCTCCCTCGCGGCTGCTAGGCGAGCTCGCATTTCTTCTGATATGGGCATTGCTCAGCTATAGGAGTTCGCAAAGAAAATAAAAAGCAGAAGGACGAGGGTTTTTCCCTTGAGCCTGGTGGTGTATTTATAGCACATTGGTGGGACCCACCAAAAGATTCCCTCCAGCTCAGCAAGCACTCACCGAACACGTGGGGTTGGATGATTCTTTCCGAGCTTTGCCAAGCTCAAAAAGAGCGGGAATTGTATACAACCCAGTGTTCGCCAAGTGGGACTGCCAGGCAGGCGAGACAAGAAGGCGAGCAGGCCAGGACAGATTTTCTGTCACCATCTTCTAAGGCGTTGAGTGAAGCTCGCCCTGTCAACGCCATCTTTTAAGGCATTGAGTGAAGCTCGCACTGTCGGCGCCATCTTCTAAGGTGTTGAGTGAAGCTCGCCCTGTCGACGCCATCTTCTAAGGCGTTGAGTGAAGCTCTCCTTATCGACGCCATCTTCTAAGGCGTTGAGTAAAGCTTGCCCTGTCGATGCTTTTTGAACTTAGCCAGATTTCTTCTTAGTTTCTCTAGCTTTGACAACTCCTCTGTGTCCGCCAGGCAGGCGAGCGAGCCGCGCGAGCTAGCTTAACCAGCCCAGCTCGCGCTCTCCTCAGTGACCATCCGACCGAAGATCGTTGGTCTGCCTCCGTATGAGGGGCAGGCGAGTCTCAGGAGCCAAGCTCGCGCTCACCTAAAAAGAGGGGTGAATCGCGAGAGCCAGGCTGCGCCCTCCCATTGAGTGGAGAGCTGGCCCCGAGTTCCCCCTATGAGTGAGGTGTAGGTATCATGTGGATAAGCATAAGTTGATCTACCAGATGTGATAAGGTCTGCAAATAGCCTTCCAGAATAACGGAGTTTGGCTATTGGCAGACCACTTTTGGCTGCATATAGCCGTTTAGAACAGCGGAGCCTCGCTATTTGCAGGCCAGACTTTAAAATCTATAAATAAACCAAAGGGGGTACCTCAGAGAGAAAGCTTTCCAGTTCTCTTACTCTCTTGTCTTATAGCGCTCTCTGAGGTGCCCTTAGCTCAGCACTTGGCTAAGAAGGAGAAGTGCTCTAAGATCTTCTGGGTGTCTGGTGGGACCTCCGTGTAGGAGCCTTGGGTCAATTTCAAGTTCTAAGTCTTCTGTCAGCAAAGCTTGCTAGGTAAAGTAAGTGTGTGGTCACGCCTTCCCCGAGGGTTCGGACTCCACAGAAGCCAGTTTCCGGTTTCAATAGTGCAAATAATAAAAAGGGCAAAATGGAGATTTTAGCCCATTTGACTTGTGGTATGCAAATTAAACTTTGGATATGGCCTTATGATGATTAAATACATCATCCATAAAGATGTTAAGATTTTTGGGACAAAAATCCTTGGGTTTTTAATTTATTTTGATTATGTAGACTTTTTAAATTAAAGAAATAAAAATGAGCAAATTAATTAGGAAAATTCTAGTTCTCTGTCACTAGACTTATAATGGCATGTTACATCTCTGGTAAATTATTTGGAATTTTTGGAAATTATTACATATGATGAATAGTAAAAATTACGAATATGACCCTTAAGTGCTTTTGTTGAAATTATGATTTTTTAGTGCCTGGGAAATTCTGATATTTTGACTCGATCATTTTTATAGTATTTTGGAGCCCTGTGAATTTTCTTAGATATTTTTGGTGAATAATTATTGTACTACAATTGAATAGTAACATTTTGGTAATTTTGTAATTTTATGGATTTTAGGGGTCATTATACCTTGAAATATTATGAATCTCCATACATGGTATTACATCATCATTATGAACCTCTGTAAATTTAATTAGACTCATTGGACCTCTGAAATTAGTACATCATGAAAAAACTGACCTGGGTCATTCATTAAAATAATTTTAATTATGCCCAATTTAATTAGGAAAATTATGATCTTCTGATAGCCCACTAAATTCATCATGATGAACCTCTGGTAAAAATTATAGATCGTTTGGGCGAGGAATTTGGTAGTTACCCTTATAGATCACAAATGATAATTTGTGTGCATTTAGTAAACTTTGAAGTAGTAGATTGGTCTCATAGATCACATTTCTGATTTATCAAGTCAAAAGAGGACATTGAAAGTTTCAAGGTGTATCATTGGAGTTAATCATGGGTCACTTAGAGTAATAAGCTTGAATTAGCACCAAACTTAATAAGCAAGAATTATGAGTCGAATCGTTCAATAGATCTAGTGTTGGGGTAGACGCGAATGTGATCACAAGAGCGGTTCATGTCTTAATTAGAGTCATGATTTGATGGGCAAAGACTTCTGGTTGAAGTCCTAGGGTATGTCATTAAGTATGAGAAAAGTAATTTGTATGTGCACTAGGAGGGGTAATTATATCGGGAGTCTGACAAAAGATCATCTCCCCTTTAAGATCTTAAAACACTTACATAAATCCAAGAGTAACCTTGAGAGAGGGATTGGATAAGGGCAACATCAATAATATTAAATATCTTGAGAAAGAGAGATTTGGGATTCATCCCATCGTATCTCCTAATACCGTTGTGAGTCCTTCACCGGGTAGACCTCGAGAAGTACATGAATAACCATAAATCGTTAGGTACAACTAAAAATAGATAAAAGTAGTCTAATAGGATGAAGGAACTACATAACAATCTCACCCATGTATGGGTTGGAGTGATTCAGGACTCGTTAGTCCAATGAGCTGGAGGCTCGGGGTAGTGATAAATTAAGGACATGTTAGTCCTGCGAGCTGAAGGCTCAGTGTTGTATAAGACTTGAGGACGAGATGGTCCTGCGAGCTGGAGGCTCGAATAGTTATAGTTATACCCGGATTGTGCTTGTTGTGGTGGGTCAATCAGCACTTGTTCAGTCGGCATACTGACGGAAGTACGTTGAATCTGGTGAGGAGTGCAAGTGTTTGGGGCCAGTAGGTTATTTATACTGCAGTCTGAAGGACTATCCCCTAAACGCACTCCCAACCATAAAGACTGGTGGATTTTCATCAAGAGTATTGGGAGCTCCGCTATTATGTTCTTAGCGTTGAGGCGTACGTAAGGTCTAGGCCTAGTAGTGTGCCTGCCCGCCTAGGAGTGGAGATACCCACACCACTGCCACCATAAGCCATGATGGTTGGTACCTGAGAGTCTAACTACCTCCAAAAAGTGGGGAATGTTTGGAAGGTCTGTGCACAGAGTCGGGTGGGTCAGTTGCATTACAAATCATTGCAATACATCACATAGCATGACATTCATTAATTAGTATAGTTAGATTTTAACTGTAGACCCTCATCATATAAATAAGTATGGGCTCTTATATATGATGAGTTACTTTAGAAATCTTAACTTATAAGTTTATATGGGCATTTATATAACTTAAGGTACGTTCTGTGATGGTAGTGTAACTCGTTTACTTTACTTATCTATACATTATTGTACTGCTCTTACTTTACTGTTTCTACATTTTAGTGTTTCTCTTTATACATTTATACTCCTACTAGAATAGTTCCATGTCACCTATTTTACTTTTGATACTGCCTTTGTTGTCCTCCGCTTTCATCCTCCCGCACGGTGCCTAGGAGTCACGGGGGCGAGGCGAGGATAAAATGGCTTAGTCTTTATGACTAATAGTCGGTTGTGATAATAGGAGTTCGAGGGGACGCACCAGTCGCACGAGGAGACGCACCAGCCGTACGAGGAGGTTTGATATGAGGAGCATTTTCCACGAGCTACCGTTACTAATCAACGACAGGTTGATGACAGACTTTTTATAGCTTCCGCTTAGTTTAGTAGTGAGTTGATAGAGTGAGCTGTTTGTTTAGGACATATACCGGGCATAAGCCCTTTATACTCTCTTTTATTATTTAGTACTCATGTGGACTATTGCTCTTTTACTTCATTATATATATTGAGCTATGATTATATGGACTATGATTTACTAAATACTTTTATTTGGCCTACTTGTAAAATGATCGTACTAGCTGGCATGAAAGGCATCGTGTGGTGGCGACTAACTCGGTAGTTGGTGTTACCGTAAGGCGGCGGCCCTGGGCATAAGACCCGGGTAACTCCCTAGTTTTGGTAAGGTTCTTGCACCGCCACGTCAAGTAGTTGCAAGGTAGGCGGTCGGCCTTCCGGCGGACCACCGTCACGTTGTGCAGCCGCCTGCCTGTTGTCGCGAGGCCTGCAGCCGACCACCTTCACACCATTCGGC
Organism: Platanthera zijinensis; assembly: GCA_039513925.1. Taxonomy (NCBI): domain Eukaryota; kingdom Viridiplantae; phylum Streptophyta; class Magnoliopsida; order Asparagales; family Orchidaceae; genus Platanthera; species Platanthera zijinensis. Next base: position 70,372,100 of record CM077096.1, read on the forward strand.
TGCCTACAAGTGGCCACAAGGCTCGTTGCCGGCACCTGGCCAGCCACCTCTCCCTTCTCCCCAGTCGAACTCCCGCCGTCAGGGGCTCGCCGCCGACCGGCTCCGTCGATCGGTCCTCCTTTATTATTTGATCGTCTCCATACGATCTCCGCCGACAGATGCGTGGGTAACCACCAGCAGAACCACCTATCATGGGTTGTGCAAGTGGCCGGATAAATGATGGTGTGCGCGTAGCAGAAAAGTTATAATAACATGCACTTCAAACTATACTAAAATGGTCCGCAATTAGTTATTCGGGTGACTACGATTTACAAATATTCGCATAACTACTGTAACCACCACTGAGGCATATAAATAGGACCCTAGGCCTCCCTTCATCTCCCATTTTCTCCACTAGACTTCTACTCCTACGTGCTTAGGAATTCCACTAGGGACCCCACTGATCTTTGACCCCGCACTTGAAAATCTTCAAGTACTTCAAAGATCGCTCGAAGGACTTCATCCTTCTTCTGTTGTCTTCAGCCGTCTCTATGTGTTCCGCTCCGCACGTGCCCATTTTGTCGGTGTGAGCAACATGAGCTTGGTGTACTCAGAAATCAACATCTGCAAGGCAGCCGCGAGTTCTCACCGCTCCAGCATCCGAACATCTGCAAAAGTCCGCCCAATCTCCATAGCACGTGTGTTCTCCGTCGCGAGAAAGAGTAAATATTCAGTTTTGCGAGTGGTGGCATGCTACCCTCTTAACGTCTCTCTCCCCTCCCCAGTTATAACGAGGAGCGGCTTGTCGCCCTTACATTTTTTAAAAAGCCATGTAAAATAACACTAAATAGTGGAAGTTTGTTTGGCATCGATCCAGCCACGTGGTTTTTCACTATATTCATGGGTTTCCCACATTACAAAAATCCTCATGTCAGCTTCCTTTCCTCTATGACTTTTTGTGCGCTCGACCGCTCTTCAGGCTAAGGTGATTCAAATAATTCGGTCTACCTAGATCCTCGAGTGGCCCACAATAAATAGGCTTATTGATTTTACTACCTGGATACGGGAGTTTATGATTCATTCTACGGTCACATTGTATATTGCATGTGTTTTAGGTAATCCCAGTCTTTTTTGCTTCACTTTAGGGTTACGATCGATGTTACAAAGATGAGAAGATGAATTTTTACATATTTACATAATCTGGAATAACATGACTTTTTTACACCGATATAAATGTAAGTTTTGAAATTTTTTTACCCATTTTATACTCACATATGGTCGTATTAGAAATTTTCCTATATGGGCATTTGTTTTAAATCTTAGTACATGACTCATATGGTCATTTACTAGCTCTATAATGTTGTATTTCATATCTTCAATAGATTTTGTCATAGTTATTAGGCTGCATTGCAATTTTATATTTATTTCGTAGGGTATTTAACCATAATAATGAACTAATCCAATTTTTGGGGGTAGATGACTTACATTCCTTATCTAAACTATCGGTGTGTTATTTCTTTCTTTAAGGAATGTGCAACTCTTTTGAATGTCATTGGTGAGCATTCTAAGGATTTACTACGTGAGATTGGTATACTCCCTTTGTTTTCATTTTCAAACATTAAGCAAAACATTCCCCTATTGAAGACGTTGTTGAGGTCTTATGATGTCGAAAAATGGGCTTTCCTATTGGGGAAGTTCTATCTAAACTTTACGGTTAATCAAGTGGCTATGATGTTAGGTCTTCCTAATTGCGGCCAAGATTTCAACTTTAAGAGGTATCCTTTTATAATTGAGTGTAGAAAGATATTGTTACTGAGATATTCTGGCTAGCTATATTAGAGTGGTTAGTTGAGATTGAGTCAGGGAGGGTCAACACGTCGGTAAAGTATATTTTGTGTAAGTTCTTTTTCCCTCTCATGCCATTAAGAATCCCGGATAGTCTAAAGTTTTGGAAGTCTCCAAGAGTTCAAGAAATATAATTGGCCAAAGGACATACACAAATTTTTGCACTCTCAGTTCAGACAATAAGTCGATGAGCCAAGATGAAGAGAATTAATGAGAGTTTGGGCTCTTTAGAGGGATGTTCCATTCTTGTGGTGGTTATTAATAACAATTTTATGTTTAATTTTGAATTCTAATTACAACATAATCCATGATTTTAATATCTTCTTGCAGGCTTGGTTTTTTGAGTTACCAAATCTTAAGAATGTTATGGATGACTTAGCCAGACCCGGACTGTATCGGTGGTCTACTCAAGTTAGGTTGACTGCCAAGTTCTATTTATCCTTGCTGTCGAATTTGATTAAATGTGACAAAGTAAACACTATATGATCATTTCTCTTAACTTAATTTAACCATTATTTTCTCCTTTTATGTATGTCATTATAAATGATGTGCTGGTTAAAGGTCATTTGAGAAGATTCTTCCTATCGAGGAGGACTTTTTAGAGTCAAAGGAAGAGGAGATTTCGGATTTTGACAATAGTACATCTAAAAAATAAGAGTCAAGGAAGGTGTCCGGGGAGTATGAGGAGTTTGATGAGGTGGAGGTGAAGGAAGAGGAGCTTGAGTAAAAAGTCTTGAGAAGGTGATTACAACGTTGGTTAGAATAAAATGGGTAAAGATAAACGAGAACTCGGGGAGAAGGGAGAGAAAGGATAAAACAACGGCAAAGGAGAAGGTCAAAATCAAAAGGGAAGAAAGTGGTAAAGGAGAAACTGTGTAGTACTAATAAGAGAAAGTGGGATAAGGACAATGAAGAGAGTTATGTGAAAGAAGGTGTGGAGAGTAAGAGGTTGAAGGGAGGGGGATAGTGGGATGGACTCCTCGCTGAGACACTACATAGATGATGAAGTTATTAAGTTGCGGCGATATTGTGATGACTGGATTGAAGCTTTGGCAGCCCTAGTGTTTGATTTTTGATCCGCACCCATTCACCTCCAATATTGCAGTCACCACCAGTTACTAAGCCATTCCCAGCAGTATCATCACCACCAAAAAAAGTAATCATACTTGAACCATTACAATCACTCGATTCTTCAACCTTAGTTATGGCACTACCTTCTGTGGAGAGGATGGAGATAGGTACTATGATTATAGGAATTAAAGTTCGGGATGATAGAAAGAAGAGCGTCATCTTCTCTCCAACACCTGGAGTTTTGTATTTTCTTGGAAGAGCCGTGATATAGCAGTCACTTACAATCTCCCGAAAGATGTAATTAATTTGTTGGTTTTGAAGCAATTATCATTTGAAAGACTTGATTAATATAACTTGAATTTTGTAGTTCGAACTTTTTGTTTGAGTGAGGGAACATTGTTATACTTCGCTCAAACATGTTAGAATTTCTGAAGACTGGGTGGATAAGCGAAGTCAACTTGGATGCTTATAATGTTGTTTTGAATGTGCATAGATCTTCGAGTCCTAAGTGAGTGAGACAACTCCTATATGTTTCCTCCAATCACGCAATAAGTACATGTAGTTTTTTTTTCCATATAATTTGTATTCCAATTAATTTTGTTTAGTGGTAATTTGTTCTATGTTATAACTTCCAATACTTTAAATGAGTTCAATAAGTAACAGTTGAATTTTCATTAATCATATTACGCCTGATGTAGTCAAGTATTCATATTTCATACTAATTCTTGCCTATATATATATCCAACCATTGGACTTTGCATCATGCAAACTGATCAGATTTGAGAATTTTATGATTCAATGTTATCTTCCAAGCATTTAAATGCTGCACCCGAAGGGGTAATGTTTGACTCTCTATTTTCTTCATTTTTGCAGTTTTAAATGTTACTAAAAACCTAAAGAACAATATTTTCTTTTTGAAGATTAAATATTTTTATGAAGATATTGCTAGTATGCTGCCTGAAGATAAAATTGAGTGGTTAATCATTTCTATCAAAGGGATCCCACAACAAAAAAAGGTGATTGTTATCCGCACTGCAGTTTTGGTTATTCGCAAATATTTTTTTCCTAATTTTTCGCGTCTTTTGAAAATAAGTCTTGTACATGCATTTTCAGGAAAAGTGTTCAACATCAAAGTTGTAGATCTCATCGAGATCTACAACTTTCGTGTTGAACACTTTTCCTGAAAATGCATGTACAAGACGTATTTCTAAAAGGCGCGAAAAATTAGGAAAAAAAGTGCGAATAACCAAAACTGTAATGCGGATAACACTCACCCAAAAAAATGGGGATGATTGTGGTGTCTTCGTGATGTTGTATAAGAAGACATTGATTGGGACTAGACGGATCCAGTGAATGAAATACAAAGCGTGGCAGAAGCAAAAGCCAAACTTTCGGGCAAAAATAGGCGTGAAAATGATTGAGATATTTATTAAAAGAAATACTCAAGCATAGTGACACTTTTTGATTGTTTGTAATATGACTGCGGCTACTATGTGAAGAAGCATATGTAATACTGATGCTTTCTGGCCATTTTATTTACAATGGCGGTATTGTAGTTTTGCCGCTCTACCATTCAGGCATTTGGTGGTTTTAGGTTAGACTATTATAATACGTTATATTTGCTTAACATTCTGTACCTCTAAATCTTTATTATTTTGATGTATTCATATTGTGCTTTACGTTTATTGGTTTTTATTCATACAATTGATTTTCATTAACTCTCTTGAGAATGAATGTTGAATATTTGTTGAATATATGGTGATGTTATAGTTTCATATTTGCTGAATATATTGGTTATTATTTTGATGTTCCAGTTTCAAAAGTTTTATTATTTGGATGCCAGGACTCTCATTAACTCTCTTGAGAATGAATGCTGAATATGTAAGACCTCCTTTTTTTTCTTTTTCTTTTTAAATCACCGGGGTCTTAGGCCCAGAATCGCCGTTTTGCGGTGACACCTTCACGCCCTGAAGGGTCATCACCACAAGGCGCCGATTCCGCCGGCCAATTTGATCACAGAAAGGTAGCACAATAATTGAAGTATGTAAAAGCAAGTCCACTGGTAAATCACATATATAAAAATAAAATCTCCACGAAGGGAGTGTCCACAGAATAATAATCAGAGTACTAGAAATGCGGGCTTATGCCCGGTACATCATATCCTCACTACAAAACGCTCATGCAGAAGCAAACTATATCATCTAATATAAGTCAGGACTCACAGTCCCAGCTGACTGAACTCCTGAGCTAGACTGTCTCATCTCCAAGCGGGCCGACCTCCGGGGCTGCTGCTCCATGTTGGGCTCCACGATCCCATAAATGATGTGGTTCGAAAACCGTTAGTCTATAAGACTAAGTCCTATCATCCCCCACCCCTTCCCCCATGACCCTTAGGCACCGAGCGGAGAGGATGAGACGGATGGACATGAAGGTGGAGAATAAGACAAAGCAGGTGGCGGCGGACCTATACTAGCAGTTTATAATATAAATGGCAGTAAGGTAAAGTATGAATTATAATCTTGACTTATGAGCGGAAACGCATAAGCCAAGGGATCTTTTGCAAAGCTCCCATCGTATAAAGTGTCTCATACCACTTATACGTTGGGGTGTCAGTTATCAAACAACAGCATATATTTATATTGAATTTAACCTTAATTTATAAACTTGCCCACACAAGCTTATAGACCAAGGGGTCGTTTTGCAAGTCCTAATGTATAAGCGTCTCATTCCATTTATACTTTAGGTGTCGGGGGTTAAATGAATCGATTATGCTATGACATGCAAGTGGGTATGATGGAACATGCAAGTGCAACTCACACACTCGACTCTGTGCATACAGACCTTTAGTTCCCCCTTTCGGAGTCGTTACCTCCCAGGATACCTCCGTAGTGGAAGACGGAAGCGGTGGGTTGGGCCTCGCCCACCTCTAAACCAGTAAAGCACTACCGGTCAGACCTATCGTAAACCTCAACGCTTGGTGCACTAAGCGGACGCCTGCGTACTCTTGCCGGCTGGCGCACCGGACTTCTGTTGGCGAAGTGCTAACCACACTTGCCGAGTCAGCGTATTGGCGTCGGTGCATCGACCCTCCAATAACGAAGAACCACCACCTTAATTTCCTTTCCTTTTATGCACATGCAAGTTTAACCGTAATCAGACAAAAACCGAGTCGGAGCTCCCCGGACCAAAACGTCTGTCTCTTAGCCAATCGAGTCGAAGCTTCCCGGACCATTCCGTCCGTCTCTTAACCAGTCGAGCCGAAGCTCCCAACAATCTCCTCGTGCAAACAGTGTTTGTGAAATATGAGATCCTAATTACTATGTTACTCTTTTCAGTTTGTTATTACAGTTTACGTTAACCCAGGACTACCCCCGGTATTCCCTGTGAAGGGCTCTCAAAGGGCACTAGGAACTATGATGGTAGCTGAAGCCCATTGTTCCCTTTCGCAAGACATTTATTATTATTGGTTGAATCCCTTACCCATTACTTTCTCGTGTTACGATATACTAACCTAGAGTGATTTTTACTCTTCCTTTCCTCGGGAAAGACGATCTTTCGTCGAATCCAAATACCCCTAGAATCTAGCCAAACCACTTCTCACAGCTCTTCATATCCCTCTATAGTGAAATCATCCACACCAGTCCACCAAGCCAAAACGACAACTCCAACAACTATCCCGGATCATGTCCTATTGCTATTTACAAATTCGCTACATGCAGACCAACCTAGGCTATATGTCGAACCGAATAGGGGACAATCCAAATAATCATCCAAGTGCCCTAAGTTATTTACTGGAGGCTTATCATGACACAAATAGACTAAATCCAGAAAATAAAAATTTTCCTAAATATTCTGATATTTTAATTAATTTTCTTAAGGGTTCCAAGAGCTACCATTTGGTCATGAAGTGCACTTTTAAAGTAAGTATAAGACTTCATAAAATCATGATAAATTTTACAGGGCAAATCAACAGTAAATCCAAGACATGTGAATTTTTAAAATGGTTTAGGCCCCAAAATCATAATTTAGTATATAAGGTTCATAATACCTATTTTAAGAATCAAAGGCCAGAAATATTGTTCCAGAAATTATAGCAAAAATCCAGTATGATCATCATGGCCTAAAACCACTCTAGGAGGATTCTCACAATTTTACAGTGAACAGTAACTCCTAATTTAATTTTACATTGTTAATCAAAGCTCTTGGGTTATTGAAGCAAGTACTGTAAATAGGACCATATACTCTCTATGATCTTCCCCACCAAATTTCAGGTAATTCCAAAGTCATTTGACCATATGACCATCAAACCCTAAAAATCCCATAAAGGGGTCTACCCTAGAGTCCTAGGGATACCCTGCCCCAAACCACTCCAAAATCCATTGTATGGTGTGTCATACCATAAAGAGTTAGTGACCAAAGTTTCAGCCTCTGTTGAGGTGATTTGGCCACTCAAAACTCTAATGGGGTGTTTTGACCTAATTACCCCTATGAGGGTCAACCTAGGGTTGGATAAAAACCTAATCAAAACATCTCCAAATGAGATGAAATTTTTAACAGAGCCTTATCATGCCCTTTAAGACTACCCACCCAAATTTGGGGGGATTTTGAGGTGTTTAGGACACCTAATTAAATTATACATGGTTTATTAAATGTTTACAAAACTATAGAAAACTATTCTCCAAAAATTCTGATTTTTTAGATAGGCCCTAGGTATAGTTAGGATAGAATCCCTGCCCAAATTTCAGGACATTTGGACAAGGGGTGAGAGGTGGGCATCCATTTGAATTTCAGGATAGCCCCAGGTATAGGTCTCACCAAAGTGGGTGCCCTGGCCCAACCAGTGGTCCAAACTTGTCCAAATAAATTTTGGATTAAAGTAGACCCTTAGGGCTACATATTTAATGTTGATGACTTTTCCATTAGGTGAGCCTAAGTATTTTTAAAAATTTAAATCAAATACTGTAAAAAAGTGTGACAGAATTAAATAAATCCAGAAAATAAAGATTAATAATAATCTCAGCACGAATCTTAAAGCATCCTTTTGGACGGCATCGGCTCATCTCCTTCCTCCAGCCAACGGCCCAGATTGACCCGTCCTGGAGCGGCTTGCGGGCCAATTTCCCGGCCACCCGGCCACTTCCTCGGGTGGCCAACGACACCGCCACCTTAGGGGAGATGGGGGCTACCCCCAGCCGGCGGCACGGCCGCCGAAGGCGACTGTTCTGGCAAACCCGGGAGGATAATTTTCACCCGATTTCCATGGATTTGAAATTTTGGATCGGGCTCAATTGAGCCCGAACCTTGCCCTAATCAATTCCTAAGATCTACCCAAGAAGAGAGGAGTGGAGGAGGACCTTTCCGGCGACCTGAATGCGGGAGGAACGACGGGATGCCATGGTCGACGGCGGTGGCGCTCGGCTTCTGCAACAGCACTATGCACTAGCTCGGCTCCTTCGGGTAAGTGGTGGGAAATCTTCCCCTTGACCCACTGATGGGGTTTAAATGCTGGATTGGGGAGGGGAAGGGTTGTAGCTTCAATGGCCATTAAAGCCATTAAAGGGGTGGCTCAGGTTGAGAGGTGGGGGGCTGAATCTGCCCCTTGGTGGCCGAGAAACGGCTGGAATCAACTCCTCTCCCCTAGAGGAGTTGATTGCAGCCATAAAGGGTGGCCGTTAGCCTCCTTTGGCCGGTCCCCATACCATTCCTCTTCCCCCCCCCCATTTTCTCTCTCCACCATTACCATGAAATGAAGTCCCCCTTTCTCTCTCCTAGTCACCAAGTTGATTGGTCAAACCCCCTAGGATATATGCAGCCATTCCACTCATAAGAATTATGAGAATTGAAGTTAGCCTTGGGAAGCAATGGCTAAAGCTTGGGTTAGCCCATTTGGGCTAGGTTGACCCAAAATGGGCTTGGGTTGACTTTGGTCCACATGACCATTTGGGTTGACCTCCAAGGGTCCTTAGTGACTCATTGTCTGCCCTGGAGGTCTAGGAAAGGTTGGGTAGGGTTGACTTGGCCCATTGAAGGTCACCTGCCCCTTGGTTAGGGCACTTTGACCAATCTGGGTCTACAGTTGACTTGGGTCAACTTAGCCAATAGGCTTGACTCCAATGGGTCCTTGGTGACCCTTTGACCTCACTTTAAGGTTAGGGAGGCATGATGGGGGTCCCTTGAGCACATTAGAGGCCAATTGCCCTTAGTTAGGGCACCTTGTCCAATTTTTGGACTGTGGTGGTCCCAGGTCAGATTGGTCACTTTGGGTTGACTTGCATGGACCCTTAGGGCTCTAGTGGAACCTCTAATAGGTTAGTGGTGCTGTGGTGGGGTCATGGAGTCATGGTGAAGCCCTAAAGTCAAACCTTAGATCTGGTGATGAGGTTGTGCCATAGGCAGACCAAGGTGAGTCTCACCTTGGCCTTTGATTACTTGGCCCTTTCTAGCTCCCTAGGGCTTTGTCATGACTTGGTCATGACCAAAACTACTCTTAGGGGTCTAGTTGAAAATGGGATGTTACAGAATATTTGCTGAATATATGATGATATTACATTTTCCAAATCTTCACTATTTTGATGCCTAGACTCTCATTAACTCTCTAAAGAATGAATGCTAAATATATGGAAATGTTATAGTTTCAAATTAGAAATATTTATTTTCTATCCTACATGTCATTAAAATATCCACAATGTCATTTTTTTCATGCTTCCTCCTAGCAAAATACAGTAGAATTTTCAACAATTCAATCATACAGTCTTATAGAATGGTCGTAATAATCTACAATACAACCAGAGAGTATTTGCAAACATTGTTTAATTCTGAAAAAATTTGATAGTCGCGGAAAACGGAAAAGCAGGCACAGGAACACTCAACCCTCTTGAGTCAAATAAACTAAATGAATAAAGCAGAGTAAGAATCTTGTAATATCAAACATCTTCTTTACAAAGCAAGACATACATGCCGAGACATGCTTCGCCGATGTACCCGAGGACAACAAGAAAAGAACAAGCAAGATGAAACAAGCCGTGCGGACTAAGAGAGAAGCCGCCGACTTTGCTGTTAGCCGCTATGAAGTCCGCTCAACCGACAGGTTGTCAGACCGCAACCTTGCCGCATGGACTGCCCGTTATTCCAAGGCTGAACTCTGTTCGTTGATTTGTTGCTGCCGAACTGAACAAGTCGCTAGACCGGACAGCTTATTGAACTGGGAAAAGTTGCAGAAGAGAAAACGCCTGGTCGCAAGCGACCTACAGTAAACTGTCGATTGCAATCCGCAGAGTCCGCACTGCCTTAGAAACAAATCCCTGGCTCTTCAGTGCTATCCACACAATCTGCACAGCAGAAATCGGTTAACCTCTTCAACCCGCACGGATAGAAAATCCAGGCCGCATCAACTAATCGCGAGTATACTTTCTGTTCATTCAGATACTGTAAATGTGTCAGGGGGTCCTATTTATAAGCACAGAGAGGAGTATGGTCACCGCCCTAACGATAGGAACACCACCTGAGCTCGCGGAAAGAACAGAGTGTATCTGCAAGCCCTGCGAATACAAAAGTAGTCCGCCGTGACAAGCAGGTCAAACAGCGCCACATATCAACAAGGGCGGATAGAGAAATCTATCCGCCTTGTCGCCAAAACCCAAGCAAGAGAGGTCGCAACCAACAAACCCTGCGGATACCACCACAGTCCGCACAACTATGCGGACACAGCTCCAGTCCGCACAAACTGAGGACAACACAACGCACACATGACCGAGCTTGCCTGGACTTGGAACCAACACCAAGTTCACCAACAGACTGCTGGAACAAACAGACTCCAACACCAGTCCGCCCAGCATGGCGAACTCCACCAGAACGCACCAATCGCAGATACAAGTCCTATCCTCCTGGAACTGCTGGTGAACGACTTGCAGAACGCTGACCGACCTGGCTAGTCGCCAGCTCTGTCCGCACAGACCGCGCGGACAGTCTGCCCAAGCTGTCACTTCAAAAAATTCAACAAATTCTTTAATTTCTGAATGGTAGAATTTTCTGATTGTTCGAAGCAAATGTGATTGTAGGAATTGTACAATTTCCTGAATGGTAAACATTTCTGAATTGTCATTGCAAAATGGTTTAATTCAGTGGGAATTTTCTGAATGGTCAGTAGCAATTGTATGAATGGTCAGTGCAGTTTTCAGAGTGTTTAGTAGAAATTTTCTGAAACGTTAGTAGCAATTTTCTAAATGGTTTTGTTCTTGAATGATCAATAGCAATTGTGATTGATATAATCTTCTGAATGGTTTTATTTATTAAAGGTCTATTTTGAATTACGAGCACACTAATAATAGTATTTTTTTAGTGTCCATTAAATGTTTTTATTATTATTTTACTATAAAAGATGATTGTCTTCAAAATGAATGTGTTGTGAAACCAAGACCCTGCTTGCAGGGAGAACTTCTTTGGTGAAGTTGCATTAATATGACAATATAAGATTCTTTCGGTGCTCAGAGCTTTAATGCTCATTTCATATTTCTGAACATATTGATACATCCATTAAGACTAAAGAACGTTTTATGCAAGCTTCCATTTTTTAGTTTTATTGTTTTTCTCTAAATCTTCTGATCATTCAATCATGGATGAGGTCAATTTTATAACATTTTGATAGTAAACTCCGGATTTCTTCTCATATTTTTGTTAAATTACTATTCAATTGTTCATTCTTCCTGCGTTTAAAAATAATGCTGGAAGCGGAAAAACTCAAAAAACAAGTGTTCTCATCAGCTGCTTCTACATTGTGAGAATGGGTAAAGAAGTAACAATTGAACTAAAGAATGACCTTCGAATAAAAGGAATTCTCTATTCCATGGATAAACGCCTGAACATAAGTTAGGGAAAACAATTGTCGATTATCAAGATAAATTTTCTCGAATACACTATGAAAAATTATTTCATCAGAGGATCTGCTGTTAGATATGCTTCAGCTCATAAATTACAACAGCTGTAATACATAAATTGCATACAAAAATTTTAATACATTTATACAAGGATCAAGTCCGATCTAAGTGTCAATGGAAACATAAATTACAAATATTGTATTGGTGAGAAACAAATCTGGAATATATGGTAAATCCAAAGGCACATTTATGGATAAGTCATCATTTATAGAGAAATCATCGTTTAGATCAACAAATGTTGAAGGTTGTATTGAATTTAGATCGAACTCGCAAGAAGAAAGGTCCATGAAGTTATGCTCTTTTGATTGTTTTGACACTTTAATTTATTGCGGGCCCTTTACCTTTGGCAGCCTGTATCCTCTCTATTTGATATCAAAAAGTTGAATTAGCATACATATGAAGTAATTAAAAATACAAAATATGTCATGTTATAATTACTTTTTTTTGGCCGAGGACTCCTGATAATTCTTCAGACGCGTATTTAATGCTCCTTTAGGTGGCATTGATGGTGGATCTTTTATAACACTCTTGCCTTCATAAATGTTGTCAGGAATTCCCTTATTAATCTTCTCAACGTTGTCCACCATATATTCTAGAGTTTTGCTCACATCATTCATTACATTAAAAAGACATTTCTTTGCTAGTTGGTAATTTTCAATTCGATAACATAGGTCTTATGTTTACCACATAATTTGGTTTTTGTACAATAAATTGGAATCACAATCATTCGAGAATGTAGTCTTTGAAAGATAGAATCCCTTCTTGACCTGCAAAGTAAATCTCTTTAGTATGCACTTTGGTTGAATATGTTTCATATTCCAAATATTTTAAATTCATAAAACATTTTTGCATAACAAGCATATTGTTTGTAAACCCCTCTTGAACCTAGCTGTATTCTTAAAATAGATTCAATTTGGGTCTGCAGATAACAAATCTACACAGATCTTAAAGTTGATCTAAGGGAGGTTGTTCATCTTCTTCCTCAAGCCGAGGAAAGTGTTAAGCCCAGCCTTTTTCTCCTCCAATACTCCATCAATAGACCAATATTCTTCACCAGATCAAGTCCTACAACTTTGTATTGAAGAGAAGAGTTGATTGAAACTATTTTCACGGAGAACGGCGCCCTAGAGTGAAAGTGCTAGCATGGTCTTTTCCTACGAATCACCATGAATCTTATTGAAATCAAGCTCTTTTGAGCCAAATATCTCTCCTGTTTTGATCTAAAGATCTAGAATGATTCAAAGCTTTTAATCGGGTTTGTCTCCTTGGCGGCATGGTTGCAATCGGCTACGCTCCAACTACTTCCCCAAGACTTGACTCCTTCAAGAAATAGCTTGGACATGCTGTTTGTGTAAAAAGTGAGAGGGGGAATAAGAGTCAAGTGAGGAAGGGGAGAGATTAATGGAAAAAACCCTTCACAGATTCAACTGGCAATTAATCGGATTTCATTTCCCATGCCTTGGGATAAGACAAATCAAATCATGTGTCCCTTATTAATGGCCAAATGATAGTTTTTTGTCTTGGAAAAAGGCAAAAGATAAAGTACGGAAGGTGAGGGGACCATGTCGTGTTGTTCTTCTGGAAATTTTAATAAATTTTCGAAGTACACGCCCATTGTCACACTCATGATCAAGGACGTGTCAGCTCAATTATGCTTCCTAGGCATTAGCATCATGATACTTGTCATCATGATGCTATTTTACTGAGTCACGCTCGTGACCCAAAAAGTCACTCCCGTGTCATAAGGTCACACCGTAAATATGATGATATTCATTATGACATGATGATATTTTTCATTAACATGACGACATCGGCTAAGTCATGCCCGTTACTTATGAGGTCACTCATGTGACTTGTCAAAACGTTCCCATAGTAGTCACGATGTTATTTGCGTTAACACGCCGATATTTTTCATTAATGTGATGAATTTTCTCGAAGTCACGCCCATGACCACTAAGGTCACGCCTGTGTACTTCTCTAGGCGATCATCACATGATCGCGATGGTAGTTTACTCAACACGACGATATTCACTAGGTTACGCTCGTGTCTTAGTGAAGTCACGCTCGTGTCTTAGTGAAGTCACGCTCGTGCACCTTAGGTCATGCTTGTGTACCTTGGGTCACGCCTGTGACTTAGTGAAGTCACGCCAGTGTACCTTGGGTCACGCTCGTGACTTAGTGAAGTCACGCCCGTATACCTTGGGTCACACCCGTGTACTTTGAATTTTCTCCTCAATTGAAATTTCTTAAATTTTCATCATACATTCATGTTAACCATGACTCAATCATGACCACGTCAAAGTCCCGGGGCTTCTACCTAGCTCGAGTCAACTCGTAGTGACACAAGTCACTCGAGGGGTTTAGTTCAAAATGAGATGTTACAGGGACAATGTAGAGAAAGAGAAGATATCCCTTCAATATGTATCCACTGAAAATCAAAGGGTTGAAATTTTCACAAAACTCCTTGATGAATTCAAAGGTCTAGTTCAATCACTGCTTGGTGGTGCTCCATAAACTATATAAAATTCTATGCAAAATGTTGAAATCAGAAACCGGCTTCTGTGGAATTCGGACCCTAAGAAGGGGTGACCGCACACTTACTTCTCCAAATGAGCTCACTCAACCAGAAACTTAGGATTGGAGAATGACCCACGGCTGCAGCACGGAGGTCCCACCACACACCCAGAAAATCTTCAAGAGCTTCCCCTCCTTAGCCATTGCTGAGCTAAGAGTACCTCAGAAAGTGCTACAAGACCAGGAGAATGAAAAAACTGCCCTCTGAGGTACCCCTGTGAGTCTATTTATAGAATTCCAAACTCGGTCTGTTAACAGCGCAACTCCGTTGTTTTGTCAGGCTATACACATCCCAAATCGGTCTGCCAATAGCGCAACTCCGTTGTTCTGAAGGATACTAATAGACCAATGAGGGAAAAATAGTAAAAGGAACCACCAGGTGGATGGTCCCTGAAAAGACCACTCGCCTTTAGTGGCGAGTGCTCGATGGGACTGGCACTCGCCTCCTCTATCGGGGTCAAAGGCGAGTGCGGATTCGACCGTCCCACACGCCCATCACCTACCCAGGTCCAGGGGCGAGCCTAGATCGCTACTCGCCCAGCATTTTGCTCCCCCCCCCCTCGCTCGGACGAGTCGGGCAAACTCCATGGCACTCTCTCCTCAGACTCGCCCGAGGCCTAGACCGCGCATTACTTGGTTGGGCCTGCTCCTACCGACCCCACTCGCTGGACATGGGATTGTACATAATCCCCTCTCTTTGCAAGGTTGCCCCAAACTCAGAAAGAATCATCCAACCACGGAAGATCGGCGAGTTTGACAGGAGCAGGGAATCTTATGGTGTGTTGGGTACACTGGAAACTTTGTACCAGATTTGGAGAAGCCTCCCCTTACTCAATGATATACATCAATTTGTATTTGATGGGATGTTTGAGTTTCAGTGTGCAGGTTTAAGAAATGCAGGAAAATTTCTAAGTACAAGTGTCAACACTTGTAAGGAATTGTGTCGACACCTGAAGCAGGAGCTGTGTCGACACCCAGGAATTGTGTCGACACTAGAAGAAAGGCATGTGTCGACACCCAAGAATTGTGTCGACACCTGAAGAAGGCTTGTGTCGACACACAGGACTTGGGTCGACACACACTCAACACCATCTATCAACAACAGCTATACTTAGTCTGAAAGACTTGTGTCGACACACAGGACTTGTGTCGACACACACTCAACGCCATCTATCAACAACAGCTATACTGAGTCTGAAAGGCTTGTGTCGACACACAGGACTTGTATAGACACACACTCAACGACGTCTGGACATACACTTAACTCCATCTGTCAGCATCAGCTATGTCGAGACCAGGAGCAGTTGTGTCGACACACAGGACTTGTGTCGACACATACAACAGAAGTTGTGTCGAGAAGTAGAAGAATAACTGTGTCGACACATTGAGTGTTGTGTCGACATTATCAAGACTTGTGTCGACACTTAGTCTATTTGTGTCGATACATGTGAAGTAGTTTGCTGAGTGTTTCCTGCTGAGATATAAAGTCATTGCAGAATCAGCTGTCACGGGTGAAGACTTGACAGCTGTCATAAACAACTTGTTTGACACCTTTGTCAGAACTGTCAGATGGTTGTTACAAACCGGATCAGCCGGTAATCATTGAGAAACTCTATATAAAGGACTGATCCATGACAAGCAAGACAAGCAAGAAAAGGGGGACAAGCCAACACAAAACCCGAGAGAGAATTCAACAACAAGAAAGGGGGAACCCTTAAGAAGGCAGATCCTGAATAGTCTGCAAGAAATATTCAGATCTAATTCTGAATCTAAGAAGGGAGCTGTCTGAAGATCAACTTCTACATCAAGTCAAGATCAACCTCATTTTGTTCAGTCAAAAAGCTTTGAAAAAGCTAAGTCAGGTTGGATCTATAGTATACAGTTTATTCAAGAACTGATCAAGAAGCTCACACCAATTGAGAGTTCTATCTGGGTGAAATTTACATACAACTAAATATTCTTTTTCCTTGTAAGATCTTTTATAGATCTGAGGTGTAAGCCTATGTTTATAGAGACTGAGGTAGGGCTGAGAGCCTGAGGTGTAGGACTTGTGAAAGTCTAAGTTATAAGTCTGGTAATATAGGCTGAGGTAGGGCTGTTGCCTGAGGTAGGATTCTTGGGAAGAATCCGAGTTAGGACTTATATAAGTCTGAGCTGTAGGAACCTATCAGGTTCTGAGTTGTAAGATCTGTGGATCTGAGTTAGTGGAAGGAAGTTGGGCTGAATCCAGTTCTCTACTGGATATGCGAATGGGGAAAGTGGATGTACCCATAACTTGGGGAACCACTATAAATCTGGTGTACTGTGTTGTGTTGTGAATGTTATGTTGTGGACTGTATATTCTATGCTATGATAGATCTAGTTACTTGACTAAAATTATTAAAGAAAATTAGAACCTATTCACACCCCCCTCTAAGTGTCTAGGCTCTTGAAATCAAGTCTTTCATGGTGGGATCCACCAACTGCTATATATATGCATGCCCGCCTGGGAGAACGTTACTGTCCCCCCTACCTTTCGGATACTAGCTACACCATGCCTCTTTCCAAGGAGTTCCAAGAGAGGCTCAACTGTGCCAGGGAGCTCAATTACGCCAGCACTGCCGAGCTCCGCCCCTAGCTCTCCCATCAGTCACCGAGCGAATCATTGAGGTGCAAGCCCGCGAAGATGGCTAGACCCGACCCAAAAGTCGGCGAGACCATCCCCGATGACCTGCCCTCCACACCGGATCATGGCCTCGCCTCCTTTTCCATGAAGCTGGTATCTGGAGATTATTCCCGTGCTTTTTGATTGCAATTATACAGCTAGAGAATGACCCTTCCAGGTCTCTTTGCAGGTCGGTTAGTGTAAGGGGAAGGAGATTGATGATGCTCCTGCCGACCACGTTACTTCTCAGCGAGCCGATGCGGGTACCCCTTGGTGTGACTCGATTCCTCTCCCAAGGACTGGCACCCTCGAACCACTATTGGCGATCATGCGAGAAGCCTGGGTAACCCATCTTACCCTTATACATATTCTCGCTACCTTCTTACCCATATTGCTTTTTTACAGATCCTACCTTTGGGACCATCGGTCAGGGCACAATGTCGCAGAAATGGTCGGTTTGCGAACCATCGCGCGATCCTACTCCCGACCCCTCACTCGCGGGGGTAGGTATTAGGGACATCCCTATCCCTACCTTCGATCTGATCCCCCTCCTGGGCTACTTTCGTCCGGGACATGGCAAGGTGCTCGCCTCTTCTCTCGCTCGGCCCAACCAAGGACAACCGAGCTCTTCTCACCAGCCACACCTCCAGTGGACGTCCACCTCGCTTGGTTAGTTGAAGAATTTGCCATGTTTGAACCTCGAGTCGTACCTCATTTGGATTGTTACTATCGCAAGCCTTCCCGGGCAATCTGACACCGAAGAATCCTCTAACCCGGGACTCTACTCGCCACCTCCCTCTCCCAACTCGCTGGAAGGCTTCTTGGATGTCTCGATCGACCCTGTCGAGATGAGGAAGCGAACTGTTGGGGTCCTCAAGAAGTACGAGTTCATACTGCGCGAGATTCAGGAGGAGAGGGCCATCGATGAGCAGCAGCTACGCGCGCTCGACCAGGAGTATGTTATGCTAGCAGATGAGGTGAGGCGAGGATTGGGCAGCGAGATGACTTCTCCCGGACCAATCATGGACCACATACAAGAGAATATGCGCCTTGCAAACCAAGACCTCGAGATGATCTGCGAGTTTAATAATCCCCGCCGACCACCGGGGATGGGGGCGCGAGGCCAGGGTAGATGGAAATGGCTCCCTAGCTTAGCTTATAGGCACTCTCCCCCTTGGCCCCTCAGATCTCCCCGTGTATTGTAATAACTCCTCTTTCCCCCTGGTTTATTTTTTCTTGAGGACGCTCGCATAGTTATGCTTAATAATTGTAATCATGTTTTATATTTGGTGTTTGTTTATCTCACATGAACACAATGTTCTGCTTTGAATTATGCTCGTCTTCAGGTAGGATAGGTCGCGAGGTCGGTGCCAAGGCTAGCGAGTTGGCCCAAGGGAACGGCTCAGCAAGCCCTAATTTTTTTCTATAAATAAGACCCTCTCACCTACCCTTAGCCCATCGCATTTATTGTAGTCACTCCCCCTCGAACCAGACTTCCCGCTACCCGCACTCGCATAAAGACTTGCTAGGATGGGGAAGACGTGAGCCAATGCCGACGGGAGGTCAAAATGCGCGAGACAGTTTGCTGAGTATCCCTTCTTCGATAGGAATCCTTCGGAGTAGGAATATCTCGCCTTCGTGGCAGATTATGTTCCCCCGGGGTTTACCGCGCGCCGGCCGGGGAGGGGCGAGGCTATCAACACCTTCTTCCCGGATGAGCTTGCCTTCCTTATCTCGCACTTTGAGGTGGGGATGTGCCTCGCCCTCTGGCCAGAGGTGCGCCATATCCTGAAATATTTCGGGGTTGTCACCGCACAGCTTAATCCCAACGTGATTGCCATGCTAGTGGCCTTCGAAGCTTCCTTCGGAAGGAATAGATCGAGTTCAAACTCACCGTCTTTCAGAAGCTATTCATCTACATCACAACCAACGATGGAGTCGCTTCTTCACCGGCTCGCAATTTAAGGTGCGCGAGACCGCCAACAAGAACCACCATTGGTTCACTAAGTTCGTCTTCATCAAGGGCGATCTCGACAACATCCCCTACTCACCCATTCAACGGGGAGAGGAGACGTACTGGACGTCGACTGTATTAGGTGACAAAACCAACCTCCATTAATTCTTCCTACACAAAGATTTTGAGGTCGCCTTCTTGCAAAGGGGCCTCGACTCGCTCCCGCCAATCCTTCTTGGTGAAGGTATGTTTCCCCTTCGCCTTCGTGTGGACTCGCCAGAAGGCTATTTTATTTTCTTTCTTGATGAGGCTAAGTTTATTTCCTACAGGAGAGCGACTGATCCCAGAGCACCCGCCCTTCGCGGATTCAGGGTTACACCCTGATCCACTCTCGTGGGAAAGTGCTGTCGCGTAGGCGTGCCAGAGGGAGAAGGAGTCTGCCAGACCTTCCAAGAGTCAGAAGCAACCTGCCCTTATCAGTTCCAGCTTGCCTCGCCTCCCAACTCCAGTAAAAAGACTGAAGAAGGCGGTGGTGTACAAGGACAAGCACATTCAGCTCGACTCTCTAGAAAGGGAACGAGGTGAGGGCGATCTCCCCACATCCCCAGCCGTGAAGACATCTAAAACCCGCGAGCCGGGACTGTCGAATGCCCCCCACAACTTTGGTATCGGCGGGAAGGAGAAGGATTAGATCGGCGAACCCATGGTACTATGTGACAAGAAGGCTCACTGAGTCTCCATTTCATCTCTCATACCCTCCTGGTCCGAGCGCCGACCTACCAGCAGGCATGCCTTCGCACTCAGATTCAGGCTCTACGGTCCGGAGGATGCCAAAGCTTACGACGACACGACCCTGCAATGGCTTGCCCATGAGTGTACGCGTGCCTAATGCGTTCCATGGAGCTTGCTCACATATCTGTTCACCGCGGCTTCACCCACAACTACAAGTGGTCTGATTTTGCGAAGGCTCAGGCTCCCACCGTGGACAAGGTGGTTGAGCTGAAGCGCAAGCTTGAGATTACGGAGAACCTCCTCGAGAAGAGCTTTGGCAGGGTGATAAGTGTTGGTCATCCCTTCCCCATTTTCTTCAACTCGCCTACCGTAGTTGGTTTCGGCCTTCCGACTTATAGGATGTCGCGATCGCCGATCGCCTACACACCAGTATCACAGACCTTGAGGAAAGGAACAAGGTGTTGGTGGGACAAAATAAACAGCTCAAGGCAGAGGTCACTTGCATGGTGGATTACCTCCTTCCCTCAACTCGCGGCGAGCCGAGCAGTCACGCCAAACAACCACGGATGTACAGCGAGGCGGGGGTCAATGAGACGATGAGGGTCACCTTCATCAAGGCCGCTGACCATACACTACAGGTCATGCGGTAGCTTGTAGTCATAGGGGACAATCTCGCGCATCATACACACTTGCCTACTAGCTCCCCGGGGACTAGGCGTGAGTGGGAGACTAGGTTTGGCTCGGGTTTCTACTTCCTGATGTTTGATGCTGGCTCATCGGGGAGGCACGTGAGTACCCCCAATCGACGAGATCCACCCCAAATGGTAGTGCTCGCCTACTCCCTACTCCACTGCCGAGTAGTTATTACCCCCTACCATGTTGCGAGATCCGGGCTAGTGTGAGTCTGGACAGCTGGATCTGCCTGGTCAAACATTTCAACCTATCTTCGAGTGACTTCCATCCCTGCCAGCTAGTGGGAGCCTGGTCAGCAAGATCTTCTCAGGGTTAGCTTTCTAGACGCCATCGAGTGACTTCCAGCCCTACCAGCTAATGGGAGCCTGGTCAGCAGGATCTTCTCGGGGTCAGCTTTACAGACGCAATCGAGTGACTTCCAGCCCTGCTAGCTAATGGGAGCCTGGTCAGCGGGATCTCTCGGGCAAGCTTTCCAGGCGTCATTGAGTGACTTCCAGTCCTGTCAGCTAATGGGAGCATAGTCAGCGGGATCTTCTCGGTGTCAGCTTTCCAGACGCCAACGAGTGACTTCCAACACTGCCAGCTAATGGGAGTCTGGTCAGCGAGATCTTCTCGGGGTCAGCTTTTCAGATGCCATCGCATGACTTCTAGCCCTACTAGCTAATGGGAGCCTAGTCAGCGGGATCTTCTCTGGGTTAGCTTTCCAGACGTCATCGAGTGACTTCCAGCCTTGCTAGCTAATGGGAGCCTAGTCAGTGAGATCTTCTCAGAGTCAGCTTTCAAGACGCCATCGAGTTTCTTCCAGTCCTGCCAACTAATGAGATCTTGGTCAGCGGGATCTTCTCAGGGTCATCTTTCCAGACTCCATCGAGTGACTTCCAGCCCTGCCAGCTAATGGGAGCCTGGTTAGCAGGATCTTCTCGGCGTCGGCTTTCCAGACGCCATCAAGTGACTTCCAGCCCTACTGGCTAATGGAAGCCTGGTCAACGGGGTCTTCTCGGGGTCAGCTTTCTCAATCTCCCCTCACACTCACAATCCATTTGCCAAAGATCTCGAATACCAAGAGGTTTAACACTAGAAAATAATGTCACATACATGACTCATGGATAGAAACGCTTTAAATCGTTACTGCTCCATGTGTGACTTAGGGTCTCCCCTTCCACATTATGGAGGCAATATACCTTGATCTTAGCACTTCCTTTACTAGGTACGGACCTTCCCAATTTGGGTGAAGATTTCCCACTATTGCTGATCTTCCCGCGACATCTACCTTTTTTAGGACCAGGTCTCCTTCTGCGAATTCCTTGATTCTAACATGTTTGTCAAAGTACTTGGCCATTCGTTGCTCGATTTCCTCCTGCCTGATGGTGGCCACGTCTCGGAGTTCTTCTGTCAGGTCCAGAGAAAGTCGTAACTCGTCCTCGTTCTCGACGTTCCATTCCTCTCTACCTTCTCCTGCCTCCACTATTCGCGGCATCCGAACCTCGAATTTTATCGCGAGTACCTCCTCGCAGCCGTGGGAGAGCTAAAAAGGAGTCTCCCTCATGGTCGTATTGGGCATGGTCCTCAAGGCCCAGAGGACTGAAAGGAGTTGCTCCACCCAACTCCCCTTAAAAATTTCCACCTTATTTTTTAACAAGTTCACGATGATCTTGTTTGCCGCCTCAATTTGCCCGTTTCTCTGGGGGTGATGGACCGACGCAAATCTGAGATCTATCTCGATTTGGCCACAAAAGCTGATGAACACTACACTGGCAAACTATGGCCCATTATCCGTGATAATGGCCTGAGGCAACCCATGCCGACTGTTAAGTTTGGCGGTTTAGCCGAACTAGTCGCAGCGACTTATCTGGTCAGTGATCTGACGGTTTGGCCCAACGGTCTATGTAGTAGCATCTCTAGTGGATTGGTTTGAGGATGCAACAGTGCATCAGATATTAGCCGCAATGGTCTTGAGGTTAGCCATTGCGGTGTGGTCGTTGGCTACAACGGTCTTGATAAAGCCGCAGCAGTGGTCAGATGATTTACCGCATCTGCGGTCTAGTGGCAACCCGCACTTGCAATTTGATGGCTTGCAACAGCTGCGGTTTGATTGTTAGCCGCAACTGCGGTTTGGTGGCAACCCGCAGTTTCGTTCTGGCGGCCTATTCCAGCAGTCTTCCCTAGCTGTGTGGCGGCTTTCCTTGGTTGCCTTTGGGTGTACAGTCATTTGTTGTATAGTGTGCGGTTTGAACATGTCAAACTGCATAAGCCGCTCGACTTGTTTTTTAGTCCCACATCGGTTGTTGTATTCTCTCTCTTCTCTCCCGTTTTCCATAAATAAGGGGGCATACCTATGTAATAATTATCTTTTTGGAGTAATAAAGTTTGTCTTTATTTACCTATTGGTCGTTTTCTCGCTCCTTTTTTACATGGTATCAGAGTGAATCGATCTTTTGCTCCAATTAGATTATGGTTTGTTTGTCAAACCGTGTCGGCTTCTTTCGATTTGCTTCCCGCAACGGCTTCTTCCTGTTCGCTTCTCACATGTCCCTCCCTTGCTTGTTGCTATCCCGCGCTTTCTTCTTTGCGCGTGTTCTGTTCGTGTGACTTCCTTTGCTTAGTCGCATTTTGTTGCGGTTTCACAGCTATTCGCTGCTTCTTCTCTTCTCTGTTGTAAGTTCTGCGTTTTGGTCGCAGTATCTTCCTTGCCGCTGGTGTGTTGTCACCGTGACTGTGCAGACTCGTTCCCTTCTCTCTTTCTTTCTTCTTCTTCTTTGTGGATTCTTTTCTTGTCGCTGCGACTTATCTAACCGTTGCGTGCTCCACATCTTGGTCGCGGACTCTTTTCTTGCCGCTGGTGTGGTATCACTGTGACCATGTGGTCTTCCCGCGCAGTTTGTTTGCTACGACTTCTCTTTTCTTGCGCGGGTTGTTTTCTCTTCTCGCGCGATCTCTTCTTGGTTTGCTTCTCTTGGTGTCCGATTCTTTTCGGCTTCTTTTCAATCCGTGCGGTTTGATTCTCTGCCTCTCTCTTTCTTTTGGTCAATGGCTTTCTGCGACTTGTTTGTCGTCCTCTTCAGTTTGGCTTTTTTTGACGGCTTGTTTCTAATTGTGTGGTTAGTTTTTCTTCCTTCTTGTTTCTATTTTCTTTGATATGGTTTCTCTTCTCTCCTCTACAGCTTGTGCTCTTGTGGCCTCCCCTGATAAGTGGCTTATTGACTATGTTGTCACTTATCACATGACTGGCAACTCTTGTTTGTTCTCCTCTTTGCTTGAATAGAACAGGTTATCTCCTGTTGTTATTGCAGATGGTACTTTTGCTCCTGTGCACGGTGTTGGCACTGTGCGTCTCTCTTTGTTTTTACTGCTTGAGGACACTCTCTATATCCCTACTTTTCCGTGCAATTTACTCTCTATTCATGCTCTTTGCACTCAGTTAAATTGCACTGTTACTTTTTCTGGCACCACTTGTTTTTTCTCTTATTTTATCTCCAAAGCTACAATTTCTACTGGGATTGCCAGTGGTGGCCTCTTCTTTCTTGACTATGACGTTGCTCTTTCTACTTCTTCATCTCTTCAGCAATGGCATCATCATCTTGTCCATCCTCCTTCTTGCCTCATTCATCAACTTTTCCCAGACGTTCCTTCAGAAGATTTTCCTATGAATTGTGAGGCCTGTCAGTTTGGTAAACATCGTCGCTCTTCTTTCCCAGCTTGGACAGGACGTAGTTCTTTGAGTCCTTTTGAACTAGTTCATTCTGACATCTGAGTTCCTTCTCCTACTTCCACTATTGGTAGAGGAAGCTTATACTTTGTTACATTTATTGATGATTTCTCTAAGTGTACTTGGTTGTATCTCTTGAGAGATCATTCTGAGCTGTACTCCGTATTTACTGTCTTTTATAATGAGATCTTCACACAATTTCATGTGCCTATTCAAATTCATCATACTGATAATGCTAAGGACATCTATTGAATCGTACGAACATCTATTGAACGTAGCAAATTCTCTGATTTTTGTGTGACCCATGGTTTGATTCATCAAACAACTTGTCCATATACCTCTCAACATAATGGAATTACTGAATGCAAGAATCTCCATCTCTTAGATGTTGCTCACAGCCTTTGCATTCAAAATGAATGTTCCTCAGTCTTATTGGGGTCATGCTGTTCTCCTCTCTTACTATCTCATCAATTGTATTCCCTCGTCCATTCTTCAGGGAAATACTCCATTTTCTATTTTATATCCTGAAGCCAAGCCATTTCCTTTACCTCTAAAAATTTTTGGATGTACGACATTTGTTCACATACCTTCTCCCTGGTTGTGACAAACTTTCTCCCCATTCTATTAAGTGTGTATTCCTTAGTTATTGTCCAACTCAGAAGAGCTATCGCGGTTATGATCCTCTTCTGCGCAAACAGTGCGTTTCAGCTGATGTTACATTCTTTGAAGATACACCATATTTTTCTCCTACTTATTCTTTCTTGCCCTCTGATACTTCTTCTTCCCTGCTTATTATCTCGACACCTATGTTGACGTCAGTTCTTTCCACATCTGCTCCTGTTTCCCTGTCTCTTACTCTGGAGACTGATTTGTTGCCCTTGGAGACTTTTGTGCCTGTTCTAGGGCCTCTTCTTTCTTCGGACAGTGCATTGCCTCCTTCGACCAGCAGTGACCTTTATCTTCCCATTGCCCTACGGAAGGGCGTTCAACAATGTACTAAACATCTTATTGATGATGTTGTCTCATATGCTCTTGCTATTCCTTAGTGGAAAGCTGTTATGGATGAAGAAATGAATATGTTAACTAAGAGAGGGACTTGAACTCTTGTACCCCCACCTCTGGGCATTGATGTGGTTGGTTGTAGGTGGGTCTTTGTGGTGAAGTATCTTCTAGATGGCTTTGTTGATCACTATAAGGCAAGGCTTGTTGCCAAAGGGTTTACTCTGACATATGGGGCAGACTTATTGAATACCTTTTCTCCTGTTGCTCGCATCAGCGCTATACACGTTCTCTTCTCTGTAGCTGTTAATAGAAACTGTAAGATGTCTCAGTTAGATGTGAAGAATTCCTTCCTTTATGGTGATTTGCAAGAGGTGGTTTACATGGAGCAACCTCCTAGGTATGTTGCTCAGGGGGAGTCTAAAGTGTGCAATCTTTAGAAGGTGATTTATGGTTTGAAGCAGAGTCCACGAGCTTGGTTTGAAAAGTTTAGTGGAGTTGTTTCTCTTATTGGGTTCAGTCAAAGCTCTACTGATCATTCTTTGTTTATACGCAAGACTACTAAAGGCCATGTGGTTCTTGCTGTCTATGTTGATGATATTCTTCTGATTTGTGATGATAAAGAATGCATTCATCTAGCCAAACGACATCTTCGACAAAATTTTGTTACTAAAGATATGGGACCTCCGAAGTACTTTCTGGGCATTGAGATTTCACAAAAGAGGAACTCGGTGGTTATTTCACAGCGAAAGTATGCGCTAAATCTCTTAAAGGAGACCGGTCTTCTTGGCACAAAACCTGCTCGTTGCCCAATGGCAGTTGGAGATGATAAAGGGTGTACTGAAGATTCTCATCTTTTTCCAAATTTCACTATATACAGACGACTTGTTGGCAAACTCATATATCTGACTGTTACTAGACAAGATATCTGTTATGTGGTTGGAAAGGTCAGTCAGTTTATGCAGAATCATAGAGAGTGTCATCTTCGGTCTGCCATGAAAATTTTGGAGTATGTGAAAGGGTCTCCAGGAAAGGGTCTATTATTTTAGAAGAAAAATCATCTGAAGATTGAAGTGCATTCTGATGCCAACTATGCTGATAACAAAGAAGATAAAAAGTCTACATCAGGTTTTTGCACCTTTGTAGGAGGAAACCTTGTTAGCTGGAAAAGCAAGAAGCATGCAGTGGTATCAAGGTAAAGTGCTAAAGCAGAGTATAGGAGTATAGCTTCAACTACCTGTGAGTTGAAATGGTTACGAGCGCTTATGCTTGACTTAGGAGAAGTCTATGATCATCCTCTTTCTATGTTCTGTGATAACAATGCTGTTATTTATATATTGAAGAATCATGTCTTTCATGAGAGGACAAAGCACATTGTGGTTGATTATCATTTCATTAGGGAAGAGGTGTTGAAAAATCAGATTTGTACTCCCTTTGTCACTTCTGATAAAGAACTGACAGACTTCTTCACGAAACCAGTTTCCCCTTCAGATGTTTGTAGCAAACTGAGCATGGTTAACATATATGATCCATCTTGAGGGGGAGTGTTAAGTTTGATAGTTTAGCCAAACTAGTCACAACGGCTTATTTGGTCAGTGATCTGGCGGTTTGGCCCAACGGTCTATGTAGTAGCATCTCCAGCGGGTTGGTTTGAGGCCGCAACAGTGCATTAGATATTAGCTGCAGCGGTCTGGAGGTTAGCCACTGCGGTCTGGTCGTTGGCTATAGCGGTCTAGATAAAGCCACAATAGTGGTTAGATGATTTACCGCATCTGCGGTCTGGTGGCAACCTGCACTTGTTGTTTGATGGCTTGTAACAGCTGCGATTTGATAGTTAGCTGCAACTGCGGTCTGGTGGCAACCCGCAGTTGTGGTCTGGCGGCTGTTCCAGCGGTCTTCCCTAGCTGTGTGGAGGCTTTCTTTGGTTGCCTCTGGGTGTACAGTCATTTGTTGTATAGTGTGCAGTTTGAACATGTCAAACCTTATAAGCCGCCCGACTTGTTTTTTAGTCCCACATCAGTTGTTGTATTCTCTCTCTTCTCCCACATTTTCCATAAATAAGGGGGCATACCTATGTAATAATTATCTTTTTGGAGCAATAAATTTTTCCTTTATTTACCTCTTGGCCGTTTTCTCGCTCTTTTTTCACACCAACAAATGATCTCCCCGCACACAAAGTTGTGAATCACCTAAGAGGTCACTTTGGAAAGTTCCTTGACCTCCAACCACTTAGAGAAATAATCGATCATAACTAATAGGAACCTTCTCTGCCCATTGGCCTGGGGGAAGGGCCTCATAAGATCCATTCCCCAAGAAGCGAAGGGCCAGGGCGCAGTGATGCTTTTGAGTCTCTGAGCCGGTAGCAACTGGAGAGGGGTGAACAATCTGCGCTTCTGACATTTCTTTGTAAATTTGGTGCATCTCGTCCTAGGGTCGGCTAAAAATACCCTTGCCTCACTATCCTTCCCTCCAGAGTCCTGCTTCCCGAGTGGCTCCCTCACTCACCGGCATGGACTTCCTCCAAAATTTTCGGGACCTCCTCCTTTTCCACGCAACGTTCCAGCAATCCCGAGAGAGTCTTCCTATACAGCTTTCCATCATGCATCAGATAGTATGCCGATTTATACTTGAAATGCTTCTTGTCCAGACCCCCCAGGAATTCTCCCGTGGATAAGAAAAATGTGAAGGGGTCCATCCATGAGGGGCGCTGGTCCACCTCCATCAACTCCCCTTCCTCAATAGAGGGCTGGAATATGTTGGTTATAGTTCCTCTCACACGGGGGTTTGAACTTAGCAAGCTGATCCACTTGCTCGCTTTCTTCCCGCGAAACATGTCGGATGGAAAACGTTTGGAATATGCTGATGATTCTCTTCACCTTTACTAAGTACAATTGGAGAGTAGGCTCCCTTGCCTCGAACTTATCATTGATTTGAGAGGACACTACCAGAGAGTCTGTTAGCACCTCCACGTCATGCACCCCCAGCTCTCTTGCCAGACATAACCCCGTGATTACCACCTCATACTCCGCTTGATTGTTGGTGATAGAGAAGTGGATGACCACCGTCTGCTCTATCTTCGTTCCCTAGGGATTTTCTAGTATTACCCCCACTCCCAAGGTATGTCTTCCTGAGGCGCCATACACCCTCACTTTCTAGGGAACTAGACGAGTGAATTCTGCTTCTTCTAACTCAATCACATAGTCGGCCAAAAAGTCGGTCATTGCCTGGGCTTTTATCGAAAGGTAAGGGACAAAGGATATGTCAAACTCGCTTAACTCTACCGACAACTTTTCCAGCCTCCCTGAATGCTCCATCCCCTCAAAGATATTACGGAGGGGATGGTCTGTCACCACCTTGATTGAATGCGCCTGGAAATATGGCCTAAGCCTTCAAACAGAGAAGACCAAAGCGAAAGCCAGCTTCTCCAAGATCGGATATCGTAACTCTGCCTTCCTCAGGACCCGACTCACATAGTAGATTGGCAGCTGCTTATTTCCCTCCTCCTAGACTAGGACGGAGCTCACGTCCTCGAATCTGACTCCAAGGAAAAGGGATAAATCTTCCCCCTCCTCTTGTCCTTAGAGAAGCGGAGCCTGAGTGAGCATTCTATTTAAGGCTTGAAAGGACTCCCCGCACTCCTTGGACCATTTGAATTTGTGGCCTCCCATCAGCACTTTAAAGAAGGGCGAGCGCTTCTCTCCTGCCCGAGAGAGGAACCTGCTCAGCCCTACAAGCTTCCCAATCAAGCGCAGGACTTCGTTGGCATTCCACGGCGACTCCAAATCCATGATCTTACCTTATCAGGACTGGGTTCCACCCCCGCGGGAGTAAGAAGGTGACTCAGGAACTCAGCCCTGCTTGCCCCGAAAAATGCACTTCAGGGGATTTAGCCTCACTTATACTTTCGTAAGATATTGAAGGTCTCCTCCAGATCTTGGAGATGAGATCTCGTATCCCAACTCTTCACCATGAGTTCATCCACATATACATCAGAATTACTTCCCTTTTGCTCCTGAAAGACTCGGTCCATCATTCTTTAATATGTTGCCCCTGCATTCTTTATCCCAAAAGGCATCATCTTATAACAGTAACACCCATCCCCTATAATGAAGGAAACATCCTTTATGTCTGGAGGCTGCATCCTGATCTAGTGGTATCCTGAAAAGACATCTAGAAAAATCATTAGATAAAAATCGACGACTGAGTCAACCAGCGCGTCAATTCGAGACAAGGGATAACAATCCTTAAGATAAGCTTTATTTAAAAGTGATAAATCAATACACATTCTCCAGCGCCCGTCTCCCTTCTTAACCATCACCACATTGGATACCCAGCATGCGTACTGGATATCAGATACAAACCCTTCCTTAAGAAGCTTACCCACCTCCTCCCAGAAGGGCTCAGCCAGCCAGTCGGTGACAGACCTCTTCTTCTGTTGGATGGGGTGAGCGCCGAGATCAAGGTTGAGGTGGTGGCAAGCCATATCTACATCAATCCCTGGCATGTCCTCTGCACTCCATATGAAGATGTCCACGCTCTTCTGGATGCACTATAACATCTTCTGCTGATCCTCTGGGCTCAGCCCTCCACTGACTCGCACCTTCCCCACCCTTCCTCCTTAGGTGAGGACTTCCATTTCCACCACTTCTTCTGCTACTTCCAGTCGGGACTGCTCTTCCCACTCGCCTGCTGCCCTCTCACCTGGGACAAGGGCTTGCTCCTCCTCGACTTCCTCCACTGCCATCACATTGGCATATTCCTCCGAAACTTCCTTTTCTCCCCACACACGGGTGTGGATCTCCACCTCCTCCACCTCCATCTCTTCTTTTTACCCCACGCCCTCCTGCCTAGAGAACTCCTCTATTCTTCTCTCCATCTCTTCAGCTCCCTCCTACCACGAGATGGTGTTGACCGCAGTGACGTAACATTCCCTTGCCACCTTGGCATCTCCCCGGACCCGGACCTAGACTCCTTCGACATTGAACTTGAGACATTGGTGGAGGGATGAGGGTACGCATAGGAAGGCGCTGATGAGGGGATGCCTGAATATTGCATTATAGCTGCTAGGAGAATCCACGATGACGAACCTGTAGTTTCTAGATTGCCCCCCAAAGTGACATAGAGTCCCACTCCCCCTTCCACCTCCTTCCTTTCCCCAGAGAACCTGAATAAAGGTCCGTCCAAGGTCAACACTCTTTTGGCCTCCACCTTCATCGCGTCAAATGCCTTATTGAAGATGACGTTGACGGAACTCCCATTATCGATGAGGATCCGGGTGATAGTGAAATTTTTGATGGCGGCTTGGATTACCAGCACATCATAAAATGGATCCTCATGATCTAGCATATCCTTCCGGGAGAAGGTGATCTTCTCATCTAGGGGCGAGGCTTAGGATGTTGAGGCAACGCTCAAACGATACATGGTGTGGAGACTCGCCTTGCGGGCCTCCTCAACTCGCACCCACCGTGTATCACTCTAATCCATCCTTGGACTCTTATGTTAGCCTAATCCTAAAACCTGTCTTCCTCCTCTCTTAGAAGAACTGCTTCTATCCACACATGATGGCTGGGTCGCAGCTACGGTGGGGCCTGCTCCCATGCTCCCTAAAAGTCATTATTTTCAAGGATAACTAAATCACCTAGAGGGGGGGGGGGGGGGGTTAATAGGTTTCTTAGTTTCTTGTGACTATCTTTAATTTTCTTTCCTTTAGATGCTACGTGAGTGATTAGTAAATTTCTTTCAAGACACACACAACCTGTAATCAAAGAAACAACACAAAAAGCGCACACAAGATATATAGTGGTTTCCCAAATTATGAGTACATTCACTTTCCCTCCCACCTATCCAACTATTTTGTTGGACTAGGCAATTCTCCAATCTCAGCTCCTAAGAGCTTAAAACACGATGCCGCAGGACCACTCAGTCTCCTCCAAGACTTACAGCTCAGGCACAAGGCCCTACAACTCAGTGATCAACATATCACCTACCTCAGGCCCAAAGGCCCTACCACTAAGGCTGGGAAGACAACCCTACCTCTGATCCACAAAGGATCCTACTTCAGAGAGAATGACTCTCCTACTGCTTAAGCACAGAGGCCCTACCTCAGATCCAAAGGATACTACAACTCAGGCATAAGTGCCCTACAACTATAGAGAATGACTCTCCTACCTTAGGCTCGAAAGCCCTACAACTCAGTGATCAATTGATCACCTACCTCAGATCAACACTTGGATCCTACATTCAGGCCAAAGCCCTACACTCAGATTCTCAACAGAATCTTACTTCAGATCTACACTTGGTGTATGACCCCCTTTTTTTTCTTTTTAAAACCCGGGGTCTTAGGCCAAGAATCGTCTCTTTGTGGTGACACCTTCACGTCCTGAAGGGTCATCACCACAAGGCGTTGATTCTGCCGGCCAATTCGATCACAGAATGGTAGCACAATAATTGAAGTAAGAGCAAGTCCACTGAAAATCACATATATAGAAATAAAACTCCACGAAGGGAGTGTCCACAGAATAACAATAATCAGAGTACTATAAATGCGAGCTTATGCCCGATACATCATATCCTCACTACAAATCTCTCATGCGGAAGCAAAAACAGAAACTACTCAAGTGTTGGAACACCCTATTACTAATTTGGGTAAGGATCACTATGTTTGTCTTAGGAAACCAGGTTGACCTAGTTGTATAGTTGTAAAGGTCAACATTAGAATGAGTCTAGGGCTTAGAACTTAGGTTTGAAGCTGCCCCCAGGACCATTCCAATGTCAAGGATATAGAGCCAAGTCTAAGGCAATTTTTCATCGAGCTCTGGTCGACGAAACGTCGAACTCGGTTCGACGCTCTCTGAGCTCAACTTGATAAATAGTCGAACTCCGGTCGACGATCTTCGAGCTCAGATCGACGATCTGCTTTCAGACAATTTTGGTTGGTCGTCGAACTGCATTCTACGTTTTTCTAGCTTAGGTCGACGATCTCTCTTCAGCTATTCTTCAGGTCGCTGAGCTCGGTTCGACGATCTTCGAGCTCAGTTCGACGTTTTCTGTCCGTTTGATCTGTTTCCATCTCTGAGCTCAGTTCGACGATAGTAGAGCTCAGATCGACGATTTTTCCGAGAGATCAACGATTCTAAGGATTCAAATGCTGCTAGTCTTTGGAATGTTTTTGAAATCCCTCAGCATTTATGTTAAGGAGATCTGCCAGCCGTTTGTCTTTATTCTGGAGCAAGTTTCAAGGAATTATTCAGGAAATGTTTTATTGGACCTTCCTCTAGAAGACAAGACTCTTTATGGAAAACATTTATGACTGCCAACGGCTATCCTTGACAAGAATTTTTCAGAGAATAAGATCCTTTTTGTCTTCAGAAATATAGAGAGAATATACAACACCCAGAAAAAAAAAGAATTAAGCTGTGACAGATAACAAGTGATCATCTTCTGAAGAATCAGAATAACAATTTTTGCTTACAGAAAAGTGATCACAGCCTCATCTCAAGAACTCCAGACACCTCATCCTTCAGCCTTTTTGCTGAAACAATCCTTTGCTGGAGATCTAAAATTCTGAAGGCCTATCACCCTAGAGCAAAGCTTCCATTCCCGAACCTGTCTACAACTCAGGGGGAGCTTTGACAACAAAAGATCCACTAGTCTTCTCTCATTTGATTTGAGAACAGAGAAGACAACTTCACCTCTTTATCTTGTCTTTTTCTGCTGTAAAAGGGTTTCTGAACTCCCTTCAAAAGTCCTGTCTGGTTCTGAGAGCCTTGTCAAAACTCAGTGGTGGCAAGACACCTTATCAAAAAATCCAGTTTTGGTTTTTGAGCACCTTACCAAAAGCTCATTGGTTTCAGGACACCTGATCAACTCATCCTGAGTGGATTCCTACCAAGGGTGGTAGAAGAGTGGATGTACCCAGGTTTTTGGGGAACCACTATATTTCCTTGTGTCTTCTGGGTTGTTTGTGTGATTGATTTGCTGTGTGCTGTGCTCTTTACTTCTTTATTTTTAACTCTTCATTAACACTCTACACTATACTATAAATTGAATTTTATATTTGCTGATCAATTTCAACTGTAAAATTAATTTAAATAAACTCTATTCACCCCCCTCTAGAGTTGAGATAGATCTTACCCTCACTTTCAATTGGTATCAGAGGGAGGTTGGTTGCTCATACAGGCTAACACCTGAACCAAAAGATCCTTGATAAGATCAATCTCTTAAGAGGGTTATTTTCTTTATATCTTATATTATTCAAAGACATGGCACAGAACAAGGATTATGCAAGTACCAGACCTCCAGTGTGCAATCTATCTAAGTTTGCACTCTGCAAGGCAAAGATTAAATTATACATGAACTCTATTGATGAAGATATTTTCAATTCTGTCTTGACAGTTTGTCCAAGTCCACCAGCAAGCTCAAGCACAAATGCTGTTCCACCTCCCTCAGGAACAGATGCAGACATAAAGAAATGGAAAACTGTAGATGCAAAGGCCATGAACATCTTAGCTCAGACAATGTCTGATGAGATATTTCAGAAAGTAGCTGACTGCAACTCAGCCAAAGGAATTTGGGACAAGCTCTCTGAAATTGTCTCAGGGTCTGCTGATGAAAGGAAAGACAGGAGATCTCACCTCATAACCCAATATGAGAATTTCAAGAAAGGAGAGACTGAGTCAGTAGCAGATATGTACAACAGATTGAGTTTGATTGTCAATGAGCTAAAGACCTTGGATAAAGAAATCTCATTACCTGAGCTTAATGACAAGATCCTAATGTGCTTCCCCAGCACTTGGGATTCAATAATCTGGCCAATTAAAGATGCCAGAAGTCTAAATGAAATCACTACTGAAGCTCTCCTAGGCAAGCTCAAATCTTATGAGCTGCTCATTAAGAATAGAGAAGAAGAACAGAAGGCTGCCTCACCAGCCTCAAAGAAAGAGAAGTCAATAGCTTTCAAAGCCATTGAGAATCAGCCTGAAGAAAAGCTCACAGGCAATGAGGAGTTGGTCAGCCTGCTGGCCAAAAGATTTTACAAACTGGCCAGAAAAGACTTCAGAAAAAGGCCATACAAAGGACATGATAAACCAAGGTATGATAAGTCAAATAATGATAAAGAAATTATATGCTTTGGCTGCAGGAAACCAGGCCACATTGTGCCTGACTGTCCAGAAAACAAGAACAAGGACAGAAAGGATAGAAGAGAAAGAAGGAAAGAGAAAGACTTCAAAAAGAATAGCTCAGATAAAGCCTCCTCCAGCAAGAACAAACATACAAGAAAGGGCTTTGTTGCTGAGACATGGAGTGAGACAGAAGAGGATTCTGAAACTTCATCCAGCTCCAGTGATGATGAAGATGATGCAGATGAAAATGAATTTTGCATGATGGCTATCAATGCCTCACAGCAAAACTCTGAT
The DNA here is from genome assembly GCA_039513925.1 of Platanthera zijinensis. NCBI lineage: Eukaryota > Viridiplantae > Streptophyta > Magnoliopsida > Asparagales > Orchidaceae > Platanthera > Platanthera zijinensis. Next base: position 70,406,646 of record CM077096.1, read on the forward strand.
GCAGAATCAGATTCAGACTCAGAAACTCAACCAGAAGAAGATCAAGTAATTGAATCTTTTGATTTTAATTCTGAGGACTTTAAAATTGAATTTAAGACATTGTGTTTGGACTTACTAAAATCTGAGAAAGTGATAATCTCTCTCAGAAACAAATTATCTGAATACAGTGTCCTAAACTCAAATAACCTCAAACTCTCTGAGGAGTTAGAATGCTGTAGGGAGGAGATAGCTTCACTGAAAAATGAACTATCAAAGGCCAAAAAGTTTAAAGAATCCCTAAATGGGAGAAGTATCAGACTGATGGACATTATAAGTACAGTGAACTCTAGATTCAACAGTACACTGGGCTTGGGTGCCTCATCCAGCCAACCTATAATATTAACAACTCCAATCAAATTTGTCTCTGATAAAGGAAAGGGAGTAATAGAGGTAGCTAGGAAGAATGCAGATCTGCCAGAGAAAACTTCAGTTCAACAGATTGCGTCGAGCAGAGCTCGACGATCGTCGAATAGAGCTCGACGATCTAACCCAAGATCGTCGACCTCAGCTCGACGATATCCAAACTCTGAACTTCAGTATAGTCGATCTTCGAACAGAGATCGACGATCTGACCCAAGATCGTCGACCTCAGTTCGACGATCGTCGAACAGAGATCAGGTCTGTGAACATTATGGCACATCTAGATTCAATCCTAGAAGTCCCACATCCCAAGGCTTTAACCCCTATACTGAATGGATAATACCTCCTAGGAGATATCATCCTGAAGGCTATAAGAGTCAACCTGAGATGTCTTTCATTTCTGAATTCAAAGGATATCAGCCTAGGCCCAAGGTTAACTGGGTCAAAAACAAGTAAGCTGTTCATGTGCAGGTAAAGACCTATTCAGTATCTAACCAACAATGGTATCTGGATAGTGGGTGCTCAAAGTACATGACAGGGAACAGGGAGAACCTATCATCCTTCATAACCAAACTTGGACCCAAAGTGATTTTTGGTGATTCAAATTTTGGCCAAACCAAAGGATATGGTGCTGCTCAGATAGGCTCAGTCACTTTCAAGAAAGTGGCATATGTAGAAGGACCGAAGCACAATCTGATAAGTATCAGTCAGCTATGTGATGAAGGATACAAGGTGACTTTCAACAAATCCCTGTGCAAGATCAAGTCAGAGAATAACACAACTGTGTTAACAGGTAAAAGGACAGGTAACATTTACTTAGTAGATTTTCTTTCATCTAAAGTAGATATCTGTTTATTTAATTCCATATCTAAGCCAAATGTTTTATGGCATAAGAGATTAGGACATCTAAACCTTAGAACCATTGCTAGGCTATCCAAGGACAACCTTATTAGAGGACTACCTTCTGGCTTCTACAAGAAGGAAGGACTTTGCAAGGCTTGTCAATTAGGCAAGCAAACTAAAAATAGCTTTAAGTCACTTAATAAGAGTGATTCACCTAGGATTTTATATCTGTTGCACATGGATCTTTTTGGACCCATCACAGTACAAAGCTTATGAGGGAAGTCCTATACTTTAGTGGTTGTAGATGACTTCTCAAGATTCACTTGGGTATTCTTTCTGAGGAAGAAGTCTGATAACTTCAAGTGTTTGACAGATTTTCTCAATTGCATTCAGATTGAGTTCAACACTCACATTGCCCTGATCAGAAGTGATCATGGGACAGAGTTTGATTCTCTTCTCATGCAAGAGTTCTGTCAAAGTGAAGGGATCAGGCATACTTTCTCAGCTCCTAAAACTCCTCAACAAAATGGGGTAGCTGAAAGAAAAAATAGAACCCTAATTGAATCTGCTACTACATTATTGGCAGATGCTCACCTACCTCTATCCTTTTGGGCTGAGGCAGTGAACACCTCCAACTATGTGCTAAACAGAAGCCTGATACATAAACTAAAGGGCAAGACTCCCTATGAATTACTCAAAGGGAAGAAACCTAAAATAACTTATTTTAAAATTTTTGGCTGTACTTATTATATTCATAATAATGACAAGAAGTATCTAGCAAAATTCCAAGCTAAAGCTGATGAAGGAGTGTTTCTGGGATACTCTATGACCAGCAAGGCATATAGGGTATATAATAAATCTTCTTGTAAAATTGAAGAATCTGTTCATGTTATTTTTGATGAGACTAACATGTGTTACAAGGAGAAGTCTACTTCTACCATAGAACCTTTGCAGGTACATTCTATTTCAGAAAATATGAACAGATTACAGGTTAAAGAAGAGAACACAACCTCTCAACAAAAGAATGAGAGCAGTGATGATGACGAAGAAGTTCAACCTCTTGAAGAAAATCATCCTGAAGAGCCAGTTGTTATTCCACAAGAGGAAACAACAACACAGGCTGGTGAACAATCAACACCCCTTGTTGATTTAGTAACAACAAGAGATCATCTAATCACCCAAGTAATTGGAGAGATCTCAGCTGGTGTGCAAACCAGAAATCAGGTCAACCAGAACCTGATGCACATTTGCTTCCTATCTCAAGTTGAGCCTCAATCCATTCAAGATGCAGAGCAAGATCCACACTGGATCATTGCAATGCAAGAGGAGTTGCATCAATTTGAAAGGAATAAGATTTGGGAACTAGTGCCTAAGCCAAAGGATCACTCCATTGTTGGAACAAAGTGGGTGTTCAGAAACAAGCTGGATGACCAAGGTATTATTGTCAGAAACAAGGCAAGGCTAGTTGCCCAAGGCTATTCTCAGCAAGAAGGAATAGACTATGACCAGACCTTTGCACCAGTTGCAAGGTTAGAGGCCATTAGAATATTCCTAGCTTTTGCTGCTCACAAGGGATTCAAGGTTTACCAGATGGATGTGAAGAGTGCATTTCTCAATGGGGACATCAAAGAGGAAGTCTATGTTAGACAACCTCCAGGTTTTATCTCTCTAACTCACCCTGATTATGTTTTCAAATTGCATAAATCATTATATGGTCTCAAGCAAGCTCCTAGAGCATGGTATGAGACCCTAGCATGCTTTCTTCTGGAAAATGATTTTGTTAGGGGGAGAGTAGACCAAACTCTTTTTATTAGAACCCATAAGTCCCACACCCTACTAGTACAAATTTATGTAGATGATATCATATTTGGATCTACTAATTCAAACTTGTGCAGAAAGTTTTCCAACCTAATACATTCCAAATTTGAAATGAGTAGCATGGGTGAGCTCTCCTTCTTCTTAGGATTGCAAGTAAAACAGCATGCTGAGGGCATATTTATTTCCCAAACCAAGTATGCTAAAGAATTGGTTAAGAGATTTGGTATGTCTGAGGCATCTTGTATAAAAACACCCATGCCTACCAATGCTGTATTAGATGCTGATGAACATGGGAAACCAGTTGATCAGACAACATATAGAGCAATGATTGGCTCTCTATTGTACCTTACAGCCAGTAGGCCAGATATAATGTTTGCTACATGCATATGTGCTAGATTCCAAGTTAGCCCTAGAGAGTCACACCTAACTCTAGTTAAAAGGATTCTTAGGTATGTAAAAAGTTGTCCAAATCTAGGACTCTGGTATCCAAAAGACTCAGGATTTGAATTAACTGGATTCTCAGATGCTGATTATGCTGGATGCAGAATAGACAGGAAAAGCACCAGTAGAACATGTCAGTTCCTTGGTGACAGACTTGTCTCCTGGTTTTGTAAGAAGCAAACATCTGTGTCAACCTCAACTGCTGAAGCTGAATATATGGCTGCAGGCAGTTGCTGTTCATAAATATTGTGTATACAAAATCAGCTCATAGACTATGGCTACAACTTAGAGAAGTCTAAAATTTTTTGTGATAATACTAGTGCTATCTCTATAGCACAAAATCCAGTCCTCCATAGTAGGACAAAATATATAGAGATTAGGCATCACTTTCTAAGGGATAATGTAGAGAAAAACAAAATAGAACTTCAATATATCCCTACTGATTTGCAAAGGGGAGATATTTTCACCAAGCCCTTGGATGAAAAGAAACACTGTTTCTTCCTAAATCAGTTAGGCATGTTGGATGGAGGAAGCCTAAACTAACTTACAAGATTTTTGAAAAGATAAAACAGACCAAGACTAGGCTAAAAAAAATCAGTTCCTTTTGTGTCTGTAGAATAGGCTTTGTCTCTGAACTGCGCTCGACGTTTTCCCAGAAAACGTCGAACGTAGATCGACATTTCTCTGAAAATCGTCGACCAGAGATCGACGTTTCCAAAATCGTCGATCTGAGTTCAGCGCCTCCGTTAGCTCCAGGTTTTCTCTCCTTCTGTTCAGAGGCTGTCGAGCGGAGCTCGACGCTTTTCAACATCGTCGAATGGAGATCGACGATATTGACGTCTCTTCAGATTCCCTCTGTAGCCCAAATCGTCGAGCTGAGATCGACGTTCTGTCGAACCGAGCTCCACGATTTTCCATTTCGCCGTTGAACACTAATATAAAATCATTTCCGCGGCCATCATTCATCTTTGCGCTTTCATACTCTCTGCAACTTTCTTCGTTTTCCCTCCAAATCTTCTGCGCTCGGTTGTGTTTGGTTCTTTGTTGCAGGTAAAAATGGCTGGCTCCAATGCTGCAATCTCCAAAATGAAATTTGACACCGGATTTGACATTGACATGAACTCGTTTGATGGAAGCGATCAACACTTCAAGGATATTCTTAATATATTCAGAGATCAATATCTATCGCAAATAATGACTATCAGAATGAAGATTGCATCCGAAGAGATAAAGGAGTGGTGTTATACAGCGACAGATGAGAACGAGAACTCTGTCGTCGGCTTCATAAAAGGGACTCAGGTACAATTGTCCCCTGCTCTTTTAACTGAAGTTTTTCATCTTAGTTCTGGAGAAGATTCCATAGAGTTATCTGGAGAGGAGTATGAATCCATGCTTGATAGAATGGGTCACAATGCTGTGAACCCTAGCAAACTGCTGAAGAAAAATCTGTCGATAGAATTTTAGTTTTTGGCTGATGTAGTTGGGAAAGTGCTTCTGGCCAAGCACTCAGCCCATGATACCATATCAAGCTATCAATTTTGTCTGATGAGAGCTCTGCTTGATAAGAAACATATAGACTGGGGATCAATTTTCTTCAACCTGATTAAGAAAAAGCTGAGTAAGACTGCTGTCAGCTTTGGGAGAATTCTAGGGGTCTATCTGAATTCCAGATGCCCTGAGCTGCTAACCTCTTCTGGGATGTTCATTAATGCATCCAAGAGGCTCTCCTGTGCCCTTTTCAGCAAATGGGACAGGCAGATTGTAAACCCCTCCAGAGCTGCTGCACCACTATCTTCAGGAACCAGGACTGTCTCAGTCACTCCACCTCTGGTCTCTGCCCAAGTAGAAGTGTTGCCTGCTTCTCCTCCTTCTCCAGCTGTCTCTACCCCAGCCTCTTCATCCTCACCTCCAATCACCACCATATTGATATCTTCCCCCATTAACATTTCTTCACCAGTTTCAACCCCTCCAGCATCTACCTCAGAGGAATTCCATCCTCTTTTCTCCTATACAAGCTTCACCTCTCCATCATTTTCCTTGGCAGATGATTCCTTTATGGATGATTCCCCCTCCTCTCCTCCAGAGCCTCCCTCTACCTCCACATTCCAACAAATGCTCCAAGAAATTCTATCCCAATCATCCTTCACACCTTCTCTTGCCTCACCTATCTTCACCTCAACATCTTTAATCCCCTCCTTTCCCCCTTCAGAGCCATCCATACCCTCATTCTCCATGCCACCAGCTCCAGCAATCATCCTTACAACAACCTTCTCTCCTACCTCTACTCAAGCCCCTCTTGATCATGTAGATTTATCAGCCCTGGCTGACAGGTTATATGAGCTGCTAGCTCCTAAGCTAACCTCATTACTGGAGACCACTCTGGCTCCACTCCTGACCCATGTCAAGGAGCTGTCTTCCAAGCTCTCCTCCTTCTCTCCCTCTCAGGCAATTACCTCTTCTGGGTGCCTTGACTCAGTTATCCCTGAATCCAGGCAGGGGGAGATGCCTTCTGAAGTAGTGTTTGTGCCTGAGTATGCTCCAGCTCTGGCTCCTGCTCCTGCCTTTGCATTGGACCTCCAGAGCTTGCTCTCTGTGTTTGATACAGTTTATCTCAGATCGTTGCCATTTACTCATGCTGAAGACTTGTCTAAGGCCATTGTGCCTATTTCTGTCTGTGATCCCAGCCAAATTAAAGCATATGTAAATTCCTGGAAGGCTGTGGATGTTTGTGTTTCCATCTCTGATGCTGCTACTATGGCCGTTGTGCCTCTTATTGTTGAAGCTGCTGCTGCTGTTACTGAGGATACTGAAATGGTTTTTGTAATTGAAGATACATCTGCTGCTGAAGAAGTTGCTGCTTACCTAGAAGATCATGTACCTGCTGTTATTATTGTGATTACTGCTGCTATTGCTTCAAAAGTTCCCTCTGCTCAAATTTCTGATGCTGCCCCTGCCCTGACTGCTGATCAGATGAAGTTACAAGAGAAATACATAAAAAGCATTGATGATTTGTATGACAATCCTCAAAGTTCAGAGAGTGATCAATTTCAAACTGATTCAGATGACTCTGCAAATGCTATTGCCAAGAAGAGGAAGGCCAGAAGCAAGGCCATGATGTCAGTCCCCCCAGCTAAGGCAAAGGATTCTAATGACATTCCCTACTATATTCTGCATGACTGCCCCATATCTGAGCCCTGGATGCAGTATTCCAAGAACCAATAAAAGGCTATGAAGAAGAGAAGGAAGCTGAATAAGTATGAAAAAGGATCTTCTCAGTATCAGCCTCCTCCTCCTCCTCCTCCAGATTCTGGTTCAGGCTCAGCCCCTTAAGCTCCAGCTTCCAGGCAAAGCTCCTCCCAGTCTTATCAGAAATATTATCAAAGGGGGCAACATCAAAGGGGATATTAATCTAGTAGGGGCCAATATAGAGGAAGCCAGAGAGGGCACAGATTTCATCAAAGGGAAGGACAAGGCCATTCTGATTCTACTTCAGGTCCTTTCCCTTATAAGCTAAAAGATGCAGTTGTCTCCAGGACTCCTCCTACTGATTCTGAATCCATCAACAGATATGAACCTCCTGTTTCATTTGAGGATCCTGAGAACAACCCCTTGTCCTGGACAGCTAGAATGAAAGAGTTGGCTGCTCTTGATCAAATAAAAAAGGCCAGAGAGCAAGGCAAGGACACTTCCAACATAACAACTTTATCAGATCAGAGAAAGAAAGAACTGGAGAAATATACATCAAGAAAATTCTTTAATCCAGAAGATTATATGAAGCTGCACCCTGAGGCTGTAATTCCAAGGCCCAGATCTCAAACCTCCTTAGGTGCAGAAGATGATAGAAGATCCAAGAAAGAAGCTCTCAATCCCAACAGAGAAATTTTGTTTAAAAAGGGAACTGAGAAGTAAATTGTGTAAGCTGAACAATCATCCTCCTTTGGATATTTGCTGACTTCTTATCTATGATCTGCATTGCTGCTATATCTTTTCTTCTGCATTGTTGATTTAGTTTCTGTCTTGAATGTATGCTTATTTATTTCCTAATTCTATCTGTAAATAGTAATCCTAACCCAAATAGGGGGAGATTGTTGGAACACCCTATTACTAATTTGGGTAAGGATCACTATATTTGTCTTAGGAAACCAGGTTGACCTAGTTGTATAGTTGTAAAGGTCAACATTAGAATGAGTCTAGGGCTTAGAACTTAGGTTTGAAGCTGCCCCCAGGACCATTCCAATGTCAAGGATATAGAGTCAAGTCTAAGGCAATTTTTCGTCGAGCTCTGGTCGACGAAACGTCGAACTCGGTTCGACGCTCTCTGAGCTCAACTTGATAAATCGTCGAACTCCGGTCGACGATCTTCGAGCTCAGATCGACGATCTGCTTTCAGACAATTTTGGTTGGTCGTCGAACTGCATTCTACGTTTTTCTAGCTCAGGTCGACGATCTCTCTTCAGCTATTCTTCAGGTCGTTGAGCTCGGTTCGACGATCTTCGAGCTCAGTTCGACGTTTTCTGTCTGTTTGATCTGTTTCCATCTCTAAGCTCAGTTCGACGATAGTAGAGCTCAGATCGATGATTTTTCCGAGAGATCAACGATTCTAAGGATTCAAATGCTGCCAGTCTTTGGAATGTTTTTGAAATCCCTCAGCATTTATGTTAAGGAGATCTGCCAGCCGTTTGTCTTTATTCTGGAGCAAGTTTCAAGGAATTATTCAGGAAATGTTTTATTGGACCTTCCTCTAGAAGACAAGACTCTTTATGGAAGATATTTATGACTGCCAACGGCTATCCTTGACAAGAATTTTTCAGAGAATAAGATCCTTTTTGTCTTCAGAAATATAGAGAGAATATACAACACCCAGAAAAAAAAAAGAAGAATTAAGCTGTGACAGATAACAAGTGATCATCTTCTGAAGAATCAGAATAACAATTTTTGCTTACAGAAAAGTGATCACAGCCTCATCTCAAGAACTCCAGACACCTCATCCTTCAGCCTTTTTGCTGAAACAATCCTTTGCTGGAGATCTAAAATTCTGAAGGCCTATCACCCTAGAGCAAAGCTTCCATTCCTAAACCTGTCTACAACTCAGGGGGAGCTTTGACAACAAAAGATCCACTAGTCTTCTCTCATTTGATTTGAGAACAGAGAAGACAACTTCACCTCTTTATCTTGTCTTTTTCTGCTGTAAAAGGGTTTCTGAACTCCCTTCAAAAGTCCTGTCTGGTTCTGAGAGCCTTGTCAAAACTCAGTAGTGGCAAGACACCTTATCAAAAAAATCCAGTTTTGGTTTTTTAGCACCTTACCAAAAGCTCATTGGTGTCAAGACACCTGATCAACTCATACTGAGTGGATTCCTACCAAGGGTGGTAGAAGAGTGGATATACCCAGGTTTTTGGGGAACCACTATATTTCCTTGTGTCTTCTGGGTTGTTTGTGTGATTGATTTGCTGTGTGCTGTGCTCTTTACTTCTTTATTTTTAACTCTTCATTAACACTCTACACTATACGATAAATTGAATTTTATATTTGCTGATCAATTTTAAATAAACTCTATTCACCCCCCTCTAGAGTTGAGATAGATCTTACCCTCACTTTCATCAAGGTCGAGACTCACAGTCCCGGCTATATGAACTCCGGAGCTAGACTGCCCCATCTCCAAGCGCACCGGTCTCTGGGGCTGCTCCTCCATGTTGGGCTTCGCGATCCCCTAAATGATGCGGTTCGAAAACCGTTAGTCATAAAGACTAAGCCCTATCATCCTCTACCCCTTCCCCCATGGCTCCTTGGTACCGAGCGGAGAGGAAGAAAGAGAAGTACATGAAGGTGGAGATTTAATCAAGAAACAGATGGCAGCGGAACTAATCTAGCAATTCTATAATAAATATGTCAATAACAGAAAGTAGGAAAAGTAACCTTAACTTATGTGCGAAAGCGCATAAGCCAAGGGATCTTCTGCAAGGCTCCCATCGTATATAGTGTCCCATACCACCTATACGTTGGGGTGTCGGTTATCAAACAACAACATATATTTATATTGAAATTAACCTTAATTTGTAAACTTGCCCACACAAGCTTATAGACCAAGGGGTCGTTTTGCAGGTCCTAATGTATAAGCGTCCCATACCACTTATACTTTAGGTGTCAGGGTTAAATGAATCGATTATGCTATGAAATGCAAGTGGGTATGATGAAACATGCAAGTGCAACTCACACACCCGACTCTGTGCACACAGACCTTTAGTTCCCCCTTTCGGAGCCGTTACCTCCCAGGATACCTCCGTAGTGGCAGACGGAAGCGGTGGGTTGGGCCTCGCCCACCTCTAAACCAGTAAAGCACTACCGGTCAGACCTATCGTATGCCTCAATGCTTGGTGCACTAAGCGGACGCCTGCGTACTCTTGTCGGCTGGCGCACCGGACTTCTGTTGGCGAAGTGCTAACCATACTTGCCGAGTCAGCGTATTGGCATCGGTGCATCGACCCTCCAATACCGAAGACCCACCACCTTAATTTTCATTCCTTTTATGCACATGCAAATTTAATCGTAAACACACAAAAACCGAGCCGAAGCTCCCCGGACCAAAACGTCCGTCTCTTAACCAACCGAGCTGAAGCTCCCCGGACCATTCCGTCCGTCTCTTAACCAACCGAGCCGAAGCTCGCATCAATCTTCCTATGCCAATAGTGTTTGTGAAAGGTGCAACCCTAATTACTAAGTTACTCTTGTCAGTTTGTTATTACAGTTTACGTTAACCCAGGACTGCCCCCGGTATTCCCTGTGAAGGGCTCTCAAAGGGCACTAGGAACTATGATGGTAGCTGAAGCCCATCGTTCCCTTTCGCAAGGCACTTATTATTATTGGTTGATCCCCTTTACCCATTCCCTTCTCATATTACGATAGACTATCCTAGGGTGATTTTTAACCTTCCTCTCTTTGGGAATGGCGATCTTTCGTCGAACCCGAGCACCTCTTAACTCTAGTTATCACTACTTCTCTCTACTCTTCATATCATCCTATTGTGATATCATCCACAATTGTCCACCCAGATAATATGACTAACTCCAACGACTTTCTTAGATCATGTCCTATTGCAATTCACAAATTTGCTATATGCAGACCAACCTAGACTATATGTCAAACCAGTTATGCAATGATCCCAAAACTCATCCAAATGCCCTAAATTATTTGCTGGAGACTTATCATGATATAAATAGCCCAAATCCAGAATGTGGTAATTTTCCTAATTTATCTGGTATTTAATTAATTTCCTCAAAAATCCCAAGGGCTACCGGTTTGAACATGAACTACCCTAAGTTCTCATGCAAGATGTCCAAAAAAATTATAATAAATAGTAGGTTGTCTCAATAGGGTAAATTTAAAGTATCATAATTTTTCTATCATCAAAAGGGCACTAAAATTATTTTTAGCAATATTTACTATCTTCCATTATTTATGAACCAAGTACAGAGAATATTCTTCCAAAAATTATAAATAAATTATAATATGTAGACAATGACTTAAAAATAGCACTAGCTTAGTTTCATAATTTTTCAGGAACAATATCATCCATAATTAATTTCCAAAGCATAGAACCCTTTTTTAATATTTATGAAGGAAGTACTGGATTTACTCAACTAAAAATTATACAAAAATTCAAGGATAACTATTCTGTCTTAAAACATTTATTTCCAAGATTTCATGAGATTTCAATGAACAGAAATGTACAAATAATTAAAACATCAATTGGGGTTATAATCAACTTTACAAATGAAGTGCTGGAAATAAACATCATAAAATTTCAATAAAATTTCTGTAAGTCCTACCCACTCCAAAACTAACTCTACCTGAGTTTCACAGTCTTTAGATAATTATTAGTGATGGATTGTGCTTAATTAGTATTTTAACCTAAAGCTAAGATTAAGGTTTTGAGGCATCTACTTGTCTCCAAATTCTCCAAAATTCCATCCAGACGATTATTATCATGCTAATATCAATTCTACTGAGTTTCAAGGCAATACGAGAGCAGTTACCCACATATCCTTCACAACCCTCAAAACCCTCCATTTAGGGTTTGAGCTTGGATCCTAGGGTAAATCAACCCTAAACTACACCATTTTCTCCAAGTGGGTTATAATAACCCCTCCAAGTCAGTGGTCAAGATATCCGTCTCTGTTGAGGTGATATGACCGTTCTAACTTCTAGTGCACTTTTTACTCGAAAATGCCTCACTATTGCCTAGTTAAGAATAGGTGACTCCCTATCCAAAACTCATCCAAATGAGTTGAAATTTTGTACAGAGCTAGGTTTTATAGCCAGGGACCACTCACCAAAATTTGGGAGGGTTTGGAGATTATTTGACCACATAAATAATTTCCTCTAACTTTATTAAATTAAAACAAAAACTTTAGGCAAAGTGTCTCCAAAAATTTCCATTTTTGGACAGCCTCTAAATATATCTAAGGGTAACCCTTTGCCCAAATTTCAGGTTATTTGGACAAAGGAAGAAGAGTGGGCATCCATTTTAGTTTCTGCACAACTCTAGGTACAGCCCCCACTAAAACGGGTGTTGCGGTCAAACCGCTTACTCAAACGAGTTGAAACCAATTTTAAATTAATCTAGACTTGAAGGGCTACGACTTTCGTGACAGGTCATTTTTCCTAAATCGGCCTTTAAGTGTCTCGTTTTACAGCCTCAAAATATACTCAAATAATATATATTCTCACTATGTATCATATACATAATTTATATATTATAAATTGATTTTACTGTTCATCTTCTAGATGAAATCGAAAACAGAACACAGAAAACTATATTTCCTGTAACCTTTCAGTGATCCTTCGCCGATCGGCCGGTCACTTCCCGTGCCAGCCACCACCACCACCTCCGTTGAGGCGATGGCTATCGGTCGGCGGTGGTTTGGCCGCCGGAGGTGGCGGTTTCCGGCGTACCCGAAGAATATCTTTTTCATGGTTTTCCATGAAAACGCGAGGTAGGTCCGGCTCCTTTGAGCACGAACCTCATTTCTAAGATCCTAAGATCTACCCATAAGAGAAGAAGTAGAGGAGGACCTTGTTCGCGGTTTGAAGACGAGATGAACGTCGGACTGTCATTGCGCGGTGGTGGCGTTCTCGAACTTCTTCAATAGCAAGAACAAAAATCTGAATTTGTTTGGACAAGAGTGTAACCTTCTCCTCTTGCTCTAAGGGGGCTTTTATAGATCTCCCAATGGGGAGGGGAAAGGATGAAACATTCATGGCCATGAATGTTTCATCCTTTCCCCTCCCCATTGGGAGGGGAAAGGAAAAGGTGGAAGATGTCGGTTACCTATTGGACCTCACTCTCTCTTTTTCTATTAAATAATTAGAGAAGGAAACAACCCATAAATATTCCTGCTGTACATTTCCATAACCAGAATTGATTATGATGTCGGTTACCGAAATTTCCAATCTGGCTGACGCTTCAGCCCTTGTCACGGGCGTGACACATAGGTCACGGGCGTGACAGGCCCGAGTGGCAAATTCTGAGGTAGACGATCGTCGAACTGAGATCGACGATCGTCGAAGGGTGGTCACGCCCTAGGTCACGGGCGTGACACATGGGTCACGGGCATGACAGGGTCAAGATGCAAATTCCGCGCTCGGCGATCGTCTCCCTGAGATCGACGATCGTCGAAGGGGGTCACGCCCTAGGTCACGGGCGAGACACCTGGGTCACGGGCGTGACATGGCCATGACGCAAATTCTGTGCTTCGAAGATCGTCCCACTGAGATCGACGATCATCGAAGGGGTCACGCCCTAGGTCACGGGCGTGACACATAGGTCACGGGCGTGACAGGCCCGAGTTGCAAGTTCGATGATCGTCTCACGGAGATCGACGATCGTCGAAGGAGTCACGCCTTAGGTTACGAGCGTGACACATAGGTCACGGGCGTGACAGGCCCGGGTTTCAAATTCGACGATCGTCTCACGGAGATCGACGATCGTCGAAGGAGTCACGCCCTATGTCACGGGCGTGACCAACCCGTGACCCAAAATCTCAGTCAATGTACTTCAATTCTTGGGCTTCTAGGGTTCTCTCACGACAGACCGACTCCTAGGGGTCTAGCCGGAAATGAGATGTTACACTTGGATCCTACCACTCAGATCTTCACCCAGATCCTACACTCGGGCACAAAGCCCTACCTCAGCCTTTATAACAATAGGCCTACAACTCAGATCCAAAGGACCCTACAAGATGATAGTGGATGTTGGTGAAATCTGATTGTAGAGAAAAATATCTCTGAGTCGACCTTCATGTGCTGAGTTATCTCAGCCATAACTTCTTCTCAGCAATAAGGAAGTTGGTCTTCAATCAACAACTACTTGTGCTGGAAGTAACTCATTAACCAAGTCTCTGAACTTGCTGTTGAAGACAGAGAATCTGCACTTCAATCAACTGACCTTGACTGTAGAAATATGAAGGCTCTGCTCAGTCATCTCTTTCAAAAAGCTTCAGCTTTACTGACCATGCTGTAGCTGGTGAAGTTTGCTACATCCCACTTTTATTTTCTTCCAGTTGCTGCAGCTATGGTTAGCCCTTTACTACTACCTTTTTCTCTCTCAGAATTTATTCTGATCTTGATGTTCATAGCAAGGATATCAACAACTAACTTTTATTTGACTCCAGATCCTGCAGGTAGAGTAAAACCTTGCTGCTCCTTATTTTTTCTCAGAAATATCTTCTGAACTTGCTGTAGCAGGTGAAGATAGCTACAACTAACTGGTATCAGCTTTTAGATAAGCTTCAGCACGAGTTTTTTCCTTGGCTTCTTCTTCTTCTTCAGAGAGATCTCTGAACCTGCTATTGACAATGAAGAAATCAATAGCTAGCTTTTCAATCCATCAGGTTTGCCGATTCGATCTTTAGCTTCGAGCTCGTCAATAATGGCGAGGATGAAGATGTTCTGCCGCTTTGCAGAAAGACAAACCCTAAAAAGATTTTTTACTTCATCGCCAAACTCTGCCTTTTATCCTTTCTCGATCAAAGGCTCTATTGAGAAGTGGGCCCATCAGTAATGGCTGCTTTGCAACACTCTTTTTACATAAAAGGACAACCAACTGGCCATTGGTGCCATTGAAGGCATTCTGCAGCTTTCCTGCAAGGATTTTGAAATGCGTTGACTTGTTGACTTTGTTGACATCACCATCTGTGGAATTAGCAAAAATCAAAAAACTTTAGTCTAGGCGTTGAGTGAACAAGCTTCACTCAACGCCAAAACACTTGGACATAATTCTGTTTATCTAGGTGTTGAGAGCGTTGAGTGATCAAGCTTCACTCAATGGTTTTGGACTTAGCCAAAATCTTTCTATCACTAGGCGTTGAGAGCGTTGAGTTAACAAGCTTCACTCAACACTATTGCCTTAGCCAATTTTTTTGCCTCTCAGTCATTGAGAGCGTTGAGTCCACTCAACGCTTCTGCATCTTAGGAGTTGAGATCGTTGAGTCTACTCAACGCTTTTTGCCTTGGACAAACTTTCTGAATCTTAGGCATTGAGAGCGTTGATTCTACTCAACGCTTTTTTCCTTGGTCAAACTTTCTGCATCTTAGGCGTTGAGAACGTTGAGTACACTCAACGCTTTTTTCCTTGGCCAAACTTTCTGCATCTTAGGCATTGAGTGAGCCTTCATCACTCAATGCCAAAGTACTTGAGATAGTTTTCTGTCACGAGGCATTGAGTGAGCCTTCATCACTCAATGCCAAAATATTTAGGTTTTGACTGAATAAGGATCAGTCAATGCTTTCCACCTGATGGCGTTGAGTGAACAAGCTTCACTCAACGCCTGTGGACTTAGTCAAATATAACCCTGTTTCTGCTTAAGCTTTGACTGCTTTAGCCTGTGTCACATCATTTTGCTATATGGCGTTGAGTGAGTGGACTTCACTCAACGCATGTGGACTCAGGCATATTTCTGTCATTTTCTTCTTAGGCTTTAACAGGTTGAGCCTTACTTATAGCTTTTAGTTGTATGGCATTGACTTAGTAGACTTCACTCAATGCTTGTGGACTTAGCCACGTTCTTGCGAGCCAACATTTTTCCTTACCTCTAGCATTGAGTGAGCTTGCTCCACTCAATGCCTGTGGACTTAGCTGCATTGTCCACTTCTCCTTGACTTCTGGTGTTGAGTGAGCTTGCTTCACTCAATGCCCGTGGAATTAGCTGCATTATCAATTGCTCCTTGACTTCTGGTATTGAGTGAGCTTGCTCTACTCAACACCTGTGGACTTAGGAAAATTCCTGCCTTTCTAGCCAGCTTCGTTGAGTCCACCTTTCTACCTTGTGACCACCTATCATAAACACTTAGACAACCGGTCTAAACATGTTCCTTGGAACATCCTGCACATGATGAGTTTGAACAACATCAAATACAACTATGCTTTTAGTATTGTTTGTGCATGCCTCTTCAAATCTAGGGAACATTATGGGCAATGGACCCAATAATCTCCCCCTATTTGAAGAAGGCAAAAAACCCAGTAATACTAAGAAGCATTCATATAATAGG
Source organism: Platanthera zijinensis (assembly GCA_039513925.1). Taxonomy (NCBI): domain Eukaryota; kingdom Viridiplantae; phylum Streptophyta; class Magnoliopsida; order Asparagales; family Orchidaceae; genus Platanthera; species Platanthera zijinensis. The sequence continues at coordinate 70,422,693 of CM077096.1, forward strand.
CATATTAACTTCATGTAGTTGTAAGTTATATCTGCTATCTTATGCCACTTGAATTATCAGTATATCAATATAATGTGCTCCATTTAACTGCATTGACTCAACATGTCAAGTCACTGCATCCTCATATCACTTGAACAATTGCTCAAGTAATATGAACTTAGCTTATTTTACTTAAAGCTTATCTTAAAGCCTAAATGGAGCACCACTAGAAGAACTTTCTCATAATATGCAACATGGCACAACATGTAGTCATTGCATATCTCATATTACTTTAATCTTTCCAAGTAATATGCACTACTGAGTAATATGCATCTCCCCTTGGACATGTGTTGTACATCATCTCCTCTTTTATATGCCACAACACCTGTTTAGTATTGCAATTTCTCTACTCAGTATTGCTCTACATTTCTTTATGTATTGCACACATAAGCCTTTGAGGAATGAAATGCTCACATCTCCCCCTTTCTGGCTTCTTCAACCATTTCCTTATAAGGGAGGTGAGGGGATTATGCACCAGAGAATTATCTCTCTATCCTAGCCATAACTCTGTGTTGATACCACTTGAGAAATTATCCTAGTGATCAAATTACTGGGCTAGGAGGCATACCTTTGTGTTGATATACAGATGCAACATTTCACTACAACCACTTAAGCTAGCGACTTTTCCTCTTCTCCTACAGCAACATGACATTTCAGTAGTAGTTGTGACTGCATAGCAGTAGCAAACCACTAGGGATGTTCTCCCCCTCAGACTATGAATAGTATTGAGAACCTCCTGATCAACTGTGATGATCTATGATCGACTACAGCTGCTTGCTGCCTCTTAATAGGAAGCTGAACTTATTCCAGCTATTTGCTGGATTTTGCTCCCCCTCAATTGGAGCATCTGCTATCTTATCTTTACTGGACATTTGACTCCATCTTAGTCTTGATACCACTTGATATTCCCCAGTTCAAATTTGAATGTGTTGAACTTGTCTTAATCTAATGGCTTAGTATAGATATCAGCCACATGATAGTCTGTGAGGATAAATTCAAGACAAAAGTCTTCCTTCCTCACATGCTCCCTAATAATAATACCTAATCTTTACATGCAAAGTTCTGCTATGAAAGAAAGGATTCCTAGCTGTGGGGATTTAACTAGTTGACTTTTAGTACAAAGAAATGTTACTTATCTCAATGTTGTAGACCTGGAGCTTATGCTGGATTCAGAGCAACTGTGCACAACACTTCCCTGCAGATAATTATTCTGATCCAACAGTATATATAGCTTCTTGCTACTCCATAAGCCACTGGTCCACTGTCACCCTTTTCCTTTGGAGATGACAAGCTTCATCCTTGCTTTTCCTATAATCCTTGTACCCTGCACACTCTCTTCTTGATCATTGTCTACTCCCCTTTATGACTTTACAACAGCAGTCATGGTTCATATAACTACAATCAGGGAGGGTATGATATTCTCATCTTCTTGAGCAGGAGTTCAGTTGAAATCTTCTTCTCATTCTTTGTATCTCCCATAGTGATCATATCACTTGACTAGATATTATATCTCTTAGAGTTGATACCACTTACACAACTCTCCTATGCCACTTGATACCCCTTGAACCTTGGATGATCTTACCTTGAACCATCCATTCATTTTGATAGCATGTTTTTCTTTACACTACTGTTCCCATAGGGATATTCTGACTTGTATCACCACTAGCTGGAGCAATCATCTGGGTAGTCTCCTTCTCAACCCCAGCAATGTCTATAGAGACATGCTGATCTTCAACAATGTTGCTGACTTATTTTGTGCTTGATACCATATAGGTAAGACTCAAGATTGTCCAGCAACCCAGACTTGACATGCATTCCAAACAGGAGCATCTAGCTTGACATTCTCCCCCTCAACATTTGCACAGATCCTGTAGTTGCATAGATCATGTCCACAATTTCCACTGATTCCCACTTGGACAATCATTGAGTTTTTCTTTTCTGTATGTCACTTGAAAGTCCTTAGTGTATACTAGTTGAAAGTCTTTAGTCTATGCCAGTAGACATTCTTTCCAGCTAGGGATCTTGTGCCACTTCCTTACTACTCTTAGAAGAGTTGCTTCCTTTGCTTTGCACTGTGATGAGTACATCCTTAGTGTTCTTCTCCTAACTATTCTACTGAGGTGGCAGCAGTACAATGTCACACTAGTCAGATTCCTTAGAGCTTTAATGAGTGGCACCTGCTGATCTGTTTATCCAGACAGATTCCACTAGAAGTTCTTTACTCAAGACTTAAGCACTTTATCCTTATTCAGGACTGCACACACCATCCTTTTCCTCTTGGGCAGTAGGAGGAGTGTCCTTGATGGTCAATCTCCATCACCAACTTCCCAACATAAAATCTTAGGTCTATCCCTCACTGGAGAATGATCCATAAGATGGCTTTCTTGTTCCAGTTCAAGGTCTGGAACATCCTCTATCCAAGTACCTCAAGGGGGGATGGGCACTTGGACTAACCTGAAAAATAGAGTTTATCCTACCTTAGGACCCCAATAGGTATTGGGTCCTAGGTTAAGATTAGTCTGAAATCTACCTTGCCTACCAGTAATATTTCTGATAGGTAGGCTCACTCTTGCTCTGGGCAAAGTAGGATTGTGCCAGCAATCTAAGACAAAATGCCCCACTATACCACAACACCAGCACTCATGGATATTGTACCTTCTCTTCTGAGCAGGTCTAGCAGTACAGTTAACAACTGACTGAACAGAAGGAAGAGGAGCAACAACTTTCCTCAGGTTCCTTTCACTATGGATAACACTAAAGGTTAGTTTTCTAGCAGGCTTCCTTTGCTTGCTCTGAATGCTATTTACAACTATCTTCTTTGCAGATGAAATGTTGTTTATATCATCATAAATAGCCAAGTCAGGCTGACTGGTAGACTGACCATTAGTATGAGTCTTTGCTAGATGGGCTAGAGTGAATGACACTGCCTTGTCCTTGAGAGTTGGGGCTGAGGCACCAAATACAAATGGTTCAGACTAGGCCATTTTTACTTCTTCATCGGGAGCCATACAAGCACTCATTCCCCTACCCTTTCTTCTATCATTGGAAGATACTCTTGTACTCTTACAAGAATAATTCTCATTCTTCCAATGACCATGCATGTTGCCTTGGTCATACCTATGAGAAGGGAGGATTATCTTATGAAAGGTTGACTATGGCACTATAGGAGCTTTGCCTTTCCCTTTGGAAAGGCCAACTCTTGTGCTTCCCTTGACTACTAACTACTTCTTACCCTTTTGAGAGGAGAAGGAATCTATCAAGGGTGGCACTGTACTTGACTTAGAAAAACTAGCCACTGTCTTTTTCTCCTTAAGGAGCTCCTCTTCAAGATCCAAAATGATCTTGTTCTTTTGGCTTATGGTCTCAAGTTTGATGACTGAGATAGATTTTAGTTGGCTGACTTCCCTTACTTTCTACTCTAGCAAATATGCTGAATCAGATTGCTGGGAAGCAGCTAACTGTAGGGAGATAATCTCCTTAGCCAATTCCTTGGCCAACTTCTTGTTTCTTCTCAAAGCATCCAAAATTTGACCATACTTATCAATCAATTGATTGAAATCTACCTCAGAGTCAGAGTCATCTTCATCACTGGATGAGGATGCATCAGAATCTGGATTGGTCTCATAACCTGAGCAATAAGAAGAACTAGACAGAGATTGTACCTAATCTAGACCAGGCTGATCCTAGCAAGATTCTTCTTCTTCTGTCATGACAATTAGCCCATAATAACTGCAGTCATCTTCTTCTTCATCCTCCTCTGAATTACTTTCTGGATGTGATAGAGGGGCCCTGATCTTTAGACTAGCATCTGGATTGTCTTCTACTTTATCTTTAATGACAACAAGTAGCCCAACAAGGGCTTCTTCTTATTCAGACTCTGAATCACTGTCAGAAAGACTGACTTTATTTGTTCCTTCCATATATACAGTAAGAGAATCCCACATCTCTTTGGTTGTCTTGCAGTGGACCAAGATCTGGAAGGTGGAGTCATCCATGGCACTTACCATGATGTGTTGTGCTCTCTTGTCCATAATATCCAAGATGACTTCATCATCAGTCATTTCACCATAGATCTTTGGGGTCAAGATACTTACATCTAATGTAGAGACCTTCATGGGAATGAAGGGTCCTTCTTGAATTGATGCCAAGACTCTAGGATCAATGGCTTTCATGATCTGCCTGATCCTTTCTTTCCAACTCCCAAAGTTTTTCTTGCTGCAGACTTGAAGCTCTATTTCTTATGGTTCTTTTTTGAATTCACAAGCACTAACCTTTTAGCTATCCTCTGAGGTCTACTCAGACTGTTAAGTCCATTTTGATTAACCTCTCTTTGATACCACTTGAAAGTCTTTTTTTTTCAAGGATAGCTAAATCACCTAGGGGGGGTGAATAGGTTTCTTAGTCAATTGTGACTATCTTTAATTTTCTTTCCTTTATGTTCTATGTGAGTGATTAGTAAATTGCTTTCAAGACACACACAACCTGCAATCAAAGAAACAACACAAAAAGAACACACAAGATATATAGTGATTCCCCAAATTATGGGTACATACACTTTCCCTCCCACCTATCCCACTATTTTATTGGACTAGGCACTTCTCTAATCTCAGCTCCTAAGAGCTTTCAACACGATCCCGCAGGACCACTCAGTCTCCTCCAAGACTTACAGCTCAAGCACAAGGCCCTACAACTCAGTGATTAACAAATCACCTACCTTAGGCCCAAAGGCCCTACCACTCAGGCTGGGAGGATAGCTCTACCTCAGATCCACAAAGGATCCTACTTTAGAGAGAATGACCCTCCTACTGCTTAGGCACAAAGGCCCTACCTCATATCCAAAGGATCCTACAACTCAGGCACAAGTTCCCTACAACTCAAAGAGAATGACTCTCTTACCTCAGGATCAAAATCTCTATAGCTCAGTGATCAATTGATCACCTACCTCAGATCCACACTTGGATCCTACTTTCAAGCCAAAACCCTACACTTATATTCTCAACAGAATCTTACTTCAGATCCACACTTGGATTGTTCCACTCAGATCTGCACCCAGATCCTACAATCGAGCACAAAGCCCCACCTCAGCCCTTGTAATAATAGGCCTACAACTCAGATCTAATGGATCCTATAAGATGATAGTGGATGTTGGTGAAATCTGACTGCAAAGAAAAATATCTCTAAGTCTACCTTCCTGAGCTGAGTTATCTCAGCCCTAACTTCTTCTCAGCAACAAGGAAATTGGTCTTCAATCAACAGCTACTTGCGCTGGAAGTAACTCAGAAACCAAGTCTCTGAACTTGTTGTTAAAGATAGAGAATCTGCACTTCAATCAACTGACCTTGACTGTAGAAATATGATGGCTCTACTCAGTCTTCTCTTTCAGAAAGTTTCAGCTTTACTGGCCTTGCTGTTACTGGTGAAGTTTGCTATAAACCACTTTTATTTGCTTCCAGTTGCTGCTGCTAGGGTTAGCCCTTTGCTGCTACCTTTTTCTCTCTTAGAATTTATTATGATCTTGATGTTGATGGCAAGGATGTCAACAGCTAAGTTCTATTTGACTCAAGATCCTGCAGCTAGGGTAAAACCTTGCTGCTCCTTATTTTTCCTCAGAAATATCTTTTGAACTTGATGTAGCAGGTGAAGATAGCTACAGCAAACTTGTATCAGCTTCAGCTCGTGTTTTTGCGTTGGCTACTTCTTCTTCTTCAGAGAGATCTCTGATCTTACTGTTGACAATGAAGAAATCAACAACTAGCTTTTCAATCCTTCAGGTTTGCCGATTCGATCTTCAGCTTTGAGCTCTGCAATAATGGCGAGGACGAAGATGTTCTGCCGCTTTACGTAAAGACAACCCCTAAAAAGATTTTTACTTCATCGCCGATCTTTGCTTTTTATCCTTTCCCGATCAACGACTCTATTTAGCAGTGGGCCCAGCTGTAATGGCTACTTTATAGACCTCCTTCTATATAAAAGGACAACCAGCTGTCCATTGGTGCCATTAAAGGCATTCTGCAGCTTTCCGGCAAGGATTTTGAAATACGTTGACTTGTTGACTTTGCTAACATCACCATCTGTGGACTTATTCAAAATCAAACAACTTTAGTCTAGGCATTGAGTGAACAACGCCAAAACACTTGGACAAAATTATGTTTATCAGGCATTGAGAGCGTTGAGTGATCAAGCTTCACTCAACGCTTTTGGACATAGCCAAAATCGTTTTGTCACTAGGTGTTGAGAGTGTTGAGTGAACAAGCTTCACTCAACGTTTTTTGCCTTAGCCAATTTTTTTGCATCTTAGACGTTGAGAGCGTTGAGTCCACTCAACGCTTCTACATCTTAGACGTTGAGTCCACTCAATGCTTTTTTCCTTGGCTAAACTTTTTGCATCTTAGGCGTTGGTAGCGTTGAGTCCACTCAATGCTTTTTTGCCTTGGCCAAACTTTCTGCATCTTAGGCGTTGAGAGCGTTGAGTCCACTCAATGCTTTTTTCCTTGGCCAAACTTTCTGCATCTTAGGCGTCGAGTGAGCCTTCATCACTCAACGCCAAAGTACTTGAGATAGTTTTCTGTCACTAGGCGTTGAGTGAGCCTTCATCACTCAATACCAAAATACTTAGGCTCTGATTGAATTAGGATCATTTAACGCTTTCAACCTTATGGCATTTAGTGAATAAGCTTCACTCAACGCCTGTGGAGTTAGTCAAATATAAACCTATTTCTGCTTAGGCTTTGACTTCTTTAGCCTGTGTCATAGCTTTTTGTTGTATGGCGTTGAGTGAGTGGACTTCACTCAATGCCTGTGGACTTAGCCATATTTTTGCCATTTTCTTCTTAGGCTTTAACAGGTTGAGTCTTACTCACAGCTTTTAGCTATATGGCGTTGAGTGAGTAGACTTCACTCAACGCCTGTGGACTTAGCCACGTTCTTGCCAGCCAACATTCTTCCTTACCTCTGGCATTGAGTGAGCTTGCTCCACTCAACGCATGTGGACTTAACTGCATTGTCAACTGCTCCTTGACTTCTGGTGTTGAGTGAGCTTGATCCACTCAACGCCTATGGAATTAGATGCATTGTCAACTGCCCCTTGACTTCTGGCATTGAGTGAGCTTGCTCCACTAAACTCCTGTGGACTTGGGCAAATTCCTGCCTTTCCAGCCAGCTTCTTTGAGTCCACCTTTCTACCTTGTGACCACCTGTCACAAACACTTAGACAACCTATCTAAATATGTTCCTTAGAACATCCTGCACATGATGAGTTTAAAAAACATCAAATACAACTATGCTCTTAGTATTGGTTGTTCCTGCCTCTTCAAATATAGGGAACATTGTGGGTAATTGACCCAATACTCCCCTCATCTCCAAGAACTCCGGGCAGGTAGCTGTCGCATGGCCTTCCTCCTAGTGAAAATCACAGTAGAGTAGCTCCGCCTTGTCTTCCGACTTCCTCCTTTAGGTTCCTCTCCTCCTTCTCTCTAGATCTATCGTCAAGGCCTGGTGTTGCTCGGGGATAGGAGACCCCTAGCCTTGCCTCCAGCTAGGGGTATTTCAAAGTATCTAGCGTCTACCTAAATCACCTAGATGGGGGTGAATAGGAGATGTTTGTGTCTTTTTGCGCAATAAAAATTATCTAAAAATTCAAGCCCACAAACACAGAGATTTATAGTGGTTCCCCGTATTGGGTACGTCCACTGTCCTGCCTCTCTTATCTACCATGAAGGGTAAGATTTGGCTACTTCAATTCACCTTTCTCAGATTATCACAATCTTACACCTCGGAGCAACGCTCCTACACCTCGATCCACAACCGGATCTACACCTCGATCAACAAACCCGATCTATAAACTCGATCCACACACGGATAGATAATCTCGATCCACTAACGGATCTACAATCGAAAGAACAAACTTCCTACAATCTCGGAGACAAAGCTCCTACAAATGTTAAAACAAATTTACAATAATAATAAAAATGTTACTCTTCCATATCTGAAATCTTCAGGGATCTTCCTTCTTGAAAACTGAAATTCTCGGTGAAGAAGGTTGAGGAAGAAAACCCGATAAAGCTTGATCTGAAAACTTAGAATCCGACCCGATCAAATAGATGTTAAATAATCTTAGAATCTTAGATCTGTCGAATCTTTTCTCTTGTTGAATCGCTGGATCGAGAGAGAGCGCCAGAGAAGAATGTTGATGAAGACAACGGCTTCTCCCGAATTTTGAAAGTGCGAATGCGATTCGATTGATGTAATTATTCTCTTATTAGGGTTAGCGAATCCTTTGAAAGGACTATATATAGATCATTGTCTAATAGTCATAAGTCATTAAGGAAAGATCCACATGGATCAATCATGAGGAACATAGAATAAAATTTGAAATCCGTCAGACATATTCAAAATGAAAAATTCTGCAACCATTTCTCGAGAAGAAATAGATTTCTCGAGAAATGACTAGCTTTCTCGAGAAAAGACATGGCTTTCTCGAGAAAAGACTTAACGAAATATCTTTTAAGTAAAATACTAATTTCTCGAGAAGGATATGATTTCTCGAGAAAAGTACTTAGCGTAAATTTAGAACTGAAGACAGATTTCTCGAGAAGGATATGATTTCTCGAGAAATAAATTTCTTTCTCGAGAAATGGCCTTACCTTCTCGAGAAATTTACTTGACGAAAATTCTGAGGACTGAAGTACTTATTTCTCGAGAAAGAACTTGATGTCTCGAGAAATATACTTTGCTTCTCGAAAAACACTTTTGATTTCTCGAGAAATACTTTCCTTTCTCGAGAATTGAACATGGTTTCTCGAGAAATCTCCAGGGCTTTTCTCGAGAAAAAGAACTTAGAAAGTTTTTGAGAATTTTTAGAGAATTCTTAAGCTTTCTCGAGACCAACTTTGCTTTCTCGAGAAATATACTCAGAATTCTCAAGAAATACACTTCATTTCTCGAGAAAAGGACTTAGAGAATTTTCCATAAAATTTTTCTTTTCTGCTTTGTTGAAGACCAGCAACCCTTCCTTTCTTCCATTTCTTTAGTACTTGAAAATGAAGTGCATCCCAATAGAGAGGTTACACATGAGTTAACACCATGGATCACACAATGAGGGATTACATTACATGGTCTTGTGTTTAGTGACTCATTGTAAACTGGCATTGGTCTACACTTAGTAATAATGACCTACAAGCACTCAACTACAGAATAGCATCAAATACAAACTTAATTCATCTTAGTTAAAATAATGTATGTAATGAAAGATACGAAATAATAAGATCAACAAAATTCAAAATTTTATGTATATATAGAGTTTGTCCATAGGAATATCTTGGTCCACAAAATTCTATATAACTGACAATCATAAAATTATTTGAATTGTTGTTGGTGCTATCTTTCCTTCTTCTCTTATTGTCTCTTTTGATAACTTAATGTCTTGGGATAGTATTTTGAAGGTCGAGGAGGAGCAGTAGGATTATTACGACCATATTCACAATCATAAATCCTTCTTTAGTCAATGACTTCTCATATAACTCCCACTCTTTGTGACTGTAATGATCATCTTTATTTTCAATTCATTGAATTCCACAACTAGCTTCAGAGTATCCAGAATAAGAGACTTAGAAGTTGGACTCCAAACTTTAGCAAATCTAGTTCTTTCCTCTTAGCAGCACCTTGATCGGGGATAGATCTGCTGGCAGAAGCACCATCACCATATTTGCTCTTCTTTAGCATTGGCATATCAGAAGGTAGATCTTGAGGAAACTCTGGCAGCTCAGAACTCCAGACTTGAGAATAGTCTTCAGGAGGAGCTTCATACAGTTTAGGTACAGAGAGAAAGTAGGCTTACAGACATTGGGATCAAGATGAGGAGGTGGAGCAACATTTGGGTCAACTTGAAAATCTGGAAATATTTGGTTATGCATCAACACAGCAGTCTCAAAAATATATATGTTTACACCTTTAATCTGATTTTCTACACTTGTATTGATCTCTTTTAGTTCATCATCTCACTGACTTTTCATCTCTTGAACTTTCTTGTCTAGATTTTCTTTGACTTTATCCTCCCCCCTTTTTGACTTCTATAGTTAGGGTGTCTATGACATCTTCTTTGAATTTTCCAACTTCTTCACAAGTTTTGAAATTTTGCTGCTCAGTCTTCTTCAGCAATTGGATCTGATTGTTTGCTATAGTGATAACTTGGTTCATAAATTCACCAACACTAGTAATACTGTGGTCTAGAGCATAGCCACCAATATTTAGTAGTCTTTTAAATTCATCTATATTATGCTGAATTTCAGCAAATCCTCTGCTCATTTCTTTTTCAAGAGCAGTTACTTTTGCAGTTACCTCTTTGAGAGACTTGTCAAAGTACTCTCTATGCTTGGTAAACATAGACTCAATTTTACCCAAAAGGGTATCTTCAGGAATGATGTCAGCTGAGGGAGGTAGAGGAGGTAGAGCTGGAGTTGTCCATATAGGTATTTCTTCAATAACAACTGTACTTCTCCCTCTCTGGGCAGAAGTCATAATATCTCCTTCCGCTCCAAGAATAACAGGCATAGATAAATCTAATTTCTTGAGAGGAGGTTCTGCAGGTTCTGGAGTAACTGCATCCTCATCAGAAAGTAACAACACATTCTCCCCCTCACTTTATGCCTTGGGCTGAGAATCTTCTGGAGTTTCTGCAGGGATCTCTTCAGGAATCTTTTCAGGAGACTTTTTAGGAGTCTTTTCAGGAGAGAGGAATAGGGGATCATCTGAGGTTAGATTTTCTATCATTCTGTCAATGTCAGCTGCAGTAGTATCCATTTGAGCATCATCAAGATTTTCATGATCAGAGGAAGAATCAATATTCATACCCGAGCTACCATCATGCATAGAGGTGCTCTTCTCATTATCAGACTGAGATAGACTTTCCTCTTCCACTACCACAACATTATCAACAACTTGCTCTATAACCTGAGCTGCAGGAACACCTTACTGAACCTCTATGTCCGGTACCTTAGTTGGCTGAACTTCTTCATGAACTGAAGGAGCAGACTCCCCCTCAACAACTGCACCAGATGTGCCAACTGTATCAGTATGATGAGGAGATGTGGTCCTGTCCTCATCATCTACTGCCCTGGGAACTGCAAGAGCCTGGCCTTGCCTTGGAATTCTTATCTCCCATCTCTGGATGGAGGATAGAGAGATTTTCTTCAGGTGGTGAATTCCAACACCTTTAGATAAGTCAAATATTTCAGGGTGTGCCTGATTCAGATATAAGGAGATGATCCTTCCAAAGTTTGGTGCTTTCAAGATTTCCTTGATCTTCTCAAATAATAGGTATCCCCACTAGAACTTCTTTCGACACACAATAACATTCATCATGTCATAGAAATCTGAGGAGATGTATCCAATGGAGCCTGTTTTGCAGAGTAGGACCTTTTCTAGAATGTCAGACAGAAGTTTACTTTCATCTGACATATGTTGTCTTCTAACATAAGGATGGATTAGGGAAGACCACATAAGGAGAAGGTTCTTGAGTAATTAGCTTCTTCCAAATATTCTTCCTTATCAATGGAGGGCAATCTTAGACACTCGGTTAGAGAGGACGACTTGATTTTGATTTTCATATCTCTGTATGAAGTTTTCAACAACTTCCTGTTCCGCTTAATCTTGGCATTTCTGAAGAACTCTTCTACATCTGGAATCAGAACCTTTTACGGATGCTCTAGGATGAAGGTGAGGCCAGCAGACTCAAGAAGTAGAATAACATTCTTGAAATCATTTGAAATTTCTTCAATTCCTGATCGAACAAACTCACTGCCCATGCTAATCTTTGTAGAAGGAGCCATCGGTGGAGAAGAATGAAAAATTTCTAATCTTTCAGAGAAGAAACGATGAAGTTTGTGAAGAACGACGGTGACCTTTTCAGAACTAAAACGTCTTTCTCGGGAAAGCCTTTTTCAAATTTGTTGATTTGGGTATTTTTATGGACTTATCTTCTATTTATATAAAATTAAAAATTTTGAAGTATAACGAAAGGCGTACCTGGAATGGCGGTTCGAATTCTTCAAAAAATTATTCCGGCGGATTTGGACATTTCTCGAGAAATATAAGGGTTCTCGAGAAATCCATTAGACCTTCCGAGAAATAGTAATTCTGAAGCTTTCGAGAAATTCATAAGGTTTTTCCGAGAAATACATTAGGTTTTCCCGAGAAATTGATAAGCTTTCGAGAAATCCACTTTAAGTTCTCGAGAAATTCAGTAAGTTTTTGAGAAATATAATAAGTTTCCGAGAAATCCATATCTGAGCTTGAGATTTTTCTGAGTTTGAATTCTCTTTGAATTTTATGAGTGGCTGATGCTGAATCTTCTCTTGAATTCAAAATGAACTTTTCAGGATTCCATGCTGAGCATACCAAGTTCTGTCTTGAAGAAGGAGAACTTGGCCTCGTCCAGCGGCTTCGTGAAGATATCTGCAACTTGCTTGTCCGTCGGGACATAGTTGAGGGATATGTCCTTGTTCTCCACATGCTCCTGGATGAAATGGTAGCGCACCTCAATGTGCTTGGTATGGCTGTGGGAAACTGGATTGTTTGCGATTGCAATTGCGCTGGATGAGTCACAATATATCGTAATTTCTTTGAACTTCAAATTATAATCTTCGAGTTGATTTTTTATCCATATAATCTGTGCGCAACAACTACTTACAGAGATATACTCTGACTCGGCAGTAGATGTTTCCACAAAGTTCTGCTTCTTACTACTCCAAGAAATAAGCCGTCTTCCGAGGAATTGGCATGTCTCGGATGTGCTTTTTCTATCATCCCTACAACCTGCAAAATCAGCATCTGAAAAGCCATTTAGCTCGACATCATTACTTCTTGGGTACCAAAAGCCAAGATTGGGTGTACCCTTAAGGTATCTTAAAATCCGTTTTGCAGCAATGTAATGAGATTCCTTAGCGTTCACCTGATATCTAGCGCAGACACATGTTCAAAACATTATATCTGGTCTACTGGCAGTCAGGTAGAGCAAGAATCCAATTATGCTTATGTACTTGGTTTCATCAAAAGGTTTCCCTTTCTCATCCTTGTCCAGAGACAGTTGAATTCATTGGAGTCCTCATAGAGGTTGCGCTCTCTATTCCGAATTTCTTAAGAAGCTCCTTGGTGAACTTCAACTGAGAGATGAAAATTCCATCTTCAGATTGCTTCACCTGAAATCCAAAGAAATACTTCAGCTCTCCCATATTGCTCATTTCAAACTTCCCTTGCATAAGTTTGGAAAACTGTTTGCAAAGGTTGTCTTCTGTAGAGACAAATATGATGTCGTCGACATCGATTTGCACTAGAAAAATCTTGCCTTTAACTTCCCTAAGAAATATTGTCTTATCTATCTTTCCCCTTGTGAATTTGTTCTCAAGAAAAAATATAGACAACGTCTCATACCAAGCTCGGGGAGCTTGCTTTAACTCGTATAAAGCTTTATTTTAAAATAAACATAGTCAGGGAATTTAGAATTGACAAAACCTGGGGGTTGTGCTACGTATACTTCCTCTTTCTGATCCCCGTTGAGGAATGCTGACTTCACATCCATTTGGTAGATGGTGAAGCCTTTGAGGGAAGCATACGCAAGAAATAACCTGATCGCTTCGAGCCGAGCCACTGGAGCAAATGTCTGGTCGAAGTCGATCCCCTCTTCTTGTCTATAACCTTGAGCTATAAGCCTGGCTTTGTTCTTGATAATTACTCCGTATTCGTCCAGCTTGTTTCTGAATATCCACTTGGTGCCAATCACGTTCTGACCCTTTGGCTTGGTCACTATCTTCCATACTTTGCATCGTTCAAATTGGTTAAGCTACTCCTGCATTGCCATGATTCAAGAGGCATCTTTGTTTGCTTCCTCGAACTTATTCGGTTCAACCTGAGATAGAAAGCTGAGATGAAAAAATTTCATTAGTTGTACCTCTTCTGGTTCTAACACCACTGCCTGGCTCTCCAATTATCTGATCAACTGGATGATCTCTTAGGTGTCTGAGCCCTAGGTTCCTTGCTCTCCCTCCAGCAAGCTCTACAACATCCGGTGCCGCCTCTGTAGGATGAGGCAATTCTTCCTCTATGGGTTCTTCATCCACCAAGCCTAGATCGATGAGCTTGATTGAGCTTAGAGCTTCTTCCTTAACAGCTTCATCCAAGCTTAGCTCCTTGAACCTGGTACCTGCATCTGCACCAATAACACTAGATGAGCTTCTATGAAGCATGCTAGTCTCATCAAATACAACATTTATCGACTCTTCTACCACCAGAGTTTTCTTATTAAAAATAATATATGTCTTACTATGGCTACTATATCCTACAAAAATACCTTCGAAACACTTTTTACAAAACTTTGTGCGGTAATACTTCCCATTATTAAGTACAAAACATTTACTTCCAAAGATTCTAAACTATGACACAGTCGGTTTTCTGCCCTTCAATAGCTCATAGGGCGTCTTACGATAGTTTTTGTTGATGAGTGCTATGTTTTGCACGTGATAAGCCGTATTGACTGCTTCAGCCCAGAAGTACTCCGGAAGCGAAGCGTCGTTCAACATGGTTCTACATGCTTCACTTAGGGTTTCATTCCTTCTCTCAGCAACTCCATTTTGTTGTGGAGTGTGCGGGGAGGAAAACTCATGAAAGATACCTTGGCTTTCATAAAAATTTGTCATGGCACCAGACTCAAACTCTGTTCCATGATCACTTCTGATTTTGACCACTAAGCAATCTAATTCGTTCTGAATTTGCCAGACAAAATTAGTGAAAGAATCGAAGGTCTCTGACTTATGTTTCAGAAAGAACACCCAAGTGAAACACGAGTAGTCATCAAAAATCACTAACGTATGGAACTTATCTCCTAAGTTGTGAATATGCATATGACTGAACAAGTCCATATGAAGCAAGTATAAGCTTCGTGAAGAATCTTTTTTAGCAATACTCTTGAAGATAGCCCATGTCTGCTTACCCATTTGATATGAGTGACATGGACTCTCTTTAAGGCACTTAATGTTGGGGGCATCACGCACTAAGTTGTGAGAAAATAACATATTTAAGGTTTTGAAAATAGTATGTTCTAATCTTGTTGATGCAGAAAATGCGCTCTTCAGCCGGCTTGCTCGAGAGTAGAGCACGATCTATCCGGGATGCGGGGATAGAAAGGATGGTTGATGCAAGTGCGGGGGATAGCAGGGAAGTTTGATGAGGAACTGTCGAGTAGACAGTTACTTTGACGGTTAGCTCTGATGGTTGAGACTGAGAGAGGAGAGGAGGTGGGCCGCTTGCAGCGGCAACAACAGACTTCGCCCGCCGCGGCTTGAATGCCACTCTTGTGACGGGCTTTCCTTTGATTATGAATTGAGATTACAGCTTGAGATTGCACCTTTATATGGAAAGCGAATAAAGGGTACAAAGGGGGAAGCTGGCGGCTAAGGAGAGAAGTTTCCAAAGGCCGCGCGGGTTGACAAGAGAGGTCAGCATACCACGCGGTTAGCTGATCAAGGAGCTCGCTGGACTAAGCCGGGCAGACTGTTTGATCAAGATGATTGGAGAATATGAGATCACACGGACTGAGAGTTGGAGTCTGCAGGACTTGATGTGCTGGTTGTCCCGCTCCCTCGTGTCTGCTGAATGAGAGGTATGGGGGCCAATTTATAGGCCCGAGGAGGTGACGGTCTTGGTAAAGTACCCCCCGATAGAGTAGTAAGTTGTGCGAGTAGAGCGAGGAGTCCGCCGAGTCAGCACCTTGTCAAGCGGTTAGGGACTTGTACACTGAGTTATTGTTGCTGGCAGACTCGGACGAGTCTGCCTCTGCTGTACTGAGCAAGATCGCGTTGAGTCATGCGAGCTGAGGAGCAGTCTGCCCGCTTCTGGGAAGAAGCAGACACTGGGAAACTATAGGGCTAGCTGGCAAACTGCAGAACGAGTCCACATAGCCCGTTGCGGAGAGGAGGCAGATCGTCAGCTGACGAGCTAGGAAAGTCCGAGCGGACTGGGCAACGAGTGCGCCTAACTTGCGGTGGATGGGTTGAGCAGGCCGTCTCCTACTGGAGGCATCCCTGGACTGGCAGCGAGGGTTGGTGACCTGGAGGACTGAATAGTCCAGGTCACGCATGTTGACTTGCGGCCTAAAGGCATGCCGCCATTACTGTTGGATGAAGAGTCCATCTTATGGGTTGGAGTTGAGTCTATGTGTATAGTGCGATTTAGCGTGGAGTGATGCAAAGTTGTTCTCTTCAGGCGGGCTGATACTGAGTCCGCTTATTGCTGGCGGACTAGACAGCTGGTCGTCGCATGGATGTAGTGTGGGCTGGAGAGTTGGAGGGAGGAGCAAGTCCATTTCCTTTAGGCGGACTGAAGTCTGAGTCAGCCACCTCCTTCTGAATAGAAGGAGCAGGTCGCTACATTTGATGGAGAAAGCTTGTCTCCTATTTGGACATGTTGGAAGAAAACTAATCCGAGGTTAGCTGAACTAACCGCGCGACATGTGGGGGCGGACTGATGAAGCGGTTCACAGCCCCTACAGAACGAGCAGCTACTGTGCGACCTGGGTGGTCAGACTGGGGAGACCGCCCTAGCCGCGTGGACTGAGTGGACAGAGAAGTCTGTCTGCCCACCCTTAGAAAAAGGGGGCTGACAAGCTGCGACCTCTAGAGGGAACCTAGATCAAGTCGTGACTTGCGAGCTGGCTACCTTGGGATGGATCACTGATTTATGGGTTAACAAATTATTGTGTCATTGGTCATAAAGACACGCACTTTCTTTTGCAATAAAACATACTGGGGTAGAATTGTCTAAGCAAAAGAAATTTAAACAAAAACTATTTCTGCTCAGAGTGCCTGTTAAAACCGTCTCTAGATTTGCAGACAACTTTATCAAACACTTGTCCTTGCAGAACTCAACGATGTAGCCTTTGTCACATAGTTGACTTATGCTTATGAGATTATGGTGTAATCCTTCAACATAAGCTGCGTTTGTGAAAGAGACTACGTCGTTGGAAATTATACCATAACCTTTTGTTGTTCCCCTGTCTGAACCTCTAAAGATGACTTTTTGTCTGTCTTTGACTGGGGTATAATCACGCAAAAGGCTTCTTGTCCCGATCATGTGCCGAGAGCATCCACTGTCCAAATACCAGATCGTAGTTCTATTGGCCTTTGGACATACCTGCACAAACAGATCATTTTACCTTAGGAACCCAAACATATTTTGGTCCTTAGTTCCTAGTCAGCTTACCACCACTAGGAACATTAACTTTAAGAGTGGTTTGTCTCGTATAGCTAACCCGTGGGGTTACAAAGTTAGCGGGGTTGTACCAGCAATCTACCCCAAAGTGACCAACTTTGCCGCAACACCAACCGTCAAATATGTTGTACCTAATTTTGTATTCCCTCTTTATCTTTTGGAGCTGAGGTCTAGTAGGGGCAGCATTCTTGGATGTGGAGGCCTCCTGGTTGTAGCATACACAGGGGCTTCCCATCACCTTAGCCTTAGGCACATCAGTTTTGGATTTTGGCGCCTTCTTATTGTTATGGCCATGAATATATGGACCATAACTCTTCATCTGAATCTCTTCATAAGGTGTCTTGAACATGCTGGCACCAAAGTCACGGAGATGGGTCCATCCCTGGTATCTATTCTTGGGCTCTACATGAGTAGGCCTAGCATGATGACCATAGGATGACTCAAGGTCAAATTTATTCATTAGGAGGATTACCTTCCTAAACGAGGGTTGACTCATGGGTGCCTTCCCCTTTTTTTGGCACTAGCCTTCTTGGCAGCCTTACCCTTTCCACTGACGTGGCCAAGACCACTACTCTTCTTCTGAGTAGAAAACTCATCAATGAGAGGGATAATAGTCTTTGTCTTGGAGAAACTCTTAACGAGTTTTCTCTCTACCAAAAGCTTTTCTTCCAGCTCATCAAGATATTTATCCTTTATACTTAACGTCTCAGCAGAGCCCTTGAGCTCCGCTTTCAAGGAGTGGACTTCATCTCTGAGAGGAAGTAATTGTGCAATTTCTTCCTTCAGATTTGATTCCACAACCTTGAAGGAGGCAATCTCTTTTAACTGTTTTTTGACTACCTTACGACATTTGTCAAAAACCTTTAAAAGGTTTTTGTGCTGAACCATCAACTCAGAATCACCTTCCTCTTCAGAAGAGTAGCCATCATGACCATTCGAGTACGTTTCAGATTCAGAGAGTATCGTATGCGTGTTTACCTTCCCGCGATACTCAGAGTCGCCAACTTCCTTGTCTGTATGAGCCATGAGCCTGAAGTAGGCTTCTTCATTCTCAGAGCTCGACTCACTCGAGTCACTGCCACTGAGAGTCTTCAACTTCTTGGCGATGAAGCTCTTTTCTTATTTCTTCTTCCCTTTGAAGGATCTCTTCCCATCCTTCCTTGAGCTATCCTTCTTCTTATACGGACACTCCGCAATCATGTGACCTGATTTATTACAGCAGTAGCAAACAATGTCAGAGGAAGAAATTTTATTAGGTTTTGATTTATACCTGTCCTCCTTGTTGTAGCTTTTCTTGGTACGATCACTGTCATGATGTGATTTATTGTAGTCAGAGGAGGATGATGGATTACTCATCTACCTTCTCTTGCTGAGCAGTTTCTTGAACTGCTTGGAGATAAGGGAGAACTCTTCGTCTGATAGCTCGAAGCCTGATGTACTGGGCTCAGAGTCTTCAGGAGTGTCTGGAACTCGTGTCCTTATGGGTGACACAGCCTTAGACTTCCTTAAACCTTCAACCTTTAGGGTTGTAGACTTCTCTTTGCTTGAAGATCGGTTAGCTTGCTCCTCCTTTTTTCTAGTGTTCATTTGGAGTTCGTAGGAGAGCAATTTGCCGAATAGATTCTGAGGGTCGATCTCTGGAAATTTTCCAAATACTCTAATGGCGATGACCTTTGTGTCTCAGTCCTTTGTGAGGGATCTAAGAAACTTGTCGTTCAGTTCACCATGAGTGAATGCATGACCATAGTTCCTGAGGTCATTGATGATCTTGAAGAACTTCTCGAAGCTATCAGCTATGGATTCATTGGCACCTTGCTTGAAGGCTTTGTATTCCTTGTTCAACAATGATCTGCGATCGTCTCTCACTTCTTCAGTACCTTCCATCAGGACAACAAGACAGACCCACATCTCATTGGCAGATTTGTAGTGGAATAAGTTCTGGAGCATTGAATCGTCCACTACACTTACTATGATATTCTTTGCCTTCTTGTCTAGGGAGACTAAGGTAATCTAAACCATAGTGAGATCCATCATCTTCTTGGGAATCATAATTGTTGGATTTATCATTGAAGCCTGTGTAGGGATGTGTGGTCATTCTTCCACTATTTAAAAAATCCTCCGATCAGCAGCTTCCATGTAGAACCATACTTGTTATTTCCACATAGGAAAGTTTTCCTTGTTGCATACCGGTAGCTTCATGGATGACATGTCTTTGCTTCGATCCATGGTGAATATGTGGAATCTCTGAATGCTAGATCAGGGATCTTGTTCAAGGTGTTAGCCTTATCAAACAAAACACCCCTCTAATACCAATTGAAAGTATCTAGCGTCTACCTAAATCACCTAGAGGGGGGTGAATAGGTGAATTTTGTGTATTTTTGCGGAATAAAAACTATCTAAAAATTCAAGCACACAAACACATAAATTTATATTGGTTCCCCGTATTACATGTAACACCTCTACCCGTCACATAAGATATAATAGAGGGTCTGGTCGAGGCCCCACACCATATTCCACAAACAGGCGGAGACGTCACTAAATAATATCAAGAGCCATCGCACCCTAACACAGAGCATTCTAGCGGAAGCTTCAGGGTTGAAAACTTGAACTCAACATAATAGAAATGTCCACTTTTACTAAATAGGAATGTATACAACCAAATACACAAGGTACACAGCCTTATGGTTTTTACAAGTTTCTCTTAACATAAGGTGTGGTTTAAAAACATCAGCACGCAGGCCGGCCACACATGAATAAGAGTAAACAAAACAAGACCTTCGAGGGCAGCAGCGCAGCTTGGGCTTCAGCCCGCTAAGTCCTGCTTGGACCAGCACCACCTTCACCTGCAAGAACCAATCCACCAACTGGTGGCAAACAGGGCAACGGTCAGCATTCAACGGACCAATTATAATGACCCTGCCCCTGGCATGGGGCAGCGGAATTCCTTCCCTGCATAGCATTTTACATCACATACATATATATTCAGCCACTAAGGAAATACATATCACAAATGCCGGCATGACGGCCCGACATTCCGTGCACTCAGGGCACATTCTGGTGAACCGGAAACACCGGATCCCGCCACCGTTCAGAGGTCCCAGACATGACGGTTCATTATGAGCATTCCTAGTCTATATGGCGCGCAGGCCAAAGACTCTCATTATGCCCCTGACGAAAGCCCAATGCCTTGACGCTCTCTTGTACAGCTTGCATAACGCGGGTACAGATCAGCCACCCCCCGTTGCTCAAATCGCCTTGCCACAAAGGAATACCGAAGTACTCAAGGTCAACTTACATGCGCGGTCGGTTTCACCTTTCCTGTTCGACACTAAGTCCTTTTTCGCAGTTGCAGCCCCATGACTCAATTTCATACTACATGGAGCTCACAGCCACAAGATTTGAACCCAACTCTCACAATTTCCTGGACTTCCTCCAGTACTTCCTGCGGCACCAAGCCAGAGGCATCCACCACAGATTTCATGCACACAAGTAATAAACACGGAGTCTTCTCCGATATGAAAACAAGCATCACCAATCCAGAAAAAACATGTCCAGATGGGCTTCACACAGCATGCCTAATCGTACTCACACTTCCGGTTCTAATGCAAAATAACAAGGGATGAACCACCAATCCCAAGGGAATCACTTCGCCATCCACCTTTTGGTGGAGGATTCCTATGCAAATGCAGGAAAGAAGGACTTCACTTGTCCAAAAAGGAAATCGTTACCCTTGGAAGACGCTTCGGAGCCATGGGGAGAAAAGTAAATGGATGAAAGTTCTCGCAGCAGACTTTCCTTCACAAATCCGAACTCGGCTCGCGATTTGAACCACCGTAGCACCACCGGCGGCCGGAATCCTCTTCTTCCTCCTCTTACTCTCCTCTCTCTCTTAACTTAAGAAAGAGAATGACACAACTCAAATGAGCTTTCTCCTCCTCAAGAACGGCCTTATCACCCCAGGGAAGAGCCTAGACCATTGGATCTTGGTCAAAGAAAATGAACGGCTCAGATCAGCCCTTAAATTGATTTTCCTGGGCCGAACACGGGTTGTGACACGCCCGTGTCATAGGCCGTGTTCCCTAAGCGGCGCATAACTGACTCAAGTCAAACTAGAATATGGGCTTAGACAGGCCCGTGTCAAACACCTGACACGCCCGTGTCAGAAAGCACATGGCCGTGTGATTGGCCGTATCACTCCTTCAACACAGGACCATATCATCCGAGAAGAACACGGCTAAGGCACACACCTGTGTCCTTAGCCGTGTGCCAAACACGCCCATGTGACACGCCCGTGTCATAGGCCGTGCTCGCCACTCAATGCTACCCAGTTATCCATCCGAGCAGGACACACCTTGGGACACGCCCGTGTCACAGGCCGTGTCGCCTCTCGGCGATTGTCGACCGTGCTATTTCGAGAATTCGACTCAATGCCCATCGTAAAGGACATGCCCTGGGACACGTCCGTGTCCCAGGACGTGTGCACTGGACACGCCCTGGGACACGCCCGTGTCCCAGACTGTGTTACCCAACCTGACCCCATTTTGGGACTTATGGTTTATGGGGTGTTACATTACGTACTTCCACTGTCCCGCCTCGCCTATCTACCACGAAGGGTAAGATTCAACTAATTCACCTTTCTCAGATAATCACAATCTTACACCTCGGAGCAACGCTCCTACACCTCGATTCACAACCGGATCTACACCTCGATCCACAAACCAGATCTACAAACTCAATCCACACACGGATCTACAATATCGATCCACTAACGGATCTACACTCGGAAGAACAAACTTCCTAAAATCTCGGAGACAAATCTCCTATAAATGTTAAAACAATTTTACAACAATAATAAAAATGTTACTCTTCAAGATCTGAAATCTTCAGGGATCTTTCTTATCGAAAACTGAAATTCTCGGTGAAGAAGGTTGAGGAAGAAAACTCGAGAAAGCTTGATCTGAAAACTTAGAATCCGACACGATCAAATGGATGTTGAAGAATCTTTGAATCTTATATCTGTCGAATCTTTTCTCCTGTTGAGTCGCTGGACCGAGAATGATGATAAAGATGGCAGCTTCTCCCGAATTTGGAAAGTGCGAATGCGATTCGATTGTTGTAATTATTCTCTTGTTAGGGTTAGCGAATCCTCTGAAAGGACTATATATAGATCATCGTCTAACGGTCATAAGTCATTAAGGAAAGATCCACATGGATCAATCATGAGGAGCTTAGAATAAAATTTGAAATCCGTCAGACAGATTCAAAACAAAAAATTCTGCAACTCCATTTCTCGAGAAGAAATAGATTTCTCGAGAAATGACAAGCTTTCTCGAGAAAAGACATGGCATTCTCAAGAAAAGACTTAATGAAATTTCTTTGAAGTAAAATACTGATTTCTCAAGAAGGATATGATTTCTCGAGAAAAGTACTTAGCGCAAATTTAGAACTGAAGACAGATTTCACGAGAAGGATATGATTTCTCGAGAAATAAATTGCTTTCTCGAGAAATGGCCTGACCTTCTCGAGAAATTTACTTAACGAAAATTCTGAGGACTGAAGTACTTATTTCTCGAGAAAGAACTTGATGTCTCGAGAAATATACTTGGCTTCTCGAGAAACACTTTTGATTTCTCGAGAACTACTTTCTTTTCTCGAGAAATAAACATGGTTTCTCAAGAAATCTTCAGGGCATTTTTCGAGAAAAAGGACTTAGAAAGTTTTTGAGAATTTTCCGAGAAGTCTTAAGCTTTCTCGAGAACAGCTTTGCTTTCTCGAGAAATATACTCAGACTTCTCGAGAAATACACTTCATTTCTCGAGAAAATGACTTAGAGAATTTTTCAAGAAAAATTTTATTTTCTTCTTTGTTGAAGACCAGCAACCCTTCCTTTCTTCCATTTCTTTAATACTTGAAAATGAAGTGCATCCCAATAGAGAGGTTACACATAAGTCAACACCATGGATCACACAATGAGGGATTATATTGTATGGTCCTATATTTAGTGACTCATTGTAAACTGACATTGGTCTACGCTTAGCAATAATTATCTGTAAGCACTCAACTATATAATAACATCAAATACAAACTTAATTCATCTTAGTTCAAGGGTGACTTTTCACAAATCTAGGTTATTGTGGATACAATACCCAACAGGGTTGAACCGACCTTACCCCCTCGGTGGTTCTCCCCTCCGTGGAAACCTCTTCTCTTGCCCAGGTCGTGCCCCTCCTGCTTCCTCCAGCCTAACCGGTTATTCGACCCTAGACGGCCCCATCTCGGCTGCTGCTGCTTCCTGGGATCTCCCCTCCTCGTTTCTTGACTCCTACCTCCCCCTGGCTCTCTCACCTCTTCTGCCTCCCACTTGACTAATGTCCTCACGAATGCTGGATTTGTCGATTCTTCTTCAACCTCTTTGGTTGTCTTCTCCATCAGCTCTTCAAAGGTCAGTGGAGGCACTTGCTTCAGCTCCATCCTGAAGAACCCTTGTCGCAGCCCCAAAGTGAAGGCCACCATGAGGGTATGCCTTGACATTTCCTGAACTTGGAGGACCTCCTTCTGGAACCTGTTAATGTAACTCCCCAGCATCTTTTCTACCCCCTGCTTGATGAGAAACAGAGACACCGATTCCTTCTTCCTCTTCTTCGAAGTGGAAAACCTCAATAAGAACCCCCGATGCAAGTCCTCAAAATAGTAAATGGAGCTAGAAGGAAGCTGATGGAACCACTCCCCTGCCTTCTCCTTGAGGGTTATGGAGAATAGCTAACACTTGAAAGCATCTTTCATCTGTCGGATTGAGATCACATCCTCGAACCACTGGATGTGCTGAACCGGGTCATCCCTACAAGTGCAGTAGGACATCTCCGGCTTGCGGAACCCCTTTGGGATTTGGGCAGATGCGAAGAACTTGCTGAAAGGACTTCCTTCACTTGCAGGGCGAGCATGGTGATCTCGCGCCTCCACCTCACCGCTACCCGCACTTACTGAGCTGGGGAATAACGTTCACCCTGGGAGATCTCGCTTGTTGCCTTCCCCCACAACCTCCTTCCCATGCCGCCTAACGGGGGCGTTCTCGCCTAGAGTTGGGTCAGCGACTACTGCGATGGAGGGCATAGAGCACTCGCCGCAAGCCACGAGGGTGAACAATACGAGATCTAAGACTTCCTTCTTGAAGTCATCGAACATTCCGAGGGTGGCCAGGGGGACGGGGGGCGGCGAGTCTGTCGGGTCAGCTCCCTGTCCTTCACCTCCGGTCATTGAACTCACTAAGGATTTTATGTGTTGATCACGTTCTATGTTCACCGCACCAAAATGTTGAAACCGAAAACCGACTTCTGTGGAATTCGGACCCTAAGAAGGGGTGATCGCACACCTACTTCTCCAAATGAGCTCACTCAACCAGAAACTTAGGATTGGAGAATGACCCACGAATGTAGCACGGAGGTCCCACCACACTCCCAGAAGATCTTAAAGTGCTTTCCCTCCTTAGCCAGTGCTGAGCTAAGAGTACCTCGGAAAGCGCTACAAGACCAGGAGAATGAAAAAACTGCCCTTTAAGGTACCCCTATGGGTCTATTTATAGAATTCCAAACCCGGTCTACTAACAACGCAACTCCGCTGTTTTAGCAGGCTATATACAGCTTAAATAGGTCTGCCAATAACGCAACTCCACTGTTCTGAAAGACTACTAACATGCCAACGAGGGAAAAATAGTAAAAGACACTACCAGGCGGGTGGTCCCTGAAAAGACCACTCGTCTTTGGCGGCGAGTGCTCGATGGGGCTGGCACTCGCCTCCCCTACTGGGGTCCAGGGCGAGTGTGGATCTGATTGTCCCACTCACCCATCACCTACCCAGGTCCAGGGGCGAGTGTGAGCCCAGATATTCCACTCACCCCGCTTTCTACTTCCCCTCGCCCGGGCGAGTCGGGCAAAATCCATGGCACTCACTCCTCCGACTCGCCCGAGGCCTAAACTGCGCATTACTTGGTTGGGCTGCTCTTACTGACACCACTAACTGGACATGGGGTTATACACAAAACTTACTTTCCATAAAAATGTATTACTCGGAAAAATAGCAAGCAAATTGAAAATTTTAAGTCTTGATTCGAAGAAACATCGAATACAAACTGACACAACATCGATTTCTATATTTCTATAATGTCGAGAGCAGGCAGATCAAGAAGTGATTGAAAAATATTCGATGCAACGTCGATTTCTAGCTCATTTCTAATCTTCACATGCGTCGATACAATGTCTGATAAGTTTTACTCGAAGTTACGTCAAATACAATTCGACGCAACGTCAACTTCTCCAACGCGCGCAAATTCTTTACCTAGATCTATGTTAGTGCGCCACATCTATTTCTATCCTAAAATATGTCGACTTGCTAATTATTTTTCAATGTATTACTTCTTATACCAGACATCTACTTTAGTTAATACGCTTTCAAACTCTTCATCTTTCCCTCTCTCATCTTTCTTGTTCTCATTCTTTCGTGCTTGTTTAGCGTTTTTGTAGGTACATCCATGGCTCCAAGACAAACTCTGGGTTTAGTATTGACCTTGAGTACTTCAATGCCACAGACGACATTTTCAAGGGAATTCTTCAACTACTCAACAATCTCGATCTGGACAAGTTAATATCCACCAGATGCAAACTCGATGAAGCATAATTAACTAAATTCGTGGGACATGTTCAATTTGAAGAAGACATGACAATGAAAGGCAGTATTGTTGGGTCAGAAGTCTGAATAGTATATGAGATTATTCATGAAACATTTAATCTCCTACCAAGAGAAGCAGATACAGAGCTATCAAATACAAAAATTAAAGAGGTTCTGAGAACCATGAACTTCTCAAGGGATAAGCCAATACACCTGAAAAAGAACAATCTCTCTGAATAATTCCGCTTCTTGGCAAACATTATAGGAAAAGTACTGCTATGTAAGACTTTAGTGCATATATGATGTCATCCCCAAGATATAGTTGCACATGATGGGGGTGATAATTCATAGCAAGAACGTCAACTGGGGGAAATATCTCCTCAAGTTGATATCTCATAAGTATATACAAAAAGAGAATGCTTACATGACCATCATGAGTCAGATTCTAAATTATAATTACCCAAATCTATGCACCTCAAAAGAAGTGTACATTCCTCTTGGCAAAAGAATTACAATATCCTTATTCTCCAAATGGATTAGACAAATCATCAAGCCTGGATCACAGAGAGAGTGAAAGTGAGGGTAAGATCTATCTCAACTCTAGAGGGGGGGTGAATAGAGTTTACTTAAAATAATTTTTCACAGATTAATAAAATAGCACAAATTAAAATTCTATTTAAGCTATAGTGTAGAGTGCTAACAGAAACTTAAAAACTGAAAGGAAAAGGACACAGCACACAGCAGACAAATCACACAAGCACAACCAGAAGACACAAGGAAATATAGTGGTTCCCCAAAACTGGGTACATCCACTCTTCTACCACCCTTGGTAGGAATCCACTCAGGACTGAGTTGATCAGGTGTCCTGACACCAATGAGCTTTTGATAAGGTGCTCAAAAACCAAAGCTAGATTTTTTGATAAGGTGTCTTGCCACCACTGAGTTTTGACAAGGCTCTCAGAACCAGACAGAACTTTTGAAGGGAGTTCAAGAACCCTTTTACAGCAGGAAAAGAAAAAGTAAAAGTTGAAGTTGTCTTCTCTGTTCTCAGTCAAATGAGAGAAGCACAAGTGGATTGAAGATGTCAAAGCTCCCCCTGAGATGTAGAGAGGTTCAGGCAGAGAAGCTTTGCAGAAGGGTGATAGGTCTTCAGAACTTGATCTCCAGCAAAGAATGGTTTCAGCTGGACAGCTGAAAGATGATGTGTCTGGAGATCTAAGATGAGGATGCAAGAACACTTAGTCAGCTAGAAGATCTTGATGTTGTAGTTTTCTTGTTCTTCTACTAACAGTATTCTTCTGTGTGTTTTCTTTTTTCTTTTTGTCTATCAGCTCTGTCAATTTTTTGTTGTTATAGTTCTGTATATCTAAGGACCATAGTAATAGAATTGATTTTCTGAATATTCTCCTTGTCCAAAGATGGCCGTTGGTCAGTCATAAATGTTTTCCATAAATGGTCTTGTCTTTTAGAGGAAAGTCCAGCAAACAATCTCTGAGTGATACCTTGAAACTTGCTCCAAACGGCTGGGAGATCTTCTGTCATAAATGCTGATAATATTCAAAAACATTCCAAAGAATCAGCAGCATTTGAAATCTTGAAGACGTTGATCTCTCCAAATAATCGTCGATCTGAGCTCTACGATCGTCGAACTGAGCTCAGAGATGAACTGAGATAAGCAGACAGAAATCGTCGAACTGAGCTCAAAGATTGTCGAACTGAGCTCAGCGACCTGAGAAACAGCTGAAGGAGGCATCGTCGAACTGAGCTAGACGATAGTCGAGGGGAGTTCGACGACTAAGCAGAAGCTAGCTAAAAGCAGATAGTCGATCTGAGCTCGAAGATCGTCGACCGGAGTTCGACGATTTGTTGAAGTTGAGCTCAGAGAGCGTCGAACTGAGTTCGACGATTCGTCGACCTGAGCTCGACGAAAATTGCTTTAGACTTAGCTCTTCATCCTTGATCTTGGAGTGGTCTTGGGGGCAGCTTCAAAACTAAGTTCTATGCCCTAGACTCATTTAATGTTGACCTTCTCAACTATACAACTAGGTCAACTAGGATCCTAAGACAAGCATAGTGATCCTTACCCAAATTAGTAATAGGGTGTTCCAACAATCTCCCCCTATTTGGGTTAGGATTACTATTTACAGAAAATCATAAAGAGCATTCAATAATACAGAAGTTAAATACAAAATGCAGAGAAACAGCAATGCATATCACAGATAAATAGCAGCAGATATCCAAAGGTGGATGATATGTTTGCTTACACAGATCACTTCTTTTCAGTTCCCTTTTTAAATAAAATTTCTCTGTTAGGGTTTAGGGCTTCTTTCTTGGACCTTCTGTCATCTTCTGCACCTAGAGAGGTTTGAGATCTTGGCCTTGGAACTACAGCCTCTGGGTGCAGCTTCATGTAATCTTCTGGATTGAAGAATTTCCTTGAGGCATACTTTTCCAGTTCTTTCTTTCTTTGTTCTGATAAGGTTGTAATGTTGGATATTTCTTTGCCTTGTTCTCTAGCCTTCTTAATCTGATCAAGAGCAGCCAACTCTTTCATCCTAGCAGTCCAGGACACAGGATTGTTCTCAGGATCCTCATATGGAACAGCAGGTTCATATTTGTTGAGAGATTCAGGAGCAGGAGAGGTCCTTGGAGCAACTGTGTCTTTCAGTTTGTAAGGGTAAGGACCTGAAGTAGAGTCAGAATGGCCTTGTCCTTCCCTTTGATAGGGTCTCTGTCCTCTTTGATTTCCTCTGTAACTACCCCTTCTGGGTTGATATCCTCTTTGATGTTGTCCCTTTTGGTAATACTTAGAATAGGATTGAGAGGAACTTTGTCTAGGAGCTGGAGCTTGAGGAGCTGAGCCTGATCCAGAGTCTGGAGGAGGAGGAGGAGGAGGCTGATGTTGAGATGATCCATTTTCATATTTGTCAAGCTTTCTTCTCTTTTTCATGGCCTTTAGTTGGTTCTTGGAAAATTGCATCCATGGTTCAGTGATGGGGCAGTCATGCAGAATGTAATATGGAATGTCATTGGAGTCTTTGGCTTTGGCAGGAGGAACTGACATCATTGCTTTACTTCTGGCTTTTCTCTTTTTGGCAATTGTGCTGGCAGAATCATCAGAATCAGTTCTGTACTGATCACTTTCAGAACTCTGAGGTTGATCATATAAAGCATCAATTCTTCTGAGATATTCTTCTTGAGCTTTGAGCTTTGCAGCAGCAGCAGGAGCAGGAGCAGGAGCAGGAGCAGGAGGAGAGGAAGCAGCAGGGATAGCAGAATCAGCAGCAGGAGGAGTGGGATCTTCCAAGTATGAGGTAAGCTTTGCATCATCAGTTTCAACAACATTTTCCTCAGCATTAGGTGCTGGAATCATTTCTATGTCAGCAGCAGCAGCAGTATCAACAAAAGGAGGCACAGTGGCCTTAGTAGCAGCATCAGATACATCCACAGCCTTCCATGACTTGATATAGGAAACAATCTGGCTGGGATTACAGACAGGTACAGGCACAATGGCCTTGGACAGATCTTCAGCAGTAATTGGAGGCAGATAGCTGAAATAGGCTGTATCAAATCTGGATAGCAACCTCTGCAGATTAAGTGCAAAAGCACATCCTGAGCTTGCTGAGAGAGTAGAAGCTGGAGCTGGAGCTGGCACATCCACTTCTTCATAAGGCATCTCCCCCTGCCTTGGTTCAGAGAGAGGTGAACCAAGGCACCCAGTAGAAGGGATTGCCTGGGAGGAGGAAAAAGAATCAAGCTTGGTGGACAGCTCCTGGACTTGCTTCAGGAGTGGAGTCAGGGAGGACTCCAGCAGAGATACCAGCTTGGGAGCTAGCAACTCATAGAGCCTGTCAGCCAGGCTAGAAAGATCTACATGCCCAAGTGAGGCTTGAGCAGAGGTAGTAGTCAAGGTGGATGGAGGGATGGTGACTGAAGCTGAAAAGGTGGAGGTAGGTGGAGTAGGGATTGTTGGTTCAGAAGATGGAATGATGGGGATAGAGAAGGTTGAGGTGGAGAGTGGGAGAGTAAAGGAGGGTATGAAGGAGGGTTGAGAGAGGATGTCAGTGAGCATTTGGTGGAGGGAAGATGTCTCAGGAGGAGAAGAGGGAGAGTCATCCATGAAGGAATCCTCTAAAAGGGAGAATGATGGTTGAGTGTGGATTGGATAGGAAAAGAAAGGATGGAAGTCCTCTGAGGAGGATGGTGGAGGGGATGACATAGGTGAGGAAATGGTAATGGGAGATGAGATAATGATGGTGGAGACTGGTGGTGAGGAGGTGATGGCTTGGGTATATGTAGCTTGGGTGGATATGGCTTGAGGAGAAGAAGAAGCAGGCAGCTCTTCTACTGAAGGAGTGACCAGATTGGTCCTTGTGCCTGAGTGAAGTGTTGCAGCAGCCCTGGAGGGGTTGATTATCTGCCTGTCCCATTTACTGAAGAGGGCACAGGAGAGCCTCTTGGATGCATTGATGAACATCCCAGAAGAGGTCAAAAGGTCAGGGCACCTTGAGTGCAGAAAGACCCCCAAGATTCTTCCAAAACTGACTGCAGACTTGCTTATCTTCTTCTTAATCAGGGTGAAGAAGATGGAGCCCCAGTCGAGGTGTTTCTTATCCAGTAAGGCTCCCATCAGGCAGAACTGATACCTGGAAATTGTGTCATGAGCTGAGTGCTTGGCCAACAGCACCTTCCCAACTACATCAGCCAGGAACTGGAATTCTATAGCCAGATTCTTTTTCAGCAGCTTATTAGGGTTAAGTACATTATGACCCATCATATCTAACATGGAGGCATACTCCTCTCCAGACAGGTCAATGGAGTCTTCTCCAGTACTGAGTTGAAAGACTTCAGTTAATAAAGCCGGGGATAG
The DNA here is from genome assembly GCA_039513925.1 of Platanthera zijinensis. Lineage (NCBI taxonomy): Eukaryota > Viridiplantae > Streptophyta > Magnoliopsida > Asparagales > Orchidaceae > Platanthera > Platanthera zijinensis. Next base: position 70,453,519 of record CM077096.1, read on the forward strand.
AATTACCTGGGTCCCCTTAATGGTGCCGACAACAGTATTCTCAGTCTCATCTGCTGCGGTATAACACCATTCCTTAATCTCCTCTGATGCAATCTTCATCCTGGTAGTCATTATCTGGGTTAGCTGTTGTTCTCTGAATAGATTCAGAACATCCTTGAAGCGCTGGTCGCTGCCATCAAATGAGTTTATGTCTATGTCGAAACTGGTGTCGAACTTCATCTTGGCAATAGCAGCACTCGAATCAGCCATGTGTACCTGCAACAGAAAACCAAAAACGACCAAGCGTAGAAAATTTGGAGGGAAAGGGCAGAAAGTTGCAGAGTATGAAAGCGTAAAAAGGAGAACGACGGCTGATAAATGATTTTATATTAGGGTTCGACGGCGAAAAAGAAAAATCGTTGAGCTCAGCTCGACGAAGCGTCGATCTCAGCTCGACGATTTAGGCTACAGAGGGAATCTGAAGAGTCTTCAAAATCGGCGATCTTCGTTCGACGATGTTGAAAAACGTCGAGCTCAGCTCGACGGCCTCTGAACAGAAGAAGAAAAATTCTAGATCTAGCGAAGGCTCTGAACTCAGATCGACGATAGCAAAAGCGTCGATCTCTGGTCGACGATTTTTGGAAAATCGTTGATCTCCGTTCGATGATTTTTGAGAAAACGTCGAGCGCAGTTCAGAGTCTAAACTCATTCAAAAGACAGAATTTTTAGCCTAGTCTTGGTCTGTTTTAGCTTTTCAAAATCTTGGATTTTAATTAAGACTTCCTCCATCTATCATGCCTAACTGATTTAGGAAGAACCTGTGTTTCTTTTCATCCAAGGGTTTGGTGAAAATATCTCCCCTTTGCAAATCAGTAGGAATATATTGAAGTTCAATTTTGTTTTTCTCTACATTATCCCTTAGGAAATGATGCCTGATTTCTATGTGTTTTGTCCTACTATGGAGGACTAGATTTTGTGCTATAGAAATAGCACTAGTATTATCACAGAAATTTTTTGACTGCTCTAAGTTGTAACCATAGTCTAGAAGCTGATTTTGTATCCACAATATTTGTGAGCAACAACTGCCTGCAGCCATATACTCAGCTTCAGCAGTTGAAGTTGACACAGATGTTTGCTTCTTACAAAACCAGGAGACAAGTCTGTCACCAAGGAACTGACATGTTCTACTGGTGCTTTTCCTGTCTATTCTGCATCCAGCATAATCAGCATCTGAAAATCCAGTTAATTCAAATCCTGATTCTTTTGGATACCAGAGTCCTAGATTTGGACAACTCTTTACATACCTAAGAATCCTTTTAACTAGTGTTAGGTGTGACTCTCTAGGGTTAACTTGGAATCTAGCACATATGCATGTAGCAAACATTATATCTGGTCTGCTAGCTGTAAGGTACAGTAGAGAGCCAATTATTGCTCTATATGTTGTCTGATCAACTGGCTTCCCATGCTGATCAGCATCCAATACAGCATTGGTAGGCATGGGTGTTTTCATACAAGATGCTTCAGACATACCAAACTTCTTGACCAATTCTTTTGCATACTTGGCTTGAGAAATAAAGATGCCTTCAGCATGTTGCTTGACTTGCAATCCTAAGAAGAAGGAGAGCTCACCCATGCTACTCATTTCAAATTTGGAATGCATTAGGTTGGAGAACCTCTTGCACAAATTTGAATCAGTAGAGCCAAATATGATATCATCTACATAGATTTGTACTAGTAGGGTGTGGGACTTATGGGTTCTAATAAAAAGAGTTTGGTCTACTCTCCCCCTAATAAAACCATTTTCCAGAAGAAAGCATGCTAGGGTCTCATACCATGCTCTGGGAGCTTGCTTGAGACCATACAATGCTTTATGCAGTTTGTAAACATAATCAGGGTGAGTTAGAGAGATAAAACCTGGAGGTTGTCTAACAAAGACTTCCTCTTTGATGTCCCCATTAAGAAATGCACTTTTCACATCCATTTGGTATACTTTGAATCCTTTGTGAGCAGCATATGCTAGGAATATTCTGATGGCCTCTAACCTTGCAACTGGTGCAAAGGTCTGATCATAATCTATTCCTTCTTGTTGAGAGTACCCTTGAGCAACAAGCCTTGCCTTGTTTCTGACTATGACTCCTTGATCATCCAGCTTATTTCTGAAGACCCACTTTGTTCCAACAATGGGATGATCTTTTGGCTTAGGCACTAGTTCCCAAACCTGATTTCTTTCAAATTGATGCAGCTCCTCTTGTATTGCAATGATCCAGTGTGGATCTTGCTCTGCATCTTGAATGGATTGAGGCTCAAATTGAGATAGGAAGCAAGTGTGCATTAGGTTCTGGTTGACCTGATTTCTGGTTTGCACACCAGCTGAGATGTCTCCAATAACTTGGGAAATTGGATGATCTCTTATTGTTACTAAATCAACAGGAGGTGTTGATTGTTCACCAGCCTGTGTTGTTGTTTCCTCTAGTGGAACAACAACAGGTTCTTCAAGGTGATTTTCTTTTAGATGTTGAACTTCTTCTTCATCATCACTGCTGTCATTCTTTTCAGTAACTTGCAGTTTGTTCAAGTCTTCAGCTAAAGAATGTACCTGCAAAGGTTCTATGGTAGAAGCATTCTTCTCCTTGAAAGACACGTTAGCTTCATCAAAAACAACATGAACAGACTCTTCAATTTTACAAGAAGATTTGTTGTACACCCTATAGGCCTTGCTGATCATAGAGTATCCCAGAAACACTCTTTCATCAGCTTTGGCTTGAAATTTAGCTAGATATTTCTTGTCATTATTGTGAACATAGCAAATACAACCAAAAACTTTAAAATAGTTTACTTTAGGTTTCTTCCCTTTGAGCAGTTCATAGGGAGTCTTGCCCTTCAGTTTATGTATCAGGCTTCTGTTCAACACATAGTTGGAGGTGTTCACTGCCTCAGCCCAAAAGGATAGAGGTAGGTGAGCATCTGACAACAATGTAGTAGCAGATTCAATTAGGGTTCTATTTTTCCTTTCAGCTACCCCATTTTGTTGAGGGGTTCTAGGAGCTGAGAAAGTATGCCTGATCCCTTCACTTTGACAGAACTCTTGCATGAGAAGAGAATCAAACTCTGTCCCATGATCACTTCTGATCAGGGCAATGTGAGTGTTGAACTCAATCTGAATGCATTTGAGAAAATCTGTCAAACACTTGAAGTTATCAGACTTCTTCCTCAGAAAGAATACCCAAGTGAATCTTGAGAAGTCATCTACAATCACTAAAGTATAGGATTTCCCTCCTAGGCTTTGCACTGATATGGGTCCAAAAAGATCCATATGCAATAGGTACAAAATCCTAGGTGAATCACTCTTATTAATTGAGTTAAAACTACTTTTAGTTTGCTTGCCTAGTTGACATGCCTTGCAAAGTTCTTCCTTCTTGTAGGGACCAGAAGGTAGTCCTCTAACAAGGTTGTCTTTGGATAGCCTAGCAATGGTTCTAAGGTTAATGTGTCCTAGTCTTTTATGCCACAAAATGTTTGGTTTTGAAATGGAGTTAAACAGGCAGATATCTACTACAGGTGAAAGAAAATTCACTAAGTAAATGTTACCTCTTCTGTTACCTGTCAACACAGTTGTGTTGTCCACTGACTGGACTTTGCATATGGCTTTGTTGAAGGTTACTTGATATCCTTCATCACACAATTGACTGATACTTATCAGGTTGTGCTTGAGTCCTTCAACATATGCCACCTTTTTGAAGGTGACTGAGCCAATTTGGACTGTACCATATCCTTTTGTAGTTCCAAAGCTTGAGTCTCCAAAAATTACTTTGGGTCCAAGCTTGGCTTTGAAGGAAGTGAAATTGTCCTTGTCCCCTATCATGTGCTTTGAGCACCCACTATCCAGATACCATTGATGGTTTGATGCTGGATAGGTCTTCACCTGCACAAAAATAGCTTATTTGTTTTTGACCCAGTTAACCTTGGGCCTAGGTTGATAACCTTTAAATTCTGAAATAAAGGACATCCCAGGTTGACTCTTATAGCCTTCAGGATGGTATCTCCTAGGAGGTACTATCCATTCAGTATAGGGGTTGAATCCATGGGATGTGCAACTTTTAGGATTGAATTTGACTGAGCCATTGAAAATGTGTTCACAATTCTGAACTCTGTTCGACGATCGTCGAGCTGAGGTCGACGATCTTGGGTCAGATCGTCGATCTCTGTTCGAAGATCGATAGTGCTGGAGTTCAGAGTTTGGGTGTCGTCGAGCTGAGGTCGACGATCTTTGGTAAGATCGTCGAGCTTCGTTCGACGATCGTCGAGCTCTGCTCGACGCATTTTGTTGAACTGAAATTTTCTCTGGCAGGTCTGCATTCTTCCTAGCCACCTCTACTACTCCCTTTCCTTTGTCAGAGACAAATTTGATTGGAGTTGTTAACACTATAGGTTGGCTAGATGAGGCACCCAAGCCCAGTGTACTATTGAATCTAGAGTTCACTGTGCTTGTGATGTCCATCAGTCTGATACTTCTCCCATTTAGAGATTCTTCAAACTTTTTGGCCTTTGATAGTTCACTCTTCAGTGAAGCTATCTCCTCCCTACAGCATTCTAACTCCTCAGAGAGCTTGAGGTTCTTTGAGTTTAGGATACTATGCTCAGACAATTGATTCCTGAGAGATATTATCTCCTTCTCAGATTTTAATAGGTCTAGGCATAGTGTCTTAAATTCACTTTTGAAATCTTCAGAATTAAAATCAAAAGAATTGATTACCTGATCTTCATCTGGGTGAGTGTCTGAATCTGATTCTGATTCTTCATCAGAGTTTTGTTGTGATGCATTGATGGCCATCATGCAGAACTCCTTTTCATCTGCACCATCCTCATCATCACTGGAACTGGATGAGGCTTCAGATTCCTCTTCAGTCTCACTCCATGTCTCAGCAACAAAGCCCTTCCTTGTATGTTTGTTTTTGCTGGAGGAGGCTTTGTCTGAGTTGTTCTTCTTGTGATCCTTTCCTTTTCTTCTTTCTCTTCTATCTCTCTTGTCCTTATTCTTGTTCTCTGGACAGTCAGGCACAATGTGTCCTGGTTTCCTGCAACCAAAGCATATGATTTCTGTATTGTTATTTGATTTATCATACCTTGGTTTATCATGACCCTTGTATGGCCTTTTCTGAAATCTTTTCTGGCCATCTTGTAGAATCTCTTAGCCAGTAGACTTATGAGCTCATCATTTCCTGTGGCTTTATCTTCAGTCTCCTCTTCTGCAGCCCTGAAGGCTATGGTCTTTTCTTTCCTTGTGGCTGGAGAGGCAGCCTTCTGTTCTTCTTCTCTATTTTTAATGAGCAGCTCATAGGATTTGAGCTTGCCCAGGAGAGCTTCAGTGGTAATCTCATTCAGACTTCTGGCATCTTTGATTGGCCAGATTCTTGAATCCCAAGTGCTGGGAAAGCACATCAGGATTTTATCATTTAGTTCAGTTAAAGAGATTTCCTTGTCCAAAGTCTTTAGCTCATTGACAATTAGACTTAGTCTGTTGTACATGTCAGCCACTGATTCAGCTTCTCCTTTCTTGAAGTTCTCATATTGACTTATCAGATGAGACCTTCTATCCTTTCTTTCATCAGCAGATCCTGAGACAATTTCAGAGAGTTTGTCCCAGGTTTCTTTGGCTGAGTTGCATTCAGCTACCTTTTGAAAAATATCATCAGACATAGTTTGGGCTAAGATGTTCATAGCCTTAGCATCTGCAATCTTCCACTTCTTTATATCTGCATCTGTTCCAGAAGGAGGTGGAACAGCACTTGTACTTGAGCTTGCTGGTGGAGTTGGACACACTGTCAAGACAGAATTAAAGATATCCTCATCAATAGAATTCATATATAATCTAATCCTTGCCTTCCAGAGTGCAAACTTGGAGAGGTTGCACACTGGTGGTCTGGTGCTTGCATAATCTTTGTTCTGTGCCATGTCTCTAAATGAGTAGATAGATGTATAGAAAGTAATCCTCTACAGAGATTGATCTTATCAGGGATCTTTTGGTTCAGGTGTTAACCAGTATGAGCAACCAACCTGCCTCTGATACCAATTGAAAGTGAGGGTAAGATCTATCTCAACTCTAGAGGGGGGTGAATAGAGTTTACTTAAAATAATTTTTCACAGATTAATAAAATAGCACAAATTAAAATTCTATTTAAGCTATAGTGTAGAGTGCTAACAGAAACTTAAAAACTGAAAGGAAAAGGACACATCACACAGCAGACAAATCACACAAGCACAACCAGAAGACACAAGGAAATATAGTGGTTCCCCAAAACTGGGTACATCCACTCTTCTACCACCCTTGGTAGGAATCCACTCAGGACTGAGTTGATCAGGTGTCCTGACACCAATGAGCTTTTGATAAGGTGCTCAAAAACCAAAGCTAGATTTTTTGATAAGGTGTCTTGCCACCACTGAGTTTTGACAAGGCTCTCAGAACCAGACAGAACTTTTGAAGGGAGTTCAAGAACCCTTTTACAGCAGGAAAAGAAAAAGTAAAAGTTGAAGTTGTCTTCTCTGTTCTCAGTCAAATGAGAGAAGCACAAGTGGATTGAAGATGTCAAAGCTCCCCCTGAGATGTAGAGAGGTTCAGGCAGAGAAGCTTTGCAGAAGGGTGATAGGTCTTCAGAACTTGATCTCCAGCAAAGAATGGTTTCAGCTGGACAGCTGAAAGATGATGTGTCTGGAGATCTAAGATGAGGATGCAAGAACACTTAGTCAGCTAGAAGATCTTGATGTTGTAGTTTTCTTGTTCTTCTACTAACAGTATTCTTCTGTGTGTTTTCTTTTTTCTTTTTGTCTATCAGCTCTGTCAATTTTTTGTTGTTATAGTTCTGTATATCTAAGGACCATAGTAATAGAATTGATTTTCTGAATATTCTCCTTGTCCAAAGATGGCCGTTGGTCAGTCATAAATGTTTTCCATAAATGGTCTTGTCTTTTAGAGGAAAGTCCAGCAAACAATCTCTGAGTGATACCTTGAAACTTGCTCCAAACGGCTGGGAGATCTTCTGTCATAAATGCTGATAATATTCAAAAACATTCCAAAGAATCAGCAGCATTTGAAATCTTGAAGACGTTGATCTCTCCAAATAATCGTCGATCTGAGCTCTACGATCGTCGAACTGAGCTCAGAGATGAACTGAGATAAGCAGACAGAAATCGTCGAACTGAGCTCAAAGATCGTCGAACTGAGCTCAGCGACCTGAGAAACAGCTGAAGGAGGCATCGTCGAACTGAGCTAGACGATAGTCGAGGGGAGTTCGACAACTAAGCAGAAGCTAGCTAAAAGCAGATAGTCGATCTGAGCTCGAAGATCGTCGACCGGAGTTCGACGATTTGTTGAAGTTGAGCTCAGAGAGCGTCGAACTGAGTTCGACGATTCGTCGACCTGAGCTCGACGAAAATTGCTTTAGACTTAGCTCTTCATCCTTGATCTTGCAGTGGTCTTGGGGGCAGCTTCAAAACTAAGTTCTATGCCCTAGACTCATTCTAATGTTGACCTTCTCAACTATACAACTAGGTCAACTAGGATCCTAAGACAAGCATAGTGATCCTTACCCAAATTAGTAATAGGGTGTTCCAACAGAGAGTAATCTCCTCCACCCTCTCCACTCGATAAATTTCATCATCCACCATTCCAGAGCCAACTTCAATACCAACCCAGGAACTTAGTTCTTTGTCTATATTACAGACATCTTCATCCATTCTTCTAGACTCCACCACGATCAAATAAATAGCACCAACTCATTTACAAACAATAGCTTTACCTTCATCCCCTATTATCATTATTCCTCAAGATTCTATTCACCCTCTCTGCTAACCTCACCTTCTTTTAATCTGGATTCGGTAATTCTTCAAGCAATAGAGTTGGATACAAATTCAATTAATTCTCTCATTTGTGAGCATACCTCCAAGTTCTATAATATATTTGCTCACATGCAAACCCAAATTTATAGGGCCACTGCCTTTGTGAAATTCATGAAGTAGATGATGTCTTCCTCCCCTATGACTAGTATTTCTTAACCTCTCTTTCCCAAGATGTTAAGAATGGGGAGATTCAGAAGGAAGACCAAGAAGCTGACCAAGAGATCTTTGTTGCTTCACAAGGGCTAGATCCATTTAAGACTACTAGAAATGAAAAATGTCTTGAATGAGGCTGATGATTTGGACCACTTTTTGATACAACTACTATTGGTGGACAGATCACTACATCAGCTCAGGAGAGCAAGAGATGTTTGACCATAATATACTAAATATTACCAAACAGGTAACATAAGAGGATGCACTTAATAAGGGGGAGACTGAGGATTAGGTGGTGCTAAGGCTACAACTATTGTTATTGAAAAAAAATGCTACATCGGTCCAGGGGAGCTTCAGGAACATGAAGAGGAAGATCAACCACAAGTGGTTTACAAAAGGAATGTACTAATTGTATATTATAAAAAGAGGAAGGCTATGAATAAAATAAATGAAAAGGTATGTTGTTGAGTAGATCTATTCAGAAGCTGAAGAAAATTGGAAAGGATAATATAAATGGGGCTTCAAATATTTTATCTGCAAAGCTCATGATTAATTAAAGATTAATCTTCACAAACTTCTTGACAATATTATCTTTTATGAATTCTATCTTGAAGATAAACGTTTTCATATGTCAACTTCCAGTTTTCGACTCATGTTTTGATTCTCTTCAAATGTAAATACTGTATAATTTATGTTTTTTTTTTGTACGTTGTAAAATCACTTTAAAATTTATGTAAAACTTTTTAAGCTAAATAGAGGGAGATTTTTGGGAAAACTCTTTATTTAACTTAACAAATTATATCCAAGTGGTTTTATTTTCCTAAGATAATTACCCAAATTGTATATAAAGGGTAATTTTGTCATTAGAAGTCCGAAGAAGTCAATTTTAGTCAAAGGCAAAATAAAGTAAACGACGCATGCGTTGAGTAGAACTCGACACAATGTCTACTAGAAGTCAACACATCTTATGAAGTAAAGTTGACGCCTCTCTAGAGCAAAAGTCGACTCATGCGTTGATAAGTAAATGACGTAACGTCGATTACTCAGTTAGGTTGATAGATTTTTATTCTGATGCAGAATTTGATGTTCCTTCTATTATAACTCCACATAGCATTAATATTCATCCAGAAAGGAAAATTCAGAAGATTTCTCTCAGATTTATTTGAAGTGTATACTTATGGAAGCTATTTGAATTTGAAGAGATTATAAAAGAATACTTAAGGAAAGATTTCTTTACAAATTTTTTGAAGATAGATTTGGAAGAAATTTGCAGAAGTTGATGAATTTTAGAAGACAACTTTTAGAAAGGTCATATAAAAAATTACAGTATTCCTTCTGAAGACAATTAATCAAGGAAAAGAATTCAAAATCATTCAGAGACTCATATACTCAGATTTTAAACAAAAGGAACAACAGAACCAATACATAATTTTTGCTTCTTCTTCCTCTCATCTTCTCTGCTACAGTAATATTTGAAAGTCTTTAGTTTCAAGAGTAACTAAACCCTTAGAGGGGGGGGGGGGGGTGAATAGGTTTTTCTGTCTTTTTGATACTTTCTTCTGATTTGGTGAGTTGTGATTTAGTTTAGGTTTGCTTTCAAGATCACACAATCAACACACAAGTTATTTATAGCGGTTTCCCAGAGAATGGGTACATTCAATGTCCCTCCCACCTTTCTAACAGTTTGTTAGACAAAGCCAACTTCTCCAAACTCGGCTCCAAAAGCTTATAATACAGATCCCTCAGGATCTCTTAGACTCCTCCAAGTCCTACACTCAGGCCCAAGGCCCTACACTCAGAGAAATATTCTCCTACAACTCAGTGATCTACTCCAGAACACCTACCTCAGACTTTAACTTAAAGTCCAACACTCAGGCTAGGAGGCTAGCCCTACTCTCAGATCCACACATGATCCTACCTCAGAGAGAAGCTCTCCTATAACTCATGCACACAAGCCCTACCTCAAATCCACAGAAGGATCCTACAACTCAGGCATAAATGCCATACAGCTCAGATCTACAAAATGATCCTAGCTCAACCTTTATAGTTTAGGCTTACACTTAGATCAATTAATATCCTACAGATGAAAGGTTGGTAGTTGATGATGAATGACTACAGAGAAGATATCTCTGAGTCTGCCTCTTCCTAAACTGAGATGACGCAGTCCTATCTTCTTCACAACTCCATGAAATGATCTTCAAGAATGTTCTGCTTGAGATGGGAAGATAACTACAGCTAGGGCTTGCTCTGTCCCTTCTTCTACCTCAGAGAGATTACTCTCTGAACTTGCTGTTGAAGATGAAAATGTCAATAACCACCTGTCTTGAACTTCTAGATCAACAGAAGGAGCAAAATCTTCAAGCTCTGTAACTAGGTTCAGAGGAATAAGATGAAGCTCTGCATTTTCAAAAGTTAATTCTCTAAAAGTTTATTTCTTCTTCCTTGATCTCTTCTTTTTCTATCCTGCCGTCCAACGGCTCTTTGAATAATGGAACCACCTATAGTTGGTAGCTGCAACATCTCTTTTGCATTAATTACTATACAATAGGCAAGCGGCGCCATTTTTCGTCTACTGTTCCGTTCC